>OZ005649.1:74941625-76196625 GCA_963930645.1 Salticus scenicus
GTTATAGTTATAGAATATCTCATTAAATCGATAAAAGGTGATATAAAAAAAACCTTTTTACTTTCGTCTGCCCCCCCTCTTTAACCCCCCCCCCTGAAGTATGTCTGACACTTAGTGTGATTTTTTCACAAATTGTATGTTATTATACAAAGTTTTTGTTTAAATCTATAATAGGGTAGTTTAAAGAATAATATCTTTTGCTTTTATCTCCGCCCCCCCCCCCAGATGTGTAATACACTCATTATGATCTTCATAAAAAGTAAGTAGTAGTTATAGAATATATTATTAAATTCTCTAAAATGGTGATATAAAAATTCATTTTATTTTCCTCTGCCCCCCCCCCCCCCCTCCAAGTATGTTTGACACTTATTGTAATTTTTTCATAAATTATACGTGATTATACAATTTTTTTTTAAATCGATAATAGGGTAGTTTAAAGAAGAATATATTTTATTTTAATCTGCTCCCCCTTGCCCCCTTCCCAGGTATAAAATACACTCACTGTTATCTTCATAAAAATTAAGTGATAGTTATAAAATGTATCATGAATTCGGTAAAATTGTAATATAAAAAAATCATTTTGTTTTCCTCTGCCCCTCCCCCACCCCTAAAGTATGTCTGACACTTACTGTAATTTTTTCACAAATTATACGTGATTATACGTTTTTTTGAATCGATAAAAGGATAGTTTAAAGAAGAATGAAATCTATTACCATATCCCCCCCCCCTTGCCCCCCCCCCTCAGTATATAATGCACTCATTGTGATCTTCATAAAAAGTAAGTGATAATTATAGAATATATCATAAAATAATTTTATTTTCCTCTTCCCCACCCTCCCCCTTTAAATCCCCCCCCCCAAGTTTGCCTGACACTTATTGTCATTTTTTTCGCAAATTGTACGTGATTATACAAAGTTTCATTAAAATCGGCAAGAGTTTTTGTAAAAACAATTATTTTCTTTCGATCAGCTCCTGCCCCCCCCTCCCCCCTCTTCCCCGAGATATATACTAAATGAATGTTGTACCAAATCAATTGAAATTTCTAAATGTGTAATTTGAAAGCCATTTTTTAAATTCATTATTTGATATTTATTATTTTGCGATTTGCGAATTGGAAAAGTGCCCTTTTTTCCGGTGCCCTTTTTTCCGGGTGCCCTTTTTTCCGGTGCCCTTTTTACCGGTGCCCTTTTTTCCGGGTGCCCTTTTTACCGGTGCCCTTTTTTCCGGGTGCCCTTTTTTCCGGTGCCCTTTTTTCCGTGCCCTTTTTTCCGGTGCCCTTTTTTCCGGGATCCCAGTAGCATAGAGCTGCAGAGCATCGGCGTGCGGTTCACAATGCACTAGTTGCGCAAGCACGCAAAGTGCGACCCTCACGAACTGTCACAAGACGAATTACTGAGCTTCTGTGCGCAAGCGACAACGGTTTAGAGTGGCTAAATCAGAGCGAAATTGAAGGAAGAGATGATTTTACTTAAAATCACATGAATATGTTGGTTTCAATAGTCATTCTTAAGACTGTGCACGAGTCCCCATTCTTTTATTAATTTTAGTAGTTTCTATTTAAGTATTTTATTGTTCAGTTTTATTACTGTGATTCTAGATTACAATCTATGCAATCTTAAAAACTAGTCTTCAATAAAAATAATGAAGCAAATTGTGTTTTTTGAAATAAATCCAACGCATTTGCAATAAAAGTACGAATTTTAAAAAATCTCACGTGAGATTAGGGCAGGGGGGAGGAGGTCGAGCCAAATCTCACGAAATCTCACCGGGGGAGGGGGGGAGGTCGAAAAATTGTCGAAACCGCCTCACGTAATTAATGGACGTCCCCTAAGTTAAGCTTCTTTTTTTTTTCACCGTATTCATATGTGAGGAGTGGGATGATCTCGCAAGAGCGAACCAATGAAACTGCTTGATTTTTTTTTTTTTAACCTAACTCCAGTAGGTGTACAGATTGTAAAAGTGCTATCCGGTAGTCTAAAATGATTTTGTAATATTCCGTAATCGCTTACGCACATTTGATGGGCGTTTCATTCGCCATTCTGAACCTTCTAAGAACATAAAAAGTTTCAGGATTTCGCCTCCTGGGCATATTAGATTTTAAAAAAGTGTCAATAAAATAATGCGTTCAGGAATAAACAAATAAACGTTGCCTTTATTATTATTATTACTATTTCACACAGTCGGTCCGCGAATTTTTCTATTACGTCAGTTTTTTATATGAATTACTTTTTGAACAAAACGAAGTGGTTTGATTTATTTTAAATGAATCAAAAACTTAATACACTTTTAAAAACGTTTTTAAAAATCAATAATTAAGATTACGTGTGTTAATTTAAATTTTTTTACGTTATAAATCTAAGAAATTTGTTCTTCTTTATTTATTCTGCTGCAATTTAAAAAAAAAATAAATTTTTGTATAAAATTATCTCATTGGGTCATTTTTCTGATTAGGTCATCGAACTGAGTTTATGGGTGAAAATATTGCCCATGTATAATGTTATTTTATTTTATTTTTTAATTCTCGCGTATTTTATTAATTATGTCGCTATCGTATCGTTTCGACAAAATCGTATTTGGTCCAAGTTAGAGAAAATATTTATATGTATAGTTCATTCATATAACATTTAAATTTCAAATTTAATTATAAATTTTTATTACACAATTTACAGAATTTCATTCGCTAATGTTAAGGGTAGACACGCATCCTTAACAATGTGTATACTTTCATTAAAATCAAATTCGGTCTTTATAATCTATATATTAATACGTGAAGCAAAAACTTTGTACCCCTTTTTACGAAAATTGCGCGGACGGAGGATTATGAAATTTCGCACACTTATAGTTTATATAGAGAAGAAGTGCAGAATGCTAATATTTTTTAAAAATACAACGACAAAGACGAGAAATTGGAACATTTGTGAAACGACAAAGGTGCAATTCAAAGCCTATATTATCGGGTTTTATTTCCAGATTAAAATTAGCATTTTCATTTTTTTATACTGTTGCCAAAATTTTGAAATTTCAATTAATAATAAAAAGTTAATATGTTAATAACAATAATAAAAGTTAATAACAACGAGTTATTTTTTAAATAGCCAGTTTCATCTGAAAGAGTTATCGCAGAATGCTAATATTTTTTAATACGTGAAGCAAAAACTTTGTACCCCTTTTTACGAAAATTGCGCGGACGGAGGATTATGAAATTTCGCACACTTATAGTTTATATAGAGAAGAAGTGCAGAATGCTAATATTTTTTAAAAATACAACGACAAAGACGAGAAATTGGAACATTTGTGAAACGACAAAGGTGCAATTCAAAGCCTATATTATCGGGTTTTATTTCCAGATTAAAATTAGCATTTTCATTTTTTTATACTGTTGCCAAAATTTTGAAATTTCAATTAATAATAAAAAGTTAATATGTTAATAACAATAATAAAAGTTAATAACAATGAGTTATTTTTTAAATAGCCAGTTTCATCTGAAAGAGTTATCGCAGAATGCTAATATTTTTTAAAAACACACAAGTTTTGCATTATATATATACTAATTAATCAACTCAACTCAACTCAACTCATTCAATTTGTATAGATCAGTTTCTAAAGAAATCAACCTAAAATAAAAAAAAATAACGATTTTTTCTACTGACGATGAAAGTTTTTTTCTACTTTTATTATGCCTCGACATAGAACATTAACGGGTCGGAGTGAGAGACAAAGAAGAAGGAATCTATATTTGCGGACACATAATAATAATAGTAATGAAAATACAAATAGTGTTAATATTATACAGAATGAAGAAGTGAATTTGACAGATAAATTTAAATGTGCACGAAATGTCATTCCAAAAGTTTTTTATAGTTATGATTGTGGATTAATGGATTTGGAATGCAGGTTTTGCAATGCGAAACATTTTGAATCTGAAGTCACTTTAGGTGGTACCACTGATAATGATACCATGAAATAAAAAAAAATTAAAAAAAGGCATTCTTTATTTTAATCATTTTTTGGATTTTTTTTATTTAAATTTCATATAATTTTTTTAAAAAACTAGGTAAATTAACAGTGTAGCCTTGGCAAAATCTGTGATTATAGAAGTATAGTCTTTGACAATAGAACCTTAATAATGTTTAAACTTATAATTTTAATTAATTATGGTCGAATTTCGACCACTGGGCGACCACTAGTAATTTTAATTATTTGTAACAATCTTTTATTTTGAATTCAAAGTAATAAAAAGAAAGATGATTCTGTGATTATGTAACAGTTGCATTCTTCTCACTCTAGATTATTCTAGATTTTTTTTATAAAGTTCTACAAATAATTTTATTTAATAATAATAATAATAATAATAATAAACTAATTTGCACAAGCACAGCTAAATTATCAATCCATATATTTTCATTTTCATTTTTTTTTTTTTTTTTTTTTATAAATTATGTATTTATCATACATAAATATCTAACAAATGCGGGTGTGCAGTATTAATCATACTTGAGTCTTTGTGGGTGCGTGCTTGCGCGCCTCAGTATTTTTTTAATAAATTAAATACCAGTAGAATTAAAATAACATTTTTTACAAGATTTTTTGCTATACAAGTAAAAGGCTCATCATGTTCTAGCGTTATACTTAAACCTATTCTATTTTATAATATCAATTTAATAATATTAAACATTCAATGAAACCATAAATTCCTTCAGCATAATATTCAATTTCGTCAGAGTACACTTAATATCAAATATATTAAATTTCGTCAAAAGTAGTTTACATAAAATGTTTAATTATATAATTTCCTTATTTTTTAACGAGCTAATCTTGTATGTATATGCATATATGTTCTGGGTTTCTCGAAAACGGCTCTAACGATTTTAATAAAAGATCAGGGTTAAGAGTTCTTTTGAGATGGCAATCCGATCTGACTTGTAAATATTTATAACTGATCGTCATATTTGGAAAAAATAGCATTCCACACTATTAAAATAATGTTTGAGTGTGGTAATGTGTAGCAGAAATTTTTTGTTTTTCTTGAAAATGACTCGAACGATTTTGATAAAAAATTTAAAGTTACGGTATTCTTAGATGACACTTCAATCTGAATTATCTTAATTACTAGACAATAGGCATCCTCCTTCTCGGAAAGACTAATACATAGTGCTCAAAATTCAGTCAGTGAGGAAATATCTTCATAATCATTATTTTCAAAATGAACCAATCTATTATTTTTCAAATGATTTCGGTCATGAAACTCAGTCATGCAGTTATTTAAAAAAAAAAAAAAAAAGAAAGAAAGAAAGAAAGAAAAGAAAAGAAAAGATTTTTTTTATATATATATAACTGAAATTTATCGGGTTACTTCATTATAAAATTTGTGAATTTTACCGATGTTTTCTGCTTTCAATAAGCTAACAGTTAAAACTTCTTCTTCTTCTTCTTTTTTTTTTTTTTTTTTTTTCTTTTTTATTGCATTATATTTCTATTTAATTTCAATATTTTTTCTTCGCTTTGCTTCTGATCAGGAGGAAACAGTTAATATTTTAAAATGTAATAACTCGGTCTACTAAATCAGCATATACAGTTACGCTCATCAGTGCCTGATTCTCTCACGCTTTAGGCTTAAGAGATAGGATGATAATATGACACGGGTATTGAATTAAGTTCTGTTTAGGAAGAATTTTTTTTAAATATAAATCAGCATATATAGTTACGCTCATCACTGACTGACTGACTCTGTCACGCTTAAAAAAGCTGAGAGATTTCCATGGACTCTGTGTGTGAACGCAAGTTGTCACCTAATATTCATACTTTAGTTAATTTAATAAAATCTAATTGCCCGATCGATAAGCTGTTTAATCCGACGGATTCAGAAAAATCGCCTCTTTCATTTGGTACCTTATTTGTAACGAATTTTTGATTAGATTTTTTAAAATTAATTAAAATATGAAAATAACAGCTTTAAAATTAGACATTTAAATTTTTATTGTTGTCTTTTTACTTTCCGAACACTATAGTGAGGAAAGTATTGTAATCATGTCAAAAATTCGAATTTGAGATTTTGATGTTTCTATACGTTTCGAGGTCCCCTGAGTCCGTTTTCACTATTTTTGTGATGATGTATGTATGTGTGTGTATGTATGTGTGTATGTATGTGTGCATGTATGTGTGTGAGTGAACATGCTAGCGTCTAAACGCTTTGTTCGAATAAGCTGAAAGTTGGTGCGTATATTTTAAGTCACCATAGTACGAACCCTATTGATTTTGGTGAATCTAGCACTTATAGTTTTTTTACAGGGACACAAAAGAAAAATTCTTTATCATTACGGCCTACGGGGCCAAATTTTTAAAAATGTGATAGTGTCTAAACGCCTTATTAACCTGAGCAAAAATTTTTTACACATGTTATAGGTCATAGTTGCACCAACTGTATAGATTCTAGTGAATTTAGCCCTTACAGTGTTTTTACAGGGACACAAAGAAAAATTCTTTATCGTTATGGCCTATGGGACCAAATTTTTAAAAGTGCGATAGCATCTAAACGCATTATTCAATTCAGCTGAAAATTTATATGAATATTATAAATCACTGTTGCACTAACTATAAGCATTTTGGTGAATCTAGCATTTATAGGTTTTTACAGGGACACAAAGAAAAATTCTTTATCATTATGATCTATGGGCTCAAAGTTCAGTAGCGTTAAATATAACATCGTGTAATATATGGAGAAAAATACTCAAACACTCTATTATGGTTTTCTCTCTTTTGTTTGTTTAACAACTCCTTTTTCTTTACTTTATCTACAAAACTGTTAATTACTCAATGTTCGGAAAGTCGAGTGGAGTCACTCCAGATTTTTTTTTTCCAGCATAAAATGAAATACGCTTTCACGTGTGAAAGAAAAAGTACATATATAATATTAAATTTACGTCTATATGATGTCGTGATGATCTAAAAAATGACGTCTATAAAATAATAATAATTTTAAATTTTAAAGGTAACGAAGAGATAAATAAAGTGAGAAAATTTCGCACGGGCTTGCTAGCAAATGAATTATTTGAATTAAGAAATAAATAAAATTAAATGATCCTTTTTCCACGGGCACCTTAGTCGTCCAACAACTAATTAATATAACTATATGGAACTGGGGACTATATAAAATTTTTAATTTTGTAATTTTTTCAAAAATTGATTTTATTGATTTTTCCGCGGCATGATAATATTCATTTAAAACATTTTGCAATGGAAAGTGTTTCACTTTGATGAAAACAGACGAAAATAAAAGATCGATAACACCTCGTAAACTGTATAATGTTAATTAAATTAATATTTATTTAATTAAATAAATAATTTTCGAAGATAATGCCAGGGCAATTCCAATAAATGTGTGTCCAGATATAAAAATAAATATAGCTACAATATTAAACATTTGATTACTAATATACCTTTCTTTTAAACACATCGTTATTATATGTTAATAGAGGGGCTTTTCTTGCAAAAAGCAGCTACTTCTTGCTGTGCAGTGTTGTGCAAGTTCACGAAAAAAAACGAACTAGTTCAAACTCAAGTTCATCGTGTAAAAAACGAGTTAGTTCGCGCTCAAACTCATGTCTGAAAGAAATGAACGCGCTCAGTTCAAGTTCATTTTTAAAAACGAGCGAAGTTCATTAAAAGTTCATTTTTACGTTTTTTTTTTTTTTTTTTCTTTTCTCCTTTTCTAAATAGATCTTATTCTTTATGAGCACTTTTATAGGTAATGTACATTTTTTTTAATTACCAATTACAATGACCATTCTTAAATTAATGCTTAATTAAACTTATAACTCTTAATTATAACTTATTAATTTAATTGTAAGTAAAAATTTATTTAACGGACATGTTTGAATAGTGGACTCACTGTTTTTCTGTAGTTTTTTATTCTCAAATTTCCAATACGTTTGTTAATGCGCATAAGGAGAAAAATTCCATCATTTAGAGGTTCCTTTGATTTGAGCGTAACATTTATATTTTAAATAGTGTAATGGTTTGACTTAATTAGTCTTTATTTGATTGCACCGCAGTCAATGTCGGCTTTGAGTTTTTAGATAAATCATTAGAAAATTTCGCTTGCTATTTAGCGTACTACACTGTAAAAAAAATAACTATTACCAGCTGCAAGAAACTCTCTGTGATTGGAGAAAATAATTATTTTCTCCAATCACAGAGAGTTTCTTGCAGCTGGTAGTAGTCATTTTTTTTTACAGTGTATAAAGGAATAAGCATGTATTTTATATAAAGTGTGCAAAAAAAAAAAAAAAAAAAAATTTCAAAACCAAGTAGGTTTTGGCATTTTTTCATTTGGGGACCGCCATTTGACGATTTATCATATTTAATCTTCATCCACGGTCCCTAAGACAAACCACTAAATTGTGTTCAAAATATTTAGCTAATTCAAAAGGAAACTCAAAACATAATTAAATGTTAATAATAAATTTAAACAATATATAATTTAATAATAAATAACTTATTAAATAGAAAATAACTGTTAAATTCACAAAGGGTGCATAAATTGCCCATGGAAATAAAAATCTCAGAGTGTTTAGTCGTCCGTTTATACGAGCGTAAAATAAGAAAGTACAGGTTTTTTTTAAGCAAATGAAGACATGAAATAGACTAGTTTAAGTAAAAATATTAATAATAAAAATACAAAATACTGATTGCAGAATCATTCAATTGGATACATTTTCACACATTTCATCATTGATATTTGTTATTTACATTTAATAACAGATTTTTTTCGAAATTTTCATCTGAGAGATTTATTCTTCTCGTTCCAAAAACCTCGGCACCAGCACTGAACAGTCTTTTAACAGAAGCATTTGATGGCAAACTTGTGTTGCATTAAATAAATAGCTTTTTTAAATTTTCATTATTGCCAAAATCAAATTGCGTTACTTTCCCGTAGCAGGGATCTTTTAGAAAATCTCGCACCTCTTGTGCAGGAGAAATTTCCTGTGATAACTTTTTTTGGAAAAAGAAGTCATCATCATTTCTCTCTCTCTCTCTCTCTCTCTCTCTCTCTCTCTCTACATATATATATATATATATATACAGTGAAACCTCTCAAGTTGGACACCCCTCTAAGTTGGACGCTTTTTCTTGGAACGGAATGTATCCATTAACATTATGTCTAACCCCCTATAAGTTGGACACTTTTTCTTGGAACCGTAGGTGTCCAACTTAGAGAGGTTTTACTGTATATATATATATATATATATATATATATTAATTATATAATAGTTACCAATCCATGCATTATTTTTCATGACCCATCATACCATAGTTAAGATGATTTCAATTAGTCAGAAAAATTTTCATCCTCGGTTTTTTAACATTTCTACACGTTTTGAGATGTGTGGAATCTGAAAATTATGAAACGGATATGGCTATCATTTGCTAGTTCATTTGTGTTTTAGATAATTAATTTGCGTACATGACATAAGAAGAACAATAAAATTACTTTAAGAAATTAAAAAGTTCTTATACATTAAAAAATGGAAAACTAATAAAGTTTTATTGGTATTTATAAATTCTCGATCATTTCTTCTATCCAGTTTATTCATTTACCTTATACGCATTACTCAGAAATCTAAAGTTCTTAGTTCAGAGATTCATAAAATGACTGCTTATTCGTTCTAGATGAAGGTTGTATAAATATATTTTTTTCCAAATGTAATTTCTAAAGAGAAAAAATCAGAAACATATTACATTCAAAATGTGATTCTTCTCACTTTTCTATCCTTGTGCTATTTAAAATTTATTTATTATTTTCCATAAATAATAAGCATATTATATTTTATTTTACACTACTATTAAATTATAAATTAAAACTACTTTTGAAATTTTTAAAACTAATAACATTATATTTTTAATTGTTAGTTTATATAATATTACATAAATTTATATTCGTATAAAATAAAACTTGTAAGACTCAAAATTGTTTACTAAAATTTCGATTATACATTTTCTCATGCAAATGTTCTTTTATGGATGTGCGGTGAAAAAGGTATATATTATATTACTGAAGAAATATTTCATGCTGTTCTTAATTGTCTTAATTTTCTAAATAATACCTTTTTATATGCATTTAAACATCCTTTTGCCGATTTTTTCCTAGAATAAATAGACAGAGGTCCTTTTTTACTACCTGCAAAGAATGCAAAGTGTTTCCTATGTTATGTTAAGTATAAAATATTAACATAATGCTTTTAAAAATACCGATCATTGACTTTAATGCATCAAAAATGTTTTGCAAGTCTCTCTACACACATTAATTATACCATTTTCAACACAGAATATGCCATAGACAACTTGATTAAAATTAGATTCAAGCTATTCAATAAATATTAGCGGAAATTAAATCGTGATCATAAAAGTTAACAGACAAACAAACAGAAAGACGAAATGATGCCATATTCACTCTAAAATACTCTTCAAAGTTTGTAAAACATAAGACAAAACTGAAAAGGAATTTTTGTTTATTTATATTTTTAATAGATTTTTTCTGGTGACATTTTCTCCGCGGAACTTTCTATCCGGTGCCTTTTCTTTCCCGGTGACTATTTTTCAGTATGACTTTTTTACCGGTGTTTTTTTTTCTTCTTCTTCTTCTTTCTTTCTTTTTGGTGATGTCTCGTGACATTTTATTTTTTTTATGCCGATCGTAAATTCTTCTCATGACCTCATATTTATTAAAATATTTTTGATAAGAAACAAAATTAACTGGCATAAATGGACTGAGTTCCCATTACTTATTTACTTTCAGAAATTTCTATTTCTAATATAGGTCATCCCTCCTATATTCAGAAAAGAAAAGAATTCGGTCGACTTACCGGTATGGTCTGAAAATAAAATGCCGCACTTGCAAGGGTAACAAGATTCTATAAATTTTCTTTACCCTAATTTACTACAATGTTAATGCAGGGGTTCAGAGTTCAGACCGACTGACTGCATGCGTTCCCTAGGTCTGGGTGGAATGCTCTAGGTGGGGATATTTTTAAGTGACCCTTTCTAGCCTGTATTTATACAAGTTTTGGTGAAAAACATAGAAAACTCCGAATGGCTTGGTCGACAAGTACAACCAGGAATCGAACCCGGTACTTGTTCACCAGTTTCGAAAGCTGAACCTCTCCGTCAATTTACCGTGTAATTATACTGATGTCAATATTTTATTTTAGTTTTTAATGCGATTTTTGTGGCTTTTTCAAATACAATAATTCCAGTAATCCAGATTTATGTGAAACAGCATCATGTTTTAGCACGTTATGAAAAACTTTAAGTTATTTTCTAAGTTTTTAAAATGAAATGTTGGTATTTATTGATGCTCAAGCCAGTATCATAAATGATATTTTTTAAACTGCTCTGAATTATTTGTGATAAAAATATTTCTCATAACATACATTTATGTCATACTTTGCCTCATTATGTAATATTAAGAGATTTAGACGCCACTTCACCTATCTTCAGTTCTGGCAGCCAAGTTTCATGAAATTCTACGAGAATTTTTTTTTTTTTTTGCAAATTACTCATTATGCCTTTTTTTTTTTTTTTTCTTAACTTGGTCTTTATATTCAAAAAATTCACAATAGTTAAAATAATTTTTGTTAAATAATAATAATAATAATAATAATAATAATAAAATAATAATAATCTAAAAAGGATTTTGTAAGTTTTTAACATTTTATTTTCAAACCACAAAATGAAAAATCTAATGGTATTTTGAAACTAGTTCGACTTCTTTATGAGGAGAAAAATCTCTGTAATACATTTTTTATTTATGCTTATTTTATTCATTTATTTGAATAACAATATTTATTCATTATTATTATTATTATTATTATTAATTCTTAAATATCTGCAAACAAAGGGACATATTTTTCAAGCAATGCATTTTATTTTAACCTAATACGTATGTTTTGTTTATACATAAGACACTTGTTCAAGGACCGACAAAAGAATACTCACAATATGTCTGATAAGAAAAAGGGAAGGGGCAAAGTAATTTTTATTGCCTCTCAAAGCGACAGCAATAAATCAATTCAGAGAAGACAACAAATAGGACCCAGGACTATAGAGAGAGATGTATATCTTTTATTATGTATAGTCCTGGATAGGACCGACTTCCTGTCTCAAAACTACAATTATACAATGGTTTACTTGCATGTCAGGGAACCCACATAGGCAACAGGCAAACAAGGAAGGGAAAAAGCTTTTCTAAAAAAACATTTAAAAATCAAAGTCACCGAACTGCAAATTTCACCGCACCGCCTCTAATTACCAGAAATTCTGTTCAGCAGATAAGAAAGAAACGAAGAAGGAAAAATCACAATTGCGTCTCCTCCTCTACTCAAACCCTAGACCTTCTCAAACCTAGTAGGGGGTGTTGTCATCTCACACCTCTTTTTTCCCTCCCCTCTGTCCCTAAAAAAAAATAAATAATAGAAAACGATTCTGTTCACGCATCAATCTGTCACTATAATTAGTATTACATTGACAGATTCAGATAGCTACTTTAAAAATGTAAGAAAAATGTAAAATATTGGGCCATCGTCGTAATGTGAGTGCGTGTGTGTGTGTGGGGGGGGGGGGGGGGGGTTAAAAATATAGCGATAATGATACGAAAAAAAAAAGGACGAATGTTTCTAATTTCATATTCTCAATTCAAAATATCTAAGCTAACATGAATTCCTATGATTTTTACGCTTTTTGTTAATTTTTGCTTTATGTATGTACTCATTAGCGCTTAAAGCAATTTATAAAGAATAGCGAATATAAAAATCGTTTGATTTCTAATCATACTATAAGTATGGGGAACTTAGGTAATCGTAAAAAAATTTTATGTTTGAATTTTTATATTTTTGAACGTTTTGAGGTGTGAGGAATCCGAAAATAACAGTATCGGTGCGGTGTCCGTCTGCAGGGTGTTACTTTGTTAGTTTGTCAAATTGTTAGTTTGCGTACAAATTATCTCAAGAACAATGATCTCAGAGGTCAACCTTATTAAGAAAAATATCATTTATGACATTGGCAAGAACGCTATATTTTAATATTCTAATTTGTGAACTTCGCAAGTTATTGAAAATTTACTGTTTTCTTAACATTGAAGAATGGGTAAAAATTTCGAATAAACATGTACTATGAAAGTTATTTTCATTGTAAAGATTATAACAATTTTAAAATGTCATTTATAATGCTTGTATGAACATCATTAAAATCATGAACATTCTACGTTTAAAACTTCGTACATTATTTAAGATTTACATTTTTTTTTTTTTTTTTTTTTTTTTTTTTTTCTGACATGGCAGAATAGACCAAACATGACATAAACGCGTATTATGAGGACTATTTTTATCGTACAAATAATAGTTAAATGTGATTTCTGATACTGGCAAGAACTTTACTAACTGCTGAGAGTCTGATTCGAAAAATTTGTAAGTTATTCGAGATTTCGATTTTCTTAACACCATGGAGTTACATGAAAATAAAAATAAGAAACTGACTCTAAAAAAAAAAAAAAAAAAAAACAATAAATTAAGATAAGGTAAATGTATCGAAGCACAGTTAGGGTAGCCAAGTAGGTAAAGAATTTCATCTCATTCTGCGACAGTGCTGAGTAATCAATCTTCATTTTTCTTAAAAGGAATATAATATGTCCTCTAATAGAAACTTGTGAGAACAAGAATATGACGGAGAACTTAGCAGAGTCCACCTAGACGAATTAGTTTTCAATATTACTGTCATATAATATTACATCATATACAAAAGCTGTTAACACTGAAATATAACAATAACAATTAGAACACACTTATTTCCCATACACAATCCATTAAATTTGTAAACAATTGTTGATTCCTTCTAGAGAATCATTCACATAAGACCATACAGCATTGTTGCAAAACGGCAGAAATAATTTATTTAATTTGTAATATGTTATTTTGACTTTCTGACCTTAAGGGCCCTCTTCACCCACCTTCGCCGGAAGCCGGAGCTAATGTTATTCTATGGGAAATTTTTCTTTACAAATAACTTATTAACTAATACATATTTTTAAATTCTGTTTTCACATTCTGAAAATTCCCAGCTGTTAAATTGACAGACCTTTTTCAAAAAAAAAATATTTTTTTTAATTTTTTATATTTTATTTTGAAACTTCAAAATACGAATTTTCAATATGTGAAATTTTTTCATTTTGCAATTTCAAAATAAAATATTAAAAATGAAAAAAATACATTTTTGAAAAAGGTCCGTCAATTTAACAGTTGGAAATTATCTGAATAAGTAAACAGAATTAAAAAATATGTATTAGTTAATAAGTTATTTGTAAAGAAAATTTCCCCGTAGAATAACATTGGCTCTGGCGACGGTAAGTGAAGAGGGCCGTTAAAATGATTTTTTATTATACAACAAAGCCCAAAATGTGATATAAAAATTGAATAGTGATTCAATTCTTTTAAAACTTCATTTAAATTTAGTGACCAGTGAAGCGGGCGTAGCCTACTAGTTTGTAATATATACACAAAATTTAAACAAAAAAGTCAATAATAGGCTGGTTTAAAAATATTTTATTTCCATCTTCCCTCCCCCCTTGTACCCACCTTCAACTATATATCATTTATTATTACTTTAATGAAGTTTAAATTATATTTAAACAAATTTCCAGAGAAACAGCTAGCATGTAATATAAAAACAACCATTTCGCCTTTCTGCCAATCCGCCCCCCCCCCACCCCCGACCCTCTAAGATATGTGTAACACTTTTTATATTTTTTATTAAGCAGTAAGTGGTATTTACACAAAGTTTTATTTCAATCTATAATAGATTTGTTTAAAAATATCCTTTTTGCATCTACACAACCCTCTTATCCCCCTAAGCTATATATAATACTTCTTGTGCTTTTCGTAAAGAATAAGTGATAGTTACATTACGCAGAATATCGTTAAAAACGGTAACAATGTAATATACAAAAAATTAATTCTCTTTGCCCCCCCTCACCCCCCCCCCTTTAGCCCCCGAAGTATATGTGACACTGTGTTTTTGTCTTAAACAGCAAGTGACAGACACAGTTTCATTAAAATCAGTAAGAACGCGATATAAAAACAATTATTCTCTTTCAATCTGCTGCTAGCCTCCCCTCCCCCAGGTATATACTAAGTGGTACCAATTTAATTGATTGAAATTTCTAAAAAATTATTACGAAAATCATTCTATAAATTCATTATTTGATGTTTACTGTTTTCGCGATTTGCAAATTGCAAAAGTGCCCTTTTTTCCTTGTGCCCTTTTTCTGGTACCCTTTTTTACCAGTGCTTTTTTTTCCAGGATGCATTTTGCTCAGTTATTCTCTTTTCTGTCCTTTTCTTCTTCTACTTTCCTTTTTATATTTCAGACAGAAATATTTAAAATGAGTTTGAGTTTGAATTGCTTTTTCACGCTCAAGTTCGTGTAAAAAACGAACTTCGCTCAACTCAAGTTCATAATTTAAAAAACGAGCGAAGTTCAACTCAAAACTCAAAATTTTTGAGCTACGCTCACGAACGCGTTCAAATGAACGCGTTCGTGCACAACACTGTTGCTGTGTATGTTACTTAATTTTAAAGTGTTAAAAGTTTCCCGAAACTAACGCTCAAAATGATGTCATAGATAAAACAATGTATTAAAATAGAGAAAATAAAATTTCATTCATGATTTCCATGAGTGCATTTCAACTGAATAAAATAATGAAAAAGAATAATGTAACAGAAAATCTTATATCACAATTGCAACAATAGATTGAGATAAAGAAAATAAAGTTTTATCAATGGTTTGCATGGTTTTGGAAGATTCTTTCATTAGTTCTCAATAAATAAAACTTTTTTTTTTTTTTTTTTTTTTTTTTTTTTTATGTAGAATTTTAATGCATCGGGGGAAAATAGTAAATTAAATATGTAGAATTCAATTACTCCACGAGAAATTAATTACAGAAATAAATAAATAGACACGTGGTTAAAAAATTGAATTAAAGGATTATGAAGTCATTTTTAATTTCTTGGAGACGTTTGGATTTCAAAACCTATGAGTATCATGATGTAAAAGATGAAGCCATTTGTTTTAAATATCATGTAAACCAACATTTAGTAATTTGAACTGGTAAGGAGAAATAAATTTGGAAATACAGGTGTCAAAATCGAGTGCTAAGCGGACGCAGACAACTATATTTTAGATAAATACATACAAATACACAATGCATACATTTCTCGAAAAGAAGCGTTATATTGAGCAATCGTCTTCTGGAGATGAAAAAAAATTGAGTGCTAAAACTAAAGCAAAATCACAGCCCGTTTGAAAATATAGAAATTAATATAAACTGCGCTTACAATTATTAGCAGGATTTTTAAATGCTTTCCGATTTTTAAAAAAAAAGTTTGAGAACCATTGATTCAAATGAATGAAAAGTACAGGAAAATGTTTGTGGGAAAAAAAAATTGCGTGTAAAGTTTGTACATTTTACCACGTTTTTATTAACTTCAATTCTTGTTTGTTTGTTTGTCCGGTACAGATCTTGCAATCTATTTTTAACTAACTTCCCTACTAGCTAGACATTTGAAACTTTCGCAGTAGCTCAGAACCCGGTGACAACACAATACTTCAAAGTCAGATTTTCGAATTTTAGAATAGTTTTTCTTTTAATTAATTAAAATATGAAAATAATAAGCTCTTAATAGCAATAAAATAGCCATTAAAATATTAGCTATAATTTAATTATTGCAAAAAAAAAAAAAAAAAATACGTGTTTATTTTCTTTCGACATAAAAATAAATACATTTAATTCAACGTGAACGTTAAAAAATTATAAAAAGTTAAATTATGCATCTCACAAAAATTGACGTCATTATCACTTTAAAAATTTTACACACATTGATAAGAGCTAATGTAGTTCACGATGCTAATATACGTTGTTCTAAAAGGAGCTATTTTATTTTTTAAACCAATTATTTATTTATTTATTTATTTATTTTTCACTCTTATTATTATTTCACTGAACTGAGTCCATGTGCTAAAATATTGCTTAACTATTATTTTTTATCCTCGCGTATTTTATTAATGATTCATCAGAAAATTTAAAAACATGGTATATAAAAAGGTTTTTTTTAATCTTATAATTATTTCTTAGTGTTACATTAAAATAAAGCTCAAGAATTTAGAAAATAATAATAATAATAATAATAATAATTAATCGACGGATGATTAATAGGATGTTAAAACAATCATTGCTATACGATCTGTAAAATCAAAATCCAAATAGCAATTATAGACGCTTAAAATCAAAATATCAGAAGGTTGTATTCTGGATTTATACGAGGACGTACACATAATATAGGTCCTAGTATTTTCAAGTGAAGGATTTAATGCCGTTCTTTCCTTCTTAACAATACATGCTTTCAGTATGTGGACATTAAATCTCGTCTTAACAAATCTCATTTTCAAATATGCGATTTCAAAAAATAAATAAATAAATAAAATAAAATAAAATAAAATAAAATAAAATAAAATAAATAAAAATGTATACATAAATAAATAATGAAATATTAATAACGATTTCAACAAACCATAAAATTTTGTGTATTTTTACTAAACATTTATCCAATTTTAATTATGACGTAAACTAACGCGCATATATATATATATATATATATATATATATATATATATATATATATTTAAATACCATTTATATTATTTATGTATTCTTATATCTTTAAAAATACACCAACTTTTATGTGCTATAATAATAAAAATAATATATTCCCTATATATTTATAAATTACAGGTACAAATTAAAGTAAATCCAAAATATTATACAAATTAATTAATAAATAAATAATGTAAGTTCGCAAAGTGACCAAAATATCCCCCCCCCCCTCCCCGAAACACATACACACACGCACTCATATATATATATATCCATAATTTTTTCGTTGTTATATATTTCTAGGTAATTTTTGTCATTATACAGTAAATTTTCTGCATGTATTGAATAAATTAAAAATAAATAAATAAATAAAATACGTAAAATAGTCAATTATTAATTAAAATGAAAAAAAAAAAAAAAAAAAAAAAAAATCCGAGAATTTGTTTATTTTTTCATGTTATATAAATTCAGTAAAAAAGGCAAAGAATGTACAAAAGAAAACTTACACTTGATCTGTCAATGGAGAGTAACGGTTATGATTGCAGAAGATGTTCAACCAACCTTGATACTGCTTCTCAGAGAATAAGAATTTATTTTCGAATACATTCACTTACCTTGGCGTTCAGAGCCACCTGTTGATAGTTTCGGAAAGAGATCAAATTTAATTTTCTAGAAAGTTCTAATAAATTGTTTTAAAAAATTCAAACATTATGATAAACGTTTTGGGGTTATGCAGGAAATGTGAGTATATAAAGTTGCAGGTTAAGAAAAATATTTTTTAAATAATTAAATAGTTTAAAAGATTAAATAATTGCAGGGCTTGTGATTTATTAACATTTCCAAATTGAAAGTCTCAAATTAATTGTTTCTGAATTATTAAATACATTTATAAGAATGGTGTAAAAGTAATTCTAATAAAATTGTCATTTCAAATATTTTTTTAAATTTTTAATTTAGGTTCTCATCGACATCTGGAATTTTCCGGGAGAAAGAAAAAAATGGAGAGCATGAATCAAGCAACGTTGCTGGAATAAGAAATTTCTTATTTTTCAAAATTAATAATTATTATTTTCTTCTAAATTCAATAGAAGAAAGTACAAAATTCTTAAATTTTTCGATTTACAATTTCTAATGGATTTAGTTATTCTGAGAGTCCAGAACACTATTTGACCATTTTTAGCAAATGCCTGTCTGTCTGTTGTTGATACAATTTTGTGACAGATTTAATTCAAAAACTAGTGCACAACATTTCATATAAATTTATATTTAGATGTACGTTCATATAAGTTAGAACCTATTAACTTTAAGTGAAAATTGCCCAGCAGGTGGCATTGCCAGCCCGTTTTACCATAACTATTAATATGGTAGTAGAGGATAACAAATAAACTTAAAAGCGTGCACAATCAGGATTATTTTTAACATTATGAAATTAAATATATGTATATATATTTATAACTAGCTGTTGTGCCCGTGTCTTCGCATGGGAATTTAAGTATTATTCACAGCATATTATTACAAAAAAAAAAAAAAAAAAAAAAAAAAATGCTGTGAAACAACCACACGACTTCCATTATCCAACATTACACGTATTAAATGCACTTTTTGGTGATAATGTGATCAAAAGACGTAAAATTGACCTAACAAAATATATATCTAAAATTTTTCGGTATGAGACAGCTCATACACGTAGATTTACATAGCGAGTTTAAAAATAAGGGGAAAAAAAAAAGAAAAAAAAATCGATTGAGCAACTTTTTGAAACACCAATTTCCGAGGTATAAAACTGGCCAACCTAATCAGGGTGACTGTTACTTTTCCTGCAATAGCCACGTAATACATGAGAACGGATACCTTAAATGGGTTTATGTAACGATATTCAAGAAAATAAAGCCGTTTTTGAGATATCGACTTTTACCTAAACTTTGCATACTCACTTGACCAGAAAACAACAGTTGCTTGCAAAAGGATGTCTGAAAGAGGATTAATTTGGCGAGTTTGAAAAAAAAAAAAAAAAAATCTGTACAACCGTTTTCAAAGGAATACACTTGCGCGATCTGAAAATGAGATATTTTTAGAGGACGCCTATAAATTTTTCTGAGCTAATTCATACGAAAGGGCATCTAATAGAGTGTTTATGTCCCTTTCCGACCCAAGCCGATCGTGCGGGTTAAACATCCACGACATCCACTTACATTTTTGCATCTGGAACAGTCGTATCTAATAGAATTAGGAAATAAACGATCGAGCTAATTAGCAGAAAGTGTAAAGTACAATTTTCAATCAACAAATATCGGTTATAGTCCATATTTTTTTTTCTTTCAGTTTACAAAACAGAAGAATGTAATGTTTTAATGTAAAAATGTTTCGGGTTGGAAAGGGTTATAGCAAATTTGAAGAAGATCGTTAGAGCCGTTTTTGAGATATGGACCTACGGTCCTATTTTCAGTTCCCGTTGTCCCACTTCTGGTTTTCCAATTTTCACCAAAAGTTAGAAATGTCTTCTGTACACCAGACTTGTCACAATTCTGAAGTTTCGTAGCTCTATCTTTATTAGATTCGGAACTATGATAGTCAAAAGATTACAGACACACACACATACACAGTGGCCAATTGCCAAAAACTACTTTGTTGGACTCAGGAGAATTTAAAACATGTAAATCATGGGAAAACTCGATATCGAATATTCGAACCAAATACAACACTTCCATTACCTACGGTAGTCGGGTGATGGAAGTAATATATTTATCTTAATTGACTATGCTGATGAAGACAGAGAATAGATTATTATAGTTAATAAGTATAATTTGTAAATTTTCGTTCATATATACATATATATATATATATATATATATATATCTTTCAATTTGCATAATTGTTTGTGCATTCATTTGAACATAAACTTTTTCAACGCCCTAAAAAACAAAATTTCTATTGCCATTTCGTTCTGAAAAACGGGTACAATAGCTAGTAAATAAAAAGTTTCCAAGAGGATCTTATACCAAAGCTGTTCCTTTTCTTTAACATTCAACTGCATCGAAAATATATTAGTTTTTTCTGCATTAAATTTTCGTCAAATGGTGGATATATGACAATATTTGAATCCGGTATCGATAACAGGAAATCACTATATATGCGTTATAATATAGAGAAAATAATTATATTTTGGACCAGCTTTAGTAGCCCCGCTTGGTAAAATTTGAAATTTGGCACTGAAGTAGTACGTTCGTTTCTCGCCTGGGTCTTTTATAACGTAACTGCGATAGCCATTTTAATTCATCGCCAAAATGGAACAAAAATTTAAATGCCAGCAAGTAGTAAATAAATATTATGCATAAATTTTATTTACTAAATTATCTGTGTATAATGTACTGTGTGTAATTTATTCGGGGAAACACAGCCATTAGAGTGACTTTTCCCGAGAAAAAAAGGAATCACTTTTGCAAAAATTTTTGATGCCGAAAAAAGATTTTAGAATCAGCCATTAGAAGGCATCGAAAAACAGAAAAAAAGAAATGAATTTGAAACTGTATCTGAAGTTTTTCATTCACCTTTAGTAAATAAATTATTCATAAATTTTATTTACTGAATTATCCGTGTATATTCCTGTGCGTAATTTACTCAGGGAAAGACAGCCATTAGAGTGATTTTCCCGAGAAAAAAGGAATCACTTTTTCTCTCCCGCTGATCAGTCTATGTCCTATAACTATATCTATGATCTAAACCTCGGCCAAGTGTCATTAAATTCCGTCCAGGCACTTACACGTGATACCCGGTCGAGTAAAAAATGTACAATGTACTTCCACCTTCCATCCCTCCCGTGCGCACAGAGAAAATATTCTGAAAACATTTTGGAGTTCTCTGATGTCTAAAACGTATAGATAATGCACCCCCCCCCCCCCTCATTGAAACAGCTTTGCTGACAAAAGCCTCATGGCGCATGCGCAGATGTTTTTTACACATATCTATAAATTCAATCAAAATTTTGAAATTTTCAATGCATATAATTTTAAGTTGGGTACGAACTAAATCCTTGCCAAGTGCCGTTGAATTCCATTCAACCATTAATTTATGGTAGTAAATTGATATAAAATATTTAAAAAAAAAAAAAAAAAAAAAGTGAATGTATATTTTATGATTATTTAAAAAAAGAAATGCAACTGTTCATTTATTGTACCAACCAGTTAGCAAACCAACTGATTGATACAATTTGATAATTCTCGTATCACTAATGGTAAACAAAAATTAATTCATATCGGAAAAAAATATAATAAAATAAAAACACTTGAAAAATAAAAAAATCATTAGCTTTCAATTAAAGAATCTGAATCAGATATAAATAAATTAAATTAAATTACTAGATTTTTAAGAAAATGCATTGAACAGAAAACTAGCGTATAAAAAGGTCCCGAAAGCTAAAACTTGATTACTAAAAAGGTGCTATGTAAGCCCAAAATAATAAATCCCTAATTATTATTGAGTGATCAGATTCCACCATAGCCTTTCCACCATCATTTTCACGCTATCATTTATCATATTGATATTAAATTTGTAAAGGATCGAAGGGGGGGGGGGATATCAGATTATAATAGATTATCGTTTTATTTATCTTTTCAGAGTCAAAACATGAACTTAAAGGGGAAAAAAAAACCTCTACTTTGAAGTTGTATTTGTCTTATACAAAGATAATTTTTAGGGACTATAAGCTATAACTTATTAAATTTCCCTCTCTGCAATATTCTTCCAGGGAACGAAGAAGAAATTATTGTAAAATAAATCACAATTGTTCCTTATACACTAGGTATTCGTAAGACTATTAACTCAGAAAGTGATCCAACTACCATGTACCTTAATTTAAGAAAATGATGGACGTTATTATTATTATTATTATTATTATTATTATTATTTTTTTTTTTTTTTGAAAATTTATTTTTCCAACTGAGTGAAAATAATGCCTGGACCGAGAGTCGAACCCCGGATCAGGGCTCTACCAATTGAGCTATCCAGGCTGACAACCGGTGGGCATTACTCACTCAGACAACCTTTAGGCAGAGTAACTGGTCTATCATATAGATAGCTCGACAGAATAAGCCGCAGGTAAGGGAAAACACCATTAAACAATGGGAGGAATAAATACATTTATTAATATCACACAATCAACAGATTGGGAAGAAAATCATTTTTTTTTTTTGAAATTTATTTTTCCAACTGAGTGAAAATAATGCCTGGACCGAGAGTCGAGCCCCGGATCTGGATAGCTCAATTGGTAGAGCCTTGACCTTGTAAGTCAATGATCCGGGGTTCGACTCCCGGTCCAGGCATTATTTTCACTCAGTTGGAAAAATAAATTTTCAATTAAAAAAAAAAAATGATTTTCTTCCCAATCTGTTGATTGTATGATATTCATAAATGTAGTTATTATTATTATTAGTAGTAGTAGTAGCAGTGGAAATTACTGTTTTAAAGTCTTAAAAATCTGCATATATATGAATTAATATTTAAAATAATGAGTATTTCAGAATTTCTCAAAAACAATTTAAATAAAAAATAAAGTAAAATTCAAAAATTTTCATTTTTTACTTTCTCTTTCCCATAAGGTAGAGAAAGTATTGTTTTTGGGTCAAATTTTCAAACGCGAGATTTTGTTATATTTACACGTTTTGAGGTCTCCTGAACACGAAAATCATGTTTTTAGCAAATGGTCTGTGTGTATGTGTGTGTGTGTGTGTGTGTGTGTCTGTCTGTTATCAGTATATCTCAAAAACAAATTATGGCAGAAAGTTCAAACTTCGTATTCTAAGTGTGTATCATATAGGGATGCTACAGTAAGCTTTTCGTTAAGATCAAGCAAATGGTTCGTGTACAGGGACAATCAAGAGAATTCTAATACATTACGTCTATGGGGGAAATCGCAGGTAAGTAGAGTTTAACGTCTATAGACTGCACTAAGTCAAATGAAACGAATATATATTTTTTGTAATAGAGATAGTCAACTGTGAAAAAAAAATTGTGTATGTAGGAGCCTCGCCTCTCCCCCTGGGGTGGAAGTCCCCCCTCGAGGAGAGTAAATTTTCATGATGGGTATCTTTCAAAAGAGCTCGCCAATACCTTTAAAACGAATGGTTGAACCATCGGTCTGCGATAATTTAAAACAAATTTATCGATTTTTTTTACTCCTAACGAAAAAAAAACTTAGAAAAAAAAATCGTATTTTTTATTTATTTATTTATTTATTTATTTTTTTTTTTTGACTATTGAGAATAAAATGAACTTTTTTTTGGATATTTAGTGTTATAATACTTCTCTAATATGGAAATCGTCTGCATTATCATAAAAGATAACTTTTTTTAAATAATAATTTTAATAAATTATTTTTTAAAAACAGAATTATTTTTTAATAACCGAATTAAATTTTATATAAATCTAGGTGCATTAATGAAACGGGGGGTTGAGGGGGCGGTAGCCCCCCTCACACAGAACTAATTATCATATAAAACTCTTCCGAAGCCTAATTTGAATTGTTTAACATAGGTTTACATAACATCGTTATCTTACCTCTTAATCTCCAACCTGTATTTATAGTATTAAATTTCAGGGTAAGAGAAAGTCGTGTGAGTGACACACCAGATTATTTTATAAAATTAAAATTTTCCCCGCTAAATTTTTAATTCCCCCATCCCTCGATTTCACATTATTATAGTTTAACCACATATTCTAAACATATTTAGTTATTACTTGATGGATTTATCAATATCTTTTTTTTTTTTTTTTTTAAAGCTTGAAATGTTGAAATTTAGTACAAATTTGTAATTAGACAGAAAATTGTACTAAAAATAAAGGCATATTAAAAGGATGTTGAGGTAAAAGTAGAAAAATTAAAATAATAATAATAATAATAATAATAAGCTGATGTGTCATTCACACAATACTTTCTCTTTCTCTGATAGTCTTAGAAGCAGTTCTGACATCAATTTCTGTGAAAGAGGAGCGGAAACCTCTCATATTTCAATATTCTGCCGACATTCATAAGACATAAGGCTGTTTTTGAATTAAGTATTTATTACAAATTATTCATAAAACTTTCACCCACACCACACTTAAAAAATTACTTTTAGTCAAGCCTTTCAAGTGGCATTCCAGTGTGATTTTTAAAATATCAAATTTAAATTTCTAAAGTTATTTGTTTTTAAGTTATCTTTGTAACAGACATACATACGCTCATACGCATAGAACAACCATAAAAACTTGATTTTCATATTCAAGGAACCACAAAACGCATAACTATCGCAAAAGTCAGCATTGAAATTTATATTCTAAAACAAATACTTTGTTTACTATAAGGGTGAGAAAAAGTAATTATCATTTTTAAGCAGTTTATCTGGACATAGTAACTCAGTAAAGCGCCTCCATCAATTGCATCCGACAGAAAAGAACGCATTTGCTGAATTTTGTGTAGTGATACGCTCCACATAGTGGAGCTTCGTTTAGCTCTCTAAAAAAAAACGCATAAGATAACTTAAAATTCCCTTCGAACTATTTCCAACTACAATCCTTAATATATCCGTACTTTTTGTGCGACCCTGTAAACTAATGGAAAATGCTTGTCACATAATATTTTGTATAAAACATACTTTTGTGATTTGTGAATATAAAAAATATATGTTAATTGCATTTATGTTTCATGTGTTGGTGAGAAATAAACTCAAAATGACATTCTTTCAATAATTACAAAAACTTTCATTTTCATATTATTCTAAAAACATTTCATTTGACTCTTTTATTTCTTCATGCATATATACATCTACATTGTGACGACGCTATGACGCATTTGTTTTTCTGATTGGCCGTCTGTGTTTCTATGTACATGTAATAATGTATTTTTCATTTTTTCTTTTCTCCTTCTTCGATGTTCAGTTTTCATAATAAAAGATGTGATTAAAAGGATAATACGTGGGTTCATTTTTATTCCCACAAAAAGAATGCAACATAAAATAATATATAATTTCCTAATACACAAACCAAGCTAAATGAGGCTGGTTTAATTAAATTGAAACATCATTATTTATATATTTGAAATTATCTTTTGAATAGCTTAGCAGAAAAGATGTTTATAAAAGAAAATAGAAATTGGTTCTTCTTTTCATACATGGAATAAATTCATCTGGTTCTGCAAGCCTCATAGGATACTCATATACAGGGTAAGTGCATTTTACTTACCATATAAATCTTGAATTTAAATATTTGATAAAAGTTTCTTCTGTGAATTCTAAAAGATTATGCTACTGACGCGCTAAATCGAAACTTTGAATTTATTCTTGACAGTTTTTTTTTCTTTGCATATTTGAAGAAACATTTGCTTCATTTAAAATAATATTATTTTGCTAATAATAATGATAAAAAAATGTAAGCGAAAATAAATAAATATGTTTTCTTTTTGTTTCTTGAAAACGAAAGTATAGAAATAAAAGAATGTTTAAAATAAACATATGAATGATTAAATATAAAATTGTAGTTATTATAAACTAGAAAGAAAACAAAATTGAAATATTAAAATGAGTATCCTCAAGGACACTATAATTGAAAAACTTAACGCACAAAATTATGATGTGTGGAAATTTAAATTAGAAATGTTTCTCCAAAAGGAAGATTTATATTCCGTGGTTCTTAACGATGCTCCGAATCCTATTACGGACACATGGAATAACAAAAATAGGAAAGCACGAGCCATTATAAACCTCTTAATAGAGGATAATCAAATAATCCATGTCAAAAATCTTGAGACCGCTAAAGAATGCTGGAACGCCTTAAAAGCTGTACATGAGCGTTCAACCCTCAGCAGTAAACTATTTTTGCTTAGAAAGCTTTACTCTACGAAATTAACTGAAGGTGGCGATATGATAGACCACTTAACTAACATCTATCAATTGCGAGATAAGTTAGTATCGCTCGGAGAAGAAATAAATGACAGGCACCTTTCAGCCCTGATGCTCTGTTCCTTACCTCCAAGTTATGATGTATTAATTACCGCTTTAGAATCGCGTGATGAAAAGGATCTTGTACCAGAGTTTATACGCTCGAAATTGATTGATGAATTTTCTAAAAGAAAAGAAAACAAATCTGAAAATAATTCAGTGTTAAAGGTTAAATTTAAACCGAAACCAGAAAATTCAAAGTTCTGCCGTTATTGTAAAAAAAAATCGCATACTATTGAAGAATGCTGGCATCTTAAAAATAAAAATAAAGAAAAGACTCTGAAACAAACAAAAGCCAGCAATGCCAGATCAACTTTCAAATCTGGTATGTACTCTCAAGACAGACATAACGCGGATAGGGCTCTTATTACTGAGAGTGAAAATAAAAAACCTAACGATAAAATATTCACTCTATTTATCGGTGAGAAATCTAACAATTGGTATGTAGACTCAGGTTGTTCAACGCATGTATGCAATGATAGGAATAAATTTCATGAATTTAATCATAATAATTCACGCGTAACAATCGCGAATGGACAGGAGATAGAATCCCTGGGTCATGGGTCTGTGAAATTAAACACCATAAATTCCAATAACACACATAATACTATAATATTGAAAAATGTTTTATATGTACCAGAGATAGAGACAAACCTCATATCTGTAAAAGAAGCTACTGAAAATGGTTGTGTAGCAATATTTGAAAACAAATCATGCAAAATAATGCATGAAGGAGAAACATGCATTGAAGGTTACATTAACAACAATTTATACGAATGCAAAGTTAACTATGATACAACACACACTATAAACATGGTAAAAATATGTGAAAATACAAATTGCATTGATAAATGGCACATTAAATTAGGCCATAGAAACATTAGTCATATAAAACGATTGGTAAACAACAACATGGCAGTTGGGATAAAACTAGACAACTGCAAACATGATAATGCATGTGAAACTTGCATATTAACTAAATTAACGGACAATCCTTATCCCAAAAAGGCTCAGTTTAGGGCAACTAAAGCACTAGAGTTGGTACACACTGACTTGTGTGGACCAATGACAACCCCCACGGTCGGTGGAAAATACTATTTTTTAACTTTTATAGACGATTTTAGTCGATTTACAGTAATATACCTACTGAGAAAAAAGGATGAAGTTTTTGCAAAATTGAGGGAATATATCGCAATGACATCAAATAAATTCGGACGAACTTTGCATGCAATCCGCTCCGACAACGGAGGAGAGTATACCGGAACAGAATTAAATGAATACTTAACAAAATTAGGTATAGACCACCAATTCACTGTTCCCTATTCAGCTTCTCAAAATGGAACTGCTGAACGTAAAAATCGTACCTTAGTTGAAATGGCACGTTGTTTATTAAAAGATGGCAATTTACCAAATTCTTTCTGGGGGGAGGCAATAAATACCGCAGTTTACTTGCAAAATAGACTCCCAACATCTTCGTGTGAATTGACACCTTATGAATTATGGACAGGTCGAAAACCTGACTTATCAATGTTAAAACCATTTGGTTGTCGTGCCTATGCATACGTACAAAAGGTACACAGAGGAAAATTAGATAATACGGCACAGGAAGGTATATTCGTAGGGTACGATAACAGAAGTAAAGGATATAGGATCTGCACAAATGGGAAAAACATAATTATTAGTCGAACCGTAAAATTTGTAGAAAATGAAAAACAAGCGATACTTAAATATGACACATCACAAAACAATGATGAGAAAAGTGATAATAAAAATCCATCACCAAATTTGCAAATAATAGACTCAGAGATAGATGAAACTAATGATAGTGTTGTGTCAGATAATTCTCAAAATACTCCACGTAGATCACAAAGATCTAATAAAGGGGTACCACCAGATAGATTCGCATTCACATTACACAATGAAAGAATAAGTGAACCAAAATGCTGGGATGATATAATAAGTATGGAAAACCCTGTAGAAAAGGAAAATTGGATCAATGCTACATTAGATGAAATAAATTCACTCAAGCAGAATGACACCTGGGATTTAGTTGAGGTTTCACCAGGGATGAAAATAGTAGGGTGCAAATGGGCATTCAAAGCAAAATATAACAGTCAGGGCCGTGTTGAAAAATACAAAGCTAGGCTGGTTGCGAAGGGCTTTTCACAGAAATATGGAATAGACTACGATGAGACTTTCGCCCCAGTGGCGTCTCACACAACTTTGAGAAGTTTTTTGGCAATGAGTCTTTATAAGAATTTAAGTCTTAGACATATTGATATCAAGACTGCATTTTTACACGGTAAATTGAGTGAAGATGTTTATATGCATCAGCCAGAAGGATACGTGGTATCCGGGGAAGAACATAAGGTGTGTAAATTAAAAAAGGCAATATACGGGCTAAAGCAGGCCGCGAGAGCATGGAATTTAAAATTGAATGAGTCATTACTTAACTTAGGCTTTATTCAAAGTCAATTCGACAAGTGTCTTTATAAACGTAAACAAAACGATGTAACTACTTATGTACTTGTGTATGTCGATGATTTGTTAATAGCGGGGAATGATCAACAAATAAATGAAATTGTAAACAAACTAAAACAAGAATACCCGTTAACAGACTTGGGAGAAGCAAAACAATATCTTGGGATAAATATTAATCGCCCTAATGAAAATACAATGACTCTTGATCAAACACACAAAATACAAGAACTTATAGTCAAATACGGTTTAGAAAATTCAAAACCTACAGACACTCCTATGGACACAGGTTACATAAAATTAAATGACGAGGAAAACCTTTTACCAGAAAATACACAATATAGACAGGCTGTAGGCGCATTGTTATATATTTCAACCGTGTCACGTCCGGATATTAGCGCCGCGGTAAATATTTTGAGTAGAAGAAATGAGCGCCCAAGAGCAAAAGATTGGGAAGCGGTAAAAAGATTAATGAGATATTTAAAAAGTACAATTAATCTTAAATTGACATATAATAATATTGAAGAGCCTGTCTTGAGGGTATATGCAGACTCCGACTGGGCAAACGATCCCAGTGATCGTAAGTCTACAACAGGAAATTTGTTCTGCATAGGAGCAAATACTGTATACTGGACAAGCAAAAAACAAAAATCTGTATCAATGTCATCAGCGGAAGCGGAATATATTTCTGCAGCAAGTGCCGCGCAAGAAGTAAAATGGCTTATAAACCTTTTTGAAGAAATTGATATGCAACAAAATTGTCCTATTACACTCTATGAAGACAACCTTTCTTGCATTAAATTAGCGGAAAACGACAAGTTTCGACAGAAAACTAAGCATATCGAACTAAGGTATCATCTGATTCGAGACCTTGTTGAGCAGGGCACAATAAAGATTGAGTATGTAAGCACGGAAAATATGATCGCCGATGTGCTCACGAAGCCTCTGCCGAGACATTCTTTTCGAAAATTGCGAATTTCCTTGTTGAACTGTGATTAAATGTCATCGAGTTTACGCAGGGGTGTTGGTGAGAAATAAACTCAAAATGACATTCTTTCAATAATTACAAAAACTTTCATTTTCATATTATTCTAAAAACATTTCATTTGACTCTTTTATTTCTTCATGCATATATACATCTACATTGTGACGACGCTATGACGCATTTGTTTTTCTGATTGGCCGTCTGTGTTTCTATGTACATGTAATAATGTTTTTTTCGTTTTTTTTTCTCCTTCTTCGATGTTCAGTTTTCATAATAAAAGATGTGATTAAAAGGATAATACGTGGGTTCATTTTTATTCCCACAAAAAGAATGCAACATAAAATAATATATAATTTCCTAATACACAAACCAAGCTAAATGAGGCTGGTTTAATTAAATTGAAACATCATTATTTATATATTTGAAATTATCTTTTGAATAGCTTAGCAGAAAAGATGTTTATAAAAGAAAATAGAAATTGGTTCTTCTTTTCATACATGGAATAAATTCATCTGGTTCTGCAAGCCTCATAGGATACTCATATACAGGGTAAGTGCATTTTACTTACCATATAAATCTTGAATTTAAATATTTGATAAAAGTTTCTTCTGTGAATTCTAAAATCATGAAGTCTAAAGGTGTTAAAATGTAAAACGAGAAATTTTGTCCATAGACGAAATGTATTTGAATTCTCTTGCATGTCCTTGTACACGAACCACTTGTCCGATTTTAATAAATTTTTGAAATAATATCGCTATATGATATAAAGTTAGAATATCGAATTTAAATTCCTGCTAATATCAGTTTGAGATTTGCTGATAAAAGACACACAGACCAACTGATAAAATCTGATTTTCCGATTCAAGGGACCTCAAAACATATAATTATAGAAAAACTCAGATTGAAAAATTGACCCTAAAATAGTGATTCACAAAGTTGTTGAAGTTGGAACGCACTTGACATCCCATTCCCCTTAGGATATCCTAAAGATAACAGTACATCCCGCGGACATCATCAGAATGCATTAAGGATAAGTGTGCTGCTCACAAAGTTGTTGAAGTTGGGATACTTTCGAAATCCTACACATTAGTGTAGATGCACTACCTTAACAACACATCATGTCCCCAGGATATCCTAAGGATAATAGTACATCCCCCTGACAACATCAAAATGTACTATATATAAGTGTGTTGTTAGGGAAACAAATTTCTGAGAAATATGTTATGATAAATTTAAGAATTTGAAAGGCAAACTTCCATTTTCTGGTCAATACGTAGAAAAATGCTGCTCTTTTTACACTTAATTGTGGTGAAGGTAAAAAGTTTTAATTCACACAAATTATGACTTTTAATTGTGTATTCGAGTTGGCTGCAAATTTTGCTTTCTTACTGGCTCATAATTTTTGTTTATTTCCAGAAGAGGATTGTTCAATATAACCAGAGTTGCCATTGCCCGTAACGTTCTCCATACTATTGACAAATAACAATTTTTTATACGATGTTCATACGATTCAATACAGTAGAGAAAACTTACTATTTTTGTAAAGTTTTCTCTACTTTATTAAATCATATGAACATCGTTTACTGTATGTTATTTTATTTTTTATTTTAATGAATAGTGTGGAGATTATTAAGAGCAACGGCAATTCTGTATAACGCTTCTTTTCAATAAATCTATGCATTTGTCTGGGTGATTTTATCTAAAAATGAGTAATGTGTACGTAACATTTGCTCCCAAAACTTTCAAATTAAGTAATATATATAACAAAACTACAACAACAAAAATTGGATTTTTTTTTTTTTTTTTTTTTTTTTTTTCTATATAAAACACTATTATCAACAAAATAATGATGTGTTGACAAACAAAGTGGCATCTATATAGTAATAGGCAAGCATAAAATTTGTTGTCCCTTTTTAACATATTAATTATGGGAGTAGAGGGTTGAAAATGGTATCATTCGAAAGGTATGGTTAGCCGGAAGGTGCGAATACAAATATTATTTTCTTACGATGTCAAAAAGGTATTTAAAAATACATTTATTTTTTATGCATTTTCCCCCATTTTTCCCTTTTATACACGTATTCCTTTACATATAAAAATACATAAAAGTAGAAAGTTGTTAAATCTGGCAATTTCATAAAACCATAGACACAGTAATTTGTATAATATAGCACCACTATACGCAAGCAAAGTGATGACGTCACTGTCTGTCCATGGAGCCATGAAAAAGATTTTCCATGTTAAAATTCCATTGGATTTTTTGTAAAAAATTATTAAAAAATAACGGAAATTATCTGCCTATTTTAATTCCGATATTTGGGTATCCGCGATTGTAATGAAATGCTCGCCCTCTGGTGGGCTAAGGGGAAATTATCACACCACTGCATATCATCATATAATGCAATCGATTTTCCATGATGTAATGGCGGAGAAAGAACAATTATTAATCCACGTGGCTATTATATTTACTAACAACTGCAGTTCAGAGAGCGCCATCTATCGATCATTACAAACGCGGATAGTTATATATAAGTTACTGTCTACATGTGTTTGATTGAGTTATTTTTTCTGTAAAATTGATAAAATTTTAATTTAAAATCACAAAACTCCAGAAAAAAAAAATGGCAAACTTCCAGTTTCGAATGTAAACATAAACATTTCATTTCAAAGGGTGATATTTAAACAATAAATATTCAACTAATATACTAAATAAAAGGAAAATGGATTTGTTACTAACTGCTGCATGTATAAGTAGACGATACGGAAAAAATTCCGATTTCCGTTTTTTGCTGAATTGACATGTTTTGAGTTCTTTACGTTTCAATTAACTGAAATTGGCTACTTATTTTTTAAAAAAGTGTCTTTATTGCTAGCTTTTGTGGGTAGAAGAAGCAAGTAGAAGATACATAAAAACTTTTGATTTCCGGTTTTCGATGAATTTACACGTTTTGAGATTCCTTTGCATTTTAATTAAGTGAAATTGACTACTTATTTTTATTTTTTAAAAAGTGGATTTATTATTCTTTCCTCTGCATATATAAGTAGAAAATATAAGATTCAGAAAAGTTTTAGATTTTCGGTTTTCGATAAAGTTACACGTTTTGAAATTTCTAGAACTCAATTCGACCATTTTTGAAAAATATTTTTTTTTTTTTTTTTTTGTTCAAACACTGTACTTTATGAACCAATCGAATTAATTTAACAGAATTTGATACTTGGTTGGGCCTTGGTTTGACATGGTACCTATTAGCTTCTGGGCTGTATCACACAACAAGGGGCGTTTTCACGTTGCGATTTTCTCTCATTTCAGGAAAGGCTAACATCTACAGAGAGAAATAGTTATATTAAGTAAAACTCTGCTAATTCAGTTAGAGTGAATATCGACAAACAATTGCTGCAGCTGTGTTGCAATTGCATTCCGTTTAGGACAAGGCAATAACTTTGCTTTGCCTCGCTTTGCAAAAAAGAAAAAAAAAAAAAAATGGTCGAGTTTCGACCACTGGGCGATACTAGTATTCATAAAAGAGCAACTATATTTATTTTTATATCTGGACATACATTCCTCTGCAATACCACATGGCGCATCCATAAATCTTCTAGGGTGCACCAGTATGCCAACCTCTGAGAATAATTTTCCTAAAACAATACTTTCTCTACCATAAATGTGTAAGAAAAAATAAAATTAACAGGAAAAATTAGCATGTTAAAAAAACATAATCGAAATATTACTTACAGATTATTTATAATGAGAAGTTTTATTAGTTCTTAGTTGCATAGCTGTTTTTTAAGACAAATGAAAATGCTGCACGAAAAGACATATAAGACATAAAAAATTTATTTTATTGAAGTGAAAACTTCTTTAGGCGCGTTGGGTGAAGAAAAATCTTTGAACTCCCGTCATCGTCAGCTGACGCTTTCCATTTGGAGTGAAAACTTTTGGGTGAACAAAAATCATTGAATTCGCGTCATCGAAACGCTTTCCATCCTTGTATGATACAAATAATGTATCATACAATTAACTTGCTAATGTGAAGTATTAGTAATTATATACTGTATATTGTTTTAAAATCTGGTGCGGCTCTACACGACTTCTCTCATCTCCGAGCACTGTCTCTATTGCAGTTAGACCTCACAAAACCGTGAGAAAGTCCAAAGCTGCCATTTTTCTCAAGTTTTTACAATCTGGTGCGGCTCTACACGACTTCTCTCATCTCCGGACTCTGTCTCTTAAAGATTGCAGCCGGAAACGTTGCAGTTAGACCTCACAAAACCGTGAGAAAGGCCAAAGCCGCAATTTTTCTCACGTTTTTACAATCTGGTGCGGCTCTACACGACTTCTCTCATCTCCGGACACTGTCTCTTTTGCAGTTAGACCTCACAAAACAGTGAGAAAGGCCAAAGCCGCCATTTTTCTCAAGTTTAAACAATCTGGTGCGGCTCTACACGACTTCTCTCATCTTCGGACACTGTCTCTTAAAGATTGCAGCCGGAAACGTTGCAGTTAGACCTCACAAAACCGTGAGAAAGGCCAAAGCCGCAATTTTTCTCACGTTTTTACAATCTGGTGAGGCTCTACACGACTTCTCTCATCTCCGGACACTGTCTCTTTTGCAGTTAGACCTCACAAAACAGTGAGAAAGGCCAAAGCCGCCATTTTTCTCAAGTTTAAACAATCTGGTGCGGCTCTACACGACTTCTCTCATCTCCGGACACTGTCTCTTAAAGATTGCAGCCGGAAACGTTGCAGTTAGACCTCACAAAACCGTGAGAAAGGCCAAAGCCGCAATTTTTCTCACGTTTTTACAATCTGGTGCGGCTCTACATGACTTCTCTCATCTCCGGACACTGTCTCTTTTGCAGTTAGACCTCACAAAACAGTGAGAAAGGCCAAAGCCGCCATTTTTCTCACGTTTTAACAATCTGGTGCAGCTCTACACGACTTCTCTCATCTCTGGACACTGTCTCTTAAAGATTGCAGCCGTAAACGTTGCAGTTAGACCTCACAAAACCGTGAGAAAGGCCAAAGCCGCAATTTTACTCACGTTTTTACAATCTGGTGCGGCTCTACACGACTTCTCTCATCTCCAGACACTGTCTCTTTTGCAGTTAGACCTCACAAAACAGTGAGAAAGGCCAAAGCCGCCATTTTTCTCACGTTTTAACAATCGGGTGCGGCTCTACACGACTTCACTCATCTCCGGACACATTCTCTTAAAGATTGCAGCCGGAAACGTTGCAGTTAGACTTCACAGAACCATGAGAAAGACCAAAGCCGCCATTTTTCTCACGTTTTTAAAATCTGGTGCGGCTCTACATGACTTCTCTCATTTCCGGACACTGTCTCTTATAGATTACAGCCGGAAACGTTGCAGTTAGACCTCACAAAACCGTGATAAAGGCCAAAGCCGCCATTTTTCTCACGTTTTTAAAATCTGGTGCGGCTCTACACGACTTCTCTCATTTCCGGACACTGTCTCTTATAGATTACAGCCGGAAACGTTGCAGTTAGACCTCACAAAACCGTGATAAAGGCCAAAGCCGCCATTTCTCTCATGTTTTTACAATCTGGTGCGGCTCTACACGACTTCTCTCATTTCCGGACACTGTCTCTATTCCAGTTAGACCTCACAAAACCGTGAGAAAGGCCAAAGCCGCCATTTTTCTCACGTTTTTACAATCTGGTGCCGCTTTACACGACTTCTCTCATCTCCGGCAACAGTCTCTTAAAGATTGCAGCCGGAAACGTTGCAGTTAGACTTCCCAGAACCGTGATAAAGGCCAAAGCCGCCATTTCTCTCGCGTTTTTACAATCTGGTGCGGCTCAACACGACTTCTCTCATTTCCGGACACTGTCTCTATTCCAGTTAGACCTCACAAAACCGTGAGAAAGGCCAAAGCCGCCATTTTTCTCACGTTTTTACAATCTGGTGCGGCTCTACACGACTTCTCTCATCTCCGGACACTGTCTCTATTGCAGTTAGCGCATTAAATAAAATTGTAATATAATTTTTGTAGTAGTAGTTTATATTAATGAATAAAAAAAAACTTCATTTAAAAGTATTTCCTACACAATAAAATATTTCCTGACGATTCAAGAAACACACACGTAATTGTTCACGTTTTCACTTCTGTCGGCACTACCGAAGTGCAACTTTTTTTTTTAATTATTTTTTTGTCTGTGAACGAAAATTTGTATATGACTTTAAGACAGTTAAATTTTTCATTCCATTAATTTCAATTTCTTTTAAATTACTTCAGAATCAAATTAGAACTTGTCTGAAAAGGATCCTTAATAATCTTAATTATTTAGAATAAAACCAACTTCATTTTAATAACGATTAAGCGCATTATTGGTTCAGCGGGTTATTGGTTACCATACCAACTTGTAACTGTAAGAAACTGCACATACATACACATAAAATAAATAAATAAATAAAATAAAATTAACATATTTGTTGCTACGTTGCATTATAATAATAAAACTAAGATTCAAATATCACATTCAAAACATACTCTTTCGAAATTCTAAAATCATTGTTTTAACCATCATTAAAAATCAATGCTTTAGCCGTTTTTAAGTCATACTCCATGATTCTGAATATTAACAGAATAGAATTGTTACCCAACATTTTATTATGAAATCGATTATTAGATGACTTTTCCGAAACATTATGGTGTGAAGCATTATTCGTCAGTTAAAAAAAGAAAGTATCGGAAAAAATATTTTTTTTGGAAAATTTACCATCTGTTGGTAACATTGTACATTCAATTACAGAACGCTGTATAAATTGTAGTTCATCTCACAAAAGTGGAAAAAAAGAAAGAAAAAGTTTTTTTTTTAGAATCTATTTTGAATTGAAATTCAATATATGATTATATGCCAAGGATCTGATTTCATTTCGCGTCGTTTAATGATAGAATAAATTTGTTGGAGACGGTGTAATATTGCACTATAAACATCATTATTTTAAAGATTTAGACGCTACGCCGCACCATTTTCTGCAGAAATTGACATAGAACAGTTTTTTAAATCACTCGTATCAGTATTAAATTGCAAAAATCTCTGCTTCGATTCTATAATTAATTTTTTAGTTATATTTAGAATTAAACAACTTAATTATAGCCATTTATATAAATTAATATTATAGTATATTTTCTAAATCTCTCACAGAGAAAAGAAATGAATAATTTGATTCGTAGGAAAATAAGCCAAAAAAGTACTGTTCGAAACATCCAACGTAAGAAGAAATTAATGCCCAATACAAATTATTCTGAACCTTTTGTGTTAGCGTTGCTCATGTGTGGTATTTATACTCATCAGGCAAGCAAAACATTAACTTTTGCGACATTACTAGTTCGTCTATTCTCTGCTCTGTGTTTTGCTTTAACATCTATCAACACTATTACATGCCTGATAGATGAATTCAGAAGTTTTTACTTGTTCACGCTTGCAAAGAAAATAATTGTACTTGTTTGCTGGATTTCTATAAATCGGAACGCAAAAAAGATTACAACCCTTCTAAAAACTGTGGAAATTTTGTACATGAAAAGCAAAAATAAATCTGCGAAAGTTATGACATCGATTGGAAAAATTGCAATCATAATATTTATTTTGGCTATTTTGATACCTTCTGTAAGAGCAGCTTTCTCATCTCAGGCTAAGGAGGTGTCTTGTCATGAGTTCTGGTTACCCCTCAGTAAAACACAGATGGGTATCTACCACTTCTTCGTTAGCATAGCTCGTCAATTTAGCAATTGGTCAGTGCCTTATTTTGAAACGTTCTTTTACAGTCTTTACTGCATCGAATTAAAAAATATAACTATGTTTTTTAACAAAAGACTGAAAAACAGTTCATCTTTTCCGAACTTCGATTTCACTAATACCTATGACATGATAGTAACCACCATAACAAAACTTGAAGATTCTTTGTCCTTAGCAATATTTTTTGTTCTCATCACCAATTTTGTCGAGATGTTTAGAGTGTTTACATTTATATTCATAAATCCAGGTAAAACAGTCTTTTATGCACTTTTACAATATGGTTTTTCTTTTATGCAAACATGTCTTTTGTTTCTAGTCTTAGTATATGCTGCAGATTCAATCCAAGTCAGTTTCAACATATTTCGTAAAAGTGTTTTGGAATCTCCTTTTGTCCTCCAGGATAAAAGCGAACAAATTCGTTTTAGAAAGAAATTAGTTATGATTGAAGATAGGGAATATGTAACATTGACAGCATGGGGTATTGTTGAAATTAAAAGGACACTTATACTTTCGGCCATCGCTTCACTAATTACGTATGGAGTTCTTTTGCAGCAATTTAAACAATAAATTTAAATTTGCGACATGATTTTGAATTGAATTCGTCCGAAGAAAAATCACCCCATTCCCCCACCTTTTTTTTTTTTTTTTTTTTTTTTTTTTTTAAGTGAAAAAATTGCTGTTTTAAAATCATGGCATAATAATAATTATTATTGTTTTAAACAGTGCATTAAATAAGCGTAATACTGAAAACACTTTTATAGCGGATGATGGTATCTTGCAATAGCTGATGTCTCCTCAATACTGCTGAATGTGATAATTACATATGATGTGCTACACTAAACTTACATGTATGTGTATGTGTATTCTTTCTTTCATGTAATTGTAGCTAAATAATCTTCTAACAATAAATTTCTGTTAAACTGAACATTGTTGTTAAGAGTCCGTAATAATTATCATCTATAAGAAACAATCAAGAAACGGGAAAGAAAAAAAAAAACATACATACATACATAACAAACATTGCTTACTACATTACATTCTCTAATTTATAATAGCTAAAATATTATTTGATTTCAATATTTAAATTTATTGACGGGAAAAAATGAAAATTTACATTTTGGCTGTTTCATCATCTCGAGATTCCTAGACCTAGGTAGTTTGCTCTCAGTGGGGAGATCTACCTAAGGCGTCTTAGCTCGTATTTAAGCAAATTTCGAAGAAAACTCCGAATGGCTAGGTGGATGAGCACGACTTGAGTTTGAGCCCGGCACTTCCCACCTAAAAGTTTCAAGAGCAGAACATCTAATATTTTATCAGGAATCTTATTTTTGTCTCGGTCATTATTTTTTCTGAATTTTATAGAAATTTGTATGTTCGACGGGGAAAAAAAAAATATATATATATATATATATGACTACACCTATTGTTTAATTAAAAAAAAAAAAAAATCTTATTTAGTATTTTGAATTAATATATTAATATAATAATAATAAATCACAGTATTTATTGAACATTTGGACAAAGTAGTGTGTTGTGTGGAATCGTTTTAATTTGTAACTTTGAAAAAAGTTGGCAATGTTCAAAACTTTCTTTTTTCATAAAAATATCTCTGGTGTGTGCATAGATAGTAATAATACATAGATTGATCATTGAGAGGGGAAAAATACCTTTTTTAATCGGGAAAAGACGGCCATTTTACTCTCTTATGGATATATTTCTCCGAGTGAATATACACGGGAATACACATAGGTAATTTATCAAATAAAATTTATGCACTAAAAGAGAATGAAAAATTCCAGATACCTCTTTTTCTTTCTTTCTTTCTTACTTTTCGTTTTCCTTTCCTTTTCTTTTTTTACTATACTCTAGTATACTCATGTCTGCACAAAACTGTCTTTCTTTCGGCATTTATTATGATTATACTTCTTTGAGATAAAAATCGTCTGCATTAATCATGAGAAATAATTTTAATAAATTATTTGTATTGCGTAAATTTGTACAGGATTATATATGGAAGAAAGTCTTATGGTGGCCACAACATACTAGTTATATATTAAAAATTCCGCGGCTGCTAGCTACATTTAAAAGAATTTTGAGAATTCCATATTACTTAACTAATATAAAAGCTTAAAAAATATTAAAAATTAAAAAAGTATTCCATTAAATATGAAAACAGTAATTATCTCATAATAACAAAGCAACTGATTATAAAAAATTATATTTTTCATAAATTACTTGAATATAACTAATTTATGGAACCTACCCCATTTCTTTTCATATATTTATTAGAACACTTAAAAGCCGCGCAATATTTCGGCATTTTCAAAATTCATTACCATCAATTCATTACAAACCTATTACTGTTTTCGAGTTTTAACTCTCTAATGGCTGATGCCAAAAAACTTTTTCGGTATCAAAAATCTTTGCTCGTTAACATGGGGATGATAGATCTATATAAATTACTATATCTATGTGTGTGTGTTTCCTTTTTGATATCATTTTTGCGTGTTAGTTGATTAAAAGTTTATTTATTTATTGGTTGGTTGTCTGGTTGGCTATTCTTTTAAAAGTAGAGAAAATTTTTCTTTTTTGCTTTAAAATCTTAAAATGGTTGCCAGAACCGGAGAAAGAAAATGAAATATTTAACAATGACTAATGGATAATTATAAATTACTTTCCATACTGTTATTAAGATAGTGTGTATGCAAGACCTTTTTTTTTAAGGACACAAGTTCTATTTCTTTGTTAAAGTTGATTGGGATTTACGTCGCACCAGATCTACGCAATGACCTATAGAGTTATAACAGATGACGTCACGAGTAGACGATATTTGTTTGCTGAGGGACAGTTGACCCCACTGACCCATTGATAATCATTGCGGAATAGTGTTACAAATTTATTGTAACACAGTGTTGTAAATGCATTTGTAAAAGCATACAAAAATTCGACTACTACGCTTCCAAAGACATGGAAAAATTAGCGTTGTCCTTCAGTAAAGTGCGGTTGCTAAGAAGAAAGTCACCTGGTTGTTGGAACTCTATTGGCGACGGCGTGAATACACCCGACGGGGGTAAGGCCACCACCGTCGAAATAACATTCTCAAGGCCGACTGACAAGAATCTGACGTCATCACGAATAGACCGTCTTTTCAGCTCGATGTTTAGAAGAGAGATTAAGAGAAGAGCAAGTGGGGTTCACTTGTTTTAAGCAGATGTTTAAGCATTTTACACAATACTATATTATATGCAATAAATATTTCTTTTCCTTTTTAAGTTTTGAAAGCCTTTAATTTATTCTTAGCTCAGACAGATATTTTATATTTAAAAAAAAAAAAAAAAAAATCGCAATTTTCTAATATTGAATACAAGCTACGATCTATATCTTTCACAGTCAGAATTGCAATATTGTTATTAAAAATTCGATTTAACACTAGATGGAATAATTATTAAACTTACGCATTTAATTATTTTGAAATTCAGGTTAAAGATATTTGAATTACCAAAGAGAAAAAAAAATTCGTAATTTAAGTTAATTATTGAACGAGCTGTTTAACAGATGTATATAATGTAAATTAATAAGTCAAAGAATAAAATTTTTACTCTTGCTCTTGCATAATTATAATTCATATTTTCGTTCTAATCTAGAAAACATCTAAAATTTTCTTAGATATATAACAAGCGTTTTTTTTATATGCAATAAAATTTAGAGGGGGAGGGGAGGGGTTACAAAAAATACACAATTCAAAAATAACATAGAATTTCATAGTTATCAAATTATTAACAGTAAAAATTTGTCTAACAATTTGTTAACCAATTTTTTATAATCATTTATTTAAATAGGTACTACATATGTTATTATGTTAGTGAACATATTATTTCTTATAATGAAATATTTTTTAAAATTATTTTCAATAGAATTTGCGGGTTTAACAAATACGTTTGATAGGAAATTTATAATTTTTATGCACTTTTAATGTTTTTTTTTTTTTTTTTTTTTTTTCTCAAAATACATGCAATTAACTATTTCAGTATTCTGTACCACCAAAATAAAATCTATCAGTATGAAGAATCAAGTGCTTTTTAAAGAGATTCTTTGCTGATTTTAATTAGTTTTATTTTTATTTTTTAATTATTTATTTACAATACGAAATAATGAATTTTAATTGAGATAATACTTATGATAATATACTTACTAATATATGATAATAATACTTATGAATAAGAAAGTATTTCATTAAACTGTAATTTTAATGCTTTTAAGATTGTACAAATTTATATGGTAAAATAAATTGAAAATTAAAATTCAGTTTAAATCAATATTGTTAAACTCAATTCATAGAAATAATGAATAATGTTTCGATTTAATCAAAAGCATCAAAGAAATTAATCTACACTTATATTGCATTTTTAACATTGCAATAATAAAAAGACTACCCCATTCATACTATTAACTTAATAAGTACTGACAATAATGCAGGCAAATTAAGATTTTGCCTACATTTTATTTAAAATATTTTTAATACTCTGTATATTGCAGAAAAGATTTTCAACAGCTTATTTGTAAAATAATACAAAAGAGAAAATTTAGACTTCAATACATTAAAAGGAGGAATAAATGTCTATTAGTCATTTTATGATTACAATATATATTTTCACACAAACTTTTCACATAATTAGATCATTTAATATTTTTTTAAATATAACTTATTTGGTTTATTCCATTCTTAAATTCTGCAATGATTCTAACGTTAGAAAGCTCAGTCTGTTTCTGTATAGTGATATTCAATAGTATTGGTTAAAACTAATTTAGCTAATTTAGTAATATTACCAAATATTGCACTTACCTTAGATGCTTCGGTTATTTTCAGATTTGCTTTTGGAATGGCTTGAATCCATTTTTGTTTCAGCTGTTCATCGGAAGAAAAACTGACAACTTTGACACGAAATCCAAATTGCCTTTGTAATCAGAAGCAAAACATCTATACGGCATGTTTGTCGAATGTAATATTAATTGGAAAGATAATTACAAAATACTACATAATCTTTTATGATATATATGCCATTAATTTAACAAAAATAATGTATTTTGCATTAACAACATAAGAACGCATATTATATTTCGAATTCGAATTGTAAGAAACGCGGGAAATACAAGGCACCAGTGTTGCCAATACAAACTTTTTTTCCCCGCTAAAAGTACGCGTGAAAATCCGCTAAAATCCACTAAAATTTTTATTTCCCATAGCGTAGCACTAGTACATTGTAAAATCAATTCTCCCACTAAAAATTCGTTGAAAATTTAAATAACAAAACAAAAAAATTATTATTTAAAAGTACATTGTAGTTAATGAATACATTGCACATTTATTTAAGCACTATTTCATCATCGTCTTCATCCTTATCCGATGTTGTGGTTGAAGTACTTAGTATGCAGCCATCGAGCCATCGTTCCAATTTATTTTAGAATGTTTTGTAGCAAATTGCAGTTATGTATGGTACCAATTATTTACATGTTGCAGTCATGTACGTATTTAAAATAGAGTTTATCTTTTCAGTTTTCATTCGATTTCTATGGGATGTTTTGACAACATTCATCATACTAAAGGCTCTTTCTACATCAGCATTATACCATTATGGTAAAACCAGCAGTCTTTGCGAAATCGTATAGCTCACTGAATGGATTTTAAAAACTTGCATTTCTATATAAGCTCTACGCAGTGTTGAAAACTCAAATTTTGTCATGTCCCTATGGATAATTTAAAATGTCCCTACATTGATGATAAAAGTCCCTACATTCATGATAACAGTCCGTACTTCAGTGCTGAGAACGTCCATAGGATGTATTTCCCATCTTCAGGCAATCATGAACGTCATGAATACGTCCTGGGGATAAAAAGTACCTACAAAAAATCCCTACTATATCTCTACATTTTGAAGATAACTGCTGAAAGTCCCTGTGCGTAGGGACAAATCTTTACGTTTGCCTCTATTTATAAACATCCACTAAAAAATCCGCTATCTTTACAAACATCCACTAAAAAATCCGCTATCCGCTAAACCTTTATTTTTTCCCGTTGACCATATCAAAAATCCACTAAATTTAACGGAAATTCCGCTAAATTGGCAACACTGCAAGGCACAAGCAGGAAGAAGAGCAGAGGGAAGTCCAATGAAAGCGGTCTACTGTCAGTGACGTCGCACTACCTGTTTTGGAGCGCCAGTCGGCCTTGAGTGTTATTTCGACGGTAGTGGTAAGGCTCCTATATATTTGGCGCATCAGGCATTTTGTTGCCTTAGGGTTGCCTAAGACTACTATTTAACCAGCGAATTTCTCTGATAAACAAACGACAAACGTTTTTTTTTTATCGTCTTACGTTACTTTAAAGTAACATGTTTTATTATATTTCATAATTTTAGCTAAGTAAACTATGATGTGGAAGTTTGTTTAGCGATAAACTGCTATAATCATTCAAGAGGTGAATATAAAGTGTTCACAGACCTTCTATTACTGTGCATTTGAGTTTTGGCGACATTTTGTGAAAGAAACAGAAACCGCCCTAACAATAACAACACATCTTACCCCAGTACATCCATAGGATATCCTTAGAATAAAATGACATCCTGACAATGTACTGTGAAAAAAATGTGTTTTTAGGAATATTATTGTTGCTTATTGCTCTTATCTTGACCGGATTAGCTTCAGATCAAGATTTCTTAAAATCATTAGGGAAGCGATAAGGACGCCAAGCGGGAATGCTGTCCTCTTCGGAGGCAAAAAAAATGACGGTGATGCGCCGGCCTATTATTTTATTTAGGGGCTCTAGACGGGGATGGTTCGGAGACGGTGACGTGCCCTTAGCGGAATGGGATGAAAGAGAAGGAGTAAGAATAGAAGAAGCTGTGCCCTTAGCGGAAATAAGGTGTGTGAGTAGCAGATTGAAATATGCTATTCAAATGCACAAAAGAATGCTTTCTATAGAATGTAGTATGATTAGCATTAGATTTACAGAGTTACACAAAAATATTCAGTTACACTGAGGGTTATTATTGGAAATTTGATGAATTGCATTTTCGTTTACATTAAGCGTATTCATAAACGTGAATCATATTCACATTTAAGAAAATGGTAGAATAATTCTACCATTTTTTAAAATTATATGATTTGAATTAGTGTATTTGTCTACTCTACTGTCCGTTTGTCCGCCTCCAGCATCCGTAAATATTTTTTTTTTTTTTTTTTTTTTTTTTTTGGCCTTCTTCTATATTCAATAGAAGGAAGTATTGAATTCGTAAAAATATCGACTTCAGGCTTCCGACGGATTTACATGTTTTGAGAGATCCAAAACACGATTTGACTACTTTTTGAAAATGCCTGTCTGTCCGTCTCTGTGTGTGTGTGTCAAAAATTGTGTGGTAACTGTATCTCCGGAACTACTGTTCAGAATTGCACATAAATTTACATGTAGATGTACCTTGAGCTAAATTAGTGCCTATCAACTTTTGGTACCAAGCGCTCAACAGGTGACACTGCTATACAGTGATTTTCACAATTTAAGGGGAAGCTATATCTCAGGTTTTATTGCGTATAATAAATCAAAACTTGATATAAGAGAAGGCCATTGTGAGACATTACGCTGATTAAATTTGAATGTTTATGGACCGACAGGTGGCGCTGCTATACAGTGATTTCTGCAATTTAAGGGAAAGCAAATAGGAAATTAAGAACAGCATTTCTGTTTGTGTTAAGCATTTTTAACACTTTCCAGTAATGTTTCAGAGTGATTATGAATTCAATTAGTCTATATGTCTGTCCATTGTGTAATAATATAGACATAGAACATAGAATGTTATGCGATACAACGAGTACGTGCAGTTGGAAAGTGTTGATAATCAAAATCTACCTCATGATTTTTCGTTTTTGTTTTAGTTTTAAAAGGTGTAACTCTTAATTAGATTTTCAAAAACTTAAATAAAATCATAAAATGACAATAATGTACGTTTTCGTATGGAGTACTGTGATTCATTAAACTTTATATGGTTACAGATCACCGTTCCCTCAAATAACGGATATTCTAAGTAAGCATACTTATTTTTGCGACAGGTTACTTCTGAAGCAAACTATAGCCACAGCCAGTGCTAAATGTGGATAAAGTGTGGAGTAAAATTGAAGAGTTCATTTTTTTATTTATTAATTTATTTTTAAATTTATTATACATTTCCGCTAAAGGCACGTATGCTCAAAGCATGCCACCGAGGGGGGATAACATTTCCGCTAAGGACACGAGTTTATGGATTTCCGCTAAGGGCACGACCCCTCGGAGACATGCCATCACAATTTAGATCCTCCACAGCTATTTATTTCAGACTAAATAAACCAAATGAAAATTGTTTTCCTTTGCAGTCAAGTTAAAATAAAGCAGGAGTCTGGCAACATTCAATTAAAATAATAATAATAATGATAATAATTAAAAAAGAAAGGAAAGTTAAAATTCTGTCTCAAACAGAATTTAATTTTGGACAAAATGCCTTTTATTCTTTGAGAGACTTCTTGCTTTATTCAAGATGATCTATCGGAAAATGGTGAGGACGCTTTTTTGTTGTCTGAAAGAAATAGTTCTCCCGTCTTAATAAAATTGTATTTTACCGATTTAAATTTTGTGCTAAAAGCCTCCCATATTTATAAAAATGCTTCGAAACCCAGACAAAAACTATTAGAATTTCAAAAACTAAAACATTTAAGCAGCTAAGAACAAAAAAAAAAAAAAAAAATTGTTTTCTTTGTGTATAGTCAGAAGCTAAAAGTTTAACATTTTGAAACTAAAAATTTGCCTACCTGGCAATGAAAACAAGTTGACATTAAAATACAAATTACACTAATTTCACTTAAACAAGCAAAGAATAATACCAGAAGAAACAAAACAATCTTACAAAGGTAGCTAGCAATTTTTTTTTTTTTTAATCCAGAAGTAAAGTAAAAAAAAAAAAAAATCAGTCTAAATAAAATCTTTTATTTCAGCTTAATAGAAAACTACATTATTTAATTTTTACTGATACATTTACTGTCGACGTCACTAACAGAGAAGCTGTACATATGTTTATATATACAGGATGTTTTATAAGTCTGTACACACCAAAATATCACAAAAGAAAGACAAATTCGCTGAGCACACTGATTTCAAAAGTTTCATAGATTTAGATGGTCTATCATATGAGGTTATCATAAGTGGGTTCCCGGGGACGTTGGGAGCTCCACTGACACAAACTCAATTTTTTCAAATGGAAACCATACCTTTTCTTTGTAGAATCATGTTCAGCCAGAGTAGGGGGCATCAGGACATCGATTCCGGATATCCCCAAATATCTCAATAAAAAAGCGATTCCATTGGACAAATTAATTTCAAAAGTTTCGTATATTCAAATTATCCATCATCTGAAGCATCATAAATGGGCCCCTGGACCCCACGTGACACAAACTCTTTTTTTTTTTTTTTCCTTCAAAGGGAAATCATGCTTTTTCTTCCCAAAATCGTGTTAAGCAGGAAAAAATTTGCATTAAATCATGTTTTTTTTTTTTTTTTTTTTTTCCTTTTTAGATGAGTGCATACAACATACGATTCAAAGCCCTAGGGTACTTTACACTGAAAACTTAAAAAAAAAAAAAAAAAAAAAAAAACATGAATTATAAAAGGATTTTTTTTTCTGCTGAACACGATTCTGTGAAAAAAAAAAAAAAAGTATGGTTTCTATTTGAAAAAAATTGTTTGTGTCACGTGGGCCCCGAAGTTCCACCTGTGACACCTCATCTGACAGATCATTTAAATACACAACACTTTTGTAATCATTGTGTCCAGCGAAATTTTTTTTTTTTATTGAGATATTTTCGGATTTCTAAATTTCTTATTGCAATGTATAAGATTCGGGGCCCCTTACTCGTCAAAATAAATAAACAAATAAAGCAGTACATGATTTAATGCCGATTTCCCCCCATTTAATATGATTCTCTGAAGGAAAAGTATAGTTTCCCGATTCCCTTTGAAAATATTGAATTTGTATCACGTGGGATTCCTGGAGGCCCATTCATCATACTTCATATAGTAGATCATTTGAATGTACGAAACTTTTTAAATCAATGTGTCCATCGGAATTGCTTTTTTTACCAAGATATTTTGGGATATCTGGATTTTTTATTATAACAGAAGAATCGGGGCCCCCTACTCTGCAAAATAAAAAAAACAATAAATGATTTAAAATCTTTTTTTTTGCTTAACACGATTCTGCGAGAAAAAGTATGGTTTCTATTTGAAAAAATTGTGTTTGGCCTCACGTGGGGCCTCAAGGAATGATATCTCATGTGATAGATTATTTAAATCTATGAAACTTTTGAAATCATTGGTTCAGCGAATTTGACTTCCTTTCGAGATATTTTGGTGTATCGAGACTTATGAAACACCATATTTAAACGTAGTAACAAAGTAGAAGATATTTAAAATTAACAGATGATAAAATACCATCAAAATACTCAATAACTAAAATGAATTAATACATACCTAACCAAATTAAATATTCTGTAACATCTTTAAAAAAAAAAAGATATGAAAAGAATTAATAATAGTGTTAATATGAAAAAATTATCCCAACTTACCAAAACAGTATTCCTAGAATACTGTTCAAAATTATTATAAGAAATAAAAAGCATAAAAAATTTTGCAGTAGTATAGGCAGGCTGGCTAGCATAAAATATATATATAAGAACCAGGAGCTTTTACCTCTAAACCCTATACGCTATGGAATTCTCAATTCGTTTAAAACTTACAGTAGCACAGGCAGGCTGGCTAGCATAATATATATATAACGAACAGAAGCTTTTACCTCCAAACCCTATATGCTATGAAATTCTCCATTCATTTAAAAATTATTATACTACTTCAAAAGTGTACTTCTAATGCTCTTCAGTAATGGCACATCAATCTACTTTTATTAACAAAGTGTGATGTAGCAATAACTTTGCTATCACTAAAACATGTGTCAAAACCCTCAAAATTAACTGCATCAAAGATAAAAATCTCTCTTTTAAGAAGCTTTATGAAACTGATATAGTTCTAATTTCACTATAAAGGTTATCCTCTTTTCTATTCCATTTATTCCCTAAAACTTTACAGTATCCTCTAATTTGGATTGTATGCTCATGCTCATAATATCTATGAATTGATACCATATGATTTTCTACTAGATTATATAGGCCCCCAACCCCCAAATATAAGTCCATTTTTGCTTTAGATAAAATTTCAATAAAATATTTCACAAAATCTACAAGTTTCTTTTCATTATTTACAGAAGTTATACAATTATCAATATAAAAGCATCTGTCTAATTTTCGATAAATAAAACTTTATTTCTTCGGTCCTTCAGTACATATTGCCACAAAGTCAGCTTTCTTTACAGCCGCCGTGGCTTAGAGGTATGTCTCTGGACTGTCACCCAGACGGCCTCAGTTCGATTCCAGTCGGGGGCAAGTAAATTTAAAGATTCTAAAAATTATTTCTAAATTCTTTTAATATTAATCTTTGCATATTTAATTTCCTATTCTAGCAGTTTCTAGAATATTCTAATTTATGTTAATCTTGTATTCTGGAATATTCGAATATTGTATATAAGCGACTTGTTCCTCAGTTTGAGTATGTTCTCAGCCGAGTGTAGCTGCGTTACAAGTTTGTTCTGCTAATAAACTACATTTGTTACTTCACTTCGAGTGCTCACTTTGACTCTTCACGACATCTATGTGACAATATGACAAAAAGAATGAAAAAAAAACTGCCTCTAATAGGAAAGGATTGGACGTTACTATAGTAACTGCCATTAGTTTTTTTAGCATTTTGCTAAAAGATATTGTATTTTGCTAAACAATGTCAGTAAGAATTTCGCTAAAAAGCTAAAACTAGATTACTTCATAAAATATCTATATAACTGCCTCTAGTTTTTATACAAATATTCGTGGACGGAAATTACAAAATCACTGAAAATATTGGGAATCATTATCTATTTAGTATATTCGGATTTAGTTTCGACACTAATAGTTGAATTTAAATGTAAAAATATTTAAAAACATAATTAAGAGTTTGCTTCATAGATGTATTCTCAGTGCTAGTATTGCGTTTGTTGAAATCGAAACAAAATTTTGCTGATTCATTTTTCTTAAATCGCAATATATGCTTGGTCAGTGAACAAAACAAACAGAAAACAAAATTGGGGATAACCAAGTTAAGAAAAAGAAATCAATACTATTCAAAGAATTAATTTTCGAAAAAGCTAAAATACTGCTTATATGTTTTAGCTAAAATGCTAAAGAAACTTTTTTGCCAGGTTAAACCCTGGTAACTACCCTTGCACAGAGTATCCTTGGCGGAGAACTTTTATATTTTCTTTCTTCCACAAAAAGAAATTCTTAGAAAGTCTATACTATCTTCTTTTCGTATTTCTATATGCTTTGTAATCTATATGTAAAACAGCAGGCCTGATATTAGAATTCACCCAATACATTTTTCTCTAAATTTCATCAAAATCGAAGGAATTTCCTCTAACAAATTCAATCTTTAAACTACACAGTTATTAAGGAATGCTGATATCTGCTTGCATGATGCATCAAAAATGAGTCAAATCTCAGTCGTGACACTGTCTGGTTCAAACAGTGGGTGATGTGGAAAGTAGTGGCCAATAAAATCCAGGTCATGATCTAGTATTACTTCGACAACACTCTGTTCTGTCCACTCTTTGAAAACTCTGACATATTCTTCACAGTTTAGCTTGATATATTGAGCAACTTATGTCAAAAGTTCATTTTAATAGAGTAAAAATTAAGCAAATCATTAGCAAAAGAATGAGCAAGATTTTAGATATTTTTCAAGGTTGAAATTTCATAAGGGTTTTTTACAAGCCACATATTTAATTTGGCGATTTACTTATTTCACCTAACTACTAAAAGTCCTTATTTGTGAAAAACCCCTTTTGTACTAAAAAATATCAGTATATAAATAATATGTTAGAGTTATACACGCCCATAACGAGGTTTTTCACAAAAAAAGAAATTTTGAAACGTGGTTTTAAAAATTGGATCTCTAAATTAAGTACATGGCATGTGAAAAACCCCTTATTTCAACTCTGGAAAACATCTAAAATCTAGCTTATTCTTTTGGTGATAACTTACTTAATTTTTATTCTGTTCAAATGAACTTTTCACATAAGTTGGCAATTATATCAAATTTTCAACTAATGTTTTAAAAAAAAAAAAAACCTATCTTTCACGCATGCACAGTAAAAAAAAAAAAAATTACTAAAAATACTCATGTCATATCTCAGCGAAAATTACATTTGTGTATTTTATGTCTCGGGTAATGATTCTCTAATATTTTGTTAAGTTTTCAAGTTTTGTAACATTTTGACGAAATCCATTTCTTGTTATAACAAAAAATTTACAACCCCTCCCCCCCCCCCCCCAAAAAAAAAAAAAAAAAAAATATATATATATATATATATATAAATATATACATATTAAATTTATATCTATCTAAATAAACATACAATTCCCATTTAAAAAAAAATACAAATATTGCACATAGTATATGAAATTATGTATTAAAGTTACAAGTCATTTGTAGCATTTTATGATACAGGGTAATCCAAAATATTCGTGCTTTTCTTCAATTTGTAGTTGGTCCGCTATTGCACCCATGACCAAATCAATAGTGGAAAATGCAAATTTGTAAATGCTCTTTGCACATCTGAAGTTGAAGGTCATTATTCCAGTTTTATTTAAAATATAGAAAAAAAAATTATAATTTGATCACTCACTGTAGATGTCACTACCAATCAGCATCTCAATTTTTGGACATTGTTTCCTTATCAAATAGGTAAACATAATTTTAATTCTTTCTGTATTGGGTATTGTTCTTTGAATATTCACATGGTTCACATGTAGTATATCCTCATATACTACATTTAGATCTAAAAATTCAATTTCTAAACTGAGATATTTATGAGGGCTGGCTGAACATATCTGATATTTATTGAACAACTTTGGCTCAGTTCTAGCCCGCCCAAACAAAGTAAGAGACACATATGCTTTGGAGACAACTTGCAACCTTAATTTTGTATCTGATAATTCTAAGTTGTAGGATTTCTGGGAACCATAATCTAGGAGTACTCTAACATCTTTATGTCCCTTGACACCAGTTACTCTTACACACAAATTTTATTTGGCAGTACCCATATGTACACTGTCTACCATCAGCTTCTCCGATAGAGTTTCAATTCTATTTTATATTTCTGGACACAAAAATAACTAAATGTACTTTACCATAATAAATACACTTAACATATTGTCTGCAAAATTTAGCTACATTATTATTTACGTTTTTGATTGCCAAATACAAATATCTCCAAGGATGACAGATATCAAATCTATGCCATACATATTATGAAAATATACATCTTGCACATTTTCATAAGTATATTGTATATTTTTATTTCGTATTACGATTTGATTGTCAAAATGCAAAAATCGCCTTGGACGACAGATATCAAAATTATACCAAGTTTGCAAAGAAAACTCTTGTAACTTCGTAGAAACATAAATACCAAATGGCGAAGGATGCTCACTGTTCTATGTAGATGTTACTAATGAACAGATTGTAAACAGTGATAAAATAATAAAGGAAACTATGAAGATGGATCATTCGAGACAATAGCATTTGTAGTTATCGGTCTAAAAACAAATCTATTGGGTTGTCCAGAAAGTTCGTGCCGATCTTGAAGGAAAATTGAAATGCAACACATTTAAATGTTCGTGGATAGTGGATTTTGACATTTTTAACATTTCTGCTAATTCATGTGTTGTATATGTGGGTTATTTTCAATCAGTGTTTTAATCTCATCTTCATCTGTGGTGGAGGGCCTACCTGGGCATTCTTGATCTTGAAATCACCAGCTTTAAACTTAGCAGCAAACCAATTCTGCACTACAGCACCTTCACCATAAACAGCCATATTTTGTTTGCCTCTTCTCTGGCATTTTTGCAAAAAAAAAGCATTAAATGGCTATAATGCCCTTCGTCTGCTTACATATTCAAAGGTGTATAAAAAACAACATATCGTAACTAAACTTTTTTCTAAATATGCCTGAAGTACCCACTTTTAGAATATGTAAGTATGTCATTTGTTTTCAATCTTTCTGTTATATTCAGACCTGTCCTTATGCCACCTAATGAAAATTGGTACAAACTTTCCGGACGACCCAATATAAAAAAATAATCAAATTTTATTTAATTTTGCACCAAGTTCAAAAGTTTTGATTAATTGTAGTTTTTATGTTGTTTGGCGAAGGTATTTTTTCATACTTTAAGGTGCAATTTAGAATTTCATTTTATTTTCAGTTGTTTGAATAATACTTGCTTTTTGGAGTCAATTCTATTTTTTTTAACAAAAAGATTTTATTCTCTTTACTTTAGAAATACTTTCATTATGAGTTGAGGAATGGATATCATAATTGTTTTTTTACTATTGTATATTTTATTAAAAAATGTACAAAAATGATCTTTAGTCGTAAGGAAATTTGTGGCATTTGGAACATTTGTTTGTTTCTTAAATTAAATTTTACCTTTTATTCCACACCTTGATTTATCATGATATTGTTTTTTACAATTAACACTATACAATCAGCTACGAGCTAATTTTAATCTTTCCCCACATTCAATTTCAGACTTCAAAAATTTCCTTTAATTAGTGAGGTAAGAATGACCACTTCCTTTCATCTGGTTAAGGAGTGAACTCCTCCACCATGCCTTTAACCCTTTGTGGCCCAAGACAATTTGGTTCATTTAAATTATACTGCCACTGGAATTCCTGAACTAAATTAAACTAAAAGAAATTTAAAATTTTATGGTTAAAAAAACCGGCCTTTTCTGATATGTTATAAATGTAAATTTTTGCTAAAAAAAATTTCTGGGATGAATTTTTGCAGCTGGATCTTAAATTTTGCGTCCTTGCAGCGAGGACAGCATGCGTTAAGGGGTTAAAACATATCCTATAAGACAAGACTCAACCAGTGGATAGAACCGACCCGTATTTTCATTTGATTTCAAACCAAAGATTCTAAAGCTCACAAATGGATCTCTATTTTATCTTATAATTTATAAAGAAACAATTTATCTTTGTTATCTACCTTTTTGTTAAAAAAAAAAATAATTAATTCCTCTACTTATAGACACTTTAATTAATAATTCAAGTTTTCAAAATTGTTCCTTCATGGAAAAAACTGCTTTGTTACAGCTTTGTTTTCTAAAGTAACTTAAAAACTGTAAATTTTCAGTAAATTTAATAAATAAAAAATTGTATCAGTGAATTTTCTAGCATGCATTCTTTGCTACTAACACTGAATTAGATTAAAAAAAAAAAAAAAAAATGTTACTATCAAACAAATTAATGTCATTGTGAATTTTTTCGAATTGTTACCATTTAATTCATTTCCCATCAAATTTTTTTTTCAAATCACTTTTGGAAATTTATATTCTATAATTTTATTATAATGAACACTAGAAGCATCATTTAATCTCGTCTCTACATTTATTTCTTCAGACATATGTAATTTTTGATTAATTTGTTTGGTCAATGTTATACATTCATCAGAATAAACCTTCAGATTTTCATTTTTGTTAGTGATATGAAGCTCTGCGGCTTTTCTCATCTTCAGATAATAATTTGAGAATTTTATTATTTAAATCATTTATTTCTGAACAAGCATTCTGAATTTTTGTACATTTATTGCACACTAAATCAATGGGCATGTTCTCTTTAACTATTTCTGTTGTTAAAAAATTAGCAGTTTTCATTAACAAAGTACGTGAAACTACTCTTTAATACTTTCAAAGTTTCCATGATTAAATATCAGAACTAAACTAAACACTTTATAATCATTGCAAACAGTTTTGAATTTAAACTTAAAAGTACTTTAATATATCAAAAACTATATATCTATATATATTAATAATTATTAAAAATTCTGTCAGAATAGACTACACCATAGGTTCCCAACCTTTTTTGAACTGGTGCCCCCTTTTCTAGTGAATATTTCAATACCGCCCCCCTCCCACTCCAGAGAAATAAGAGCGTACATAATGCATGGTGAAAACAAGAATTAAATAAAAAGAAATTACTAATAGATAGAATATTGTTGGAATTGAAACACTACTGAATTTCTTCTTTATTTAAAAAAGAGGAATAAAAGTTTTAGCTTACCTGTTATAAGTACAGGCAGGGGTTTTGATGATACGAAGTAATCCATAATAAACTATTGCTTTCTAAATAAATACATTGGCAGTTTCAGAGAACAATCAAAATGCATACTTAATTATATTAAAAAGTATTTTTATTAAAATTTAAAGACATTGAATTTCTAACTTAACTAATGAGAAGGCTGAATTTGATACATTTTAAGGAGCTTGTTAATATCAGGCTCGATTTTATTTAAAAACAATCGTAAGTTGCCGCGTTCAGTAACATGGAGCCGATTTCTCTTTTTAGTTACCAATGTTGCTACAGCACTAAATCCACGTTCTGCTAAATATGAAGATGGGAATGCTATCAGAAATTGTTGAACAATCGACCATAATCCTGAATACAGTTGCAAAATCGACTTCTGTGGCCAAAATTCTTAGTAGCCATTCTTGAATTTAATTTTTAATTCCTCATTTGTCGTCAGTTCTATTAGTTCTTCTTCTAACTGAGATGATCCTGCTGTGTTGACATTCGAAAACGGATCCAAAACCCAGTCTGGTATGTCCATGTTTAAAATGTCCTGGAATCGTTCCTTGAAGTCATTGTAGAGGTTTTCCAAATGTTGACAGTAAACAAGCAAGTCGTTGTGCTGCTGATAAACATGGGAAGTTATTGAATTCACGTCTGCCTATAATCTCCTTATATTATTAAAATCTGTGCGCATCTGTCTGTCTGTCTGTCTGTGAGAAATGCCTTGTCATAGCTAAAGCTCCCGCGCTAATGTTCGCAGCGCTTCGAAACCGGTGTCGACAGACGCAGAATTTCTTCATCTCGACATCGCGATAATTTGCTAAGCGATGCGACCCTAATTAACGGAGATATTAATTAAAACGTCAACCCATATCTACCGAAAAATGACCCAGAATTCATGATTAAATGCTTAAAAAGTGACATTTTTACGGAAAAAGTGGAAAATAAATTGGAAATATCAGTCGTATCGTTACAAATAAGATATCAAATGAAAGGTCCGATTTTTCTGAATCCGACGGTTTAAATAGCTTATCTATAGGGCAATTAGATTTTTTAAAATTAACTAAAGTATGAAAAAAAAGGTGGCAACAAATCACAACAGTTCTATTAATTTCGCAATAGACGTATTTCGGTTACCATGGCGCCGTGCGAAAGAATAAATAGATTTTACTTCCAGCTTCACTGATTTTGTACTGGAAATAAAAATTGCAAATTTCAAATTTCTTCAAAATTAATTCAAACTTGCTACAAACTTTTAACATCACAAGACGAAGTTCCAGTTCAAATATCACCGGGTTTCGAGAATAAATAAAAAATGTACAATTTAATTGCAAATTAAATGTTATTGTAATACGCGTATTTCAAATTCTAACTATGATTAAATTATTTTTAGTACATCATTCGAAAGATATTTTAAAGTACTTTTATATTATCGAAAGCGGGATTCAAGATTTCGCTTCATTTACATGTTTTGAGGTCTCCTGAATCGGTTTTCTTTTGTATCTGAGCTACTAATTAAAATAATTCCATAAGTAATACATCATAAGATAGCTTTGTTGGTTTGAAATCGAACAGTAGATTACAGAAATTGCTACCGCCAGATGGCGCTGTAATATTTTAAAATTTCAATATTTCAATTTCTAATTATGATTAAATTGTTTTTAATACATCATTCGAAAGATATATTAAAGTTCTTTTATATTATCGAAAGTTTTAACCAGATTGGCACGTTTTGAGGTGTCCTGATTAGGTTTTCTTTTGCATCTCAGCTAATTCAGTTAGACCGTTCAAAATTGGTATATGTAGGTTAATTAGGAAGGGCTGAAAGGGTGGGGAAGATATAGGCGTGCACCGCGCGCACGGGACAGCGCTGCCGAAGGCAGTGGGGACCCGGTCCGACTTTTTAACCGATGAGAAATGATTTTTTTTTTTCATTTTCTTTTCTTAAGAATAAAAATTTGATTTGAGAAGGAATATTTGCGCGTAGCGCGCGTATACCTTCACACGTGCGTGCGCATGGGTCTGCGCTGCCGAAGGGAGTGGGGACCCGGTGTGAGTTTTTACCCGATCAGAATTTTTTTTTGAGGGGGGGGGCACGGTGGGTCAGGGAAGGAATACGCGCATGCAGCGCACACGGGGCAGCACTGCCGAAGGCAGTGGGGACCCGGGCCGACTTTTTACCCAATCAGAAATGATTTTTTTTTTTTTTTAATTTCTTTTCTTAACACTAAAAGTTACTGTTAGTGATTCATTAATTTTAGTGATTCATTTGAAAATACTGACCCGCTAGCGGGCGAAGCTCGCTAGTTCTTTTATATAATAGCAGTTTGGACACGAAAGCAGCAACGCTATTTTTAGTCTTAATCAAGTTTAAGTCGTCGCCTTGAAGTTGGAGATTGACATCATTAAACAATTTATACAGGTCTGCTAAGTACGCAATATCGTTCTTTGATGCGATGAGGTTGTCGCACAATTCCGTGTCTTTGTTTCCTAGGAACTCTATCACAGATTCAAACAGATTGTAAAATTGAGTCAAACAAGTACCTTTTGAAAGCCAGCGCACCTCTATGTGAAGCAGCAATCGGTTGAAATCTTCATCATTTGCAATGCAAAGCTGACTAAATCTGTCATTCAACGAGTTGCTTCAGATTTTATTAACTGCTCTTATAACATATTGCAGTGATGTATGGAGACGTTCGCTCAAATTTTTCGCAACCAAATGCTGTCGATGAATTACGCAATGCACAACAAGCACGTCAGGAACTTTCTTTTTTAACCTTTTCCTTACGGCGGGTCCGACAGTTGGACCCCAAACTTCACGTAGACCAAAGCCCGGCTATGTTACAGCAGTTGTACCCTAGATTTCTCTTCCCTCTCAGAGAAACGGTGCGTCAATCATTCGAGATGGACAATGCATTCTCTATTATTCCTGCGGGAGTGTCGCAACGCCTACTCTCTATCGCGATGATAACGAAATTTTTGCGCTTGGCAGTGCGGAGAACTCTTGGTTTATTTATTGGCGACATAGAGGCTTTCCTTGTTTTGTGCTGTTCGAAATACCTTTCTCGTTCCGTATTCTTTCCAGATTTTAGACGTGTTTGAATGCAATTCATTTTCAGTAATTTAAATTTTATTTCTTTTATGACTATAAGATTTAAGGGTTTTATTCAGAGGGGGAGTGGTACACTTTATTGAGATTTTTTACAATTTTCGCACATAATATTTTAAAATTAATTATTTATTTATTATGCATAGATTTCTCTGTTTCATTTTCTTAATGTTTTTCCTTTCATTTCAATCCTCTGCGTTCCTTAGCAACGACTATTTCACTATTTATTTAATTATTACTGTTTAATTAGCTAATTTCTTTAAAAGTTGATTTTTTTTTCTTTCACGTTGTTGCATTTATCGAAATCAAACTACAATATATCAGAAAAGATTATAAATTTATTAAATTTTAAATTTAACTAAAAAATATAACAAACAAATTTATGTAATTTTTATAATACAATTCATAGTAATAAAATTACAAATTCATTGTAGCTGTAATTTTATTATTACAGAATGAGGACCAGAAAATCCATATTATTTTATGGTTTCAAAACTAAAATATTTAATGGATGCTATGAAATCACCACCTGTTGTCCGATAACTACCTAAAATAATGTGCTCGGGTAAAAGGTTGCTGAATGCAGTAGGAAAGTAGCGAGGGTGTGGAAGGCGATACAGACAACAGGTACACAAAGCAAAATTCTAAACGATTTCAAAGGTTTTTTTTTTTTTTTTTTTTTTGTTATTGTATTATATTTATTATTATTATTATTATTATTTTCAATTTAATAATATATAGTGGTCAATGAAGCTGGTAAAGCCTGATAGTATAAAATAAAAAAATTGTAATTAAAATATGCAAATTTCATAATTCAATTGTAATTTTGATTATGTAATTTTTAAGGCAAGCCACTTTACTGCAGAAAGTCTGTATAAACCTAATAATAAATTTAAGAAATTTTTTATTGTGTACAAAATTTCTAACATACGGAAATTTATTTTTTCTCGTGTTAACAGTTGTTTTCTTCATGTTAACAGTTGCTGAGAGGTTCTGCTTCCAAAGCTGATAGAAGGGAGTTCTCAAGTTCGATAACAGGTCGAGCTCGTCGCCTTAGCCGTTCGGATTTTTCCGTGGTTTTCCCTTAAACTTGCTTAAATTGGGCTAGGGCCCTCTAAACACGATTCCAGGACTAGAATCCTACCGTTCATAATCCTAAAACCAACATCATTTTTTCCTCTTATTTTTAATGAATTTTGTTTTAAATTTCTTTTTCTTTTTTTATTTCTTCTTCTTCTTCTTTTTTTTTTTTTTTTATAATTTCTTGAAGTTTCTCATTAAATATTTCTTTTTGGGACTGCTTTGATATTATAATGTATTAATATGATTATTATTTTTATTAAAATTTTTAATTATCCATAGAAACTCCGAAAATACAAATTGGGTTGTGCAAGATTAAATGCGAATTATACAAGCTGATCGTAAGATTATTATTGCTTTTTATTTAAGTTGCTTAACTTTCCATTATTAACAGACATTTATATTATCTCACCTCCATTCTCTTCATATCTAGCATATGTATATCTTATATAAATTTAGCCGCATAAGGGAAAAAAAAACTTTTTTGTTAGAAAGAAGAAAATTTTTTAAATGTTTAGTTAATATATAAAATTAGTGCCCTTTCAGTACATCTTATGTAGCAGTTTGTAATTAACGTAAGATAGAAGTGCAAATGAATAAATGGTATATGAGGCGAAAAGAATTTCTTAAAAATATAATTAAAATGATTTAAATTACGTAAAAAAAATAGCCGCATCATAAATATTGTTTTACTTTCATCGACTATGCCAAAAAAGATTTATCTCAAAAACTGGTGTTATAATAACCCCTAACTTCCCTCAGAATTTGCGAGGGTCCGCGCGTTTGAACAATAGGAGAGACATTTTCCCGTACACTTTCGTTTTAGAAAAGGGGGAAAAATTCTGAAAATAAGCGCCGTATTCTGGAGTTATACTTTCTCAGATTTGTGCCGGAAGGAAAAGGTTAAGCATGTTATGCAGCCTTTGTGATGCCCTGTCACAGCCGGTGCGCCATCCGTAGCAACTGACAAAATATTATTAAAAGGAATTTCCTTTTTGTCAAAAAACTTTTCCAGTGTATCAAATATGGTTTCTCCTTTTGTATCTGTTTCCAAATTGGTAGCAAACAACATTTCTTGACATATTTTTTCATCTTTGATAAACCTCAGGTATGACAATAACAATGCTTCATTGGTTGGTAAAGTGGACTCATCCAGCTGAATTGAAAATTGACAAGTCTGCAAATAATTACACAGCGATTCTTCAATGTTTTCAGCCATCTCATCAATTCGTCTTTGCACAGAATTATTGCTCAAAGGAATTTTTCGGATAATATCTGTAGCTGGTTTATGGAGCATGGTGGTTATTACTTATTTAACTGCTGGTAAAATTAAATCTTCCCCAATAGTATGTGGCTTGTCTGTTTTAGCAATCAACAATGAGATATTGTACGAAGCTCGAAGTCCGTCATCGTCTTGTTTAGAAGCTGATAAAAATAATTTTGATACATTTGGCTGATTTTCAAACTTCTTTTTTATGTCTAGAAAATAGGTCATGTCTTTGTCTTTCTTATCCGGATGCATTTTATTAAGATGATTTTGAAGCCTAGAAGGTTTCATCGCTTCATTAGAAAATGTTTTTTGACAAATAAGGCACATTGGCGATGATGGATTTGTGGGATTTTCGATAAATCCGCATTTTATATAATCCACACTATACTGCCGTCTCTTCTTTTTTGCTTCCGACACGGGTCCGACAAATGCCGTTTTCATCGTATGCAGTACGTGCTGCGATGAACAATAGAGAGAGGAGAGAGTGAGAATGAGTCAACAGTTTTCTGCGAGAGAGAAATAGGCTAGCTTCAGGGTTGCCGCGAGGAGTGTATCTCACCAAATTGGCAAGACAGGTTGCTAGTTTTGGCGCATGCATCCACAGACCCGTATATACTAGAGAGGTACCTCTTTCTCTCAACAGTGAAGTCTCATATCGAAATATGTGAATTTTCGCGCATGTGATAGAAATTAATTATCAGCATGATTTTAAAGTCTTTTTCAGACTATATTTGGTTAATCTTCTAACGCCCCTCCGTGCCATATCAACGCCCCCTAATTTTCTCTGGGTCTTTTACCATCCCCCTGAAAGCCTCAAACACCCACAAGGGGGTGTTATCGCCCACGTTGGGAACCTATGGACTACACCAAATGTTAGAAATTAAAATTTATTTAAACAGTTAAGAACAAAAACCTGATGAAGCATGCTTATTGAGTTTATAATAAGAAGATAAATCTTTATTTTCTTCTACAGAAAAAGAAAGTAACAGTTTCATAAAAATTTTCAGCCTTTGGTTTGTGATATAGTTACGCATTTTGAAGTGTCCTGAACAGAAATGACTATTTTTAGAAAATATTTGTCAGTGTGTCACCAAAATTTTATATTTAATTGGACCTTGACCTAAATTGTTGCTGATTAGATTTTGGGATATATCACCAATAGTTGACAATGTTATATTGCAATTTCCCCAATTTATGTGAAGGCTATATCTCAGTTTCTAAAGTATATAAGTTCACAAAGCTTGATATGCTTGATGGTCTTCAAGAAAAAGTATTTTGCATCAATTCGAGTGCACATTGACATTGACCAACAGGTGGTGCTTCAACACTGTAATTTAACCCTGTTTACAGCAATACATCAGTTTCGATAATATATAGATATACCAAACTTAGTATATGAGAAACATTATGAAAATCTATGCTGATTTGTTTGTAGTTATAGTATATACTTTTTTTTATTACCAATAAGTCAAACAGAATATGTGACAGTAAATGAAAATGAGCTTAATCTGTTAACTCAATGGAAAAGTGAAAAAATTGACATTTATCGGTTACAGCACCACTTAGGGGGCAAACAATGGAATTAACTTCCCTCAAACAAAAATAAAAAGAGACAAAGGAAGAAATCAATTACAAAGCACTAGGGTGCTCTTGATTCAGTAAGAAAATATATCTTGTGCACAATTACGCTGAGAATGCATAAAATGTGCGTTTGCTTGGTCGAGATTTTCTTAACCCGTTAGTAGTCGCTAGTTGGTTGATTTGCCGCCCATCCTTCAGTGTTAACAGATTTTTTTATTCTATAGCCACCAAAAATTTTTAGAAGTGGCATTTGATATATATAAAACGCGAATAAAATCGAAGAAGCGTCGATCACATCACTTCTTAAAATTATTGGTGAGAGTTAAATAAAAAGTGTGCAATCTAAAATAGGTGGCGCTATCTATAGCGACTACTAACGGGTTAATCCCTGATGTTAAAAAACACGTACGAACGGAGAAAAGATTAAATGATTTGAATCACAGTCTTTTTGAATGTAAATTATCCAATTTTTTATTTCTTAGTCGAGAAGATATTTTCTCTATTCGTTTGTGGCTTTTAATGTGAAAATGTTGATAAGTCATGGCCAAACAAACGCATGTTTTTAAAATTCTTTTTAGAAAATATTATGCACAACACGTCTTTTCATATTAAATCTAAGATGTTTTATAACTTATAATTGACATTATTTCCTTATCTCTTACTGCTTTTTGAGATAGGAACACTAACTGCACTGTTTACTACTATGCGATATTGTAAATAAACATATTTTTGGGGACAAGGAGAAATATATATAATTTTTTAAAATTTGAATAAGTAATAATTTTATCGAACATATATTATCAGAGATATAACAGGGTTGCCACTCAAACAGGAGAATGAAATTCCCTGACTTTTCCAGGTCTTCCAGAAATATTCTATAAAAATTCCAGTCTAGCCATATATTAAACATTGGTTGTGTTCAAGGCAAATTAATTATGGTATTTAAAAACACAAAAGTGACATATAGTGATCGCTTAAAGCAGCATCTGTCGTTTAAAGCAACATAAGAAATTTCTTTCATGAGTGGAAAAGGAGGGTGAGGGTGTTTAAAACAAATGGTGAAAGCTTAAAAAAAAAAAAAAAAAACAGAAAAATGACCTTACATTGGCAGACAAATTGTTTATTTTTTGGCAATCATCTTATAAAATACCCTGACTTCAGATTCTCGCTAAAATATTCAAGTTTCCTGACTTTTATAATCAAATTTCAAAATTCCCTGACTATTCCAGGTTCTCCAGGTAGTGTGGCAACCCTGATATAATTATGGCCAAAAAAAAAAAAAAAAAACACTAAATAAGAAACAATATTTCCTCTTCCTTCCTTTTTTTTTTTTTTTTTTTTTTTTAAATTTCACCATAACGTGCTTTTGTAGTATAATAATTACTTCAAATAACATTTAGCAAAAAAAATTAAAAGTTAATACAAATACTCACTATGAAAATAATGTAAAAGATTTATTTATTACTTCATACATATGTTTTTTGTAGTCTTTCAGAACTCTGGATTTTTTTTTTATCATGAATTTATGAATTGTAAGTGAATAAGAATATTATGGTGTATAATATTCAAGAATTAGTGATCCTGTTTATGATAAAAAATTTTTAAAGAAAAATTACAAAAACGTACAGTTTCAGTATTCACAAATATCTTATTATTGAAGTATTTCTTATGCTTATGAAAATAATTGTTTAAATCACAATAAAATTATTATTATTTAATTTATCTATTACTATAACTAAAATACTCATTGCTTGTTAATAAAATTATTCATTTTAGTCTGCAATACACACATTAAATTTTTAACTTTTTATAAATTCAAGATTTTGAATTTTTCCCAACCCGTATACAAACATTAAAATTACTTTAATCTACCTATGTGTACAGAGATATTCAATTTTACAGAACTGAATTATTATTATTGCTATTATATAATGTTTCTAAAGTTGTTTAAAAGAAATTCTATCATTTGGGCTTTTTGTTAAACTTAAATTAACACAACTATAAATTAGTAAATAACTTGTAATAATTGTAGCTCCATATAAATTTACAAGGCACATTAAATTATATTTTGTCACACTTTAAACAAATATAGCTGCCATCATTTGAGCATTAAAAAAAATTAATAAAAAATCATATGAAAAATGAAAGAAAAAAACATTAAATCCATTTTTCAAATATATATATTCTAATGAAACATTACAATAATCCCATGGAGATCACATATATGTAACTAAATAGCTTAATTATGATGATACATACATAAATAAAATACCGTAAAATCCTGAAAGTAACCCCCCCCCCCCTTTTTGAAAAGCAAAACGGATAATTTCAGTTGGGGGGGGGGTTATAATCAAGATTCTTTAAAAAAATCATTTTAAAAAAAAATGAAGAAAAGGGAAGGGAGGTTATATTTGATGGAGGGTGTACTTTCGGGATTTTATGGTACTTACTCAAAAGGAAATATTAAAGTTATAATTTTTTACATTAAAGGTAAAAAAAAAAAAAAAAAAACTGTGTAATGATTGCATGACTTGATAACGTGCATCTGACACTTTATGAAAATATAGTTAAATTAGAAATAATATATAAATATTAAAACTTAATTCAATGCCAAACTTAACTTGCAGTGCCGACGTACCGTAAGTGCGCCTGAAGATTGGATGTAGCTTTGTTGGATGAAGAAAAAAAAAAAGGGGGGGGGGGGTTACTTTCAGGATAACGAAGACATTTCACTTTCAGCGAAAGGGGAGGGGGTTATATTCGATGAGGGGGAGTTACTTTCGGGATTTTACGGTATGTTATAGAAATATTTCAGAAATATGAGAATATAACTTATTCCACTTACTCATAGTGCAAATTACTCACACATTATGATAAAAATGCAAACATGGCTAGGATAACATTATAATTATCATTATCTAATGATCGGGAATATAACTACAGCAGACAGTTCTTTTAACAGAAACATAATATTTAATACTGACTTATTTCAGTAAAAAATTTCAAATGCGTGACCAATGTTGTTGTTTAGTACTATACATTATTTTACCTTTTGACATAAGATGTAATTTAAGATTAACTAAACTTTTTATTAATAAACTAATGCAAAGTTTTGACATAATATCCATGGTTCGAAATTAGCAGTCATTAGGTATATTTTGCACCTAGAAATTTAAGTGTGGAGATCATAAAATCACACCCAGGTGTCATTTTTGAAGCCTAACTTTTGACCTGATTTTAAAAAATAAATTTTTCTTTATGATTTTACAAAATGCTCCTTTTTTATATCACATTAAAAAATTCTTACATTGTCGCAATTTTAACACATATACATAAGCTCCAAAAAAAAAAAAAGTACAACAATACATAAATGCTATTTGCAGAAAATTTTTCCAAATTCATAAAAAATTTTGAATACTTTTTACTTATTGCTATCACTTAGTTTGTATACAATCAGAAATTTGCCATCATGATAATGTCTGAAATACAGAATTAATTTAAACCAAATTTTTGCTTATGAAATCTGAAAGTATAAAAAATAATTTATAAATATTTTCTGGCAGTTCTCATTTTGCTTCAAGATGTAAGACATGGTATTTGACTTATTTTAAAAATCAGTTAACCAGCAGATAATTAAAAATTTTCTTTGAAGTATAAATGTATTTAGTTTTTAACTTTGGTATTTATATTCATTATTTAAGTAACTAAATAAAAGAAAAAAAATCTTTTGATCTTTATCCTGTTATGATCCCAAAAAACAAAAAGGCCTAAGTAGACCATTTTGGTAAGTAAGAAAAAATAGTTAGGTGGCCCTGACACCTGACTTTCACATTCCAATTTCTAACACTGATGATATCTAACTTTTTTTTTTTTTTTTTTTTTTTTTTAGTAGTGGAATTTCTATTACTCAACTAAAATTTATTAGATTATATGACTAATTATAGATTAATAACAGCCAACAGATATCAATAATGTTGCTTATTATTCAATATCATAAGCCATTGCATCTTTTAATTTAAAATTAGACATGATTTAAGTTTAGGAAAAAATTTTACATCAACTAACTAAAATAAAATCTTAACATATCTTAAAATTTTTCCAGAATGGGTAAAATTAAACACTGCTTTATAATTCCTATTAGTAATGTAGCTAATGTGATTGTGTGATTAATCAGACTGACAGCAGCCAATAGACATCTGCCTGATACATCTTGTTTTCATACCATGATTCAATCAAAGTTCTAATTCCAGATATGGATACAAATTCATCCCAATGTGAAAAGCTGAAACTGACCCACCTAAAGAATATTCCATAATAAACAACATATGACTAAATGTTAGAAAAAAAATATATTAAATAAAATATTCTGTTTTTAACTTAAAAAAGAAAAAAAAAATCTTAATTTTGAACATTGAATAAAATCAAAGTTTGATACTTTTATTATATGATATCTTAATTATAAAAGCTTAAAAATTATACACATATTAATCAATAATTGGTTAAGAAAAAACCAAACAGCTAAGAAAAAAGTCGATGTGGGGGGTAGAAGCAAAGTTCATTTGCTTTAGTGACATAAATAACAGCTATTCATAATTTAAAATGTTTCCACACCATACTGCAAACTAATTTCTGAAGATATAATTCATGAATACTGATAACAAATAAATAAGCATACACAATGCAAAGTATTACTTACAAACTTTGAATAAACACCATAAAATGCAATAAACTCGCAACAGTTGTTTCGGGTTAAAAAAACACACGACCTTTCATCAGGCAAATAAAGTAAGCACTCGTACTTACTTTATTCGCCTGATGAAGGGTCGTGTGTTTTTTCGACCCGAAACAATTGTTGCGAGTTTATTGCATTTTATGGTGTTTATTCAAAGTTTGTAAGTAAAATTTTTTACAACGCCAGTTTTGTGGTGCTTTTTTATTAAACAATGCAAAGTATTATTTTTAGTTAAATTTTCAGAAGAGGTAAATTAAAAATAGATATTAGCTATACAATTCACTAAAACGACTTATTATGGTTCAAGAACAAGTCTACGATAACAATCTTCAGGTAAAGAATGTCTAATAGCTTCAACATTTGCAACATCTCTCTTGAGTTGCTCAATTTCGTCTTCATAATCTCTCATCCATTTCTTTTGTTCTTCTTGGGCTTCTCTCAAAGCTTCAGCTCTAGCTCCGAGATCTGCATTTAAAAGTTCCCTTTCGGCTAATGCTAAAAGTCTCTCTAAATCATCTAGTTGTGAATTATCAACACTATCTAAATCATCTAGAAAAAACAAAAATAAAATCAATGAATATTTAAGCTTAAATATAATTTTTTTCATGATAAAAAATAATTAAAAAAGAATATAGCAAATATAAATTATTTAAAAATAATTGCATACAATTTTTCCTGAGAAATAAAGTGAGATTTAAGGAGTTAAGTAATAATCAGCTAATACACAGACACTACTCAGAAAAACTTTCTTACGATTAGGTTCATAATCTTATATAATAGTAACCAAATCGACTTTATCTTACCTATAGAATGAATCCAGACCCAATATTTTTTAATAAAGGCAAACAAATTTTTATTATTATTATTATTAGTGCTAGAGGCCTATTTCAGTCGGTACAGTTGTCGAATTTTTATAATACACTCTTAATTAGTGCTAGAGGCCTATTTCAGTCGGTTTATTGAATGGGGATTTATTGAATGAAGTCCCCCCAAGGCACAACTTTGACATGAGTGCCCCCCCCCAGGCCCAACTTTGACATGAGTCCCCCCAAAGGTACAACTTTGACATGAGTCCCCCCAAGGCCCAGCGTTGTCGAAGTTTTATACGTCACTCTTAATTAGTGCTAGAGGCCTATTTCAGTCAGTTTATTGAATGGGGATTTATTGAATGAAGTCCTCCCCCAAGGCACAACTTTAACATGAGTCCCCCCCAAGGTACAACTTTGACATGAGTCCCCCCCAAGGCCCAGCGTTGTCGAATTTTTATATGTCACTCTTAATTAGTGCTAGAGGCCTATTTCAGTCGGTTTATTGAATGAGGATTTATTGAATGAAGTCCCCCCAAGGCCCAACTTTCACATGAGTCCCCCCCAGGCCCAACTTTGACATGAGTCACCCCCAAGGTACAACTTTGACAGGAGTCCCCCCAAGGCCCAGCGTTGTCGAATTTTTATACGTCACTCTTAATTAGTGCTAGAGGCCTATTTCAGTCGGTTTATTGAATGGGGATTTATTGAATGAAGTCCCCCCAAGGCCCAACTTTGACATGAGTCCCCCCAAGGTACCCCTATTTCAGTCAGTACAGCGTTGTCGAATTTTTATAATACACACTTAATAGTGCTAAGGGCCTATTTGAGTCGGTTTATTGAATGGGGATTTATTGAATGAAGTCCCCCCAAGGCACAACTTTGACATGAGTCCCCCTCAAGGTACCCCTATTTCAGTCGGTACAGCATTGTCGAATTTTTATAATACACTCTTAATAGTGCTAAGGGCCTATTTCAGTCGGTTTAGTGGATGGGGATTTACTGAATGAAGTCCCCCCAAGGCACAACTTTGACATGAGTCCCCCCAGGCCCAACTTTGACATGAGTCCCCCCCAAGGTACAACTTTGACATGAGTTCCCCCCAAGGCCCAACTTCGACATGAGTCCCCCCCCCAGGCATACCTTTGACATGAGTCCCCCCCAAGGCACACCTCCCCCTCATTGGGAAAAAGAGAAAAAACATTGTTTTGCGGCTATAAGACAGTTTGGACTTCCAACGTTATTTGTTACAATATCTGCAGCTGAAACACATTGGTTTGATTTAATGAAAACTTTATCATGGAATTTAGATCGTCACGAATTAACTAAAGAAGAATTTGTCGATATTAACAAGTTTAGTAGTAGGCCTCTGGCACTAAATTAAAATCTATCAATGTCAGATTTTCATGTTTATTTTTATTTAAATGTTGTGCTTTGGTGTTAAGGTAAGGCCAATTGACTGAACTAGGGTCCTAGGCCTCGGGAAAGAATGGCCTTTGTGGCAGTCTTTCTAAAGTGTCCTAGCCCATATTTATGTGCATTTTGCAGGAAACTATACACAGCTAGGCTGACAAGCAAAATTTGGAATCAAACCCAGCACCTCATGTCAATCAGTTTTGAGAGCAATTAATAACAAGTGCTCTACAATTGAACTTGCTTTTTTCATTCTGATGAATGGTGATAATTATGATGTACTATATAAGAACCACTGATGTACTATATAAGATAAAACTCTTCTTACCTAATTTTGCTAAATACTCCTATGTGGGCATCTTCAGTAAAAAGATAATTTTAAATGTCAAAAAGAAATATTTCAAAATTTGATACAATAAAACATATATACATTATACCTAAAGCATCTAATATGTTGTCAAGCTTAGCTTTAGCACTCTTCCCTTTATCTATGGCATCTATAGCTGCAGCTTTAGCTTCATTTGCATTTCCTAAAGCCTAAAAAGTAAAGATCTTAATAACACAATATCCTGTTAATAAATATAAGGTTTAGTATTTTTTAAATATCAATTAAAAATACAACAAATTCTTCCTGTACTCTTATCTTGTTTTTTCAATCTTCAAATTTTTCTTTTTGCTGTCAGTCACAAATTTCTTGTTCCGAAATTTATGATTGACAACATTAATTTTAAAGAACAATTCCATACAATTTAGGATTTCACTATTCATTTTATACACTCCTCCCTTTATTATTTCAAAGAATAAAAATTACTTGAAGTATTTTTATTCTTGGGAATAAGAAACAGAAAAAAAAAAAAAGTAAAAATCCTGTGTTGAATACTTCTTTAAAATTAAATATATCTATCAATTATAAGAAGTACAATGAATAAAACTACCATATTATTCAACTCTAACAACTGTCATTAACATTTATAGTAAAAAATATTCTAAAGTAACAATCTTTAATTTTTTCTGCATGCTTGGTTTTTGTAAATAATAAGTGTTTAATGAATGTACTAACTAAAAGAAATGTAGTTTTAGCTATTCAAAAGGTTCCTATATAAAAAACCAGATAAAACAATTATAGCATATTTTTAAATATAAGTCCAAAAATAAAATTAAGAGGAGAGGAGAAGGAAAAAAAGAAAAATAGAATATGAAAGTGGAAGGCCAACTTATATGTAAGACAATAATAAATAAATAGTTTGTGAGGGGAAAAAAAAAAAAAAAATCTCCTGTACTAGCATAATTATTTAACTGAGAACCTGAGAATTTCTAAACAATTGAAAGCTCTCTTTAATGTCATCTCTTTTTTATTTCTGTTACCTTAGCACTGTAAATAATGGAAGTATTCTGTCAACAATTTTAATACAAAGTTTTCCCCTGCTTTTTATGTTTTAAGGTCTCTTGAGTTCCAGAGAAAGAGTTTTTAGAATTTGATCAATGTATGTATAGTGCATGGATGCTAGTGTGTATGTATCAATGCTAGGCATGCGCCGCATACCCGCTAAAAACTGTCTAAAATTGAAACATATTTTGATTAAAAAAAGAAAGAAAGAATAATAATTTAACAGCTGATTTTATTAATCACTCGCTACCATCCATCCATTAGCCGTCATTTAATTTTCGAAAACTATTCTGAAAGAAAATGCCTTCTGTTACATAAGATAATTCTTGGAAAACATCGTTTCCTGACCGGTTACTCCGTAAGGCATGCTACTTTTCTAAAGCATACCTTTGCATACTTGCCAACCAATTTTGATAAAAAAAGGGAAGATTTTTGTTGAAAAACCAGAAGATTTCATAAAAAAAGGGAAGATTTTTTTTTTCTCTTTGACGTAATAAACAATACAGTTTTACAATTTTAATATCTAGAAGCAATCTATAAAAACGTTTTACTATAGATTGATTATACTAAATATATAAAAGTTTTAAATGAAGTTATTACTTTTCAACATATAAATATCTACAAAACAGTATCTATAAGAAATTTATTTAACAATAGACAAAAAACTTAGTTAAGTTAAAGTATAACTAATTTTTTTAAATAAATAGAATTTGATTTTTGTGCATGTACATTAATCATACATATAAAAAAAAAGTAGCTAATTATCAGTTTCAAACGTGCATAAAACCAACTGAGTATTAATTTTCTTAAATTGATTTGGAAAAATTTTTCCTACATGAAATAATTTATTCTTCATTTTTTCCCCATGTTTACACATTTGGCATAAATATGACATACAAATATTTACTTTAACTGAGGAAAAATAAACAAGACTCATTAAATTCAGCAGTAAAGACCTAAAAATAATTACATACGTGAGAAATATTGAGCACTTCCATTGCTTTATTGTTTCTAGAATTGATCATTGATCACAATCCAGGGAAGGGGGGGGGGGATACAAAAATAATTACAGAGTAAGAAATATAAACTCTTTCAACTCTACTTCTAGAATCTAATGAAAGAAGTTTAATATTATCATTTATGTTGCTGATGGATAAAGATTAGGAAACAAAAGACTTCTGCAGAACATTTGATTGCTGATCACTAATTGGAGATAAATGAATGGGGGGAGGGGAGGGGCAAAAAATAATTACATCAGCAAGAAATATTTAACAATTCTATTTCTTTACATGTTCTAGAATCTCATAAAGCAAGTCTGAAATGAATGTTGACATTTATGTTATGGATGGAGAAAGATTAAGAATCAGGAGTTTTCGTAGAACATTTGGGTTTTCTTTTTAAAACGAACGATATCCGCGATTTTTTTAAAAACGGAAGATTTCATCATCTGTCCGGAAGACCGGAAGATACGTTAAAAAACCGGAAGTCTTCCGGGAAAACCGGAAAAGTTGGCAAGTATGCCTTTGAATAGGGAATTTTTGTTGTGTGAGGAAATATTCATTGCACTAATTTCCCCACACAAGGGGATTTCTGCTCTTTGAAGGATCCAAGTTATGCTATTCATCGAGAGCATATCCTGTAGTTTTCCCGTACTGCTAAAGTATTAGGGATTTTCATTTTCTTATCTTCCGTAAAAATGTTCGCATAGTCAGTGAGAACTAGTTTTTCCATTTTGTCCTTTTACACAAAGACAAGACTGACTGAATAGATTGATGATGTTTTCAGTTCAAAAATGTTATTGATAAAGTAAAATTTAATGCTTTATTTTACAATGATGTAGTAAAAAAAAACTTTTAACAGAGAGAAAAAACTGAATTTATTTATAAATGATCATTCAACAATAAAATGAAATTTGCATAAATTTCTGAAAAAATATCTCTGTTATTTTATGCGACAGGAAAGTTACTGTTTTTTTTTTCTTTTTACCTAAATAACTCATACCAAACAAAAACTTCCGAAAGAAATAAAATTATGATCAAAATTTTACTTATGTTGTCTCTCTACATGAGTAAAGAGAATTGTCTGTCTCTCCCTGTGTGTCAGCGTGCACTCTGGACAGTTTCACAAATAAAAATTTAGATACCATTATTTTAATATGGTATTTTTTTTAAACAGGTAAAATGAATATCAACGATTCATCAAGTGAAAAATTGCAATATAAAAATAGTGGTATCAAAATTTCCTTTTGTAAGAACTTGGCTCTGAAGCTAAGGCCTTTGATTACAGAGCTACAAAATGTGACAGAGGTATAGCTTGGATATTGCAAATGCGCACTTCATCGAGATTTTTTTTTTTTTTAATTTTAGATCAGAATATCCCCCCCCCCCCCCCAATCTCCTCAAAGTTTTCCTTTTCCTAAATTTTATTCAAATTGTCTGGTTTTTATTTTTAATCGTCTCCATTCCTTAGCAATGGTTACTAGCTTATTACAGTTACTACATAGCAACGCTTTCTCTATCTGGTAATGCTTTTTAAAAAGCGAAGTTATCGACGGTTTTTATTTTAATTGAACAAAATAAGATATTTTATTTCAATAGTTGCCTCTTCAAAACCATTTTTTATTTGGAAAATTAAAAATTTCTTTGAAAGGGAAAAATGTTTATCATCATTTTTTATTTATTTTTTCTTTTCTTTTGGTATCAAATTTTAATATAATAAAAATAATTAAACTTATTACATTTTTAACTTTATTAAAATGTTTAACAATTAAGTTCATGTATAAGAACTATTTGTGGTACGAGTTAAAGCGCTATCACAGGCAGTGGGGACTTGGATCCGACATTGGAAGGAAGTCACTGCCATATTTTGCGTCACTTTAATGAATTTATATATATATGTATAAAGTGATGTATAAAAAATAATGATTCAATTTTTTTGAAAATTCATTTTTATGTAGTAACCAGTGAAACATGCAAAGCCTACTGGTTCTTCAATAAATTATAATAAGTGGCGTTTAAATAAATGCTGTCAAGATAAATTCGATAAAATACGTGTGTAAAATTATATTTAAGGTTTGAAAAAAATTGGAAATTTACGAACTTAAATTATAAGAAATGATAACGAATTTAGAAGTAGTGCTCTTTCCACAGTTGGCTTCAGAGCATGCCCAGTTTCAAATGTCACGCTACGCCACTGGTATGTATGATGGTGTGGGGAATTTTTAAAATATCCTACCAAAATAATAATAATAATAATAATAATTAAAATAAAACGAAAACGATACAACAATTATTTATTTTATAATTAAAACAGGTACAATGAATTTGTTAAACCTTGGGGAAAAAAAACACCTGAAAAAGGGAAATGGATGCTACTAAAAACTGAATAAGAAGTTTACAAAGTTCAAAATAATAATCAAAGGTCCAACTTTCTCTACTCATCAGTTTTTTTTGTGAGGTGCAAAAAAGCTCAATTATGCTTTTTAACAATGCATTTAAAGTTGTTTTTATGTAAATAAAAATTTTTAAATTTATGTGACGTTAAATTAACAAACATAGGTGTATATTTTGGTGATAGGTTTATAAATCTTATTTGTAGATTATCACATTTTAATTATTATTATTACTATTATTTTTAACATCCTTAAATTATTATTAGTATTTTAAGTGATTGTTAATATGCAAGCATTTATTCATATATTGTTTAAGATTTTTTTAAAAGTTGAGTTTTTACTTAACTGTGAATAATTTATTTTTACCGAAATTTTACCCTCAAAGTAGAAGGGGTTGACTTCTATGTGAGGTTAACTTTATACACAAGTATATATGGGATTTTTTTTTTTTTTTTTTTTTTTAAGTATAACTATAATTAGTAACTACGTAAAATATCTCTAAATCTTATAATGAGTGATAGAAATCTTAAGATTTGATAAACTAGAAGTAACCATATCAATAAATATACACAGTGAATATTATAAGTGAATGCATTAAATTTGGTATAGCAGAGACTAAAATCTATTTCTAAAACCTATATCATTAAAAAATTATTATTATTATTTTTTAAAATTAATTCATTTTAAATCTATAACAAGGAACACAAAGATCCAGTCACAATAAATAAATTGGGAATCAAGTTATATGATTTAAATTACTTAGCAGTAAGAGTTTACCTAAATTATAATATTAAATGATCACATTTAAACAACTTCATAACAGAGTTCTCCCTATGTTTGAAAAGCAGTAGGATGCTGGTACCCAAGAAAAATGGGGCAAGATGCCACTAATAAAAGAAAGAGGATTAATGGAGGTGCAAAAAAGAAACTTTTACAAAAAAAAAAAAAAAAAAAAAAAGGCATTTTACTTTGCAAAAATTTTATGTTTATAAATGCAATCCTTAAGTAATTATTGCTTCCACTATAACTGGCAGCAATATGGATTTAGCAGCAATATTTATTTATGCATTGATGAATAACTTTTAGGTTTTTTGTTATTGTTGGAGGTTTCAGAAATCTGTCAGAGTATCTAAAAGTAAAACAATTAGAGCACTATTTTACAGCAAGGAGATTATGTTTTTGTTTTGGTAGGCAAGAAAGGCAAGTTTTGCAGAGCAAAGAGGGCAAAGCATTTTTTTTTTTTTTTTCTTTAACGGACATCTAGGGTGCTCATTGAATTTCAAAGGGCAGGAAGGGTGCAGATCCCTCCTCAAAGGCTCAAGAGAGAACCCTGATAACCTTTATTATTTAAAAAGTTTTCTATAAAGAGATAATTTAGAAGTTGATACTATTGATTTTGATACTCACTTTTAATAGTTAATAAACAAGGGAATAAATAATAGGAAGGAAAAAAAATAGAGAAGTTCAGACTATTTTTAATTTATGTAGGAATTTAGTTAATAAATAAATGAATAAATAATAAAAATGATAATTTTTTTTAATACCTCTTTAGAAGAAAATCCATCATTTTCAGCTTCATCTTCAAAACCTTTCATTCGATCATCTGTATCAGCAATTTGGCCTGTAAGTTGTCCAGCTTGACCTTTAAGTTTTTTTGCATCTGCTTTTGTTTCTGCAGCATCTTTGCGAATCTCATCTGCATCCTTTAAATAGAAAAAACACAATGTAAGAACAGAAAAAAATATAAAAACTTCATTTTTTTTAAAATGTAATTTTTATAAAGCAGCTTATCGCATTACATCTACCTTTTTATTTATACTTTACATACATAGGAACATGATTTCTAATCCAATTAAATTTTATTGAATAAATTATTAATAATGTGATAAATGAGGCTGGGCTATTGCTGAAATGTTTTAATGGCCAATGAAATTTTTTGTAACAATTCTCAAAAAAATTCTATTTTAATATTTTTCAAAAGTTAATTAAATTAAAAAAAAAAAAGGATGGAAATGATAAAACCCCTACTGTACACCATGAAAGCTATAGCACTCACTCTAGCTTTCATGGTGGGCAGTAGGGATTAATGGACGATAAGGAAAAAGTTTACTACAGTGGTTTGGATCACTAAATCCCCATTGATGGTGTAAACCCTATGTAAAATGCTACAACTTCTATTACTTACACCTGATGCCTGCTCAGCTAATCGTTTAGCTTCTCTGGCAATATCTCGTGCATCAGCAGCATCTTGTGTAGCTCCACGGAGGGCATCTTCAGCATCAAATGTTTTGTTTTCAGCTTCTCCGACTTTTCTTTTGACAAAAGGTATCTTTTTCAGAGTTTCATCTGCTCTTTCTTTACTTTCTCTAATTTGCTGATCAAAACCTTTAAAAATATAAATGCACTCATAATGAAATCCATTCTACCACTTGACAAATATTACATATGAATTTAAACTACATCTAATATTTAAATGTGGATATAGCTATTATTAAATAAATTATTACATTACAGTTTGATTTGGCAGAATGGCTAACCCTAATAAACAAAAATCCTATATAGTTTTTTATTTTGACAATTTGATTAATACAAGTAATCAATCTAAGGTTGGCAAAAATTCATTAAAAAAAAAAAAAAAAAACTATTTCCCCCTACTCCTTCAAGAGAAGCATGGTTTTTTTTTTTTTTTTTTTTTTTTTTTTTTTTGCAAAATTTTTTGGTAAAACTCTCCTTAGGAAAAAGACATGAGATTTTATAAAGTATTCTTCTTTATAGATTTTTAAATTGTTTCTTTCTATTATTATTATGCACTAATTGTAGAAAATTTTAATAAAGTTATCCAAAATTATAAATCTTATATGAAACACAACTTGCCTTTCAAGGTATCTAGAGTATCTTTAGCATCATCAAGGACTTTTTCACCAAACTCAATAGAGTCTAGGGCTTTTGCAAGAGCAGCATCGGTGTCAGTCAATAACTCATCTGTGATCTGAAATTATTTCAATTGATGAGATGTCTTTAATGTAAAATTATTAAAATCTAACTAACCATACTTGTATTTCACTTTTTTTTTTTTTCCAAATAAACAGAATGAAAAATAAATAAATAAAATAAAATAAATAAAACAATTAAAAGATCTCCACCCTCCCTCAATATATATATATTTATAGTGAAACTTGAATAATTCGAACTTGTTTAATTTGAAATTCTGGATAATTCAAATTTTTTACTTGGTCCCTTGAATTTTGTATTAAAATAATGTTAAAAAATCATGGATAATTCGAATTCTATTTTAGATAATTCAAAATTTTCATACAATTACCTTTAAAATATTACAATAAAAGTTGTTCTTGAGATTTTTCTCAGCTAAAGTGCATTATTTTTTTTAGCAGCCTTTCAAAAGAAGGATAAGGAAATACAAGAGTATTTCCTACCTAGTGCATCAGAAGATATGGTCCATATACATGAACTTCAAGGTTTTTTTTATTGAAAATCATGTCTAATGTAGAATTCTATTTTTGAATCAATTGATAGGTTGAAGTCATATGCTATGACACAAAGATTGTACTTAAAGAAGCAATCAAAGATATCTGACTATTTTTTAAAAAGTGTTGAATAATTAAGCTCGTAAAAAAATATTGATGTAATTGGAGGGGGGGGGGAGGGGATGAATTTAGCAGTATTCTTAGATATAAAGTTTATGTATTAAATCTTTGATCATAGAGTTTTATTTTTTTTAATTTATCTTTTCTTTTTGACAAAATAGTATATGTAATTTGAATTTTTGGATATTTCGAATTTTTCTCTGGTCCCTTCAACTTCGAATTATCCAAGTTCTACTGTATACATATATAGGTATGCATACACACACAATGCACATCCAAGTCTTCAACTTTTTAAAAAGAAGTATACACAAAATATTACCATACAAATTTTTGCTAGTATTTAAAAAAAAAAAAAAAAAAAAAACTGCATTTAGTCCATGATCAAAATCACAGATGATCTTAAATATATAATATATATATATTATGGTGTATAAAAGACGTTTTTCTCAACCAGACCAAAATGTAAGACATCAAAATTTATTTATTTATTTTATTTTTTTTAAGTAAATTTTCTTCTTAAACAATTCCAGCAATATTTTTTTAATTTACAATGGATCATTATTTTTAAATAATTAATAATACTTTGAGCTAATGGGTATTTTTGTTCTTTATTTAAAAACCTTCTCCCCTTCATACTCTATTATTATTATTTTTTTTTAATCCTACTGTAGGGCTCAGCCGCCTGCTTGCTTCGTTCGCCAACCTCTGTGCAAGCTTCGCCCCAACTTGCTCCAATAACCAAACTCTATGGGGGCTTCGCCTTCTCACTTTAAATACTTACAAATAAATACAGTCATATAAAAATGTACACTGAAATACTATTATAATTTATCACTTATTACAATTACTATAGTTTGTATTTGGTTATAATTATTTTATTTTTTAATGACTGAAATGTAAGCGTATATGCATGTATGGTATGACAAAATAATATTAAATTTAATAAATTCCATTTCATCTGCCATATTTATTAGCAATTATTATGTCTATGTTAATAATATCAATAAAGGCATCAGCAATGATATTTTATTATAAGCAAGACCCTTATATAAAAGAAGACTGTCGTCTAAAAAAAAAAAAAAATCTTGTTCATGTCTCCTTTTTTACAATAATGTAAAAAGGGAGACATGAACAAGATTTTTTTTTTTCAGTTATTTCTATTCATTTTTTGCAAAATAATTTTTTTCTTTATATAAAGTCATTAAAAGGAAAAAAAAAAAAGATTAAGAGTTTAAACAGATTAAGAAATCTGCACTGATATCATTTATTAACCCTTTGTTGCATATTAATCACCTGGGAAACTTTAAAGGAAATTATTGTGTTTTTCCTATTTAAAATTGCCTCAGAAATCAGGGAAAAAAATTGCTTCAGCAAAATTTTGTTTATTTTAAAAGTTACAGTTTGTCCACTGTAGTGCATAGTATACATATAGAAACTGGATATCTAAAGTAGAAGTGGTGATGAAAATAATAAAAGCAGTCACTTTTTTCATCGATGCACAAATAAACTTTGTATTTTACGCATGAATATGTAGATTTTCTTGAGCATAACTCCATCTTACATCTTTGAGCACTATTTGATATTTGTCTAGCAAAATGGTCCACTCCATCGTAGAGGACAGAGCTTGCTTTGACTGACATTTTTTTTTTTTTTTTTTTTTTTTTTGTAGGTTTTTACACTGACATTGGCCCTTGTTTACGTAAGTCTTTCTGTATCTTGTTCATCAATTAATCTTGATACTACTTGTATTAGTCCTCTGGCAATGGGCATTTTGAAAAATCCTAGTTGCATAGAACATTGTGGTATGACAGCTTTGTAAAGAAGCCAAGAATTTATCATGGTAACATCTATAAAATTAAATAATACCCTTTTGTACCACTATAATGGACAAACGAAAACAGTCCTACATTAGCCTATGTTCATAACGTCCATTGTAGTTGACAAAAAGAAAAATACATCAATTTTCATGAAAATATATGGAAATAAGTGTTCTATTCAAGCACATTCTAAAATGCCTAAAATTACTATTTCAAAATGCAAAATGTCAAAATAAAAAAGGTTTAGCACTTATATACAATGTTTACAATGAGAAATCATACTAACTTGGAAGTACAGGTTGACGCTATTTTCAAACTAGCAATGCAATCTGTAATTTTATATTATGCTGCTATCTATGAGCAAAAGTTGAAAGTTGAAATAATACAGAAAGAATAAACATTAAAACCAAATCTGTACCATTTGTGTGAAAGGAAAAAAAAATTTAACTTTTGTCCACTACAGTGGACACAATGCAACAAAGGGTTAACAAGCATAAGAACCAAATACAGTTGACTTGTGATTTAATGCTTCTTCACGGGACCTCTGCAAGTAGGACATTAAATCAAAAGTTGTGATACTGCCTCTATTTTTATAATTAATCATATTTTGATTTATTAAATGTTTATAAAAAATTTAAAATGAAATATAAATATACACCAATATGAATTAACATTTTTGAAAAAATGTTATACTTTTTTGCTTTAAACGGTGGCTAGAATATTCCAGAACTCCGTTTTCAAGGCTATTGGTCATTTGACAGTAATCACAAGAATTTTTCTCCCTACCAAAAAAAAATGTTTGTAGAATTCTGATGGCATCCTTATCTTCTTTTACAGTCGGCAGCGATATTATTGAAGCGCTAACAATGTTTTGTATTTAAAACATGTGCTCCTAATACTGTTTTGTTAAGTAAATATTAGCCAAGTCATGATCTTAGTTCTTATGCTGTTTATAAAAAAAGTAAGTTGATGATAAAAATTATGAAAAATGTGGATGTGTTTTTCAATAAACTTGCTGCCGACTGTAATGTGGAAAGCATTTCTGTAACTTTATCGATTTCTCCATCAGAAGAATTTTAAATGTTTTGATCAGGATTTAGAAGACTGCTGATTATGTCATCTTCTGAAAATTCTTCTTTGGTCTCTATTTTATCATCAACAGTAACATAATCCTCAAATGTGAGATTTTTCTGTCAAAAGTATATGTTTTCCCAATGCTTGTATTAGATGACTGAAATCCTCAGTTTGAGGGTTCAGTTTTCAGGATTCTCCTACAGAAAGTTCAGTTTCACAAGCTGTTTTCTTTCAAAAATCCAGTGTTTTTAGAAAGGTCGCTAAATAAAGATGTGCATTATTTGGGGGTCATTAAAACAAGAGAGAAAAAAGCATTAAGGGTATTGGAAAGCAGTTATGGCTTCATCAGACGGTCATTAAATCACAAAGAGTTGCTAAATCAAAGGTCGCAAAATCACGAATCGACTGTATATTAATACCTGCTGTTGTCTTATTGCTTCATTTAGAAGGCCTTGAGCATCTTTGGTTTGATCATCAAGTTGGGATAATGTGTCTTTATGTTTATCAGCTAAATCATCAGCTTGTCCTTTGATTCTTCGAGCCTAAAGGAAATCATGTGTATTTTAATTTAAAGATAACCATAATAAAACATCTAGTTAAATAATCAAAAGTATTCCAGTATCTTTCTTTTTTTTTTTTTCTTAACTTTATTTACTAATAACTGTTGTATTTATACAATAAAAATCTCTACCATACTTCTAAAACTGAAACCACTTAAGTGCTATTTATGGTCAAATTCTTAAAAATAATAATAATAAACAAATAAAAATAAAATAAATAATAATTATGTAAAACTGTTCTTTATATTTACTATAACTTTTCTATAAACAATATTACCTTAACATAATTTATATCTCTTAGATCCTCTTAGATTCAATTTTGAAAAGATTTTTTTCTCTATGATTACTCTCTAAGTAATGCTGGAAGTAATCATACTTTTAACTTTAATTTAGCCAATATAGTCTGCAAGCCTAAATATTTGCACAAGTAAAAATCCAGAAATCATGTAATATACTAAGCAAAAGTTCTTGAAATCAGGAAAAAATCCAACACACAATCCATTCCCACTAACATTTCCGATTTTCTTATCAACTAATTCCTTCACTAAGATCTCGATCCATGGCTGTTATTTTAGAGGTAGAATACATTTACTCATTATATTTAAGAGAAATAATCCATCTTTCTATTCTACACTAATGACGGTACGCTTAATGCCACCAAATCCGCTGCATGCAAATTTATTGTTTGTTTTAGCGTTTTTAACATTAGCTTACATTCCCTTTACTGTATCTATTATTTGCATCAATACAAAACTTTATATTTTATAGTGCTCTTGTGAATAAATTTGAAAAAATCTGCATGCATAATATGGTGCACAACTAAACTTCTAAGAAAGGTCTACATTTTTTTTTTTTTTTCTAAGAAAATTAAATATATTTGAAAATAGCTTATAGGATTTATAAATGAAAAATAATAGTTTATACTAAGTAGTTTTCTGCTCTAATATTGTTCTATGTTTAAATGCATAGTAAAAAAAAAAAAAAAATATATATATATATATAATAATAATAATAATAATAAATAAATAAAATAAATAATAATAATAATTTCAGGTGAACTATATTTTGTGAAAAGAAGTTTTTTAAACATTTGAAACATTTTAATTTAAAAAACCCTTTTCAGTATTTATTTATTATTATTTATTTTAATTAAATCCTGGAAATTTAAATTGACTTTTACAACAGAATATTACAGTTTCTAAAATTTGAAATTATACTTTTAGCATTCAGTTATAATGTAGATTCACAATATGAATACACAATATAGATTTTGTAATAAAATAAAAAATAATAATAAATAAATAAAAATAAAATATAGTTGATTTAAAAAATAATAATTTGTGATAACTGCAGAGTATATTCAGTTTTTTTCTAAATCTAGATCAATATTAATATAATAATAATGAATTACAAAACATAGTTTAATTAAACAAAAAAAAAAAAAAAAAGATATTCTACTTATCTAACTTTTAAAAGAAATTCTTTGTAGCTTTTATAAACAAAAAAAAAGAGGTTAAAAAAGGTTTTATTTACTACTTTTTATACTAAATTTTTTTTAGTTTTAATTCTTTTAATTTTACCACTGTAAAATGAATAAAAACAAAAAATATAATTAGATATGAAAATTTTACAATAATTATAAATTATACATTTTTTTTTTTTTTTTTTTTTTTTTTTTAAGAATAAAATTAAAAATTTAACTGAAAAAGAATTACTTCAAGTTTAATTCTTTCAGCTTCATCCTTTATTGCTTCTACATCAGCAGTTGGCACAATCAAGGAATTTGCATCAGTATAAATACCTAAGGCATCATCATATGCAGTATTGGCTTCTTCTTTGGCATCTTCAGCAAGGACTTTTGTACGTTGAAGAAAATCGAGTAGATCATCTAATCTAAAATTAAATATTAATACTTATGAATATAAGTCTTACCGAATAAATACAATGTTCATTTATTTCTAATGCTTACTTGCGTCCTAAATCGTAAACTTCGTTGCTCATTCTTTCTTGTGAATCAACTGTCTCTCTCGCCAGTCTATAAGCTTCCATCGATGTGTTCAAAGCAAGATTAGATACATTATCACTGACTTCAGCATCTTCTTCTTGCCTATTATTTTAAAATAAAAACATGAAAAATATCACATTTTACAACTAATACATTATAAGTTAATAATTAGCAGCATACACAACTCAGGGATGAGATTAGCAAAAATACAAAAAAGCTGAAATGAAATATTAGAATTTTTATGACAAAATCTATTATATTAGAGTAATAAATATTTATTTTAACCTTAAATGTATAAAAAAAAGAACAAATGCACATCAGAAACATAAAAAAAGCTGAACAAAAAATTTAAAAATCTGAAAAGCTAAATGTACAAAAAATCTGAAATCAGCTGAAAAATCTCACCCCTGACAACTGGAAATTTAAAGGAAAAATTTCAGTACTTGGAGTTTTATAAAATATTTTTTTTTCTTTCTTTCAACCCACCAGAAGTTATTTTACTTAGTGTCAAATAATAAAATTAACATTAATCCACAGTTGAATAAGCAAATCTACAAAGCCACTATTGAATAAATTAGTATTAATACTAATCTGATAATATTTCTAATTCAAGATAATTAAGATATTGCAAGTCTGTGTACATTTATATTATATTCAGAGATGAAAATAAGGAATAGATAAAAAATTGGAAAACATACACAAAACTCAAAAATAATTTGTCTTTTGCAGTATACTCAACAAAATAAAACAGAAAACAAAACATATACATGATACTATAAAGAAACATTAAAATATATGAAAGTAGGTTGTTCAGGTACAAAAAAAAATGACAGAATAATAATAATAAAAAAAAAAAAAATGAAAATTTATTAAAAATTTAAGAAAAGTCTGAAAAATCTTATCCTTGTATAATAGCAATTATTTGTAATTAAGAGGGAAACTTCTGTATACTCTGTACTGAATTCAGGGATGATTGTAACTTAAAGGTAAGAACCCTAAAAAATAAGTATCTCAAAAAAAAAAAAAAAAAAAAGAGTGTCGAGTGATACTCAAGTAATTATTTAGACCGGAAGCCTTCAATCTTTTTGTATACTGTATCAGCTATTCAATAAAAATATACAATTTGTTCATTATACAGTAGAACTTGGATAATTCAAAATTGAAGGGACCAGAGAAAAATTCGAAATATCCAAAAATTCGAATTACATATACTATTTTGTCAAAAAGAAGAGATAAATTAAAAATATAAAACTCTATTATCAAATATTTAACACATAAACTTTATATCTAAGAATACTGCAACATTTTTTTCTCCCAGTAAATCAATATTTTTTACGAGCTTAATTATTTCACACTTTTTGAAAAATAGACAGATATTTTTCATTTCTTCTTTAAGTACAGTCTTTGTATCATAACATATGACTTCAACCTATCAATTGATACAAAAATAGAATCTTCTCCATTAGACATGACTTTCAATTCAAAAAAACCTCAAAGTTCATGTATATGCACCCTATCTTCTGATGCACTAGGTAGGGGCTTCTCTTGTATTTCCTTATCCTTCTTTTGAAAGACTTAAAATATATTAGCTGAGAAAAATCTCGGGAACAAATTTTACTGTAATGTTTTAAAGGTAATCGTATGAAAAATTCGAATTATCCACGATTTTTAAACATTATTTTAATACAAAATTCAAGGGACCGAGTAAAAAATTCGAATTACCCAGAATTTCGAATTAAACAAGTTCGAAATATTCAAGTTTCACTGTACCACCTGGGATGATAAATGAACAACCAATGAAACAAAATATAACTTAGTAGGAAATATGAAATTATGAATGGATTAGATTGAAAACTCTGAAATCAGGGATAGCCCCTGAACACAATCACTCGTGACAATTTTAGGATAACTTTTGAGGGGGTAGGGGGAGGGAAGTTGTTGATCTAACATGTTTACAAATGTACATAAATATACTTAACGGCCCTCTTCACTCGCCTTCGCCGGAAGCCCGAGCCAATGTTATTCTACGGGGACATTTTCTTTACAAATAACTTATTAACTAATATATATTTTTAAATTCTGTTTTCACCTTCAGAAAATTTCCAGCTTTTTAAAAAAGGTCCGTCAATTTAACAGCTGAGAATTTTCAGAATGTGAAAACAGAATTTAAAAATATGTATTAGTTAATAAGTTATTTGTAAAGAAAAATTTCCCATAGAATAACATTAGCTTCGGCTTCCGGCGGCGGTGAGTGAAGAGGGCCCTTAAGCAATAGAGAATGTTAGTCATACTATCACAGGTGAAATGTCTTCTCCCAAGAAATTTAAAAGTATATCCATGGTAGTAGTAAAGATTTCAGAAGACAAAATAACCAAAATCAAAATCTTTGTACATGGAATATTCTGAGTTTACAAAACTCATCATAAAATTTATTCACATTGATGATTACAATGCTTACCATCAGATCTCTTGTAATTTGGCTTTTTATTTTGAAGCGCACCAATCAAGTACATAAATTAATGATACATATTATTATTTTGGTATTATTACTGGTAAGGGTTTCTAAAAGTTCAAATTTATAGCAGAAAACACTTAAAATTTTTTTTTTCTTTTTTATTTAAAAATTATCACTTTAAAAAGACAATCATAAGATATCATTTAATATCAAATTTCACTATCATAATAAAGATTCATTTAAACAAGGTAATTACTAACTGATCAGCTAACTGTCTAGCTTCTCTAGCAATTTCAGATAATCTTTTTGACTGCTGTCCAAGTCTGTCTTTACGATCTAACGCAGAATTGTAAGCATCTCTTCCTTGAACATCTAAATATTTTCTTGCAGAGGCAGCTGCATCTTGAGCTTGCTGAATAACATTTTCAGCCATTGAAATATTCTGAAGACCATGACGTCGAAATTCTTCACTGTCATTTAGACGTTCACGGACTTTACCAGCTGTTTCACCAATTTCCTTTATTCGTTTTCGTAAGTCATTCAATTGATTAATTAAACTAGCATCAGCAACTGAAATAGAATTAATTAGTTATTTTACTCTAAAAGTTTAATTTTTGAAATTTAAGCACAAAGTAAAACAAGAAAAGTATTGCAAAATTATTAAATTTTAATCACTGATTTCTTATAAATAGTAAATAAGCAAATCTGAAAAGATATTTCAGTTGCTCTTTTAGTTTTATTTATATTTATTTTTTGGCTAATTCTGCATTTATTTATTTATATTTGTGTTTACAGCACAAATCATAAATATATAAACATAGAAAAGGGTGGGGAGTTAGTAGACTGATGTAGAAAACTTCCAAATATCTACTGGTAAAAAGAATTTTAAAACTAAGTTGAATGGCATTTCTGAAATGGATTTAATATAATATTTGCCATACTTTCACAAAATAGTTATAAAAAAAAAAAAAAAAAAGGAAGAGATGCAAATACACATAACAGCGCACATGTTTGAACATAGTTGCTTTTTAAATGCCCTTAATGGAACTGTTTCTCAGATATAACATAAATGCAAATCAAAGAACTCAGGAAATTTTACCAGAAATGAATTATCAATCACTATAAAAACAGAAATCAACATAAAATAGAGATAGCTGAAAAATGATTTATGTATTAACATTGCAATAAATCTTTATTGGTATATTCTTAAGTTGTAATTCAAAATTGTTTTCTCTTTTTATAGACTTTTTTTTTTTTTTTTTAATCAAAAATAACCCACTCACTACATTATGAAAACTTTAGCATTATATACTTATAAATAAATATGAAAGTGAAATTAAAACAATAATTATATATATATAACTTAAACACAATAAAAACTTTTCTCCTTCATATGAAAAAGAAATTTAAGCCATTTTTTCAGTAAAACGATGTGACAAGGAAACAACTATTATAATGATTAAACAATTTTCTACTTTTGACAATGTCTCCCAAAAAACACATACTGAATTGAATATCACAAATGTTTTGAAACAAATGCATGTAATATGCTGCTTTAATTTATTTTATTTTACAGGCAAATGAATCTAACTTAATTTCTGGATAATTATTACAGCTCCTTCAGAGAGTCAACTTTCCTACATAAATAAATCTTCTATTTTACAGCTCTATAATTTTGAAGACATTTGGGATATCAAGACTTTAATAATAAGTTATTCAATATTTGTGGTAAATATATCAACAAACCATATCTAGTTTAGCCAGTTTTAAGAGTATCTAAAAGATACAATACATAATGTAATTTTTTATCACCTTAATTATTTCGTCAGGAAATTACTTTTGTGTTTTGACAGATTATAGAAAGAACAAAAAAAATTAAGACTTTTAACACTGAAAATTCATATGATTTTTAGCATTAAGTAAAATTCTGGGAAATATTATTTGTAATTTCATACAGCAAACATATAAAATACATTAACTAGTATGCATTTAACTGTGATTACATCAAACATACACAAATTAAAGCAGGGAATCAATAAGTATTTCTACTAAAAACATTATTCATTCATATATTCTGTTCTGTTAAACACAGTTTAAACAGTAAGCTGTACAAAATTAAGAGTAAAATAGTTTTATTTCATTTTACCTTTTATCTTATCCATAATGCCGATGATAGCTGGATGAGAATAAATACAATTTCATGTTTCGTAAAAGGAATTTTAACTTTTAAAATCAAGTTAATTATTACAAAATAATAACAATGCAAGCAAATTTAAAATAAAGTTTTTCATTTTGGGGCTATACAATTAATAAATCTATCATTGCAATATAAAATATTAATAACAAACAGTAAAACACATAGCTATCAAAATTTAGTTATCAGGGGTCAGTATAAATGCAAATTGGGGCCCTTTACCTGCCTCTTTATATAATTCAGATTCATAAAAATGATTATTTTACAAAATTTTATTCATCAAAATGATATTTTTATAACATTTTCTCATATTTTCAGCATTATTTCAAATGAATATCTATACATAGTTCACTATTAACTTGATATTTACATTATATAGAGTGCCTGCTAAAATGGAAAGTCAAACATGATTTTTTTTTTTTTTTCACAAAAATAAAAATTTAACAAATATTTGCTTTTCAGAAAATAAAATGTTTTCCAAAAATTAAAACCTGCATCAATCCTGGTTATACAGAGAACTCTCGTTAAGACGGCCCCATTTAAAATGGATTTCTCATTATTACATACAAAAACAGAATCCCTGGTTAAGGCCTATAGGAATTGCATATAATAAACATCGCTTTATACGTACAATTCCTTCGTTAAGATGGACATTTTTTTCCCTCAAAGCTTACTTTCTTTGAAAAAGAGTCGGTTCACAAAATCTTTTCAAATATATATATATATTTTTTAAACATGAAAAGGTTCAATAATAAAAGGGTTAATCTCTTTCACTCTGTGCTATTACACTGTGGGAGGTAAATAGTATTGATTGACAGTGACAGTTGAGGTCAACAATATGCAACTGTCTCCACTTCTATTGTGGAGACATAGCAAAGGATTTTGTTATCAATTTGTACTATATGAAGAAAAGAAGTTTTGAAAGTAAGTATCGGTTTTCATGCTTTTATATTTTTAGTGAATAAAAGGGTTTGAGGAAACAATATTTTCATTCATGTTATACTGTGCATGTGTACATAATAGTGATTCTAGAGTTCATATCGAACTTCAGTTTATGAACTCCTGTTATAATGGACTCTCGTTAATATGGACAAAAACTGCTGGCCCTTGATTGTCTGTTTTAACGAGAGTTCACTGTATTTTTATTAAAATAGCGATCCATGTGTGGTGGTACTTTTTATTTTATTTAATAATGGATAGAGGTTGCCTTTAATTTAAAACAAAATATGTTAACAAATTGTGATCGTATGAAATAATGATGAATTACCCTAGGCTTCGATCTGATCATACATGGGTACATACCAAGTATAAGATAAATTCAATCTTTACTTTTTTAAGATATTTTAAAGTTTAGAATAAAACATACCCGGTCTTGAAAAAAAGGAAAGGCAGTCTTCAATTCCAATTTAAAAGTATTTATTAAGATTAATTTGCTTTCCCACTTCAAGAATGCAGAAATCCGGACAACTGTTATAAATCTCAAATCTCTAATACATAGCCATGCTTCTTTAAAATAAATTCAAGATACTTATAACAAAATATTTATATAACAAAAATCAGCTCCGGTCACTGTCACAATTTCGTTTCAAGTCATAATAACCGTGTGGGACCATATATATAAAAATAACGGTAAAATATAACGTACGGACGCAAGTGCCCGGCCATTCTTCTCTGCACACAGGTGGAACACCAACTGACTGATTTTTAAATTTTTAAAAATCGCTCCTAAAGAAAAAACAGGTCCGCACACCTAAAATCACGGATACGCGATTTTGATTCGTTAATCGGACCGCAAAAGTAACCAATTAAACAGTTCGCGCATGCAAGAGAAACAATCGCCGATTCTCCCGTTGACAAGTGTCGCGGGAAGCAAACTTTACAGGGTGCGTTGAGCCAGGAACGAACGGCTGCGATGAGATGCCTGCAAAACGATGTATTTTGGCATAGGAATTAAACAAGAGGTGATGTATTTACATCACATATCCCCACATGACCAATTACAAAAAATTTTATGGCACTGGAAACATGAACCGGATATGGTGAAATTGTGAACAGAGCCAGAGACGGTTTTTGTTGACAAAAGACATAAAATTTTTTGTGAATAAATTGTATAAAAGAATAATATAAAAAAAAAATTCAGAAACATTACTAAATATAACATATATATCAATTATTTTACAACAAAAAGAAACTCATCGTTATTACACATACGAACTTGTTATAAGAAGAAATAATATAATCATAATATCAACAAAAAAAAAAATCACTGAACACATGAGCTTGTTATTTGAAAACACTCACGTGAGAAAAAAAAAAAAAAAAAATTCCCTTTTTTCTCTCAATTTCTCTTTAAAGGAAATCATGCGAATGACAATAACATGGCTCATAAAATTAAATAATCTCAATTCTTATAGAAAAGTAAGATACACATAAAATATAAATGTAATATCCTAAATGTAAACACAGCACATGAAAATAGATATCTATTAATATATATAAGTATGAATATAAACATGAAATCATATTACACAAGTGACATGTCATGAAAGAAATATTATATTTGTTACCAGTAACATAAGAATTGTTTATAAAATAAATATCAATATATTTGGGCCCAATTATTACATGTGAGAAAGCCCCTTGGAAATAGACCAAGAAAATATCAAACGAAATTAAAACCCAATTAAAATAATAACCCTAAAATGAAAATAAAAGAATGTACTTTACAAAAAAAAAATGCTATTTCCAATTGACTTGCTACTATTACACAATTATTTTCACATATATATATCTATATCTGAATAATACTCTAAAAAAAAAAATATATATATACATATATGAATGAGGAATTATTTAACAGAAGTGTGGTACAGCAAAATCCAACCATCTAACACATTGAACACTTTTTTTTTTTTTTTTTTAATTTTTGTATACTTTACTATGATAATCTTGAGATATTAATATTATATTTTCAAAAATTAACTCTTTTATAAAACATAATTTACTGGCTGTGACTCTCCAAGAGTACTCCCAACCAGGTTGATCAGTCCTATTCTGAAGCACTCCGGAAAGACACAGAAAGCAAAAAAAAAAAAAAAATTTATATATATATATTGTTAAAGATTACTATTTTTTATTCCTGGGCCTCAGGTTGTACCTGGGGGCCGAGCTATCTGGTATACAAGTGTTATTTTTCTTGTTGACAATAGGAGCAGGAGATTGACTATTTTCTAGAACTGGTAATTTATTGTTTGTAAGCAGAGAATTTGTATTGTCTTGTATAAGATATTGTTTCCTTTTTGGGACAATTAAAAGTCTATCGATATTAATGTGGAACGGTTTTGCTGTAACACTTTCATACTCTTTAATTTGAACCAGCACCTTAGAAATTACTTTAGTGACAATAAAAGGCCCGATAAACCTTGCTTTGAAAGTGTCTCGTGTTTTCATGTAAACAAGGTCGCCCGTCTTGAACACTCTGAGGGAAGCCCTCTGGTGCTGTCTTTGATTTCTGTAATTTTGAGCATCCTTCATATTTCTATGTACCTTTTCATAAACTCTATTTAGCGACTTCATGTATTGATAATACTCAAAGGGGAATTCCATATTTGACATTTCATGCAATTCACATACATCAAATATATTAGAAACTGACCTACCAAAATGTAAAAATGCTGGTGAATACCCCGTTGATGAATGTATAGAAGTGTTGTATATACTTTTATGTATCATCAAGGCTTGTTTGAAGTTGAAGCCTTCACCTGCTAATGAAGCAATAGATGATTTGATACTAGTGTTTATTCTTTCGGAAGATCCTTGCGTCTGTGGATGTGCAGACGAAGCATGAACAAGGCTTATTTTCATGGTTTTGGTGAAATGGTTGAAAATATCTGCTGTAAACTGAGGTCCAAGGTCAGACATTAATGCTGCAGGACGTCCATATGATGTGATATATTTTGTTAGGGAGTCTACAACAGACTGTGCCGTGGGTTTTTTAATTGGAAAAAGTTCTAAGAATTTGGAGAAGTGATCAAAACAGGTAAGTACAAACATTTTGTTGGAGAATGGTCCAACAAAATCCATAGATACCAGTTCACCAGGTTTATTTGGAATGAACATTTCCTGTAAAGGAGCTGCAGGAATTTTGTGAGGCTTATTTCTGATACACAGTTTACAAGAAAGCACGTAATTTTTGGTATCTCTGTATATTCCTCTCCAGTAATATGACTTCAGGATTTTACGGTATGTATTATAAATACCAAAATGTGGCATATGAGCTATCTTTAAAATTTTAGGTTTTAGTGAATTTGGTACAAGAATCTTGGAGGAATTACTATCTTGTTTGCTATTAAATTTTCTTTTTATCATCAATAGACCCGTATCTGGATGAATGAAATAATTTTTGAATTTCTGTTTTGGATTTTCAGACGTAATATTTTGTACTATTTTCAATAAATTATCATCATGTTTTTGTTCAATAAATAAAGTATCTTGTGAAACTTGTAGTTCTGGGTCATTATTTTCTCTATTAGTTAGGTTTAGGTTGCTGTGATTTATATTGTGCAACTGTATGCTGGGTGAATTGGATGATACAGGTAAGATGTTTTCATCATTTATTAACTCTGGATTTGTTGTCAAATTTTGGGTGGATTCTGAAAAGTCATCACGTGAAAAATAATCTGCTAGAACATTAGATTGACCTTTAATGTATTGAAATGTAAAATCATATGTGTACAACTCTATTAGCCATTTTGTAGTAAGATCTACAGGTGAAGTAGTACTGCGATAGGATTCTATGGGTTTGCTATCACTTAAAATTGTAAATTGTCTATTATATAAGTAGAACCTGAATGCTTGAACTGATTTAACAATTGCCATAAGTTCTTTCTTGAGTGCCGGATAGTGCTTCTCAGAATTAGAAAGTGTTTTGCTGAAATAGCTAACTGGTTGTAATACATTGTTGCGTTCTTGCAACAGAACCCCAGCTATAGCTACATTGCTAGCATCGGTATTCAGGAAGAAAGGCTTGTCAAAATCAGGTAAATTTAGAAATGGCTTAGTAAAAAATATCTTTTGAATTTTCTGAAAAACTTCTGTGTGTTGATGTGTCCATTTAAACGGGATCTTCGTTGAAGTTAACTGTGTTAGTTGATCCACTAGTTTTGCATAATTTGGAAGAATTTTTCTGTAAAAACCACATAAACCCAAAAATCTCTTTAAATGTTTTCTTGTTTTGGGAGTTGGAAATGCTGTTATTTTGGTGATGTTTGATGATATGGGACTTATTGTATGGTCTTGTATATGAAATCCAAGGTAATCAATAGCCTTCTTAAAAAATTGGGATTTCTTCGTAGATAAGGTGATGTTATACTTTAATAAAATTTTGAAAAGTTGAGTCAGTTTTTCTAACATTTCTGGAAATGAGTTGCTACATACAATAATATCGTCCTGGTATGCAAAGATACCAAGACATTTTGTTTCTTCAATTATCGCATCAATCAACATTTGGAAACTGCTTGCTGCAGATCTTAGTCCAAACATTAAACGACTAAATGAATAGGTCCCCCACTGAGTTGTGAATGATAACCTTTTTCTGAACTTCTTTGGGAGATGTATTTGATGATATGCAGACGGGAAGTCCAGCGTGGTGAAGTATTTATACTTTGAAATGTTATTAATGATATAATCAATTCGGGGCAATGGATACGATGAACTCCTTATCATGGCATTGATGAGTCGCAGATCAAGGGCTAGGCGAAAAGATGGCTTTTCATCAGGAGATGTGGGTTTTTTCTTCACAGCAAGCATGGGACACGCCCATTCAGAAATGCTCCTTTCAATGATGCCAGCCTCTTGTAGAGCATCAATTTGTTTCTTTATCTCCTCCTGCATAGCTTCAGGAACTGGATAAGGCAACGTTCTTACAGGAACATCACTTGTGAATTGTATATGCGGGGTCACATGGTCAGTGTGTCCCAGTGATTTAAGTGATGAGGAAAAAACCACTTGATGCTCCATAAGCAATTTCTGGATAGTCAATCTTTCTTTAGTAGACAAATGGTGTAAGGAAAAATTATCAATACTAAATTCAGATTTTCGGAGTTGAATGATCTCATCCGATGCTTGAATCAGATTAACTTGTGCTCTGGGCTCTTGTTTAATTTCCTCTATTTCTTCAATTTGGTGAATTATTCCAAGCTTGGTACCTTTATTTAAATGTTGATCTACTTTAGAATAATTTGTTAACGGAACTGAAAATGACATTACTTCAATATTTTTACTATGTGAACCCTCTTCAAGGTTGACAATTGCAGTGTACAAACCTATACCTTTGTTTTTATTCAGTGTGGGAATAAAGATTACCTGTTTATCAGCATATATTTGTTTGCACATAACAAAGACATAAACTGTTTGTAGCGGTGGAATGATCACTTTGTTTTTGAGTGTACATTTATTAACTTCATCTTGACAGTCAAATTGAGAATTTTTATCGTTTACGAAAGTAGGATTAGAGGTAGAAGTACTGGTCTCAGGAATAGCGGGTAAATTTTGGAGGCAATTAATTTTGGATTCAGGAATCTCATACTCATCTTCAGGAATTGTGCTATAAATGTCAACATGACAATCGTTAATCTGTACGAGATTTTGTTTTAAATCAATTAGGACCCTATGGGTTTTCAGAAAATCAAATCCCAATATACCAATGAATTTTGAGTCTGTAGGAATATCTATGAGAAAAAATGTATGTCTGAAAAAAAATTTGCCAATTTTGAATGATAGATTGATACATCCCGCACAAAATACCGCTGAATTGACAGTAGCAATTTTAACTTTTGTAGCGACTCTTTTAAAGTGTAATTCATTTCTGAATTTATCGAAATAGCCTTTGGCTAAAACTGAAATGCTCGCACCTGAATCCAAAAGAAAGTTTTGTAATGACTTATTTATGTTTAACTTAACAATAGGTAAGTGAGGACTGGCAGCTTGAGTGTACAATAGAAATCTTAATGAATGAATAAAAATAACATCCTCATCAGGCTGATTTTCTGTTTGGGATGTAGCATTAGATGATATATTTGCAGGAACAATGGTTTGAGTACTTACTGAACTGACCAATCTTTTTGATGAGATAGGAAATTTTAATCTAGTGCTTGGTGATCTTAGGATTATATCCTGACCACAAATTTTTAGACCATTCGAATGTTCATTATGAATGGGAGAGGAAGTGCAGGACTGACCTCTCCCAGAAATTTGTCAGTCTTTATGAAACTGACGATTTTTGTAGTTGAGCCCTTTACGTTTATGTTCAAAAGTTGCTGACTCCGATTGAGCCTGTGCTGACCGGGGGTGTGTGTGAGAGGAGTGTCCATCCGAAGGAGAATGTCTACGGTTATATTTGGATCTAATTTTATTTCTTTGACATGATTTGAATCCCTGTCGATCTGTGTCAAATCTTCTGCCACCCTGATAATCTTTTAATTTGTAACAAAAGCGGGCAGTGTGTCCAACCCGAGAACACCACTGACATGTCGGTTTATGACCATCAGACCGCGAGGGCCGATCTGAATTTAATTCAAGATGATGCAGCTGGGAGTCCCGATCCGCGGCATTATGCTGTGCATTTTCAGCAGTCATGCAATGATTTATATTTGAAAATGATGGCTGGGAAACAGCCAAAGATTCACCTGATTGGACAACCTCCTGATATGCAGCCAGATTGTCAACCATTTCCTCAAAATTACTACACTTTCTCGTTAAAAGATGTAACTTATAATCGGGGGTGAGAGTATCTGTTAATTTTGCAATGAGTAGTTGGTCCATTGATTCTTGTGGAAATTTTGGAAACCTCTTATAAACAAGATGTTGGAGCCGATTAGCAAAGTTTCGGATATTCTCCAAACCATCAAATTTAATGGCATTATATTGTAATGCTACACTCTGTTCTGTTTCACCTTTAAAATTCTTACGTAAAATCTGAAATAATTCATCAGGAGATTTGGCTCTTTGGCATGGGATTGACGATGTATAAAATTTTAAAGCCCTATCGCAAAGTTTTGATTTAATAAAAATAAGGGCCTGTTTAGGATGCCATTTAAAAATATCTATTTTAGTTTGCACCTGTTCAATAAAAAAATCCAAAAGATCTGGATCACCATTAAATGGTGTTACTGTGAATTTAAAGACAATAAGATTTTTCAGCATTCATGATTTTAAGAAAAATTTGTCAAAATTTGCAGAGACAAAAAAAGTTAATGCATAGTCATATATTTTCAAAATATCAAGCAGACATACTCATCTACTTTAATCTTATTATATTTCATAACAAATTTTCATATTAACTGAAGTTGACCCATCTTATTATGTCTATTTTTTTGAAGTGATAGCAAACTCCCAAACACAATAAATTATAACATGTTATTCCTTCAAATACAAAAATATCATACAGCCTATTTTCAAAATATTCTCTCTCTATTATCTTGGCATTAATTCTAAATCAAAACAGTATTTTTATTTTGCAAATGAATAATACCCTATATAATCCAGAAACACATACCAATATATTACACTTCAAATGTGAAAGTAAGCTTTTAATTATTATTCTTGATAAACTATTTGTTTAAATACATTCAACAGACTAGATTATAATACTTAGTTCAATATGCCACTATGGAATTTTTTTTGAAAAAACCACTTTTCAAAAGTATGTTTTTGAAAAAATATATGAATTCTTATTTAACTATTTCATTTTATTATTATTACTATTATTAATGAAATGGCTAATAGGCATCTTAAAATAAAATTTTACCCATACAAACAGTACTACTTTCAATAATTACTGCCCTTATGGCTATGAAAATATGAATAATAACAAAAATATACATCTTTCTAATAATTTCTTAAATAAAGCACTTTCAGATCAAAACTGGCAATGTACCTCATGCAATCTTTAATTTTTTACGATCGGCACCATATGTGGTGGTACTTTTTATTTTATTTAATAATGGATAGAGGTTGCCTTTAATTTAAAACAAAATATGTTAACAAATTGTGATCGTATGAAATAATGATGAATTACCCTAGGCTTCGATCTGATCATACATGGGTACATACCAAGTATAAGATAAATTCAATCTTTACTTTTTTAAGATATTTTAAAGTTTAGAATAAAACATACCCGGTCTTGAAAAAAAGGAAAGGCAGTCTTCAATTCCAATTTAAAAGTATTTATTAAGATTAATTTGCTTTCCCACTTCAAGAATGCAGAAATCCGGACAACTGTTATAAATCTCAAATCTCTAATACATAGCCATGCTTCTTTAAAATAAATTCAAGATACTTATAACAAAATATTTATATAACAAAAATCAGCTCCGGTCACTGTCACAATTTCGTTTCAAGTCATAATAACCGTGTGGGACCATATATATAAAAATAACGGTAAAATATAACGTACGGACGCAAGTGCCCGGCCATTCTTCTCTGCACACAGGTGGAACACCAACTGACTGATTTTTAAATTTTTAAAAATCGCTCCTAAAGAAAAAACAGGTCCGCACACCTAAAATCACGGATACGCGATTTTGATTCGTTAATCGGACCGCAAAAGTAACCAATTAAACAGTTCGCGCATGCAAGAGAAACAATCGCCGATTCTCCCGTTGACAAGTGTCGCGGGAAGCAAACTTTACAGGGTGCGTTGAGCCAGGAACGAACGGCTGCGATGAGATGCCTGCAAAACGATGTATTTTGGCATAGGAATTAAACAAGAGGTGATGTATTTACATCACATATCCCCACATGACCAATTACAAAAAATTTTATGGCACTGGAAACATGAACCGGATATGGTGAAATTGTGAACAGAGCCAGAGACGGTTTTTGTTGACAAAAGACATAAAATTTTTTGTGAATAAATTGTATAAAAGAATAATATAAAAAAAAAATTCAGAAACATTACTAAATATAACATATATATCAATTATTTTACAACAAAAAGAAACTCATCGTTATTACACATACGAACTTGTTATAAGAAGAAATAATATAATCATAATATCAACAAAAAAAAAAATCACTGAACACATGAGCTTGTTATTTGAAAACACTCACGTGAGAAAAAAAAAAAAAAAATTCCCTTTTTTCTCTCAATTTCTCTTTAAAGGAAATCATGCGAATGACAATAACATGGCTCATAAAATTAAATAATCTCAATTCTTATAGAAAAGTAAGATACACATAAAATATAAATGTAATATCCTAAATGTAAACACAGCACATGAAAATAGATATCTATTAATATATATAAGTATGAATATAAACATGAAATCATATTACACAAGTGACATGTCATGAAAGAAATATTATATTTGTTACCAGTAACATAAGAATTGTTTATAAAATAAATATCAATATATTTGGGCCCAATTATTACATGTGAGAAAGCCCCTTGGAAATAGACCAAGAAAATATCAAACGAAATTAAAACCCAATTAAAATAATAACCCTAAAATGAAAATAAAAGAATGTACTTTACAAAAAAAAAATGCTATTTCCAATTGACTTGCTACTATTACACAATTATTTTCACATATATATATCTATATCTGAATAATACTCTAAAAAAAAAATATATATATATACATATATGAATGAGGAATTATTTAACAGAAGTGTGGTACAGCAAAATCCAACCATCTAACACATTGAACACTTTTTTTTTTTTTTTTTTAATTTTTGTATACTTTACTATGATAATCTTGAGATATTAATATTATATTTTCAAAAATTAACTCTTTTATAAAACATAATTTACTGGCTGTGACTCTCCAAGAGTACTCCCAACCAGGTTGATCAGTCCTATTCTGAAGCACTCCGGAAAGACACAGAAAGCAAAAAAAAAAAAAAAATTTATATATATATATTGTTAAAGATTACTATTTTTTATTCCTGGGCCTCAGGTTGTACCTGGGGGCCGAGCTATCTGGTATACAAGTGTTATTTTTCTTGTTGACAATAGGAGCAGGAGATTGACTATTTTCTAGAACTGGTAATTTATTGTTTGTAAGCAGAGAATTTGTATTGTCTTGTATAAGATATTGTTTCCTTTTTGGGACAATTAAAAGTCTATCGATATTAATGTGGAACGGTTTTGCTGTAACACTTTCATACTCTTTAATTTGAACCAGCACCTTAGAAATTACTTTAGTGACAATAAAAGGCCCGATAAACCTTGCTTTGAAAGTGTCTCGTGTTTTCATGTAAACAAGGTCGCCCGTCTTGAACACTCTGAGGGAAGCCCTCTGGTGCTGTCTTTGATTTCTGTAATTTTGAGCATCCTTCATATTTCTATGTACCTTTTCATAAACTCTATTTAGCGACTTCATGTATTGATAATACTCAAAGGGGAATTCCATATTTGACATTTCATGCAATTCACATACATCAAATATATTAGAAACTGACCTACCAAAATGTAAAAATGCTGGTGAATACCCCGTTGATGAATGTATAGAAGTGTTGTATATACTTTTATGTATCATCAAGGCTTGTTTGAAGTTGAAGCCTTCACCTGCTAATGAAGCAATAGATGATTTGATACTAGTGTTTATTCTTTCGGAAGATCCTTGCGTCTGTGGATGTGCAGACGAAGCATGAACAAGGCTTATTTTCATGGTTTTGGTGAAATGGTTGAAAATATCTGCTGTAAACTGAGGTCCAAGGTCAGACATTAATGCTGCAGGACGTCCATATGATGTGATATATTTTGTTAGGGAGTCTACAACAGACTGTGCCGTGGGTTTTTTAATTGGAAAAAGTTCTAAGAATTTGGAGAAGTGATCAAAACAGGTAAGTACAAACATTTTGTTGGAGAATGGTCCAACAAAATCCATAGATACCAGTTCACCAGGTTTATTTGGAATGAACATTTCCTGTAAAGGAGCTGCAGGAATTTTGTGAGGCTTATTTCTGATACACAGTTTACAAGAAAGCACGTAATTTTTGGTATCTCTGTATATTCCTCTCCAGTAATATGACTTCAGGATTTTACGGTATGTATTATAAATACCAAAATGTGGCATATGAGCTATCTTTAAAATTTTAGGTTTTAGTGAATTTGGTACAAGAATCTTGGAGGAATTACTATCTTGTTTGCTATTAAATTTTCTTTTTATCATCAATAGACCCGTATCTGGATGAATGAAATAATTTTTGAATTTCTGTTTTGGATTTTCAGACGTAATATTTTGTACTATTTTCAATAAATTATCATCATGTTTTTGTTCAATAAATAAAGTATCTTGTGAAACTTGTAGTTCTGGGTCATTATTTTCTCTATTAGTTAGGTTTAGGTTGCTGTGATTTATATTGTGCAACTGTATGCTGGGTGAATTGGATGATACAGGTAAGATGTTTTCATCATTTATTAACTCTGGATTTGTTGTCAAATTTTGGGTGGATTCTGAAAAGTCATCACGTGAAAAATAATCTGCTAGAACATTAGATTGACCTTTAATGTATTGAAATGTAAAATCATATGTGTACAACTCTATTAGCCATTTTGTAGTAAGATCTACAGGTGAAGTAGTACTGCGATAGGATTCTATGGGTTTGCTATCACTTAAAATTGTAAATTGTCTATTATATAAGTAGAACCTGAATGCTTGAACTGATTTAACAATTGCCATAAGTTCTTTCTTGAGTGCCGGATAGTGCTTCTCAGAATTAGAAAGTGTTTTGCTGAAATAGCTAACTGGTTGTAATACATTGTTGCGTTCTTGCAACAGAACCCCAGCTATAGCTACATTGCTAGCATCGGTATTCAGGAAGAAAGGCTTGTCAAAATCAGGTAAATTTAGAAATGGCTTAGTAAAAAATATCTTTTGAATTTTCTGAAAAACTTCTGTGTGTTGATGTGTCCATTTAAACGGGATCTTCGTTGAAGTTAACTGTGTTAGTTGATCCACTAGTTTTGCATAATTTGGAAGAATTTTTCTGTAAAAACCACATAAACCCAAAAATCTCTTTAAATGTTTTCTTGTTTTGGGAGTTGGAAATGCTGTTATTTTGGTGATGTTTGATGATATGGGACTTATTGTATGGTCTTGTATATGAAATCCAAGGTAATCAATAGCCTTCTTAAAAAATTGGGATTTCTTCGTAGATAAGGTGATGTTATACTTTAATAAAATTTTGAAAAGTTGAGTCAGTTTTTCTAACATTTCTGGAAATGAGTTGCTACATACAATAATATCGTCCTGGTATGCAAAGATACCAAGACATTTTGTTTCTTCAATTATCGCATCAATCAACATTTGGAAACTGCTTGCTGCAGATCTTAGTCCAAACATTAAACGACTAAATGAATAGGTCCCCCACTGAGTTGTGAATGATAACCTTTTTCTGAACTTCTTTGGGAGATGTATTTGATGATATGCAGACGGGAAGTCCAGCGTGGTGAAGTATTTATACTTTGAAATGTTATTAATGATATAATCAATTCGGGGCAATGGATACGATGAACTCCTTATCATGGCATTGATGAGTCGCAGATCAAGGGCTAGGCGAAAAGATGGCTTTTCATCAGGAGATGTGGGTTTTTTCTTCACAGCAAGCATGGGACACGCCCATTCAGAAATGCTCCTTTCAATGATGCCAGCCTCTTGTAGAGCATCAATTTGTTTCTTTATCTCCTCCTGCATAGCTTCAGGAACTGGATAAGGCAACGTTCTTACAGGAACATCACTTGTGAATTGTATATGCGGGGTCACATGGTCAGTGTGTCCCAGTGATTTAAGTGATGAGGAAAAAACCACTTGATGCTCCATAAGCAATTTCTGGATAGTCAATCTTTCTTTAGTAGACAAATGGTGTAAGGAAAAATTATCAATACTAAATTCAGATTTTCGGAGTTGAATGATCTCATCCGATGCTTGAATCAGATTAACTTGTGCTCTGGGCTCTTGTTTAATTTCCTCTATTTCTTCAATTTGGTGAATTATTCCAAGCTTGGTACCTTTATTTAAATGTTGATCTACTTTAGAATAATTTGTTAACGGAACTGAAAATGACATTACTTCAATATTTTTACTATGTGAACCCTCTTCAAGGTTGACAATTGCAGTGTACAAACCTATACCTTTGTTTTTATTCAGTGTGGGAATAAAGATTACCTGTTTATCAGCATATATTTGTTTGCACATAACAAAGACATAAACTGTTTGTAGCGGTGGAATGATCACTTTGTTTTTGAGTGTACATTTATTAACTTCATCTTGACAGTCAAATTGAGAATTTTTATCGTTTACGAAAGTAGGATTAGAGGTAGAAGTACTGGTCTCAGGAATAGCGGGTAAATTTTGGAGGCAATTAATTTTGGATTCAGGAATCTCATACTCATCTTCAGGAATTGTGCTATAAATGTCAACATGACAATCGTTAATCTGTACGAGATTTTGTTTTAAATCAATTAGGACCCTATGGGTTTTCAGAAAATCAAATCCCAATATACCAATGAATTTTGAGTCTGTAGGAATATCTATGAGAAAAAATGTATGTCTGAAAAAAAATTTGCCAATTTTGAATGATAGATTGATACATCCCGCACAAAATACCGCTGAATTGACAGTAGCAATTTTAACTTTTGTAGCGACTCTTTTAAAGTGTAATTCATTTCTGAATTTATCGAAATAGCCTTTGGCTAAAACTGAAATGCTCGCACCTGAATCCAAAAGAAAGTTTTGTAATGACTTATTTATGTTTAACTTAACAATAGGTAAGTGAGGACTGGCAGCTTGAGTGTACAATAGAAATCTTAATGAATGAATAAAAATAACATCCTCATCAGGCTGATTTTCTGTTTGGGATGTAGCATTAGATGATATATTTGCAGGAACAATGGTTTGAGTACTTACTGAACTGACCAATCTTTTTGATGAGATAGGAAATTTTAATCTAGTGCTTGGTGATCTTAGGATTATATCCTGACCACAAATTTTTAGACCATTCGAATGTTCATTATGAATGGGAGAGGAAGTGCAGGACTGACCTCTCCCAGAAATTTGTCAGTCTTTATGAAACTGACGATTTTTGTAGTTGAGCCCTTTACGTTTATGTTCAAAAGTTGCTGACTCCGATTGAGCCTGTGCTGACCGGGGGTGTGTGTGAGAGGAGTGTCCATCCGAAGGAGAATGTCTACGGTTATATTTGGATCTAATTTTATTTCTTTGACATGATTTGAATCCCTGTCGATCTGTGTCAAATCTTCTGCCACCCTGATAATCTTTTAATTTGTAACAAAAGCGGGCAGTGTGTCCAACCCGAGAACACCACTGACATGTCGGTTTATGACCATCAGACCGCGAGGGCCGATCTGAATTTAATTCAAGATGATGCAGCTGGGAGTCCCGATCCGCGGCATTATGCTGTGCATTTTCAGCAGTCATGCAATGATTTATATTTGAAAATGATGGCTGGGAAACAGCCAAAGATTCACCTGATTGGACAACCTCCTGATATGCAGCCAGATTGTCAACCATTTCCTCAAAATTACTACACTTTCTCGTTAAAAGATGTAACTTATAATCGGGGGTGAGAGTATCTGTTAATTTTGCAATGAGTAGTTGGTCCATTGATTCTTGTGGAAATTTTGGAAACCTCTTATAAACAAGATGTTGGAGCCGATTAGCAAAGTTTCGGATATTCTCCAAACCATCAAATTTAATGGCATTATATTGTAATGCTACACTCTGTTCTGTTTCACCTTTAAAATTCTTACGTAAAATCTGAAATAATTCATCAGGAGATTTGGCTCTTTGGCATGGGATTGACGATGTATAAAATTTTAAAGCCCTATCGCAAAGTTTTGATTTAATAAAAATAAGGGCCTGTTTAGGATGCCATTTAAAAATATCTATTTTAGTTTGCACCTGTTCAATAAAAAAATCCAAAAGATCTGGATCACCATTAAATGGTGTTACTGTGAATTTAAAGACAATAAGATTTTTCAGCATTCATGATTTTAAGAAAAATTTGTCAAAATTTGCAGAGACAAAAAAAGTTAATGCATAGTCATATATTTTCAAAATATCAAGCAGACATACTCATCTACTTTAATCTTATTATATTTCATAACAAATTTTCATATTAACTGAAGTTGACCCATCTTATTATGTCTATTTTTTTGAAGTGATAGCAAACTCCCAAACACAATAAATTATAACATGTTATTCCTTCAAATACAAAAATATCATACAGCCTATTTTCAAAATATTCTCTCTCTATTATCTTGGCATTAATTCTAAATCAAAACAGTATTTTTATTTTGCAAATGAATAATACCCTATATAATCCAGAAACACATACCAATATATTACACTTCAAATGTGAAAGTAAGCTTTTAATTATTATTCTTGATAAACTATTTGTTTAAATACATTCAACAGACTAGATTATAATACTTAGTTCAATATGCCACTATGGAATTTTTTTTGAAAAAACCACTTTTCAAAAGTATGTTTTTGAAAAAATATATGAATTCTTATTTAACTATTTCATTTTATTATTATTACTATTATTAATGAAATGGCTAATAGGCATCTTAAAATAAAATTTTACCCATACAAACAGTACTACTTTCAATAATTACTGCCCTTATGGCTATGAAAATATGAATAATAACAAAAATATACATCTTTCTAATAATTTCTTAAATAAAGCACTTTCAGATCAAAACTGGCAATGTACCTCATGCAATCTTTAATTTTTTACGATCGGCACCATATGTGGTGGTACTTTTTATTTTATTTAATAATGGATAGAGGTTGCCTTTAATTTAAAACAAAATATGTTAACAAATTGTGATCGTATGAAATAATGATGAATTACCCTAGGCTTCGATCTGATCATACATGGGTACATACCAAGTATAAGATAAATTCAATCTTTACTTTTTTAAGATATTTTAAAGTTTAGAATAAAACATACCCGGTCTTGAAAAAAAGGAAAGGCAGTCTTCAATTCCAATTTAAAAGTATTTATTAAGATTAATTTGCTTTCCCACTTCAAGAATGCAGAAATCCGGACAACTGTTATAAATCTCAAATCTCTAATACATAGCCATGCTTCTTTAAAATAAATTCAAGATACTTATAACAAAATATTTATATAACAAAAATCAGCTCCGGTCACTGTCACAATTTCGTTTCAAGTCATAATAACCGTGTGGGACCATATATATAAAAATAACGGTAAAATATAACGTACGGACGCAAGTGCCCGGCCATTCTTCTCTGCACACAGGTGGAACACCAACTGACTGATTTTTAAATTTTTAAAAATCGCTCCTAAAGAAAAAACAGGTCCGCACACCTAAAATCACGGATACGCGATTTTGATTCGTTAATCGGACCGCAAAAGTAACCAATTAAACAGTTCGCGCATGCAAGAGAAACAATCGCCGATTCTCCCGTTGACAAGTGTCGCGGGAAGCAAACTTTACAGGGTGCGTTGAGCCAGGAACGAACGGCTGCGATGAGATGCCTGCAAAACGATGTATTTTGGCATAGGAATTAAACAAGAGGTGATGTATTTACATCACACCATGTATCAATAAAATGTATTTCACTTAATTGTGAAGTTATTATTATCAGAGAATCTATGAAGCATTTTAAAACTATCCACTCTGTTATTAGAAGGAAGTAAATTCCTTAGCTAAGACTTCATGACTTCTTTTACACCAAAAAACCCGTTTGACAGTAATTTTCATTCAATATACTTAGATATGAATATGACACTTGCAGCTCAGTGTTAGAAATAAGAATTTTGAAACTAGGCATCAAAATGATGCCTGGATTAAATTTTTCGGGCGTAAAAATGAAAAATCCATGTGCCATCCATAATTAAATATGTATATTAAAAAAAAAATAATAAAGCATCAACTTGTAAATAATATATGCAAGATTATATAAAAAATGTAATTATATTGACAATATTAAAAGCACATATTTAAAATCATACATTTATTCTTCACCCAGAAGATACTCGAAATAAGCGCAAAATAATAAACATGCACACATGTTTACAGCGAACTAAACTGATAAGTGGAGTTGAGAAGTAAGAGTTTAAAATTTTCAAGATAAGAAAACACTATTACTCACTCCAAACCATACGTTGAATGGTTGCTCGCCACATTGACGAGTTAATCTAAGCATGGTGAACTCGGTTCTCTAACAACCAATAACAGTCTGCCATTGAAAACTATTGTAAGCTTGATATCAACAGCCGATCATCTATGTCTATGACTCCAGTGGCAGGATTGAGGAATACAATGAAATAGACTTGTTTTTAGTCTGATGGGATCGGGAAAATTATAAGATATGAGGAAAAAATCCAGGCATCAAATATGGCACCTATGATTGGAATTCTAGGCATCAAAATGAAAAATCTGGTTGCAAAATATGACTAACGAGAACGACCGCGTATTTCTAACACTGATGCAGTTGTATAATGGAATGACTCAAATTTCCCTCTCCTTCCCTTTTAGTTCAAGTAACATGATATCAAGCAAATTTAATAATTCAAAACTGCAAAGCTTTTAAATATATTTCCCGTATAAACAGCCAATCTAAAATTACCATTCACATATTAAATACAACATAAAACTAAAAATTTCTAGCTTGCAATTTAAAACTTTAAAAATAATGGAACAAACTTATTCATGAAATAAATTAACCTTACATGCTGCTCTCTTGGCATCTTCCAACAAGCTATCAACTTTTCTGACAGCTTCTCTTAATTTCCGCTGAAAATCTAAATCTTCAATGGTTTCAGGATGACTTTTTATTTCTTCCATTAATCGAGCAATTTCAGTTAGTTTGTCTTTTGACCTATCTATGGCTTCTTCCAGAAGAGAATAACAAGGGGGGCAATCTAAAATTAGAAATTTATCAATTTAAACAAGATAAACAGGAAATAAAATATTGATTGGTTTAAATAAATTATTGTTTAAGAAATATCTTACAGACTAATGATATCCTCTCAGTTACTAATATATTACTGACTTATTTTGCAAATAATTAATAATTTTTTAAAATTTATAAATTATTGCTGCATCCACCAGCATTTATCATATACATTACAATATTCAACAAAAATAGGTATGATACATCTATGTAACATCTATTCTATGCATATACAAAAATTAACAATTTATTGAATTTTCCAGTTTCTCAAAAAATGAAAAAAATCAAGTTTTTTTTTTTTTTTTTCTTTCTTCTTCTTCTTTCAAAAGTTTAAGGTCATTTTCTAAATTTTAGGGAAAAAATCAAGACTTTCATCGTCTTAATTTTGCTTATTTAAAATCAAGCAATTTCAAAGACTATACAAATTTCTTATAAAGGGATTTACCTATCTGAATCATTCAATAGTGTAGGGCCTATAAATAATATATTTCATCAACAAAATTATTAAAATAATTATAATTCAATTACATACACTACTGAAAAACAAAAATTAAAGCACATTTTAAAATCTCATTGAATGTGTAACTATCAATTTTGAAATTACATACATATATAGTACATACCTTTACAAACAGTTCCTCTGCTATATTTATTATCTCTACAAACAGAACACCTTCGGCCTTCTCTGTTAGGTCTGCAGAGACACTGACCAGCAGTATCGCACTGAAGAGACGTCGATCCAGCTGGATCACACTCACATGCTGAAAATTAAAGCAAGGCAATTAATTACATAAATTACTATTCATGAAAATAATTTGCATTTTTTTTTCTTTTTTTTATTACTAACTTATATGAAGCCATAATCAACCGATTAAAATTATAACATGCCTAATTTCTAGAGGATAAAATGCTAGATCTCCCTTCAACAATAGGTTATCTCTTAAATCGTTCCTCATTTTATTATTTCAAATGAAATAACTAACGGAATCTTTACTTGATTTTATTTTAGCTGGATCAATATAAAACACTTTATTTCTTATGAATTAAGTGTGACAATAATTATAATGCATACCTTTACAGCCTTCTTCAGAAAATCCATAATGGTATGGAGCACAAGAATCACAGTGCCTTCCTACAACACCAGGTCTACAATGACACTGACCAGAACGTATATCACAAGTTTGATTAACAGATCCTATCCTGTTGCAACTGCAAGCAGAACATCCTTCACCGCTATCTATATTCCAAAAACCCTTTCTACATTTATCACAACGTCGACCTACAACATTAGCCTTGCATCGACACTCTCCTCCAGTGGATTCACATGGACTAGCACCTCTTTCTGGTTCAAGAGTTCCTGGCAGATAGCAAGTGCATCCTGAAAGACATAAATTATTAGAATATGGATAACAAGTAAGATTAAACATTAATAAATCACATATATATAATTTTGTTTTATGAACCATTGCAATGCATGCTTCCTTTTAAAAATAATATAATTTACATAAATGATACAGTTTACAAGCATTAGAAGAACAGTTTTCCTCTTGTCAAACTTATATTTTTCAATTATAATATTGGGAGAGAGGACCTTACAAGGTGTTGATTTGATAAGAAGTTTAAGGCTGACTTTCAATGACAGGGGATAAGGTGTTTGAGGGGGGGGGGGCTTTCCTCCATTGAGGTCTTTAGGGATCCTAGACCATATTCATGGGGATCTTATACAAGGAAAATACATTTGGAACATAATTCTGTTTTTTTTTCATATTAAGAGCCCATCTGAATTCTACAAAATTAAGAAAACTAGATTATATACTTAAATTTAAATTTAATTTTACTCAGAGCATACTTAATTATAATTAAAGTTATACCTTATAAAGCTCAGGTTATAGGTTGAAATACTTTCTGGGTGGATCCACCCTTTCATCAGCAACCATCAGTGTGGCTGATGAAAGGGCAGTACGTCAACCTATATACTGAGCTTCATAAGGTATAACTTTAATTAAAACTAGATTATACAGTTGAATATCTATGAGTATGTTTAAAAAAATCAGTCTTCAATTTAGATACACACACATGTTTGATAGACATGTATGTGTATCTAAATGTTATAAGAAGATCTTGGCAAATAAAAGATCTTGCCATGTAATTTAAACACAAATAATTAGTTGAGAAATACTGACTTCAATTTACAGTTTGGATTTGTGTTTTCATAATGATATGAAATCCATTTTAAGTTGGAAATTCTAAGCTATTTAGTCCTTATGAGAGATATGATGATAAAATAGGCTGACATGCATTTGAACTTTTTGATTTCCCTTGACTTTCCCAGGCTATTTTTATCCATTTTGGCTATGACAACATTTTTGGTTTGAAATTTCATTCCCCCTTTCACCTTCAGAATTTTGTTAAAATTCCCTAACATTTACAGATTTCAATCAAATTTCTATACTTTTCCTAAGATTTCTATTGCTCACCCTGCTGTAGAATCCCCCCCAAAAAATCAACTTATAAAATATTATCATTTGATAAAAAATATTTCTTACAGTTTAATTCTATAAACATTATACTTTCTTAAATTAGGGTTAATTTTTTTTTTTTTAAGTAAAAGTTATTTTTTTTTAAACATAAAAAAAAAAAAAAAAAAAAAAAAAAAAAAGAACATCAAAAGAGCTGAGAACATACTTTTACATCCACCCTTTGGAAGTGTTAGAGCACTACCATAATATCCTGGCAAACATCTCTCACAATTCCACCCAGCAGTATTGTAAATACATTTCAAACACTGCCCAGTTGTCCTAAAAATGATGAGTGGAAAATATTATTTAACTATATATATATATTAAACACTTTAAATAAAACAATTCAAAAATTCATTGAAATGACTCACGTGTTGCAATTTCCTACTGCATTTGGATCAATATTTCCATTACACTCACACTTTCTGCAAGGTCTAGGGGCACCAAATCGTCCAAGAGGATCACCGAAGTATCCATCAATACACATATCACACTGATGACCTTAAGAAAAAATTATTTGATTTCTAAAATAAGCATATATAAAATTCTGCACTCAAGAGAACAGATTTTATTATTATTATTACTGTTATTTTACTCTATTCTTCCATATAAAGACATGTGGTAACTGTGTTGCATTCCTTTGCAACAGTTACCATATTTTTAAAAATTTCTTTCGCACATTCTCTCTCAATTAAATTTTTAATTTTTCTTTTTTTACTTGATGATATAGGAAAACAAATCCAAAATATTTTTTAGTTTGTCTAAAAATATTAAAACCATGAAAAAAAAAAAAAAAAAAAAAAAGTTTCCTTAAAATATGAAATTGCGTTCTTTAGAAAAGGTTATTATATTCATTTCTTAAAATTTCTTTTGCATGCTTTTTTTCAATTTCCTTTTTAAATATTTTTAAACTTGTTTTTATTTTTTTAAACTTATTTATTACCAATAGAAAGAGAACCTGTTTTCAAGTGGCATATTTTATCTGAAAAAAAAAAAAAAAAAAAAAAATGTCCTGTCTTACAGAAAATAAATAATGTATAAGGTGGGAAATAGGACAGACTAATTTTTTATTGAATCATTCCTAATCATTACATATTATAAAAGATTTTAACTCTATTATTTTACACAAAGGTATAATAGCAGAATGAAACCATTATAAAAGCCCATCTTTATTCAAGGTTACTAGGAGAGTAACTTACACCTAGTTTTCTCCAGTCTGAAATCTTCATAGAACTTAATTTAAATTTAATATTAAATGCCCATGTACATTTGCATTCCTTCCTTAGGAGACACAATTTTCTAAAGTAGAAGATTTTATTTTTTCATTGACTTGGACTGACCATTGTCCATCATATAACTGAGGTTTATTTCCATGTGTATAATCCTAATCATATGTAAAGAAATTCAAGCTTAGAAAAGAGAATTTTGCATCATATCATTATTTAGCTATAATTTTATATAATATATATTTATATGCATGTATAAATTTATTTGCATTGGCTTCCAAATTTAAATTAAAAGTGAAAACTAGCATTTTATCCCAGGAAACTTTAATGGATATTTATAGATTGATAGAGAGAGACCTTAATAAATCAAAAAATAATTGGTAGCTAGTAAATTTAGTAGTAGACAGAAACAGAAAAAAAGAGATTATCCTCATTGTATAATATAAACTTAAATGGTTTCTAAAATGCACAAAAATCTCATTGCAATAAAGAATGGGTAATGGCTAATATACTACTACTAATAATAAATGATATAATTACCTAGTTATCTATATAATATTTCTCTAATGTGGACCAGTCATGATTAAATTTTGTCAAAATGATAAAATAGTGACATAGCTTATTTGATTGGTCGAAGCAGATTGAATTGTTTGAAACCAAAATTCAAGATTTTGGCTGCAAAAATTATATTCTTGAAATGTACATTTTCTTAGAGAAATTGAAAAAATATTAACTTTTTGTACTGAAACATATGTTCAAAAGCACTATTTTGGGATATATTTGGAAGAATTTAAATCCAGTTGAGCCTCCCTATTCTTTGTTGGTTATTCGATAGGATAGTGGTATTGCCATCTATTGATCAAAATTGAAATCATCATATTAAGATATAAATTTTTTAAAGCCAAAATTATATATATATATATATTAGATTTTTCCTTCATTATAAATAGAATAAACATTATTTATTTTTATTTATTTTGTAGAAACGTTTATTAACTAGGGAATTTCTGTTATGTATGGTAATATGGTAGTTTAATTCTGTCAAACTTTAGGAAATAACAATTATTTTTATTAATATAACAATTCTAACAATTTTGATCTTAGAGGAAACAATTATTTTCTAAAATTGAAATTATAATGCAAATATCAGAGATTTGAATCCCTTTTATTGGTAATATTAATATTAACAATAATATTAAATGAAAAAAAAAAAAAAAAAAGTGATTTTATTTATGAGACTTTTCTGGAAATCATATTAAGTATGTAGATACTATCACACAGATGTTCTGAACAAGAAAGGCTTGTCATCTTTAAATTATCTTATCATTAATAAAGTTATTACATTTTATTTATCATTTCATTTTTATCTTAGAAATACAGTATGAAACCCTGTTCTTCAATGAAGATATTATTTTTTGAATTGTCTATACAGACACCAAAATATATATTTATAGAGTTTTTCAATAGAACTTATCATAGTTAATAAATAAACAAATAAAAAATAATTTATTAAAATAAGAAAATAATTATAATAAACAGAAGATTAAAGAGCATTTTTAAAAACTGATCACTTAACAAATTTATGTCACCAGTTGCCGTTTGGAGAAAGTACAGTATAGGATCCGTTATCCGGAAACCTGTTATCCAGAATGTTCCGAAAACCAGAATGCAAAATGCCAACTACCAAAATTTTTAATTATCGTAAAATTTAAGAATTAAAGTTTTCAATAGCAGCGGTCAAAATTATAGTTTTACAACCTACTTTCTTTAATGCTACGGTGCTATTCTGAGGAAATATGGTGACAAAATTGCCCAAATAATTACTGAAAATTTTGCAAATTTAGGTTAGAAAGTGAATTTTTATTGTATTTCTTAATAGATAAACATTAATAACACATACTTCTTAAAGTGTCCAATAGCAGATGAATTTTATCTTTGAACTCAGGTTGCATGCATGAAGTCCAATTGTTATAAAATTTTTAAATAGTTTTTATTAATTTCCATTATTTTTTAGAATTCATTTCATAAAATATTTAGCATTATGTGCTAAAAATATTTGAAACATTTATGAACAATTAGTATCAGAGATGCACTATAAGCAAAACAATATCATAGAAATTTTTGCAAAATCCAAATGAAAGGATTTTGCTCTCAGGTCCAAAATTAAATTTTATATATGTTTATTTATTTTTCATTTATTATTACTATTATTATTTATAGTTTAAAATTCTAATGAAGATTTTTTTTTTTTCATTTTGTGGAAATAATTTATTAAATGAACAAATATATAGGTAAAGTGTTTACTTATATATTATTCATGTTTATCACTGCTATTTATGAAATTATTTTGTACCATTTTTATACATATAATAAAGTGTTCCGAATTACGGAAAAACCCCTTATCCAGAATATCCCAGGTCCCAAGCTTTCTGGATAATGGATCCTATACTGTATTTGTTAAGCCCTGAAGAGAGACCTCTTTTCCACTCAGAAATGATAATAAGAATTTAAACTATTTTGAAAATTAAGAAAGATGAATGGAAAACTAGAATTTTGAAATAAAAATCCATACCAGTATGTCCCATAGGACATTGTTGACAAGCAACTTGTCCTCCAGGTAACATAATGCAAGGGCCACGGTCAGGGCACAAACAGGGTTTACAGTCAGCTGATGTGCCCTCTCTTGCATCACCATAATAGGACGCAGCACACCTCTCACAGTGATGCCCTTCTGTATTATGTTTACAATGGCATCTACCTATAAATGTACAATATCAATTATAGAAAATTAATTTACTTAAACACAGAACACCAAATTAGGATGACGCATACTATAAGAGTAACAATAAATCACAAAACATAGAATAAACATATGTCATTAAAGACTGTCTTTTATTCTATGTGTATTGTTTATTAACACAAATACAAAACTTTCATTATTACATTAACATTTTACTTATTTTTATACACATGCAAAGAATTAAATAGATTTTTCAACTTCATATAATAGTAAAATATGTTTTAAAAACTGTCAAAGCTAATATATAAAACTGTCTTTTCAAAATACAAATAAAGAACATGCCTTTTTTTTTTTTTTTTTTTTTTTTTTTTTTTTTTTAATTTAAAAAATGGAGAAATATTAAATCTTGATATACAGAATGAAATTTTTGCAAATACTTGTCTTATGTATCAGAACAAAAACCCTTAACGGGTTAAAAGTTTGTGACGCAGCATTTTATTTCAATATGAATTGGAAATATGGGTCTTAAAAGTAATGATATCAAATTTGAGTGACGCTTTGCTATTAATTGAAATATGTTACATAGATTTTCTTATTTCATCATTTGTTTTTTTTCTTCTATTTACATCACAGTGTATACATAATATTTTCAACTTCAGCACAAAAAAATATATAGAATTTACTCCCTGATACTTTTTCATCTGCACCTCGTGAATTCAAAATATGAGTTTTAAAAGAAATTATATAATTTCTGTGACGCCTTAGTGTTACTTTAAAAGATTTTTTTTTTTAATTTCATTACAATTACTTTTGTTTTGTTGAATAAAGTATATTTACACATTGAAATAATGCTTTTAATTTTCAAATATACTGTCAAATAATCACACTTTTACTGAATTTATATTATAAATTGAAATTATCTAGTTCAATAAATTGATTTGTCTATTGTGTCACGCTATCCAAAACTGTAAATAAAAATTATGTAAATGTTTTCTTTGCATCACACAATCTCTTTGCACACATTTTCACTTAGTAGGTACTATGAAACAAAGTAACATTTACAAAATTTTTACTTACAGTTTTGGATAGCGTGACACAATTTACAAATCAATTTATTGAACTAGATAATTTCAATTTATAATATAAATTCAGTAAAAGTGTGATTATTTGACAGCATATTTGAAAATTAAAAGCATTATTTCAATGTGTAAATATACTTTATTCAACAAAACAAAAGTAATTGTAATGAAATCTAGCTGAAGTTGAAAATATTATGTATACACTGTGATGTAAATAGAAGAAAAAAAAAAACAAATGATGAAATAAGAAAATCTATGTAACATATTTCAATTAATAGCAAAGCGTCACTCAAATTTGATATCATTACTTTTAAGACCCATATTTCCAATTCATATCGAAATAAAATGCTGCGTCACAAACTTTTAACCCGTTAAGGGTTTTTGTTCTGATATCATTACTTTTTAGGGGTTAATGATCAACTGATTTAAAGATTAAAACAAGTCCTTCCAGCTCATAGGAAGGGTAGGTTGATTCTTTTTTTTCTATCGCATAGCTGTTATTGAGAATTTCACAAAAAACACTTTTTTTCTAATGTATCTGGTAGCTTCCAAAAATTGGTTTTACACAATATTAAGAAATCTTTTAGTTAATTTGTTGTTGTTTTTAATAAATACAACATAGCAGTATTATGAAGGATTAAAATTCATTTTATTAATGAATTTTCAGCTTTTTGTGAAAAAAATTAAACAAATTCTTCGCAGATTTAACATTTTGAAAACTTTCAAATGTTGAGCAATTTTTTTTGTAAATATCAGTTTTGTCAATAAAACTGAATTTCAGTCCTTTATAAAAATTTTATGTGTTATTTATTTTAAAAATGAGTAACAAAATCTATTTTTAACTGAAAGTTTTCTCACTAGTGGCTAAAAATGAATTTTTGCAAGCTATAGGATATTGGCGTTGAAAACAAAGTGCTGTTTTATTAAATTCCTTTGAAAATCCCAGTATTATTAAATATTTCATCTTAATGATGCTGACCTATCATGAATTGAAATATTAAAAACTTACTTAGAACAAACAGTAGAAGAAAATTTTTAATTATCTGCTGGTCAACTGATTTTTAAAATAAGTCAAATACCATGTATTTCATCTTCAAGCAAAATGAGAACTACCATAAAATATCCATTTAAACTATTTATATATTTTCAGGTTCCATAAGCAAAAATTTAGTTCAAATTAATTCAGTATTTCATAAATTATCATGATGGCAAATTTTTGGTTGTATACAAACTAAGTAAAAGCTATAGTTTTTTTTTTTTTTTTTTTTTTTTTAATATTTGAAATTTTTTATAATTTGGAAAATTTTTCTGCAAACAGCATTTATGTATTTTTGTACTTGCTGGATTTTTTGATTTTAAGTATATATGTTGAAACTGAGAAAGTAAGAATTTTTTTAATAAAGAGCATTTTGTAAATCAAAAAACTGACAAAATTGATTTTTTTAAATCTTGCCAAAAGTTAGGCATAAAGTGATGATTGTGATTTTATGGATGTTACCGCTAAAGTGTTAGGGTGAACTAAAGCACTTATGGATGTTACTGCTAAAGTGCTAGGGGAAACTAGAGTGAACCATTTCATTTCTCAAATTACCTAGGTAATCTGTGAATTACCAACTAGACACTCGTTAATCTGCACAGCACCACCGATCGGGACTTTGCTATGGTCAGAATTTCTAAAGATTAATAACACAGTGAGCAAACAGACTGTTTCAGATTTGAAACGGGAAGTGGGTACCTAGCAGGAATTTACTATACTTAAAATAGCTATTTGCATTATAAGTCAAAAAGCTGTTATAGGTTTAGAAATGGCACCGCAGGCGCCACCAAGCGAAAGTTTCATACGGTCGTATTTTTCAAGACACGTGAAACAGCTGGTCGCTGAAGGCAGCTAGTGAGAGATAAAATTAATCAGTGACACCAAACTAAAAGTGGAGGGAGAGGGGTAATGAGTAGGGAAAGGAAATGAGAGAAACAAACTTTTGAACTTTAACAATACAGAAGCTGCTAATGTGCAGATTACCTAGTTAACATGTGTAAAATCTTTATTCCGCACTTTAAGGATCACCCTAGTTTATATATACATAAGCAAGAAAAAACAGTTGTTTGTCAATGTAAAAAAAAACTATGAGTCAAGGAATGTAAAATATAAATAAATAAAAATAAAATGTTAAAAAATTTCTGAAAACTTTAACAATGCAACACTGTAATCATTGTAGTGAGACGATAATTTAAGAATATTTTTAATTACATTTAATATGAAAATTGTTAAATGTGAAAAATTTAAAAAACAGGGATGAAACTACCAAACAAAACCTACAAAACCCCCGAAGTGGCTAATTAGATCATCTTTTCGAAGGAGAATAAGTTAGCACTGATAAGAGTAAAATTTAGAAATAATATAATGTGTCTCATCCCTGTACATGAAAAATTATCTTTTTTACTTTTTTTTTGAGTGAGGTAGATATTAATTATTTTCACAGAAATTTTGTACTCTAAATTATGCTAAAATTCTTCATAAAAGGGCCATAATAAAGAGTTTGAAAATTGAATAATAAAATAAAAAATGTAACATGAAAACAGATCTTAGTAAATGAGTATTTTTAATCTTTGAAAAATCTTTGCAATATGTTTGTTTATGAATATGAATAAATGTATAACAAATGAATAAATCTGCATATTCAACTACATTTGGTTTTTTATTTCTTTTCCTTCTTTAAAAAAAAAAAAAAAAAAAAAAAAAAAAAAAAAAAATTAAACCGTTCCAATATAATTCGATGCAAACGAAACCCAATTTTCTATACAAATATATGTATGATTTTTCTGAAAATGACTTTTGTACTTATTTTGTAATGTTTTCTAACAGCAATGTTGAAATAAACATGGATTGTAGATCAATCGCATTATACACTTTCAAAATGTTGAAAGTTTGAATTTGTAGTTGAAACCAACAAAATCATTAGTACAGGGTACAAAATTTCCGCTCGCCATTGGTGAGTGGAATTTTTACTGTGGCGAGTAAAAATTTGGTCAAGTTATAGATAGAATTCTTACATGATAAGGTGACAGAAAACATTCTTTTTATAGATTTAAATATGGCAAAATTTTGCCATCTTATAACCTCATATTTAACCTCTCCTTTTTCTCTTCTTTGAGTGTCGAGTCTGTGTGCGCGTTGCCTGACAATCGTCCCAGCCTGAGAAAGGAAAAATGCATAAAAGTACACGCATAAAAGTTTTAATCTCTAGGCAGTTTCCTTTCTCCCACTGTGATTTCTTTAAGCAGAGTGAGAATAGACATGCAGAGAGCCTCTCTGCTAGGTACCCACAATCCAAGAGATAAAAACCTATTTTAGGAAGCTTACGGATTCCATTTTCATATAACAAGTGTCCGATTTTATATAATACAAATCAATGTTTATAAATAATGTTAATAATAATGTTAAAAAAACTATCGCTTATTTGGATATAGTCTACTGCTGAGCATAAAGGGTGCTTATTTGGTATTTTAAGAACAAACAAAATTAATGTAAAAGCAGAAAGGGAGGGGGGGGGGGCAATTAAATAAAGTGAAGGCACTTTTAAGATATATATATATATATTGTATATAAAAGTAAATACACTAAAATGTTATTTAATATACATTTTAAAAATCAAATCTGTTGTTTTGCCAATTATGACCCCAAAACATTTCTACATCTGAAGATTAATGAAGCTTATCATGTTTGAAATTATAAAATATTTATTTTAATGTTCTCATTTCATATGTAAATTTCATGCATCTTAAATTAAGTCTCAGTGCATAGGAACTTTTATATTCACTAAGAATAATCTCGCATCTGAGAAAGATTTTAAGAATGAAGTTGTCAGTTATGGTTTTAGTAATCCACTACACACTGAAAGTATCAAATATAGCAATGAATCTAATTATGTATATCTATAATAATACACTAAAAAAGTTCTGCATGAAAATATGCTGTTTGCCAATTAACTAAATTTTGTGTTTAACACATTCGCTGCCACCAAAATTTATATATCCATCCTCAGAAGCCGAATTTAAAAAAAGTGTTTTAATGATTAAAAACGTTGGCTGCACAAAAAAAAAAATTTAAACACAAAATTTAAAAACCACGCACTGAAAATATAAAAATAATGCTTTACTAACGTGCCACAAAAACCTCATCGTTCAACCTCCAAATCCGAACTAAAACTAAAGCAGTTTACTTATCATACTCGATTGACGCCCCAGAGCGTCACCGGCATGGGAGGTAGCGCCATGCTGACGCGCCAGCGCGTCAGTGGCAGCGAATGTGTTAAAAGACTCTTTTTTAATTTCAAGATGTGCAAAATTCTTCAGATATGTATTAATTATTCTCGGTATTCAGCCAACTATTTATAACATTGCTTTATTTATTTATTTATTTTTTTTTTTTAATGTTTTTAGAAATTGCAGAAATAGGAATTTCATAGTAAATATTAAATAATACATTGAGAAATTGAGAACTAAAAACTTTAAAATATATCCTTAAAGTGTTTGAAATAAATGAAGGCGGTAAAAACTGATAAAACCCGTTACACCATTACACAGTAAGTATTATACCAACCCTGTGGCAGCTCGCACCACTAAAACGCTCTAGAGTGATCCCTGGCAGCAGGAGTTGTTTATATTTACTCAATGGCTACTTCCACCTCCTTCCATGACTTTGTGGTAAGATATATATTTATAGTTTTACTTTCTTAAAACTTACAATTAGTTTTTCATAAAATGTAATTACATGTTTCGTCTGTTATGAAGAACAAAAATATTGTCAAATATAAACAAACCAGTGTTTCCACTACAGTCACTTTTTATGCAAAATGATAGACAGTTATCCAAAATACGATAAATAAAGAACAAGATCACACATTTATACTAAAGAATTACATTAAATTCTATAATAATAATTAAAAAAAAAAAATCTTTCACAAAAGAGCCAATTCAGGATGAACTTTTTTCGAAAATATTGTGATTTCGGACAAATTGTGAAAATAGTTTTTCAGTTACATAAATTTGGTAAGAAATGAAATTATAAACAAACTGTCACTAAACAGTGTGAGCAATCTATTATTGATAAATAATGCAGGCCTTGAAAGTGGGTTTAATTTTTAAGGTGTATTTGTAAAATTAACTGCTATAGGGGAAAAAAAAGAAGAAAAAGAAATTTAAGTAAGAAAGCTTTTGATAAGTTTTATTTAGCTTATTTTTGGAATAGCTTTACTTTAAGGCGCCCATCGCTGTTGCTGATATACATTTCACTGAATGAGTCGATTACTGCAAATCGACACTCTGAATCATTACAAAATATCAAAAACACATATTAAGAAAATAAATTATTGTTTCACTCTGGTGCTTGTTTTTGAAATTCACTGAAATGAATTAAGCATATTTTAAAGATTAATAAAACATTTAAAACAGTAAAAGAAATTTGAGCTACTCCACCACAAAAAAAAATTCAGAGAGCTTTCAAGCTTTAACACATAAAATTCAGCATTATAAATGATGTATAACATAAAATAACTCGAAGATTTTCCCCAAATTTTCAAAATTACAGCCTTGCATGAATCTGAAAATGAATGAAAATCTGTACAGAAGCAATCACAAAACAAACAAAAAAAGAGTAAAATCACTGGATGCAGCTAATTCGTCATGCACGAATCTGAAAATTCGTGCTACAGCGATCAGTATCCCAATATTAAAACCAAAACAATATCACTGGATACCTCTAATTTGTAGCATATGAATCAGAAAATGCATAAAAATCTGTACTGCAGCAGACAGTATCCCAACTGGATAACCCTAATTTGTACTGCATGAATCAGAAAATGGATAAAAAATCTGTACTACAGCGGTCACTATCCGGATATTAAAACCAAAAATATATCACTGGATACTACTAATTCATGGCATATGAATCTGAAAATGCATGAAAAAAATCTGTACAGAAGCAATCACAAAAAAAAATAAATAAAATCACTGGATACAGCTAATTTGTCATGCACAAATCTCGAAATTCCTGCTCCATCGATCAGTATCCCGATATTAAAACCAAAACAATATCACTGGATACCCCTAATTCGTAGCACATGAATCAGAAAATGCAAAAAAAATCTGGGTACAACTTCGATATACACCCACAACGATATTTGGCGATTTTTCTTTGGTGCCGTTTTGAACGATAACAATGTCGTTCTGGACTGTTTGCAATATAATATGGCAGCCTATATGTTGTTTATTTTAGATTTGTGATTTTATGTTTTATGATTTAGATTTAGTCATAATCACCAAATATCGTTGTGGGTGTATATCGAAGTTGTTCCAAAATCAGTACTACAGCGGTCACTATCCCGATATTAAAACCAAAAAAACATCACTGGATACTCCTAATTCCATACCTGCCAACATTTGAAAATGACAATTAGTAGCACACCAATTTTAAAAATGGATTGGACGGTTGGTTGGTTCATTTTTATCATGTAACACACGAATCCTAAACAAATAAATGTGTGTATATTACCATATTTTCTTGGTGTGCATATGTGTGTATATTACCATATAATCCATGGGGTACTACTTTCAGCCCTGATGAAAAATTTTCCATATTCTAGACATCCGGCTTTTATTTGCCACAGCAATCCGGCCACATTATGTTAAATGATTTTTACCCCCTTCCCCCTCAGATTAAATATTTTTAAAGTTATTATTTTTATCGAAATAATTTGCATTAGTGTTCATATATATAATGAAAGACTGTACTGTTTAAGAAATAAGCACGATTTATGAAACCAGGAGTAAAATAATTTTATTCAAAATTCAGAATTACTCTTTTTACAGTTATTAAAATTCAGCAAAAATGCTAGCCAATCACTAAATATTTTTGTTGTGTGTTTAATTATGTGTATAATTAAAAAATATATAAATTATAATTATTGCAAAAAATTATAATCTTAGCATTGGGATAATTATTTTAAAAATTTAAAAATATAAATATTAAACACATTCAAAGGCGTTTGATCATCGATTGTTTGAGGGGGGGGGGGGGTAAAAAAAAAAGAGTGAGAAATATTGAACAATTCTACTTCTTTATAGGTTCTATCATCTAATAAAGTGAATTTAAAAAGAACATCGACATTTATGTTGCGGATGGAAAAAGATTAGGAATCCCATGGCACCGCAAGGCGTTTGCCGATTGTTAGGGGGTGGGATGGGGCGCGAGGGGGACACACAAAAAATACACGAATGAGAAATATGTAACAATTATATCTCTTTATACATTGTAGAATCTAATAAAGCTAGTTTAAAATGAAAATTGACATTTATGGAGTGGATGGAAACAGATTGAAAATCTCAAAGCAAAACATAGTCAGAAATGTTGCAGTTTTGGTGCTAGATAAAAATTCGTAATTTTGAGCCTGATTTTCGTAGCATCGTAGTTTACAGCCCAAATTCATAGCAACTACGAATTATTCATAGCAGTTGGCAGGTCTGTAATTCATGGCACATGAATCAGAAAATGCATGAAAATCTATACTGCATCAATTACAAGAATAAACTTTTTTCCCCCTAAATAATTCCATTTATTAAAAAGTAAAATAAAATATTCCAGGTTCTCCTGGTAGCGTGGCAACCCTGTTGATATAAAGCAGTTTTCATACATTAGTTATATCCGTCAAAAACATTATAAATGATTATTATGATACACAACTAAGACATTGAAATTCATTTAAAATTTAACAATATTCAGTTGTAATGTATTTTACAGTGCATACAACATTCCCCAATTATCCCATTACATTAGACTTGTGATGTATCTAATTAAGGCTGTACATCAGTCAGATAGCTCCCTTTCTCCCTTCCCATGTTATTTGTATTGGATTTTTGTTGCTTCGTTTTACAAGGATGTAAAATTCACAAATAAAGTTTTTCGGATTATGTTTTTTGAAAAGAATAATACGGCTATTTTATTCCAATAAATAAATTTTTGACTCTAATCGAAGTATCTCTTAGTATCTCGATTAGTTAGGATCTATACGAAACATTTAAATTTATTTTTCCAAAAATTGCTAAGTTAAAAGGTGAGATATTACCAGTAACAACATAATAATAGTAATTTTAAACATAATAATAAATTCGAAAACTTGTTTAATTATCATATTACAGAAAACTGAGTAGCATTTTGCGAAAAAAGCAACTACAAAATATGAAAACACTGGTTTGTTTACATATAACAATACTTTCGGCCATCAGACGAAGCCTATAATTACATATACGTAAAATTAAGTTAAAAAATATAAGCAAGTTTTAAGAATATAAAATTATAAAACACTTACCACTAAATCATGAAAAAAAAAAAAAAAAAAAGGTTTAGTCCCTTTCCAACTTAAACTGCGAGCATAAAAGTAACATAACTTTTCCTATCAACAAATTAAACAAACAACGCGGGCACGTTGAGATACAGTGCAAGCAATTAGCTTAGCGTCTACAGGATGTACGCATCCGGATGATGTGCGCATGCGCGCCAAAGACCATGGACCATGGTATAAATTCTTGTTCATGAGTGCTTTAAACTTTTTCGCTTTAATAAAGTTTTAATTTATTATGAATAACGATGAAATAGAATATTTATAATTAAAAAATACTTCGTTTATTTTAAATATTATCTAAATACGTTATTGACGAAATGGGAAATCTTAAAATTAAAAATATTTTCTTCATAACAAAAATTTATTGACTGCATTCACATTGATCAGCCAACCAACGTGCCTCGAAAGTAAGAACCGAATTACGACATTTTTGCTGAATAAAAGCATGCATTTTAGCAGAGTAATATAGTTCTATTTTTAAAGCAACTTTTACAAAAAACAAGAGTTTTCCTGAAAAAAAAAAAAAAAAAAAAAAACGTTACTAGATTCAGAAAGATCCCATTAACAACATATATTAATTAAATTAAAATCGTTCGTGCGGTTTTAGAGATATTTTTTCATGAATTTAGTCCATTACATCCTTACATCCCACATTTTCCCTTTTTGGCTTTAAATTGAGATTCAGATCTCAAAACATACTGCATGTAGAAATGTAAAATTTTCAGGATAGATTACGACCGAAGATAAAAGACTATTTTGAAAAGATCAGAACAAAATATGGCTTATTTGCTGAGATATTAAGTGTCGGCTTTTACCAATCTCTTTGATGTCAAACTAGCCGTATATATGAGTTCGCAGCTTTCCGTCCATTTGTCCTTCTGCTTGCGTCACTCGAAAAACTGCCGTTTTTCATGATTCAAGCCACTAGTGATTAATTATTTTTTTATTTTTATTTTCTTAAAAAAAAAAAAAAAAAAAAAAAAGTGAAGATGAACTATGCAATTTTTCCCCTTTTAATATTTAACACAAAGTGAAAAGAAATACAATTTAAAAATGAAGCAGGTACAAATAAAATTATTTTTCCTTTTCTGTTAAAAAAGAACTAATACAAATTAACACCAAAACTAAAGTAATGCAATGCCTACTTTTATTATTAAAAAAAAAGTATAAAGTTGAACATTGATAAAACTTAGGATTCTAGAGAACACGTAAATAAAAATAAAAATAATTTATTACCTGTATCGGGATCACAAGTATCAGCATGATTATGACAAAAACATTTCACACATCGAAAATAAGGACTAGTGCCTAAGGGATCCCTCCGATATCCTGGAGCACAATTTTCACAAGATAAACCTGTATAACCTTCAGGACACACACATTGTTCAATCCAAGAGGCTTGATCATTTCCAGGAACTTTATGAGCTGTTTCTAGAATGACGTCGTCAAGATAACCAATACCTAAAACCATAAGAAAAATGGTTTAATGATTGATAACTGTAATAAGCGAACCAATGCAAGAAAATAATGGAAGGTACAAATAATAAAATGAAAATTTTAAATTAACGCTATTTTTTTAGTTAGAGAAAAGAAATTTATTTATCAATTTGAGAAATGATAAAAACATTTAATGTGTATTACAAATAGCAACATTCATAAATTCTTCAAAAAATATTGTGCATTTCTTTAATGTTTTTTTTTAAGTTACTGATTATCTTCACCCCTTATTTATTAGAAACACTGCTTTAACAAATAAAACAGAATCAATATGAGAAGTACATAATTTTTTTTTTTTTAACTAATGCAATAAGGGTATTTATGAGAGTTTTGGAGAAAACCACAGGAAAATACTGAGTGGCTAGGTTAGTGAGAACAACATTAGAACCCGGAACTTCTTGTCCACCAGCCATGAAAGCAAACAAACGAAATGTCATTATTATTATTACATTAAAAATGTATTATTCAAAAGAACAATACACAAATGATTTATTGATAAGGGAGACAGGGACTAATTGGCATAGATTTTACTTATTTTTTTTCTTTTGTGTAATATTTAGAGAAATTCTAGTAAATGTGAAAGAAAGTTTAACTTTTTGGCTAGAAAATCATAAAAGACCTATCAGTTAAATGCATATTTAAGCAACTTTAAAAACACTTTTCCTAACAGCCTGCAACTGCAACTAAGTCAACTATACCCAGGTATAGGGTTAATTAGCATCACATAACACATATAGGGATACTTAGGCAGAACACAGCAATTTTCAAGGAAAAACAGTTTATTTTTATAAATATTTTATCAACAATTTCTGTTTAAATGCATAAACAAATAAAGAATTCTTCAAGAAAAAGAAATTTTGCTAATTATTATAGACACCTATATTTATTCAAATAATTGGGATGGTACACCTATACATACATTCCCCACTAAAAAGATGATAGTGCTCTAGCTTCATGGTGGTAGGAAATAGAAGCTGTGTGCGAACTCATTATGCCGACTAACATCAATCTCCCTTTCTTATTAATTTATGTAACAAGTCATTTAAAATGACGATATTTTAATAGGCAAAGCCACCCCCCCCCCCCCCAAAAAAAAAAAAAAAAAAAAAACTTGAATCATAATGATTAAAGCATTTATGATTTTTGTAAAATGGTATGTCATACATACAGATACAGGGTGGCTAGTATTTTAACTTCTCCATATTCCCTGACTCCTACTGTTTATTTTCCATGAAAATTTCCCAACATTAGCGATAAAGTGAACAATTTAGTGATTTACAATAGTGATCTTTTAATAACTTTAAATAAAATTCCCTGATAAAGGTTTAAACAACAGAAGCAAAATTTGTTACATCAACATACATATTATAATTCAATAAAATGCTTTACAGTAATTTTTAGTATTTCAGGGCAGCTAGCATTTAAATTTTTTTTATTATAACTCACTTTTCCAGGTCATTTTTCACCCACTTTTGGCATGTGATATTTTAAAAAAAGACATTTTTAGTTTGAATTTCATGATTTCTTTAAAATAAAAAATAAATAAATAAACATTAAAATTTACTTGAATAACATTTTCAACCAGCAACATGACCATCTTCAGTACATAGTGAACATGAGTTTATGTCTGACTTCTTTGGACTTCCACAGAGCAGAGAAAGAATGTCACCTTTCCTCAATTTCAATCGGCCCATTGTCATTGGATGCTTTGGTCTACCAAAATCTCAATGGCTTCAGAATTCAGGGTATAATGGTGGTTATTGTAATTTATAAATTTACTGTATTTTTAAAAATCTATTATTTTTTTTTCTTCCAACCCCCTTCCATAGGTTTATGTGAGTGCTGTAGTAAATTTATTGTATTTGATATTGTTAGAGTGTTCTTTATTATTATTTTTCTTTTTTGTCACGCTCACATAAGTTCTAATACCATCTTCATCCATTCAAAAATTAATGCAATAAATTACATTTAAACCATTGAGATTTTGGTAGATCACAGAACATATAATGAAAACAGACCAATAGAAATTGACACAAGGTGGTGCTTTCTACTTTGTGAAAACTCAAAGAAATCAGAGATGAACTTATATTCACTATAAACTGAAGATAGTCACATAGCAGACTGAAAATGTCATTCAAGTGAATTTTAACTTTTTAATTTTAACTTAACAAATTTATTTTTAATTTTAATGCATTCCAGGATATTTTCTCTCTCTCTCTCTCTCTTTTTTTTTTTTTTTAAAGATTTAGTCACAAATTTCTGAATTTTACAGATATTGATCAAATTCTCTGACATTTCTCAGTGTTTCAAAATACTATAATTTTTAGGCTTTCCAAGTTGTTAGCCACTCCAGTATTTTATTTCACAATCACCTTTTTTACAGAAATAAATACATAAAATAATTAACAGGCTGCTTTTACCACTATATTTAACTAAATTTTCAAAATAATTGAATCACTATTTCTTTATTTCATTTTATAAATAACAAAAATAAATAAATAAATAAATAATAAATAAATAAATAAATCATTGGAAATTGCTCAAAACATTATTTTGGACAACTATATTTTGGGTTTTAAGTTGATGCCTTTTTATCGAATTTGAATAATTTAATTTAAATGATCAACTCTGAATCTTTGGGTTAATAGTAGGAGTGGGCGATGTCATTATTTCAATATCATGATATATTGTCAAGGCAAAATCGCGATACCGCGATGTATCACGATATTGGACTTAAATATTTTCGAATTACTTTCATAATGTTAATTTAAATGTCAAGTCTGGATATAAAAAAGGCTTGAATTGAATGAAGCAGACCCGTTATATTATAAAATATACAGAATACATTAACTTCCTTTATATATAAAATTTCTTATTAATACAACACCATACCAACACTAATATAGAAAAACGGATAATGGAAACACATATGCAGAGACTTCATTCATATAGTACTGCGCTTTTAAATAGCAGTATTATATCATTTAAACACATTCAACTATCTCAGCTATTAATTTTACTATTAATTTTTTTTTTTCCAAAATACATAATTAACACAATAAACTTTTGCAAAATCTTCTTAATAAAAAAAAGCACAAGTTTCCCCGAGATAACGCTGAAACTTACGTCATAGTTACAAGAATAAAGAAAATAATTTTTTATTCTTGGTTTGGAGGGCTGAATAAAATAACTGAAGAAGGATGACTCAACAGAAAAAAAAAATTGCAACAATGTATTGAGAGAAATAAATTTTACCTGCGATATAAAACAAATAACTCGAAAATAAAAAACAACTTAAATAAACAGATGTAATTCTATGTAAGGATCACCAATTAGAGATTTACAGGTTTTCTTTCTTGACGACTACTGCAAACTATCAAATTATCATAGCATAGTTTTTGAAAATATCCATTTCACATTCTAAGTTCAGTGATTTATATATCATAGAAGTTGATACATTGCTTTCCGGTAAACAGGGTTACATTGCACCATAGTAGCAGCATTTCTCAGGCAATACGCACACTAATTGAATAAACATAGCTTTTCGTTCCGACTCTCATTCATATCATGTTTCGTGCATTGATACACTATAGAAACTGTGATATATAGCCTTTTCTTACATGGCGAAATTGCAGTATAATGCATTTGAGTGGTATATTCAAAAATCTAATCAATAGCCGTTTAAGTGAAGGTTGAACAGAGTATAAAGTTTTGATGAATTCTGTCCTTTGGTTAATGAGATACAGTATTTACAAAATTGTGCTGACGCACGACAAACATTTCTTAAAGTGGTCGAATCCAGTGTTACGACACCTGAAAATGAGTAAATATTCATAGAAAACTGGTAATCGAAAATTCTCATGAACCCAATATATTTTCGTCTTTTGTAAAGAAAAAAATTTATTAGAAACATTAAAACTAAACTTACACACACGCAAAACTAATAAATATGTGAACGATTAAATAAAAAATAATATAAATTATTTTATTATACTATAGAATAATAAGATTTCTAAAATGAAGGTTATTAGCGCTTCCTTGCCCCCGCCTTTGAAATTAGATTCTTCGTAGAAAATAATAAGTACCCTGAGTAAAAGAAATTGCTTCGGTTTGTTTAACGAAATAAAACTATAAAAATAAATAACACCAAATTTTCCCTATATTGATCAGAAATAATAAAATATTTGAAAGGAATTAAATAACTGTTAAAATATTAAAAACAAATTCAGTATAAATTGACGAAAAAAAAAAAAAATTTAAACAAATATGGATGTAAATAAATGATGAAATTATTCAGTTATTTCTGAATAAAACTAATGACACCAACAATTGTCAATTATATTTAAAAGCAATAAACGTTTTGGATTAACATTGTGATGGCAATTACGAATATTCATATCGTAGCAGCGAGTAAAGAGAACGGATGAATATCACGCATGCGTTATTGCTCAGCTGATAATCGGTTCCTAATAAAGCAAGATCATGATTATTAAAGGCGATAACGAATATTCATATCGTAGCCGTGAGCTGTGATTTCAGATAAACCCAATGTCAAATATCCCGCATGCGTTATGCGAGTATCATGATCATCCTCTCCTTTGTATCAACGATTACCGGCTATCACGGCACGGGATGAAAAGCCAATGTCAAATATCACGCATGCACTATGCGAGTATCATCCCCTCTCCTTCGTATCAACGATTACCGGCTATTACGGCACGGGATGAAAAGTTGGATATGGTCGCTCGCAATACATTCACAGCTGAGTTCCTGATAATCGTGGCGGTTGTGATATATCGCCAACTGAAAGATTCCGTTATCGGTTTCAAATTGCATGCATTAAATCAATGTTTCACCCGGTCCTAGTTAATAGCATGCTTTTTAGGATCTCTAAAATGCAAAACTATATTAGCAGAATATTCTTATAACATAACCATAATGGAATTATTAATCATTCAGTATTCATTTGAAAACTATAATATTCACACCAAAATTTACTTCACTAAACAAGTTAAAAAAAAAAAAAGTAAATAAAGGAGAAGGAAAAGAGGATGCTTTTTATAGTTATAACAAAGGGGAAAAAATAAGCAAAATACATAACTTTGAAATAAAAAATGGCACACATTTAAAAAACAAAAAAAGAAAAGTGTTTCAATATTATCTAACCTTCTCTTGAAAAGGTACCCTTTACTTTGATTGCTGTCAAATTGGAAAGAATTTTCATAAAATCAAAGGCATTGACTTGAGGAGTCCAGCCAAAAGAAGGGTGCTCATGGAGACGGAATCTATAATTCTGAACTTTATGAGAAGGTATTGGATTTCCTTGTTCTGTAATAGGCACACTGACTCTGAGACCAGCACCTTCCAAAATGACATCATGGGCACTGATGCGAACATTTTCAGCACCAATTCTAAGGCTAAATGTAAGATAATGGTTGTAAGATGCTCTTTGATTTCCTAAATAACATTCTGGAAAATAAATAAAATACAATAAAATACATTTTGACAATGCAACAAACTTAATATTTTATATAATACAATATTTTAAAAACTCAACAAGATAATGATTAATATAATTGGGTAAATCCAGGTCTTTTACCCAGGGTCCTTTTATTGTGAAAAATATTTAATTTTGTGAAATTATATTTACTGTAATATTTTTTAAAGAAAACTTTAAGATAAATATATTTTGACTCAATTCATATGAAGACTTAAAGTAAAATGAAGTTTATAAATGATCAGCTTTGGTCACATACTCAATATTTCACCGGTTCTGGTTGTTTTAATAGTTTATAATTTTGCAAAGTGCTATTTTAATCATCTATAATTTTGTAACAAGACATTTTAATATATAATTTTGTGAAGGGGTTTTTTAAAGGACTCTGAATTTGCTATGATTGGATTCCAGGCAATTAAAAGCTAATTTAAATGTTTCTTTAATCTCTAACCAAACAAAATGCTTCAATAAATAAACAAATGAGAAATTTTAATATTTTTTAAATGTAGAAAGATGATTAAAAAAAGTTAAAAAATATTTTAAAAAATTAAAACATTTGAAAATTAAATATTTTATGAATTTATTTGTAAATAAAATATAGGGGTTTTCCTTTGTACTATTTTCACTCCTTGAAAAGCTTATTTAGAGTCTTAAAGATTTTATACTTACTGCAACAACTAAAAAAGTTTAATAATGAAGTTTGAATGATAAATTATATCTATATAAAAAAGCTATTTATTATTATTATTTTTTTTATTTCAGCATATATTAATTACATATACAGTAGAAAATTGTTTAAACAGATGTAGAATTCATACTTTGAAGCTACTCAGTGAAGAAATTTACAAAATAAACTATGAAATGTTTGTGGGGGAAAAAAGGGGGAGAGGAAGAAACAAAGTTTTAACAATAACTTTTAAACTGCCTTATGTAAAACTTTTGGGATTGCTGTTGCTATGTATTTTTCTGATATCTCATTAAAAAATGAAATTTTACCACAATCTGTTTTTTCAATTCTTCTGAACATGTTGACATTTTTCTTAGCCATAATTTTTAATACATCTACTTAAATTTTTAATTTCAATATGTAAACACAGAGGTCAAATTTTCAATTTCGAAAAGAAATATTTAAATTCATTTTATTTTTTGTGTGTTAAGGAAAAGTGTGAAAGTTCAAAGAGTGCAATTAAAAGAAAGAGAAAGCCTGATTTAACAAAATGATACCAGTAATATGAAGCAACAATAACATGGGTCTGCAATAGATATATATATATATTCAATGTGATGCATTCTTCAGGTGTATTTATGGATTTTGATTAAGGGGAAAATATTCAAAATGTTCTATCACATACAGTTTTGACAGAAAATGGAATTAAAAATAGAAATGAGCTTAAGACTCCACTTTTTTAACACCCATTTCCAGGAAAATCTAGACGATGTGAGTGAAGAATAAAAAAGAGTGACTTCACCAAAACATCAATGAAATGGAAAGATGGTTATCAGGGTGGATGGAGTTTTAACATGTTAGCATATTATTGTTAGATTCTGCTTAGAGAAAGCCCCCAAGCGTGCAGAAGAGAAAAAGCTCTTAATGGAGCTTGGATGTCAAGAAACAGAGATACTTAAAATAATGTGTAAATAATAGCCCATTTCAATGTATTTTGTACAATATCTTCATCCTTACTTTCTGAAAAACCCTTACGTTATAGGAAGAGAAGACAAGCATTTTCTAATTCAGTGTATCAAAAAACTTAAACACCAAAAGGAGTGGGAAAAAATAAATAAATAAAAAGTACAGTTATGCATACCCATGTAATCTCCATTGGATTACATAGAAAAGGAGAAAATGGAGAATCTGATGTGCAACCTTAAGCAATACTAAATAGATCAGATTTTTAAAATATTTCATTTAAGCAATTAGAGTTCATAACTTACTTTAATGAGAAAAAAATAACTTACCAGGAGCAATAAAATAAATAAATTCTCCACCTTGTCCCCGCACTTCTATGATCTGTAGATCTGCATCATATATTACAGGAACTTCTCTTCCTCTTAGGTCAAGAGCACTCCAGTTCTCATCATCTGTAGGAGTGAAAGAATGAAAGGTTACATATGTGTTTGCAATTAAATATTTTTTGCAGATAGGATATACTTCAATCATTAGTATAAGAAATCAAATAACTTAGCAGGGCATACTCAATATTTATGAATATACAAATCACACTTCTAATATAATATTTTAAATTTTAAAAATGATATATATTCAAGCATTTTCATTAAACATATTTTTACAGGGTTTGTAAACAAATGTTTCAAACAAAATTCTCTGGATTTTCCAGATTGTTTTAAAGAAAAACATTAGTAACCCATTATGTAACCAAACAAAGCTGTACTTATATCTTTTGATAGCATACAATTGAACTCAGCTCAACATTAATTTTCTATCATTTGCTCTCTTTCAAATAAGATACAGTGAATTAATAATACTTTTCTGATAATATATTTTGCAAAATCTTTTTTAAATATCATGTTATTTGGAAAAGATAAATCAATAAGATTTAAAGATTGTGACATCATGTTATTTCAACTGCAGTAGAGACCTTTAAATATACACATATTTTTGCAAAATTGTATCAGTTGAATGGACCTAAGTAAGAAAAATTTAAGTGGTAAGATGAAAAATTGCATTTTCCCATATTTTACAATCAAATTTTCCAGAATTAAAAATTAATTTTCCATGAGATTTTCTTGTGATATAGAACAAATTAATTCTTAATTCCCTGAGTATTCCCGATTTTTTCACTTTTTCTGAGGCATACCTGCCAACTTTCCAACTTATGACAAACATATAAATTTATATGTTATATATATTTTTAAAATAGCAATATTCTAATATTCTTTAAATAAATCATTTATTTTGCAGAGGAAAACAAATAAATCACCATATCACACAAGAGATTTTGCTGAGCTTTTTACAAAACACAACATGATAAACTTTTCCGAAAGGCAGTCGAAAAATTTTATTATCTGCTGACCTTGAATCTTCCCCATATGCTGCTGTGTTGTGTTTAGTAAAATGTTGCACCAAATTCTACTGTATTGATATGACCATCAGCATGTATTATTTGGTTATTACAGGAAAATTGACAGGTGCCTTGATTAGGTAGATAAGTTATTGATATCAGAAATGGGTGTTACAAAAGACAGCTCTAATGATTTTCTTTTAACAAAATGATTTTTTTTTTTTTTGTAAAGCCTATTTTATATTTTTTCCCAAAGTATGTATAAGTTTGCTCTTACAGGAAAATCATTAGTTGTCTAATTTGTTAAATCTATACTAAGTCTTCTGATTACACTATTTTAAAAAAAAGTACATAATATGTATAGTAGTGAGAATGGAAGTTGTGTGGCTGTACACAATACATTTTTCGAATATATACTTAACAGACTTTATTCCACTGGCCATAGGCAGAACTAATCTTGTAAATTAAACTTTTGTGAAAATTTATTATGAATACTTTGTCAAAATAGTCTGTGTTCATCTGTTTCATTGAAAACTTTATAGTTTCAAAAACCAATTACATAACCAAAATAAATAAATAAATATAATAATAATAATAATGAAAATAACTATAAAAACACTGGTTAAAAACAACTCAGAAATACAATTTGGTTTTGGTATTCATGATCTCACAATTATTGTTAGGAACAGAAAAGAAAAAAAAAAAAAAAAAAAAAAAAATCAAATTAGCATTAAAATTGTATATTTGAGAGGTATTTATTAAAATTAGCTGCGTAAATTTCATTAGCTTTATTCGTTGAAAAATACAAAATATTTATTTTTCAATTTCGTTCTATTACTCATCACCAGCTTTTTCAATAATGGAATTCTTCTTTCATCAAAAGATTTATATGTCTAATGTCTTAAATCACTATGGAGCTTAACTTTGACTAACATAAAATTAACTTTAGGCATGTAAAGTAATTGCAGACTTTAAAATGAATCTTTATTAAAAAAATTTGATCTAGTTTATCGATTGTTGATTTTTAAAATAATTTTTAAACATGTAATCTAGCAAAAGTAACAAATAGAAATAAAAAAGAAAAAGCCTCCTCTCCTGAAAGTATTAATATATAAATCTTATTTCATGTTACATAATATTTAATTTTCCTAAATTATTTGAATTTTTAGTAGAAAGACATAAAATGACAAAGTGAAAAATGAAAATATTAGGCTATGTGTATAAGATTAATAATTACAGAGCTGTGTAAGAGCAACAAAACTTATTCATTTTAAACGTTGTAGTAAAAAACTGAATATCTACCCTCCCCCCCCCCCCATTCATTAGATGTCTTCACTCACCGTCGCCGGAAGCCTGAGCTAATGTTTTTCTATGGGGAAATTTTCTTTACAAATAACTTATTAACTAATACATATTTTTAAATTCTGTTTTCACATTCAGAAAATTCCCAACTGTTAAATTGACGGATCTTTGTTTAAAATGTATTTTTTTAATTTTTAATATTTTATTTCGAAATTGCAAAATGAAAAAATTTCACATATTGAAAATTCGTATTTTGCAGCTTCAAAATAAAATATAAAAAATTAAAAAAAATATTTTTTTAGAAAAGGTGCGTCAATTTAACAGCTGGGAACTTTCAGAATGTGAAAACAGAATTTAAAAATATGTATTAGTTAATAAGTTATTTGTAAAGAAAAATTTCCCGTATAATAACATTAGTTTCGGCTTCTGGCGGCAGTGAGTGAAGAGGGCCCTTAAAATCCTTATTCAGAGATCCACAAGTCTAATTTTACTTGTTTAAGTGTTTACTTGAATATGATTAATCAATTATTCCATGGAATCCTATTAGTAAATAGAATTTATGTAGTAACTATAAATGATATTATAATTAATATTCAAAGTTGTTTTTAACCAACTTAAATAAAAATTTAAAACTGTGTAACTGAAATAAAATTTTAATTCCATTCTTTTAGATGAACCTAAAACAAAAACAAAGTTCAAATTTTTAAAGAGTAGTAAAAATCTAATCGAGGACAGATTTTTTTTAACCAGAAAATTTTATGCATTAGAACATGAATTCAAAATTCAAGAAATAAAATTTGAAATTCATACTTTCATCAAATGCTGATTCAATTAATTTCTTGTAAAATCCTGGAGCACTATGGCATTCATTCGAATGACCATAGCAAAAGCAAGGAACACAGCCAAATTCATTTTCTAACTGAAGATCAAAATATCCTTTCTTGCAACTGTAACAAAAAAATTCTTTTTCAAACTTTAAATACAAAAAACATCAATTGAACATTGTTAATTTTACCAAATCATTAAAGACTCAAAAGATCATTCCATTTCTGATATAACATATATAGTTCAAAAAATATATTAAAAAATAATAATAAATAAATAAAACAATGCCTGTAACCTCAGATAAAACTAATTTTTACTGGTAGAGTAACAGAAACAGAATACAAATAAAATCCATTAAAAATAATTTTTCTTTTCTTTCTTTCCCATTCTATCTGTCAGCTTTTTGATTCATCTTGTGACATGTTGGGGGAAGATGCAGAAAAGAAAAGTAAATAATTTTTAATGTATCACATATACTTGACCCCAAACTTGAAAAGAAAACTTGTGTAATAACAGTATTTCTTTTCCTGATTAGATCAGTTTTCTTTCCCTTGTTAGACCAGCTTTTTTTCCCTTATGGACATCAGCACATTGGGGTAGGAGGAAGGGGCAGTTGCTCCCTCCTGGAAAATTCTAATCAGTTAAAAACTATTTAAAATTTCATTTAAAGCTACAAAACTGTGTCAGTCATTGGTCTCAATTATTATCTAAATTACCAAAATAAAATTTATATCACAGAGCCAATTAGAGTTAAACTAACTAAACACACAGATCAGGTTTGATCTAACTTCTCAGTGCAAACTGAGTTTGGGTAATAACCTGCTAACTAACTTTTAAATTTATACCACAATTTTACATTAATATAATTTAACAATATATTCTGAAATATCTGAATATCACTTTGTGGATTTATTGATAAATTAATAATAATAAAAAAAAAAGTTAAAAATTTTCATTAAAATTTCAGCATTCAACATAATTTAAAAAACTAATTTATCATTGAAGTCACATAGTAATAACCTAATATGTTTAGTACATATTTTTAAACCATAATAATGTTAAAGAAAGGAGGAAAAATTAATAAAAATTAACAGAAAACATTTAAATTTTTTCAAAAAAAAATTATTTATTTATTTTTAATTTAGTTAGTTTTAAAAATTTTTTAATATACATAATTGTATTACTATAATTTGGCAGATACATATGCAAATTTTCATAGCTCTAAGACAATTTACAAAAAAGATTTAAAATGTTCACTCACTTCTTAAGATAATACATTGATAAATTTCCTAACACAGTTTTTTCTTTGTTTTTGGAAAAAAAAAATATATATATATATATGTAAATGTTTTATATATAATCAATATTAATTTATATTCATTGTTCATTGCAAATTAAAAATATGCATAAAATTATTTAAGATTATAGTTTTCATTTTTCACATATGGCTTTCGACAGTTTTTCCCGGTTTAAACCAGTTTTTGACAATTTAATCCAGTTTTTAACACTTATCAAAAACCAATTTTTGACATAAAAAAACTAACCCTTTAAAAAGCATATATATATATATATATATATATATATTTTTTTTCAGATAAATATGTAACATTATTTTTTTGACCATAGGTATTTAGTGAAACCAAATTTAGGTATTCACCAGATTGAATATTCAGCGAAAAGGCCGAATAAACAGAATATTTGCTATTTCCCTAGAAATAAATATGCAAAATTGGTTCAATAACCCATTATTTGCAAAAACTTTTATGTCAAGCTTTCTGTTAATTATTAAAATTTGTAAGTCTTAGTAAAGAATATTAAAGGATTATAACAAATTCCAATCAATTAAGGATACTATTACATTGAGAACAGTAGCAGAATGCACTGTAAAATATTGATAAAAAATTTAACATCCCCCCAAAAAAGGGGAACGGTAAATAATAGATTCATAATTAAAGATTGAAACAAAACAAAGTAAATCTAAAATGCAAACTTCTGCTATAGGTTTATTTATTTATTTACAAACCTATCACATCTTTGGCCAACAACATGCACTTTGCAGGGGCAAAATCCTAAAGATGGATCACAACTTGGTGCATCTTGTGCAATTCCTGCAAGATTGCAACCACAGGGTCTAAAAAATAAAGAGGCAAATATCAAAGGAGTGACCATGTAATAATTAAAATATTAAAGTAGAAATAAATAATTATTAAAAACCAGTCTGTTAGCTTATAAAACTTCTATGCTTAAGACGGCGGTGTATTAAAGTATATTATAAATAATCTGCATAATTATGTTATTTTTTATTTGCTACATAAACCTACATACTACAATATTCACTTAACCTACAGTACTCACTGCATTTATCATCACTGGAAGCCTAAGCCAATGTTATTTCAAGGGGAAATTTTGTCCAATTATAACTCATTAACTATTACATATTTTTTCATGTTCAAAAAACTAGCAACTAATATAATTATAAATAGTTAAAAAAAAAAAAAAAAAAAAAAATTTTTTTGAAGCTGTAAAATGCACATTTCTACTAGCTTCAGCTTCCAGTGATGATATGTGCACTAGTCCCTTGAAAAGGATTATCTATTAGGATCTAATAAAGGATTATGTTATGTGCACTATTTGTATGAAAATTAAGGAAAAAATAAATAAATTTTCACAAACCTACAGCCTTGAGGTGTCATGTCATAAAAATTTGGTGCACATTTACTACATGTTCTAGTTCCAACTCCTGGCTTGCATGGACACTGCCCATCTTCTGAACATTGAGCACCAAGAGAACCTAAAATAACCATGATTTGACAAGTCAGAAATTAAATAATACAATAAAACATAACATGTAAATTTATTCTGTAATGATAAAGATCTATTCTGAGTGAATTAAATGGTCACAACAGCTCTATATTTAAATTAAATTTGTAATAAAATTCATCGATTTATTACAAAGTAAAATTCTTTATAAAGCAACATACAGTAGAGTGCCAATTATCCGGATTGATAGGGACCAAAGCTGATCCGGTTAACGAAAAATCAGGATAATTGGACAACTTATAAAATGGCCAAGTCAATGTTTTTTAGATAATTTCCCTTCACCCTTTTTCCAGGCTTAGGACTAACAATTGTAGTACAGTATAGGATCCGTTATCCGGAAACCCGTTATCCAGAATGTTCCGAAAACCAGAATGCAAAATGCCAACTACCAAAATTTTTAATTAGTGTAAAATTTAAGAATTAAAGTTATACAATAGCAGCGGTCAGAATTATAGTTTTACAACCTTCTTTCTTTAATGCTACAGTGTTATTCTGAGGAAATATGGTGAGTACATAATTGTCCAAATAATTACTGAAAATTTTGCAAATTTAGGTTAGAAAATGAATTTTTATTGTATTTTTTAATAGATAAACATTAATAACACATACTTCTTAAAGTGCCCAATAGCAGATGAATTTTATCCTTGAACTGAGGTTGCATGCATGAAGTCTCAATTGTTATAAAAAATTTAAATAGTTTTTATTAATTTCCATTATTTTTAGAATTCATTTCATAAAATATTTGGCATTATGTGCTAAAAATATTTGAAACATTTATGAACTATTAGTATCAGAGCAGAGACATACTATAAGCAAAAAAATATCATAGACATTTTTGCAAAATCCAAATGAAAGGATTTTACTCTCCTGTCCAAAATTAAATTTTATATATGTTTAATTATTTTTCACTTATTATTACTATTATTATTTATAGTTTGAAATTCTAATTAAGAATGTTTTTATTTTTATTTTTTGGAAATAATTTATTAAATGAACAAATATATAGGTAAAGTGTTTACATATATATTATTCATGTTTATCATGGCTATTTATAGTACATATAGTAAAGTGTTCCGAAATACGGAAAAACCCCTTATCCAGAATATCCCAGGTCCCAAGCTTTCTGGATAACGGATCCTATACTGTAGTATCTATTTATCATATTACAAATAGCGTGTTCAGAAGTTATTTTTTTTAACTTTTTAAAATTTTAATTTCTATAAAAATGGTACCTACAGATTTTTACATTCAGTGAAGAAGCTAGTCAAAAGAAAATGAATCAGGAAACTCATTCCTACCCTCTCTAATTCTTGGAAAAAGAAAAATCCTAATCCTTTCATTCAGCCCTTTCCACTTTGTCCCTCACTGAAACTGGTCGGAAGAAAACCAGTGGAGAGTGCGGGGGACAAAAGGAGCAATTTCGACCGTCTTCGGAGAATTTAAAGATAAAAAATGATTTTCGTAAGACTTTTTTTTTTTTTTTTTTTTGGCGGGGGGGGGGGGAGGAGAAAAGAAAAAAAATGCTTCTTGATCGATCCGGTTAATTGGACATTCCAGTTAATCGGCGCTCTACTGTATAATATTTTTAACATTCGGGTCGTTCATTGTGAAAGTGAATTATCTCCTTGTAAATGGATTTTGAAATAACGAGTTTTTTGTAAATTTATGCATATAGAAAAAAGGCAAGTTTCAGTAAATGTTATTGATTTTTTGTGTTTAATAGAACTCAGAATTATAAGAATTTATAAATAATATTAAATATAATTTAAAGTAACTTAGAAACTTCACTTTTATAATGAATATATAGAAGTTATAGTTTTTTGAAAATAACAAGTAATGCCATTTATGAGATTTTAAGGCAATTATTGGAGTTTCTTCACATTTATAATGAAAGATGTGATTAAATGTGATACAATTAAGCAAAAATATACATATTTAAAAAATATGGAGTTACACCACTTTTATAATGAACTGTCCATTTTTCTGTTAATACCACATGTGATCATGTGAATATTTACAGCTTGTTCATAGTCTATCACTTTGAAAATTGATTTTTTGTAAAAAGTTATACTTAATGGTTATATATTCCATAAAGATTTAAAAATAATAATAATAAAAATAAAAATTAAATTATTAGAAAATTGTTCTTTAATGTTGAGGTTTTCGAAAAATGGCTTGACATTACATGGTCAAGAAAAATTTACACTATCTTCTCTGACTAACTTTACAAATTTTTGAAGAATTTTTATTCAAATGAAAAATTTGATTATTAAAAAAAAAAATAAATAAATAAATAAATAAAAATTCTATCAAGGACAGAATTTAGTTTAGTACAGAGGACTATTAATTTCAATCCGTAGAATTTTATTTTTCAATTATAATTTTTTTTTATCTTATTCTGTGACCATAAAACTGGGCCACATAATTTTTAAAATGACTGAAATGAATGAAAATGAAATGTTGGCACCTAAATTTCCTACTTTAGTTAGTTTTAAAAAATCTAATTGTCATGCCGAAAAAATTTTGGAACCCTGGATTCAGAAAAATCACCCCTTTCCATTTGGTATCAAATTTGTAACGATAGTACTGATATTTCTAATTTACTTTGGTGTTACACAAGACTGGTCTACAAAAACTCTAGAATGTAACAAATAGTACTCCATCCTCAAAAAAAAAAAAAAAAAAAAAAAAAAAAAAAGTTCATTGATAGTATTAATGTTAGCGTGGAACTTTAGACTGATTTGGCTGGGTGCAGTACCAGACGCCAGAAGCCTTTAGATGTTTTTTCCTTCTGATATGCAGCTTTCTGAAATAGTTTTACAATATTTCTACAAAAAGAAGTGCATATAACTTACATAAAATAGTCACATAAAAAAATAGCTTATTTTTTTGCCATACAGAATAATGAAAATATGTGAAAAAACAATATGGAACTTTATGTTATGATTGTTAACACTGTTAAGACAAAATATACAGTTACAGAAGAAATTATAATAGGAGAAGTTTTCAAGATCACATACCTATTTAAAGCTGCTATCACACGAAAGAACATATATTCTAATCTATTGAATCTCAAACCTACCGAACAACTTTCTTGTGCTCAGTCAAGGGTTATTTTTCAGCATAAATGAAATCCACAAATGCAAACAATGAGCGCAACTTTTGGCAAAAATTCCCTTCTCGGAGGTTTGAAAGGAATGAGGATAGGTGATACTCTGGAATTGCAATTCTCCGATTGGAGGACTTCATTATAAAGACTAGCGTATGCGATTTTAACAGTCAAAAATGCGTGATTGAAGAATATACATGCAGCAAAAGCATCAAATGGTAGCTTTTCACCGCTTTACTGCATGAAAAACCTGTTTATTAGTTACTATGTGTTAATGCCATTTATACGGAACTTCGTGTGATAGCGACTTAACAGGGTGCCGGCAGTCGAAATTTTCCCCCTGATTCTTCCACCAGTATATTTATATAATAACTTTTTACTTAATTAATCGCGCAAACTTACTACTAAAAATTCCAAAAGAAAAATTCTGGTGGAAGAATCAGGGAAAATATTTCGACTGTTGATACCCTGTTTAAGTAGATATGCATATTTCTATTCTTTGTAGTCAAATCCTTTTCATGATGTTTAAACTCAAGGCCATAGCTAAGGGGAACTCAACAGCCCCCCTTCCCACCCACCTCCATTGAAAAAAAATTTCTAAAATTTTTGAGTTATGCTTCATTTTTAACTAAAGTTTGAATCCTTCAAAAAACTTTTCTAGTTATTGTCATGCTTACACTTCATGTACATGCAATTAAAGATTGAAAGTGTTTTAGATGTGTATAATTATGTTCATAAAACAGTTTCTACTTTCAGGCAATTACAGGTTGATTCAAAATTAGTGTGACCAATTTTAAAAGCATGTAACTATTTATGGTAAATTTTAATCGCATTACCACCATCAGTTTTATTTTAAAAGTGAGATGTTTAAATGACCAAGCTAGCTATTTTTATTAGTAGGAGTAAATTATGGCTCCGGAATTAGATCCTCAAACACAAAACGAAATTTTAAAGCTTTTGAAGGATGGTTGCTCAAATTCTGTTATAAATAAAGCATTTAAAAAACAGAAAAGAATGGGTAATCTAATGGATTACTACCTAAAGGGCAAAATTAACGGTCGCCACCGGCCACATGGCGACTAAATATAAAAAGATGGCGATTAAAAATTATGCATCGATCGCCACTAAAGTCGCCACTTTTTGTGATCATTAAAAGACTTTAAAAATCGAGCGACGATAGGCAATTGAAGCTTTGTGATTTCCAATCTTTTTCCATCCATGGCATAAATGTCAGTGTTCATTTTAAACTTGCTTTATTGTATTCTGCAACCTATAAAGAAAGAGAATTGTTTAATATATCTTACTCATAATTTTTTGGACACCCCCCCCTTCCCCTAACGATCCGTAATCACACATCTTATAGAAAGCTTTATAATTTCTAATCATTCTCCATCTGCTGCAAAAATATAAATATCTATTTTAAACTTGCTTTATTAGATTATAGAATCTGTAAAGAAGTAGAATTGTTTAATATATCTTACTCATAATTCTTGTATTCCCCCCCCCCCCCTTCCTCCTCCTCCAACGATTGGCAATCACATGCTCCACTGAAGCCTTGTGATTTACAATATTTCTCCCTCCATAACATAAATGTAAATATTCATTTTAAACTTTCTTTATTGGATTCTAGAACCTATAAAGAAGTATATAGATTCCCCCCCCCCCTCGCACATGTGCACTCTATTTCAACTAGCAGTTAATGATCAAATGTCCTGCAAAGCACAATCTTTTTCCATTATTGTCTCCATAGGATTTAGTGTATATTTAACCCATTTAAGATATTTGAGAAATGTGTGTATCAAAGTTTGATTTGGCTTAAATGTGTATTTTTCAAAAATTTTTGTATTTGCTTTGTTTGGAGTAGAAATTTTCCTTTTTCCTTCCCATTTTAAAGTAGAAATCTTCCTATTTTTAAAGCTACAAATTTGGCAGCTAAGTAAATTATTTTTATTGAAGCAGCTAAGTTTCCATATCTATACTTTTTAAGAAAAAATATTTTAACTCTATTGAAATAAAATCATTTAAAAAAGTGCTTCTTTAGAAATAAGAAAAAATAATAAAACTGCTAACTGTATTTACACACGACCATGTAAAGGATTGTGATGACGATGAATCAGCTGATTCATTTACTAGAAAATATAAATATGAACTGTGAATGATAAGAGCTTATTTCACCTTAATAAATTGAAAAAAAAAAAAACTGAATTATCTGAAAGATAAAAACTTTTGCTATTATTATTATAGCCCTAAGCAGATTTTAATATAGGATGTTCAATTTAGTATTTTTAAAAAGAGCGTAATTGCAAGTTACAATTTCATTGTCCATGTGTTAATTTTATTATTATAAGTATTTCTTATTTTTCTTGTGGTGATTACACCATAAAATGATGACAATGCTTTTTGCAGTCTGAAAGAAATAGTCTTATGTGAAAAGTGGCCACTAACTTAAAAAAGTGGCTACTAATGAAACTGACAGTACCGGCCACTGGCCACTAATGAATTTTCCCAGTTTTGCCCTTTATTACTACCCAAACTACGAAAAAACAAAATTTGGCTGGCAATCAAAAGCTCCAGAAAAAAAACGTGGACAAAAAGAAGTCCTTGGTGAAAAAGAAAAAAATCTGGAGTGACTCCACTCGACATTCCGAACATTGAGTAATTAACAGTTTTGTAGATAAAGTAAAGAAAGAGTAGTTGTTAAACAAACAAAAGAGAGAAAACCATAATAGAGTGTTTGAGTATTTTTCTCCATCTATTACACGTTGTTTTATTTAACGCTACTGAACTTTGAGCTCATGGATCATAATGACAAAGAAATTTTCGTTGTGTCCCTGTAAAAACCTATAAATGTTAGATTCACCAAAATGCTTATAGTTAGTGCAACAGTGATTTATAATACTCATATAAATTTTCAGCTGAATTCAATAAGGCGTTTAGATGCTATCGTACTTTTAAAAATTTAGTCCCATAGGCCATAATGATAAAGAATTTTTCTTTGTGTCCCTGTAAAAAAACTGTAAGTGCTAGATTCACCAAAATCTATACAGTTAGTTCAACTGTGATCTATAACATGTGTACAATTTTTTTGCTCGGATTAATAAGGCGTTTAGACACTATCACATTTTTAAAAATTTGGCCCCATAGGCATAATGATAAAGAATTTTTCTTTGTGTCCCTGTAAAAAAACTATAAGTGCTAGATTCTCCAAAATCTATACAGATTGAGTATTTGTGATCTATAATATATGTATAAAATTTTTGCTCAATTGATTAAGGCGTTTAGATGCTATCGCACTTTTAAGATTTTGCTCCCATAGGCCATAATGATAAAGAATTTTTCTTTGTGTCCCTGTAAAAAAACTATAAGTGCTAGATTCACCAAAATCTATAGGGTTCGTACTATGGTGACTTACAATATGCGTACCAACTTTCAGGTTAATCGAACGAAGCGTTTAGACGCTAGCGTGTTCACCACAGACATACACACATACATACATACATCATCGTAAAAATAGTGAAAACGGACTCAGGGGACCTCAAAACGTATAGAAACATCAAAATCTCGAATTCGGATTTTTGACATGATTACAATACTTTCCTCACTATAGTGTTCGGAAAGTAAAAAGAAGCTAAAAAGACTTATCGCTGTAGAAAATCCTCTGCCTCAAAGAACTTTAGCAAAGAAACTACAGGTATCACAATCGATAATTTGTCGTTAGATAAAGAAAATTGGCAAAAGAAAGTGAATAAACCAGTCTGTCATCAAATGTCTGCAAATACCATAGAAAAACGAATAAAACGTTCTTGGCCTCCGTATTTAATGTTACGCAAAGGTAGATACAAAATACAGATAACTTTGGATGAAGCACTGTTTCATCAGTCACCAACAACTGGCAAAATGAAGATAATATGCAGGGGTGATTGTGACTTAAAGGTAAAAACCCTGAAATTTAGAGCCTCAAATTAGAAAAAACCCAAAATATCAAATAATACTCAAACTATTTAGGGCAGAAGGCCTCAATATTTTTACATTTCATTCACATATCACCTGGATGACAAATGAACAACCAATGAAAACAAGAAATAACTTTATAGGAAATAAAATATACACATGGGTTAGAGTAAAAACCCTGAAATCAGGGGTAAACCCTGAACACAAACACCCCTGCAATATATTTCATGCAAAAAGCATCGCAAAGACGCAGCTGTTTTGTAAAAGGCAAGTTGGCCGTCAGGTGTTATGGTATGGATGGGAATCTACTCTCAAGGCTTAACAAAACCATTTTTTGTAGAACCAAAGGCTAAAATTGATGCTAAATACTATCAGGATAAAGTTTTGAAGCACATGATCAAAGAAAGTAAACATCTTTACCCTCAAGGAAACTTTATTTTTCACCAAGATTCTGCACCAAGTCACACTGCGAAATCAACTATAAAATGGCTGAAAGATAAAAAAATATTTTTTTTTCCTCCTGAGGAATGGTCACCATCATCCCCTGACTGTACTCCTTACGATTATTTTTTATGGGGATACTTAAAAAAAACAATTAAGTAGACATAAAATAAGAACACTTCAAGGGCTTCAAAAAGCAATCAAAGAGGAAGTTGGAAAAATACTCCCAAAAATGGTCCAAAAAGATCTTTTGGCTTGTCCTAAACGTTTACGTAAAGTGTATTATACTAAAGGAAACCACACTGAAAATTTAATGTAAATAACTTAATTCAATAAAAATTTCTGATGCTCAGAAATTGCTCACACTAATTTTGAATCAACCTGTAACTAAAAATACGTTTACTATTTTTTCTGTTAATTTTCTGCTAATTTTAATTAGTACATAGGTTATTCATAATTATTTTCCTTATCATAAGCAAAAATCCTATTTCATATTTTTTGATAAATTTTTATGTTAAAAAAAAAAAAAGTCATACATATCTACTAGTATTTCGTATAATCTCGAGTTATTTCTGCATAAATTTCAAACTGTCAGTAAACTGAGGAAAAATAAATTACCAATAGTATCACAGTTACAAGCAACACATTCTTGATCTTCTTTTCTTCTGTAATGCAGAACTTGGCACCTTTCACAATTAACTCCTTCTGTATTGTCTTCACATTCCAAACAATGACCTCCACTACCAGTCCTGTCAAAAAGATCTTGATCAAAGAAGCATTTATTTGATTTTCCATTGCAATTACAAGCTGAAAAATGAAAAAATAAAATAAATTCTTTGTAAACTTTACATTATTTTTATAACCACATTTTTGATTAGAATAATAAATAGAAAACAAAAGTAACAAAAATTACATCAGGGTTCCTATTTTAATAATTTGCAGAAAAATTATGGAACATGACTTGCAAATTGGTATTTTCCCTCTCCTTCCTTTCAAACAAAAATGTAAAATAATCAAAATATTATTACCTTGGCTATTCTTATTATCTTTAAACTTATCGGCAAAAGTTCTAAAATAAAAATTGCTGAATACGCCCATGAGACATGTAAAAATTCAAATTGGGTATTTATAGGCCACTATTGCATGAACTGCATGGATTTTGGTGAATCTAGTCTTATAGATTTTTACAGGGACATAATGAAAAATTCCTTATCATTATGGACTAAGGGCTCAAATTACTGAACTGACATTTGAACTGAAAGTGACAATAGGGATGTTGCAAAATAATTTTAAAGGAGGTGTTTTATATTAATTCATTTAATATACATTATTTTTGTTGAACTGTGTGATATTTAAAATAAATAACAAAAACGGAATGAAATTTATTGCGGTTAATGGATATTAATGTTATGGAGTTTTCTGGAAGCAATTTGACAAGCCTTGCACACATAGTGAGGAGGATTGTAAATATATATGAAGTTATGCAGAGGCAATTTCTTTATATAAATTTGTTTGATATCCTAATTAATGATAACTTAGGAAATTAATATTAATCTCTAAGTAAATATAATATATATTATAGAAATATATTTGAGTTTATTATGTATGTTTGAAACAGTAGTGTTTTAAAAATGGAGGATTATGAAAAGGTTTGGAATTAACAATGACATTACAAGTTTTTTTTTTTTTTTTTTTTTTCCACCACTGGGTCATTCTGCATTTAAAAAAAAAAAAAAAAAAAAAAAAAAAACTGCATTTTCAACCTGACCCCCCCCTCCCCTTCATACTTTTATGAAATTGGGCTGATTTATTTTTTCTATAGAGAAATCAATCAATGTATACCAATTTATAAGTTCCTATAGGTATCTTTTATTTTCACAAGGCTGCAAAAATGGGTAAAAAGTGCAAATTTTTAAAATTCATGTATTACAAATGTACCGATATTTTGTTCCCTATTAACTTAAAGGCACAAGTTTGGTATCATTAGAAAGTATTTAATATATGCATTCAGTGGCAGTCCGTCATTAAGGGCCAGTGGGTACGGCCCGGCTTAAATTTTTTCTTGATTAAAATAATAATTCTTTTGCTTTTGTAACTGTTCAAAAATATATACACAAAACAACAACGCCCATCTAACATTTTCTTAATCTTCTTTCTTTTCTTAATCATTTTATTTATTTATCTATATTTCTTTTCGGCTGTCATAAATCATTTAATGACTCGCCAACCTACCGCTACTACCCTTTTCCTTATCTGAGCAGCCCAAGATTGGCGTGTTTATTTGTACATATTTATTCAATTAGAACAGCGGGTTAACAGATTTGGCGACAAACTGCTTTATCAGTGTTAGCAAGCTGTAATTTCTTCGTTGATGGGCCCTTGAAGGCTAGCCTATTGAAACAAAACTATAGGGAAAAAACTGTCTTCTTTAAAATATGTTAACCACAGAATTCACAGATAAAACTTGGCGGCTTCTGCATTACTTTTTTTTTTCCCTCACTGATTTTTTGGATCATTTTTTAGAGTCATATATGATAGTCTATAATTTTGGTGTTTATAAAAGAAATCTGGTAATACTCAAAAATAATTTTCTAGATTAGCTTTTGAGATAAAAGCTCGTATAAGAATTTGAGACCTCTTTAACTGAAGTATTTTGAATTTAAATGAAGAAAGAAAAAAAGAAACAAAATGTGATCCCCCCCCCCCCCCCTTCAAAATGGCGTACTAAAACTTTTATGCAAATGAAATATAGAATTTTTAGATAAATAATTAATGGATTTACTTGGATATGGATTAAATATCTGCATAAAATTGTAATTTATTATTATTAAATGATTTTTCTTATAAATACCATTTAATAGAAACATCTGCAATGTTTCTTTTCTCTTTCCTTCTTTTCTTTTTTTAAAGATGATAGGCGGTCTCATTTATTTATTGAAATTTAATTTAAATTATCTAAAATTAAGCTCTTCAAGTGAGAAACATGGTACTTTTCTAATATGTATCCACGTTATATTAATCATGACTTTCTAAATTTCAATATAACTTCTTGCAAATTGGTTGTTTACTTTATTTATTTTTTACGATAAAAAACTTGAATATAACATTTGAAATTCTGTACTTTAAAGATTTGGGGATATAATTCGCTCAAGTTAAATAATATTTCGCTCTGAGAAATTTTAGTTTAAAAATGTGTAATGTTAGGGTTAAAGCCAGTTGACTAAAAGAGGATCCTAGACCTGAGTGGTGTACTCTCTGTAAAGAGTCTTTCTAAGTGTTACCTTATTTAAATGAGAGATTCAGAGAAAACCATGGGAAACTCCAAATATATAAGTCGACAAAAGCGACCAGGTATCGAACTTGGCAATTCCTGTCTACCAGCTTCCAGATATTTTAATATTTAATTGATCAGAACATTACAGAATTTTGCAAATTGTAGTTATAAAACTTTAATTTGTGAGATAATTTTATGCAGTTTTTTTTTTTTTTTTTTTTTTGCCATAATGTTACATTTAAGATTTGCCATTTTTTTTTTTTTCCAAAATTTCATTTTACATCCCACTTTAATAACGTTTGTTTTCATGTTTGAGTAATGAATAGTATCAATGTTAAATAACATATAATGCGATGGTTTGGGCCCCACCTGTGAAAATTTCCACGAGCCGCCACTGCATGCATTCAAATGATATATATCATATGTACATATTTTTAAAAAAAATTATCTCAAGTTCAAACATTTTAATCTTTGACCCTCAGTATCTCAAAAAATATATTTTTAATTTCATTTTTTAAAACAGGGCGCGAAATTTCCGCTCGCCAGCTCGCCATTGGCGAGTAGAATTTTTACTGTGGCGAGTAAAAATTTGGTCTAGTTATAGGCAGAATTCTTACACGATTCAATGACAGAAAACATTCTTTTTATAAATTTAAATATGGCAAAACCTTGCCATCTTATAAACTCATGTTTAACCTCTCTCTTTACTCTTTTTGGAATGTCGAGTTTGTGTGTGTGCTTCTCGGCAATCGCCCTAGCAAAGAATGGCCCTAGCCTTAGAAAGGAAGAATACTTAGTGCATGCCTAAAAGTTTTAATCTTTCCAGCAGTTTTGTTTCTCCCACCGTGATTTCTCTAGGCAGAGTAACTATCCGAGAGAAGAGAAATGAGAAAGTTTGCCTATGTGATATTGGCGCATAAAAATGAGCCCGAGCCCTTTTAAAGATAATGCCTATGTTTATTAATGATTAAAAAAAGTTTACATTTTCCAGTGTTTCATTGAAACGCTAAGGATTGTCGCTTTTGATGATTTGTAAGCAATGATTTTATCGAAAAAGTTATTCCAAACTGGCTATTTCAAATTACAATAATGGACAAGTTATACACATCGACATTACGTTACAAAGATAAAATGGACGAAAAACACATCTTTCATGTAAAAAGTTAAATAAATAAATATATAGGTATATAAGGAAGCTTAATCTTTCATAGCAAAAAGGTTTTCACATGATATTGTTTGACAAAGAATTTTTATTTTTCTTGTTTTTTCCTTTATTGATTTTTTTGCATTTACGTGTTTAGATATTTTAATCTTTCTCAAATCTCAGATACAATAACAATACATTAATGATTTTTAATTATAGATGATTATGAGACATGACGATATACGACACACTTTTAATATACACTGGTAAAAAAAATTTAAGGAACAGCCCGTATTCTCTTTCTCTTCTGTTGCACATAATTTTTAAACAAATAAACATATGAACATAAAATTTGGATGGCCTGTTCATTATCATATTATTAACCGAATCTTATGTAATTTTAGCATAAGAATAATTTTTAAGCTAATAAATATTCATTTTTCTTGCAAAAGTAAGCTTTGGAAAAAATGAAAAATTTCAACAAATTTAGGAAAGAACACATAATGAAAAGTGGTGTTAAGGATGCATTAGAGATAGGTAAAGATGCTCATGCCTTGAAATGTTAAACTAAATCTCGATTTTTCTTTTTGTATTAACTTTTCTTTTACTTTTATAATGAACTTTTTAAAAATATATAATTAAATAATTTGTAAACTATACTCAGCACTAGAATAATAATGATGTCGAAAAATAATTGTATAATGAACATCTTATCCAATTTTCATAATTGTATGCATATTTTTTAAAAAGTTATTCACATGCGAAAAGAAGAAGAAAAAATAAGAAACGGAAAATGAATGCAGGTAGAAAGATTTGGTTGTAATCTAACATAGGAACGCGTGTGCGTCTTTACCTATCTGTAAGGCATCCTTATGACCATTTTTCATTAAGTGTTCTTTCCTAAAATTATTGAAATTTTTCATTTTTTTCAAAGCTTACTTTTGAGAGAAAACTGAATATTTATTAGCTTAAAAATTATTCTAATGCTAAAGTTACACGAAATTCAGTTAATAATATTATAACGAACAGGCCATCCAAATGTTATGTTCACATGTTTATTTGTTTAAAAATTATGTGCAAAAGAAGAGAAAAGGAAAACAAGTCGTTCCTTAAATTTTGTTGACCAGTGTAGTTAATTTTAGGCATATTTGTAAAAGGATTTCAAATAGTTAAGGAAAATAACAAGCCTAAAATGCGAAAAAAAGAAAAAAAAAACATGACCATGACAACTCTATTTGTGGCGAGTAAAACTTTTCATCGGCGAGTGTAATCTGAGTTGAAATTTTGGGCCCTGTTTTAAAATATATGTTGTTCCTACTACATTTATTATCTATAATTACTGTGAGTTTCAACTTGGGACCACCATGGCAAAAAAAGACAACATCTACTTATCAGTATTTTCAAACTGAACTTGTAGTACATTTTAGAATTTCATTTGGGTGGTCTAAGTCCAAATTAGTGAGTATATCAGTAGCAGAAATTTCAGCATCTGTCTGCATCAAAACAAAATTTATCTGCGATCCGGAAATGCATTATGAAATCAGATATCAGAAAAGAAGTATATAGCGCAATTAATAAATTATGTAAAATTGATATCTACAAAAGAAAGAAAATTAAGAATATGCAACAAGTCGGTACAGTAATCTAGAGACAGAAAACAAAATTCACTGCACTGAAAAAAAAAAAATTGAGCCCTACCATTTTGCTGATTCTTATTAAAAGGACCTTCTGAATCCGAATATGAGTCCCATTTTGCCCAGTCACCCATCATTTTCTTGGGACACCACCACCTCCCACAATTTTTATCACTGTCAAGTAATTTTACGACCATGAATTTGATTTGGAGAATGAAAAAGAATAAATTTAAAATTTAAAAACAAAAAAATATAAGGTTTAATGAATAGCATTAATAATAGATAAATAAATATATATATATGAAATGTATACATAATTTCAGTGGCAAATCCCCCCTAAATTTTCCCCTTGCTGCAAATGTTCATTTTTTAGAAATTTCCAAATCTGTAACCCGTCAGAAGATATTTAACAATTAAAATAATCCCCCCCCCAACTAAAAATCAAATTTATAGCCATAAAGTTACTGAAAAGTGATAAAAATAGCGGGGGGGGGGGGGGTCCGTAAAAAACAGTGGGTGATAGGGCAAAATGGGCACCATATTCAAATTCAAGAGGTTATTTTACATGAGGATTTGCAAAAATGGTGTTGGGGCCAATTATAATGCAGAGCAGTGTGTATTTTTAAACTTAACATTTCTTTCTAAGCTGTTAAATTAATCTGCAGAGCTTTAAAGAATTTGCAGCATTCGCAACCATGCTAAACTTTTTCTGCTACTGGGGTATGTATAGAAATTTTCTAAAGGAAAGTAATTAAATACAATGTTTTTGTAATTAATAATTACATGATACTTAAAGAAAAAAAAAATTGAATGATGAAAGTTACAATTTTGTTATTTTAAAATGTTAATCTGCAAGTTGAGCATACTATTCCTTTTAAATGCAATAACTCAAGGTTTGTACAAAACAGCTTGTTTTGGTGTGTGTGTGTGAGGGGGAGTAGGGGGGGGGGAAATCCTTAACCTCTGGTTTTGAATACACTTAAGCAAGATGACTGTTAATTTTCCTGTAATAACCATATAATGCATGAGAAAGGATATCTAAAATTGATTTATGTAACAATTTTCAAGAAAATCATTAGAGCCGTTTTTGAGATACCAACTTTCAGCAACACTTGGCATGATACTCAGTTATTGACCAGAAAATGATAATTAGATATACAAAAGGATACTTAAAAGGGTAAGTTTTTAAAAAAAATCCGTACAGTCGCTTTCAAAGGAATACACTTACAAGACCTGAAATTGAGCTTTTATACAGAACGCTAATCAATTTTCCTGAACTAACCAACTATATCATTTGAAAGGGCATCTAATAAAGCGTTCAGTGATGTGTTTATGCGCTATAGTGCATAAATCCCATGGAAAATCAGAGGCAGGACGCGAAAAATTTATTGTGACGAGTCCCAAAGGACTCAATTTTTGTTCTTAAAAAAAAAAAAAAAAAAAAAATTTCAAACTGGAAGAAAAAAAAGCAAATTTTTAAATGCATTTCTCTTTTAAAACTAATATTTTCCTTGTATTTTTAAAGCAATCTGCTCTGAAGAAGGAAAAAAACCCCTTTGAAACTCCATTTTACCAAAAAGGAAAACACTATACGATAAACACAAAGAAGTGGCCAGCACGAAATCAAAAACTAAGTTCCGACTCCGAGATGAGAAAAGATTATTAGTAAGAAGTGAATGATACACAGAATCGCATCACTGCGTAATGAATCATCAATGGGTGCCCTCCATCAAAGCTTAGCCGAAATATGAAATTCGAAAAATGGTCACAAAACCATTCTTTCAAAGAATCCAAAAACATTTCTATCCAATTCCAATATGATAAACACACACGAGTAGCTGGCGTGAAAACACAGTTCTCACAGGCCAATCCAGGATTTCGAACTTAATACCTATTTTTGTGAAAAATCTTAACTATATTTTATTTTTGTGAAAAATTGTATTGCACTCTTTTTCTCTGTGTGTGTGTGTGTATTTGGGGGGGGGAGGGAGGGAGGGAGTTCAAACTAAATAAAATAATAAAAATAACACTCAGCAGTTAGTGTGAGGTTTGTAGCAGAACAGGAACCAAAAATCACTTATCTCTGAAGTAAACAGTTCAGTAGAGAGAATGTAAGTAGAAGTGGTTTTTATTTGTGCTAGTATCACTGCACCATACTTGCCAACCAATTTTAATAAAAAAAGGGAAGATTTTTGTTGAAAAACCAGATTTCACAAAAAAAGGGAAGATTTTTTTTTTCTTTGACGTATTAAACAATACACAGTTTTACAATTTTAATATTTTGAAGCAATCTATAAAAATGTTTTACTATAGATATATTATAGTAAACATATAAAAATAGAGATTTTTAAAACTTCTTAACACACCATAAATTTTAAGCCTGCACAACCGGTTTTGAAAGGATGTAGCCTTTCTTCATCAGATGCAGAAAGGCTATGTCCTTTCAAAACCGTCCTTTCTAAACTCTTTCAACTCTACTTCTAAAATCTAATGAAAGAAGTTTAAAATTAATATTATCATTTTGCAGATGGATAAAGATTAGTAAACAAAAGACTTCTGCAGAACATTTGATTGCTGACCACTGATTGGAGATAAATAAAAGGGGGGGGGGGGGGGCAAAAATAATTACATCAGCAAGAAATATTTAACAATTCTATTTCTTTACATGTTCTAGAATCTCATAAAGCAAGTTTGAAATGAATATTGACATTTATGTTATGGATGGAGAAAGATTGTGAATCTGGAGTTTTCGTAGAACAATTGGGGTTTCTTTTTTAAAACGAACGATATCCGCGACTTTTTTAAAAAACGGAAGATTTCATCATCTGTCCGGAAGACCGGAAGGTACGTTAAAAAACCGGAAGTCTTCCGGGAAAACCGGAAAAGTTGGCAAGTATGCCGCACTATGCATGAATTGTACCAGGGAGGATAGACACATCACCATACAGTCATCAAAATGTCAAACCACCTGACGAATCAGCAAAACAGTACACTATGGACACAAATCCAGAGCGTATCTGCACCAATACATGCAAGGATCGTTTTGTTTACATTTGCTACACCATTTCTCGCCCGTAGCAAACGCTTGTGTGTAGATTAAAACCAACATTCTGTATTATTCTTGCTTCGTGATTCGCATCAACAGAAATGCACAAATAAGTTACTTTTCTTGAAAAATGTGCTCATTTAAAATGTCAGATTTTTGTTGGGATGACTAAGATTTTTGTGAAAGTACCAATTTTAGCTGAATGATTTTTGTGAAGGTACCTTTTTTGTCAGGTTGATTTTTGTGATGGTACCCATAAACGGTAGTAAACTTGACCTGTATTAACCCCTGGTTTTGAAATGCAAAACCAAAGTTCCGATATAAAAAAGTTACCAGTTAAAAGTTCCAATATATTGAATTGCATCAACCTGCTGCGTTCTAAGTTCATTCAAACAAAACAAAAATAAATGAAACGGATGAACGAACATGACATTACGTCTGAATTCAGATTCAAGAAATTTTATTATATTAAGAAAACCTATGTATTAAAAAAGTAATGTTTGCTGTGTTAAGCAAAATATAAAAACCTTTTGCTAATGTCAGAAAGTCATTATTATTATTATTATTATTATAATTTTGTTTACAGATAAGTAAGTACACTTCTATTAGTTTTTTTTTTCTCTAATACATTATTTAAGTTATCAGTATAGTTTATTGGTAAGATATTTTGTGGGAGACTTGGGGTAGCTTTTGCAGATGTGATATTTCCATTTTCGGCAGGGGCTGATATCCAGAAAATTCTGATAACTTGGTTGGTCCTGCCCTGCGATTGCTTGATAATGGATCCTGTACTGTAGGGGTGCACAATCTTTTTGGCTGGAGAGCCAGTCTCGCTGTTCAGTGGAATATGAAGGGCCACAGACGAGATAATATAAAAGAATTAAACTATGCAGATATATTCGCTGTGTAAAATATATATACACACACACATACATGCATATAATAAAGGGGCACAATATCATTGTCATGTGCCTGTGTGCAGAACTTCAGTTTCCATTGTTACTTTAAAAAAAATAATAAATAAAAATAAACTTTTTTTTTTTTAATCAGAGAGTAAAGTGAATCTTGAAGCATGATAATCATAAAGTTATTGAATAGTAAGCAAAAGAATTAAGCAAATGTATCATATAAAATACAAAAACGATAAATAAAATAATCAAATAAAAAGTATGTTTTGCAGAGAGAGAGAAAAATTATATTGGGAGTCACAAAAACGATAAGCACAAATATAAAGGCTGATAGAGGATACCGATATAAGCAGTTTTGCATAAAGCAGTTTATTTAATTTTAAAATACATTTAAAAAATAAAAGGAAACAGTTGTAAAATAAAAATATATATGAGTGAGTTATTTCTTATGTGTAATATAAGAAGGTGTTTATTTAGATATTTACTATTGCCTCCACAAAATATTTAAATTGAGAGTATTTATTATGAGTTTGATATGGCGAAGCTTATACAAAGTTTTTAGTGTGCAGCTATATTGCTGAGAATTGACTTTATGAAAGTGCCTCTTTGCTAAAAGTTGTTTTTGTGAAGTTGCCTAAATGCAGCACTAAATTTGTTCAGGATTAACCTCTGCATATACAACATGGTCTGCAAAAGTCTTGATGAGTGTTTTGATGATTTGGTTGCTAAATAGGGATGAAACGGATAGTGATTTTGCCGGATACCGGATATCGGATATCCGGAGCTCCTTTGCCTGCCGGATACGGATATCCGGACCGGATATCCGTCGGATATCCGGCATTAGTTTTGTTTTTTGTTGTGTTCTATATTTCTTTTCTTTTTCTTTATTTTAAAACAATAAAATATAAACGTATTTCATATACTATTCTTTTAAACACATTTTAAATATAATTTACTTAAGCATATTTATTTAGCATTCTATTTATTTGTGCAATATTGCGATGAAGAATAAAACTTAAGTCGAACATACTTATTCCTACACTTGCAATTTGTCACAAATATATAGGTTTTGTTCAGAATTATAAAACAAAAACTTATCATTTACACACAGTACTAAAAAAATGTGTGTTTGATATGTATTAAAAAAAAAAAAAAAATAAAAAAAATGAAACAAAATATTTTACTAATATAATCATAGTTGAAGGGTTTGTTATTTTCGTAGGAAAACGTATTTATTGTGGCCATCACACACCACTAACTGTTTAAATTGTGCAAAAGTTTAACTATAGCTTCACATAATAAATATGTTACATATGGAGTTTGGTGCAATTTTAATCAATAGATGCTGAAATATACAATTCTGAAAAATCATAATAGCAGATCCACTTGTCGGCTGATATACACCTAAATAAGGCCGACATCAATTGAACGGAATTTTTGGCACACACACACACAAACACAAATTTTTAAAAATTGATCAAACCAGGTTCCGGACCTCTTAAAATATGTAAATCCAGCGAATACCAAATGTAGAAAATTTTTATAAATCCAATATTTTCGTTTGAGATATTTATAAGAAAACATAAAAGAAAGAAGCAAAAAAAAAAAAAAAAAAAAAAAATCTAAAAGCTTCAATGGCTTAGTATGTTATGGCCATTACAAAACTTTCTTTTATATCACTCTACATAACAAAGCTACACGCTGTTTAACATGCACAGAAGAAACTTAATAATAGCTTTGCAGTATAAAGATTTTAGATATGGAGTTTAGTGCAATTTTAATCAAAAGATTGTGAGGTGTAGCCAAGTGGAGAATCATAGAAGATGAGGAACAACTGCGGCATCTGTTGGTCAATATACACCCAAATTAAGCCAGCTTCCGTTCTCTTATTATTTGTCTTACATATCAAGTTAAGTGCAGTTAAATGTTATAGTTGTTGAGATTTAGCCTTCCCATTCACAGGGTAAATTGCAGCATAGTGTAGCCACTTATCGACCAATATGCACCAAAATTGAATCAACATGATGTTTCATAAAATGGCCCCTCACATACCAAATTTTTTGTAATTATACACAAATAAATCCAAGATAATTTCTCCATTCACGGGAAAATTCCAGCATAACAGCATCGTCTATTGGCCAATATGCACAGAAATTAAATAAACATATTTCATAATAGCCCTGGGACAAACTTAGTCTTTTTTTTAATTATACACAGTAGAAGAGATATAGTCCTCCTTTAAATGGGAGAAATCACAGTATAGCAGCGCCACCTATTGAGTAATTTGCACCAAAAGTCAATGGGCACTTTTTTTTTTTTGTTAATGCACAACTATGGATAAATTTATATGAAATTCTATGCATTAACTCTTGAACTAGAGCTGCTACACAAAACTTTTTTCAGGCAGACATTTTCTAAAAACGGTCAAATTCAAAATTCTGGTTCACTGAAAATGCGTAAATCCAACAAAAACGGGAAGTTGAAAAATTTTACGAATAAAATGCTTTATTCTATTGAATATAAAAGAAAGTAATGATTCAAAACAAATTTATATTTTGGTTTCTTTAAATGCTTTTTACTTATTTTATATTTTTATATTCTGTACAGATAAGAAAAAAAAATTTAGATTATTCATTAAAATTCTTTAATTAAAAGTAAGTTCAATTTTTCTAATGTACAAAATCATAAACTTTAAATAACTGAGCATTTTTTTTTTTTAAATTCTTTAACAATCTGAAAATGAAAATACAGACTTCCTGAAAATTTAAATATTACTTCTATTTGAAGTAATTTTAATTTTTGAGACTATATCTATGCAGCACAATGGGAAATTCTAAATTCAGGTGTTTTAGCAAGATATTCCATTAAAAGTGCACATTTATATAAATTGCAGTGCTTATTTTTTATTTTTTTTTTATCCAAATCGAATAGGTAGATGACACGTATAATTGAATAGGTAATGGCACAGACAATGATGCCAGAGGGTCTGCTAGTATAAATATATGGTCACAAAAACAACTTTCTTGTGTAGGGAAAAGTGGATTGTAAATAAACAGGCAGGTTCTAGTCTATAAATGCACGTTATTTGATTCATTCTCGAAACAATCTAACAACTCTTACTTCCAAGACTAACAATATTACTAAACATTCTCAACTTATTAAACAAAAGTCATGAAAACAGAGTTATATGCACTGCAGAGGATGAATATTATTTGTTCAGAAACAACAATGAACAGCTTTTTTTATTGTTATGGGGAAGATTAGGGGGAATGTTATAGGTCACTCTGGAAAATCCTAGCTAACTCTGCTCAAAATTAAAAAAGGCTTTCTATATCTCTTAAACCTGAAGCTACTTTTTGCTAAATTTGTTTGCTAAAGTGGCCAAATTCGACTTTTGCAATTTTTTTTAAACCTTTACAAGCTACAACGGATCTAAAAAAAAAAAAAAAAAAAAAAAAAAAAAAGTCGCAAATTTTTCATCTGAGGGGAATTTAAGCTTGAATTTTCTCCTCCGGATATCCGTCGGATATCTGGCTTGAAATTACCGGATATCCGTATCCGGACTGCTGATATCCGGTACCCCGTCGGATATTTAAAACTCAGCCGGATAGGCCGGATACCGGATAGTTACCGGATATCCGTTTCATCCCTATTGCTAAATTAAATATGTAGTACACAAGGACATAGCCAAGGAAAGGAAAGGGATATTGGAGCTCAGATATTTCTGAATCAAATAATTTTTTTTGTAGAAGTTTTAAGAAATAAATTAGGTTTCAGAAATGCAACAAATAAATAACAAACGAAGGTTTAAGAAATTTTTAGAGAAGTTTTAAATTTTTAAGAAGTTTTTGTAAATGCCTGTTTTGCAAATGCAACAAACAAATACTTTTTCTTTCTCTCTTTCATTTTTTTCCTCCTGTTGACTAATGCAATCTAAAATGTCAGTCTGTCGGGCCGCAAATTGACGGCTACTGGGCTGCAGGTTGTGCACCTCTACGTACTGTATTTGAAGTGGAATGTGTAACTAAATTTTATAATCAATCTGCTTATCTAAAAACTCCTCATTTCTCAAAAAAAAAAAAAAAAAAAAAAAAAGTCTCATTTTGTTCTTTTAAGGCTAAAAATTTTGAAGATTTTTTAAAAATGTTTCTAGTTTAATAATAATTAGCTATTACACTATATTCTCTTTTTTTTTTTTTTTTTTTCTGGTTCCAGAGCAAACTGAGCTAAATGTTTTCAGTTGTTTCTTAACAGCAACTACCTCCTATATGATATTAGTTTTAAGACAATCTCAAAAAGATCTATTTTCGTTAAAAATTCCTAAATGACTGTTTTTCATCACATTAAGATAAAATTTTAATTTATATCGGTAATATATAAATTCATTTATGTAGGAACCCATTTTTTGAAAAAAGGACCCAGAATTTTTAAACTCATGGATCCCAGGGACCCAGGATTTTAAAAGACTAGCGGCATCACTGGTGTTTATATTATATAGCAACATTCAAGAAAATCATTAGAGCTGTTTTCGAGATATGAATTTACGGTCCCACCTCCAGCTTTTCACTTTCATCAAAATTTGGAAAATTCATCAGTACACCAGACTTGTATCAATTCTGAAGTTTCGTAGTTCTATCTTTATTAGTTTCGAAGATATGATAGCTACAAGATTCCCGACATACATACACACACATTGACAAATTTCCAAAAACCACATTTTTGGACTCAGGAGGTCTTAAAACATGTAAATCAGGTTCGAACTAGATATCGAATTTTTGGACCGAACACAATATTTCCATTACATGAAGTAAAAAACATGCCTTCTTCCATTTTGTGTACTTTTCCCTAGTGTCCTTTCATAATTTATCAAAATATGACAGGTATATATATTAATAAAATATATTTAATTTTCATTATAGTTTTGGCAGTATCACTGGCTGAATATGTAAATTTTGCGATATTAAAGAAACACTTAAGATTCAAAAGTACATTAAAAAGATTTATAAAAAAAAAAAAAAAAAAAAAAAAAACTTTGTACAAATATATTTACAAAGACTTGGGAGCATTTTGTAATCTTTACAGTTAATTTAAAACAAGGGTAGTCAATATTTTTATATCTACTGCCCACTTTTGCATGTCTGTTAATATTAAAAATTTCTACCCACCCACTCGAACTGGTTCCACAAAAGTGGTAATTTATAAAGTAAAAAAGAAATTTTATTTTTTTAAATTTGAGCAATAAATACATAATATAAATTTACTTAAAAAAAAGAAAAATAGAAATAATCTTACTTACCGATTTGTCAACTGATTTTAAAATAAGTCGAATTTCAAGTATAACATCTCTCAAACAAAATGGACTAAACAATAAATAATCGCTAAGTTTTTTTTTTTTTTTTTGAATAATTTATTCTTTCAGACTTTATACAGTTGATGAGAATGAAAGAAAAAAAAAATTAGTAGGCTTAAAAGTAAAAAAAAAAAAAAATATATATATATGAATTTTTTAATAAATTTTAAAAGATTTTCTGCACACAGCATGATGTATTTTTGTACTCGTTAGTTTTGTTTGAGCCTATGCATTATTTGCTTAAATGATGCAATAATCACTTGATAAATATAATATATATAACAATTATTTTATAAATTATAAAGGAAACAGACAAAATTTTTCTTTTGAAATATGGTCAAAAGTTAGGTGTCAAAAATGACAATTGGGTGTAATTTTGTGGTTGTAAAATTGATTGGGAAATTGATCTGTAAATTTAAATTTCCAGATGCAAAATATGACTAACAATTACTAATTTTGCACACTGGCTATTCCTGCCCTGTCAGATATCTACTGAACTTTGCTTAAGCAACAAGATTATTCTCAAAGGATGCTTCTGGGTTTTAGTATAAAACACTTCTGGTTAATATACAAAGCTCTCAGTATTTTACTGGGGGATACCATCCCTTTAACCCCAATGTCTTCAATCTCATTCTTTTTTAATGTTGTTTAAAGGGAATATCCTTTTTTTATGACATTTAAAAAGCATTTAAACATGTCAGTGTCTCCTTGTTTATGCTTCTTTCTCCACAAGGACTCAGCAAAATATGAATCAAAATAATTCGTTTGCTGATGTCCTTCCCCCCTATTTTTATAATCTCCTGGTTTAGGATCTTTAAAAGTGACATTATGTTGGGCTGCCATACGAGTATACTCTTCAGATGCCAGACAATCATAAGTCCTCCAACAATCCGAAATCAGGATGCTACCAGGCAGGATGTATTTCCTTATAATATTTAGTAAAACTTCGGCACTTACATTTTCAGCAATGACTAAAAAACATTTCTTAGACGTTCTTTCAATTCCCCTAATTATCCACTTACCACTCATCCTTTTACTACTATGCTTTACAATTTCCAATAAACCTTCATCTATGTCAACTAAGACACCTTCACCGCCAACTGCAACACTATCATTCACGCACATTACAATACAAATATACCGACAAAATTTTTTCCATTCAATAATCGTGGTCTCACACATATTTAACTCTTTCTTAATAAATATTGTCGAAGATTCATACACCCACATGTAAAAAAAACTCAAAATATTAATTATACTAAGATTGCTCTCTGTAAATACTGAATCATATCTAACAGATTTCCTAACATAATGCGCATTTAGTCCTTTTTTTCTGCACACCCAGGTGTATTTGTCACCTCTATCCTTCGATTCAGTCAAAATCATCTTTTTTCCACATTCAGTACATATCACTTCACTTACTAGCAAATTTTCACTGATGCACCAATCAATCACTGCTTTCATTCCCTTTGATTCCAAATCATAAAAAAATTTTAAATTACAGTTATCAGACATTTTAAAAGAAATAAATCCTGCAAAAAATATTAAAAATTTCCAAAGAAGAAAAATCGTAAAGCCTATTCTATTCCTATTACACTAAAAAATTCGAAAATAAAACGAAATCAGAAGAAAGCGGAAACACGAGGCGAAAGATCATCAAGGTAAACAAACACAAAAAAGCAATGTTGCCAGCAAGGCAGACAAGACCTTGGAGCCTCAAAGATCGAGAAATCTTCTTGACATTTGTTCTGCGCATCTCGTCAGTGGTTTGCGTACGTCATGGAATGTTTACACCACGGAACCAATCAGCTTTGCTGACTGGGATAGTTTGTTTTGTTTGTGTGAGCGATCAGCGATTTGAGAGAAAAATTTTTTATTATTCATTTAAAACATATTTATATTTTTTCAAGTTATTCCTCCTTTTGATTTGAATAGATTTTGTTTGATGAATATCTCGTGGGTGTATTGTTTATAGGATTGCTGCAACTTCATTATTGTATCTTTAAGACTACTTTTATTTGCTATATATATTTTAATCGTCTTATTATATAATACTCACCAAAATTTATTGTAAACATATATTAAATTTATAACTTTTAAAATGAAAAATCTACATAGAAGTATTTTTGGAATAAGTTGAATGTATATCTTTTTCTTTCATATATAATCTTAAGTGTGCCTGACATTAATTTAATTTTATTATATAGCTGTTGATTCGTAATAAGGCAATTCCACGGAAATGTCAACCTGAACGTCAATATTTCAAATTTAACAAAATTTTGAGTGTGATACTTACATATTTTTAAAGCTTGTAATATATATTTTAGTAGCGTGAAGTTTGAATTATATAAATTGTTTTGTGAAAATGGGTTCGTCCATGTGTTTTCAGATTAGGACATTTAAGAAATGGACTTGCATAAAATGCTTAAGTATGTTGCTTGTTACTTGTACATGTATAATTTTAAATATTTAACTGTTTAATTATGTATATATCTTTTGTTAATTAAAAAGGAAAGAAAGACATATTAGTTTTGTATTTGATTTAATTAAGGCTTTTTTATTTTGGAAAAGAAAAAAAAAAAAAATGATGATGTAACAATTTTGTCAAAAGTTTACTCTTTAATAATCCTCTTGTAAATATTAATTTTACATATTTACTTAACGTATTTGAAGCTGGATGCAGTTAAATTAAATTTAAAAAAGAAGCAGATTACGTTTAGATTATGAATTATCGTTGTTTTATTGAAATACAGTGTAAACAGATAAAAGTAAGCTTAATCGCAAATTTATCATCTACCACTTGTATTTAATTTAATTTTTAATGCAGTATCTATAAATAAAGGTTAATTTGCAGAAAATTATGCATTAAAAAGTTTAAAAGTACTGTGCAAAGCCCTGTTTAAAATATAATCTATAATATTTATTGAATTAGTTAAAGGCAGGTTTTTTTGTGCTACACATGCTTTACAAATTTTTTTGTTTGTAAAATCAACCCATGCCAAGTGTGTTTTAGTTTTGAACATTCAGGAATCATTCCTCTTTTTGAAATAAATGATAAAATGCTCTTAAAAAATATTTTATATCTTTTGATTTTGAAAATTGGGCATTTTTTAGCTTAAATAAACACATTATGTTTTATAAGAGATAGAGAAATTTCGGACTCCTCATTTTAAAGAGAATTTCATAAGATTTAATTTGATGTCTACCTTGATTATGTTAGTTAAAAAAATATTTTTATTTATTTATAAAGCTACTGTTTTGTAAACTTTTCGAAAAAAAAAAAAATATATATATAACAAAAATAACTTAAACTTTTTAATAAGGAATTATGACAAGTTACTGTACATGTAAGAATATAATTATAAATTTTACTTACATGGTAAAAGACCTCATTTTTAAAATTAGTAATCCATAAAAGATGAATACACGTATGGATTATACTATAGCTGAAGTCGAAGAATCCATAGCCTAGTGTAGGGAAGGGGCCGGCACCTGGAAAACAACTAAACCCCTACACAATGCACTAAACCCCTACACAAAATTGGAAAACTTGTTTTTTGCGTTTAAATTTAAAAGGCCCTACTAGTAACATGTGTTCAAGTATTGATTTTTGTGCCATTTTACTTAGCTTAAGTAAAAAAAAAAATAGTTTTTGTTTAATTTTTCCATTGTTGAGATTAAATATATATATATATATATATATACATGCGCAAGTTGCCATCAGATTTTCATACTTTAGATAATTTAAAAAAAATCTAATTGTCCATTAATCAGACGGATTCAGAAAAATGCCCCTTTCATTTGGTACCGTATTTGTAACGAAATTTTGATTAGATTTTTTAAAATTAATTAAAATATGAAAATAATAACCTGGTAAAAGCTTTAAAAAGGGACATTTAAATTTTTAATTGTTGAAAAAAAAAAAAAAAAAAAGAGATATTGTTTGTTTTGATACTGATTATTATTAATTTTCTTTTCTTTAAAAAAAAAAAAATAATAATAATAATAATTTTTGACGAAATTCTGGCAAAAGCAAAATTTAATTCTGTGGATTCGAAAGGAAGTATCTGTCATGAAAAAAACTCACACAACAGTTCATATTATTTACAAAACAATAATATTGTGAGTGACTTAAATAAACTATTCATGCATTAATCATGTAATACACAAGTTTTTTAGTTTAATCCTTTCTTTCGTCCTAGTTTAAATAATTTGTTTCCTTCCCATTCAAAGGAAGTAGTTTTCGTTATGCAGTATCCAAAAGAATTGAAATTTAAAATTTCAAGTAGTTAATTTCTGAAAATGTTTAAAAGACCTAATACCATAGAGAGAAAATGGTCCAGATGCTGTCTATTAAATTATGCGGTTTCTGTGACACCAACACTCAATAATGTCCAATTTAAAATTTGGACTGTAACTGAGAAGTCACAGAGGGGGATCAGCACCTCCCCTTTCCAACAGTGCACTCTTTGTCATACTAACATTTAACCAACTTGAAATTTAAAATTTCATAAAGTTAAGACTAAGTGATAAAGCACAATTGGGGGAAGAGGAACAGAACCTGTCTCCTTCCAATTGCACAGTCTTTGGCAGACTACCACACACTCAACTCCTAATTAAAAATTTTGTGAAGTTTAGAGTTTTCAAGATAAGGCTTCGTGGGGGGGGGGGGGGAGATGCTCCCTATTTTAATGATTCAGTCTTTGTCATATTAACACCCATTTAACTCCAAACTTAAAATTTTGTAAAGTTCAGAAAATGGTTTTTTTTAGATAAAGCACCGTAGATGGTAAGATGTGTTAAGATCCTCCCCCTTAAACTCATTCAACTCCAAATTCAAATTTTTGTGAAGTTCGGGCCATGATTTTTTATGATAAGGCATGGGGGGGGGGTTAGAGCCTCCCTCCCTTTAACGATGCAGTTTGTATCATATTAACACCCATTCAACTCCAAATTTAAAATTTCAAAATTCCATGTAAGTGAAATGGGTGTTGTATCATACGGTACGGTAACACCTATTTAACTCCAAATTAAAAATTTCATTTAAGTGGGGAGGAGGTCCTCCCCCTCTCTCTACGATCCAGTCCGTATCATACTAACACCTATTCAACTCCAAATTAAAAAAAAATTAAAGTTTAATCCATGATTTTTCATGATAAGGCATGGGGGAGAGGGGTAAGACCCTCCCCTCTTTTAGTGATGCAGTTCATATAATACTAACTCCCATTCAACTCCAAATTTAAAATTTTATAGTTCAGTTTGAGATAAAGCACCGTGAGGGGGGGGGGAGTGGAGTTAAGACCCTCCCTCCTTTTAATGATGCAGTCTTTGTCATACTAGCACTCATTCAATTCCAAACTTCAAATTTTGTAGTTTCAGACCATGATTTTTTGAGATAAAGCACGTGGGGGGTAAGAGGAGTTAAGACCCTGCAGTCTTTGTCATATTAGCATCCATTTAACTCCAAATTTAAAATTTTTTAGTTCAGACCATGATTTTTTGAGATAAAGCCTCATGGGGGGTAAGAGGGATAAGACCGTCCCCCTCTTTTAGTGATGCAGATTGATGCTTCACATTAACTAAGATGTCGTACATCGGTAGCACATTGTCGCAGGCGAAAAATGTCCGTAAATTGCAGACAAAGACTGTCTGAAAGTTGTGGGCAATTTTTTTTATTAGAGCAGACAAAGACTGTCCGAAAGTTGTGGACAAATTTTTTTATTAGTGCAGACAAAAACTGTCTGCAAGCCGTTTTTCTGTGTCCGCGACGTTACCACTGGGACATGTCTATGGATATTATATGGGAAATGCCGATTGATAATCAGCCAGTATAGCTAAATGGTTTTAGAGCATCTGCATAAAAAGATATTTATAGTTCACATAATTGCTTATCAAAATATCTTTTACTTGTTAAAAACCTCAGTTTTCTGCTAGAAAGGCCTCCATAAATGACACTCTACTGAGGGATACAACTCTCATTTGTTAATCAGTCTTTTTCCAAAGCACCAATATATCCGCTTTTTCATCTACTGTCTAGAGCTCCTTATGCATGAACAACACCTGACCTTCCCAGAAGCCAAACTCGTATTATTCTATAGGGAAATGTGTTTCAACAATTATCCATTGTTTAATGTGTATTTTACTTTCAATAGAAGAAAGTATTGGATTCCTTAAAATTTTCGACCTTGGGTTTTTGATGGATTTACACGTTTTGAGAGCTGTAGAACACGATTTGACCATTTTTAGAAAATGTCTGTCTGTCTGTGTGTGTGAGAGAGACAAAATTTTCTGGCAACTGTATCTCAGGCACTACTGCACAGAATTTCATACAAGTTGGTATGTAGTTGCACCTTGACATAAATTAGTGCCTATCAACCTTTTGGTAAAAATTGTCTTACAAGTTGCGTTGCCATCCCGCTTTTTCTAAATTTTTAACATGGTGATATAGGACAAAATTTTGCATAAATGTGCATAAAGAGAATTAATTTTTAATAATCATTATTAAATTTAAAATAATTATTTGTAATAGAGATGTCAACTGGGGGAAAAAAATGTGTATGTAGGAGCCTCGCCTCACCCCTGGGGGGAAGTCCCCCCTCAAGGGGAGTAAATTTTCATAATGGGTATCTTTTAAAAGAGCTTGCCAGTACCTTTAAAATGAATGGTTGAACCATCCATTATAACTTAATCAAAATAACTTAATCAATTATAACTTGATCAAAAGATTATAGAAAATCTTAATTTTCATTTACTTTTATACATTTTAATTTATAGCTTGTATTCAAAATAGACTAAACATACATACAGTATATATGTGTATTTCTGATAGATTGGAGTGGAAGCGGAAAACCTGTGGGAAAAATAACAGACCCGTTAAACGAACCTGGGCCTTCTGCTTAACGTGCAGATGCTCTTACTATTGAGCTATCCTGGCTGATAACCAGCTCAGCATTTTTCACATAATATACGTTGGCAAGGTCACCGAGTCAGCAAACACGCAGCTATTTCAAGTGACAAATTGATCATGGCACAACTCCAATAGGCCACAACATTTTAATTTAGTTATTTTATACATCAACCTTGAAAATTAATTTCTAATAGATTGGAGTAAAAGGCAGATTATTTATACTATCTGAGTGAAAAATACCAGAGCCGGAAACTGAACCCAGGCCTTCTGCTTGTTTGGTGATATACATTAGTTTATTTAAGCAGAAGGCTAGGTTCTATTACCGGCTCTGGTATTTTTCACATAATTCGTATTAAAAATCAGCCTTTCATTCTGATCTACTAGAAATTAATTTTCAAGGTTGATGTATAAAATCTATATATATAAAAATGAATGTTTGTCTGTATGTTATTTATAAAATCGTAAACGGCTTGACCGATTTCGATCATTCTTTTTTTGTTTTTTTCCTTATAGGTCAGGGATGGTTTAGGGAAAAAAAAAAAAAAAATGAAAAAATCTTTAAAATTAATTAAAATATGATAATAATAAACTTATTGACTTAAAAGCCATTTAAATTTTTAATTGTTGCCAAAAAAAGTTCACGAGATATATTTATTTATTATTTTCAGCATAAAATGAAATATGCTTTCATGCGAAAAATAAGAAATTACTACATGTTAAATTGGTCGATGAGAAAATGACACATTATAATTTTAAAATAAAATAGTAATCCGCGATTGTAATGAAATGCTCGCCCTCTGGTGGGCTAAGGTGAAATTACAATAAACATGGTTTAATTCGAATTCCATACAGCCGCCATTGCTTGCCGATATTTAGTTTCACATATATTTATTGAATAAAAATGAATAAATACGGTAAAAAAGATAACACATACTGTTGTGTGCTACAATCTAACTCCAAAGGATCAAGAAATCCAGAATTGAGCTTCCATTTATTTCCAAATGACAAATTTAAAATTTCAGTTGCTTCGGCTAATGGAAGTAAAGAATTAATCAGATGATTTGAAATTAATATTTGTTCAACTTCAGTTAAAAATCTACTTCCGATCGAACTTTGAATAAACTGAAGTATTTTTTCCAAAAGCAATCAATTTTCCATAATGTAATGGCGGAGAAATTATAGTACGAATATTAAGTAGAATAACAAAAAGAACACTAATGGAACACACGTGGCTATAATGTTTACTAACAACTGCAGTGTTGAGAAAGCGCCATCTATCGATTATTACAATCGCGGATATTACAAATTTTTTTTGCAGTTTTTTTTATTACCTCAACTTCATATATTTTTTTTTTTTTTTTTAGTATGGCGGATGAAACACGCTTGGCATAAAAGTTAATTCAGCATTATGGTAAAGGTATTTTCTTATTGATAATTCTTGACAATTTTTTATAATTTTGATGCTGAAGTAGATCGGACATTTTTCGCCAAGGAAAAGATAGAAAAAAATACGCAAGCGAAGTGATGACGCCACTGGCCGTTCGTGGATGCAAGAAAAATATTTCCTATGTTAAACGCCCATTGGATTTTTTGTAAAAAATTATTAAAAACCGAGGAAAAATATTTCCCGATTTTAATCCGCATATTTAGGTATAGATATGTATTAGTTATCATGTCCATGCATTAGGTTCAGTTATTTTTTTTGTAAAATTGACAAAATTTGAATTTTTAATTTCAAAACTCTAGAAAAAAAAAATGGCAAACTTCCATATTCGATTGTAAACACAAACATTTAATTTCAAAGGATGATATTAACACAATAAATATCCAACTAATATACTGATTAAATGGGAAATGATAAATATTCTATCATAATTTGAAGTCAAATTTGTTTTCAAATGTCTAAATAAAGTATCTGATATAAGATACTAATATGTTGTAGCGGAATAGATTTGATATCGGTCATCCTTGGTAGAAAAATAAAATATCGCCAAATTATTTGGCGAACATAATTTAATTCCTTTCAAAAATCATGGTTATTTTAACAACTTATTTTAAGACAGTAATGAATAATATGAAACAATATTTCGTACAATGCATATTACGAAAATATACATCTGGCATGTATATTTTCGTATTATGTTTTTGATCACCAAATACAATAAGCGCCAAGAACGACAGAGTTTTGAAATTTAAAATTAAAATTTTGTCAATATGACAGCAAAATAACTCAATCTAACACATGCACATGATAACTAATACATATGTGTACCCAAATATGGGGATTAAAATCGGGAAATAATTTTCTTCGAATTTTAATCATTTTTTACAAAAAATCCAATGGGCGATTGACATAGGAAATCATTTTCTTGCATCCACGGACGGTCAATGACGTCACACTTCGCTTGCATATAGGAACAATAATCGCATAAATTATATTTTGGTCTAAAACGGCAACAAATATTTAAAAGTCCCCAAGGGCATTAAGGCTGTACCATGATCAAGTTTACATACTAATTTATTTATTTTTCTATATACCAACTACTATTAACTAAGCATGAAGTATATATAACCACAAAATAATAATTGTCTCATGCGATAGAAGTTGCCGATCATAGCATATTGTAATATTATATGTCGCTTGAAATTGCTGTCATTCTATGGTTGATTGATTAAATCAAATAAATATAGGAAATAACTTGAGAGCAAATATTATGTACATCACATATAATGTTGTTCATATGTAACTGGGATTCAGATATAAAAGAGCTACTTCAAATTTTTCGATACTGTCCGTATCGAAACTGTTATGTATGATAAGCAACCAAATAGAAGCCCACGGGTAAGCCATTGTCGCAGGCAATAGGGACAGGCACCGGAGATTGCAAGGACGAACAAGGCGCTGCCTAAGGCAGCGGAAGCCCAAAGCAAGCTTTTGACCGATTTCAGTTTTTTTTTTTTTCCATAAAGCATATAGAAAAGAGTTTGCCAGCGAAGCAGGCAAAGCCGTCCAAAATTGTTTAAGAACTAAAATATTATTCAACAATTCGCCGGGAAATGAAAAAAAAAAAATCATTTATTTGTAAAAAAAAAAAAAAATTGAAACTCATAAATATTATATGAATTTCACCACATAGTTAAAATTTTAATTAACCAGTCACCAAATTATTATTAGAACCAGATTAATATCGTGCAATAGTGAACTAAAATCATACAAAGAAAGGTTTCGAAATAAAATTCATAATTGACGACCCAGTTTTTATACTTCCACAACGCAGTACTGTTTTAGTACAGAATCCCTATGGACGAATTTTAAATTTTTATCGCCATGTTGGCGATAAATTTTTATTTATTTATTTTGGCATTTTATTTTGGCTTTCAATGAGTTACAAATTTTTTTGAGTGTACTTTATCAGACTCTGTTTTGCACAGCACCACAATGATAAGGTTTCATTTCATTACATGTTATGATCAAACCGTCAGTTCCCACACATACACATCAAAATTTCCACGTGAACGAATGGGATGAGCTCTGGTATTTTTCACATAATTCGTATTAAAAATCAGCCTTTCATTCTGATCTACTAGAAATTAATTTTCAAGGTTGATGTATAAAATTTCTAAATAAAAATGTATGTATCTATGAAATAGCTTCAAAACATTTTAAGGCATAGTTCATAAAATTTTGTTTCATTCAGAATCACTCTTATGCTATTGTGCATAAATAGCAAATAATGAGGAATTAAGAAGATATCAAAAGGTATTGATACAGCAAAATCTAACTTCAGTTTTTTTCATGATTACAATGCCAATGCATATTCTAGAAGCAAAAAGTGGCTCATTAAAGGACCACTTCACTCACCGTCGCCATATAAGCCGAAGCTAATATTATTCTGTGGTAAATTTTCTTTATTTATTACTAATTAGCTAATACATATTTTTAAATTCTGTTTTCACATTCAGAAAATTCCAAACTGCTAAATTGATGCTCTTTTTTTGAAAACATATTTTTTTCATTTTTACTATTCTATTTCGAAGCTGTAAAATACAAATTTTTAATATGTAAAATTTTTCATTTTGCAATTTCAAAATAAAAAATGAAAAAAATTCGTTTTTAAAAAATGAGTGTCAATTTAACAGTTGGGAATTTTCTGAATGTAAAAACAGAATTTAAAAATATATATTAGTTAATTAGTTATAAGTAAAGAAAATTTCCCATAGAATAACATTGCCTCGGGCTTCCGACGAGGGTAAGTGAAGAGGGCTGTTAAGGTTGCACATCAAATTCCCTGTTTCTTCCTTCCTATGTTATCCTATGGGATTTTGTTGCTTAGTTGTATATAACAATCTGTCATTGAAATATGAAGTGTTTTGAAAGTTATTCTTTGAACTTTTTTTTTTTTTTAGCTTAATGAGCTAAAAAAATTAAATCAATTGATAAAAAAAAATGCTCATTGATTATGTTCAAAGAGTAATATTTGTTAGTTATAGAATATTACTCAATTCAATAATTATTGAATATTAAACAGAATACGAAAAGCTTCATTTTTGAATGAGAGATCATCATCAAACTAAGCAACAAAAGTTCCATTGAATAATATGTAGAAGAATAGTTGAAACTGACTGACATACTGCCATTAATTCTGATGTTCTGAAATGTTAGAGAAAAAAAAAAAATAATAATAAAAAAAATCCTTTCTCTGAATATATATTTAGATTTCCCAATATTGATATACTTTTTTTGGTGATATACAGTCGGCAGCAAAAGTTTCCGAGCATTAGCCAATAATTCTGATATTGAAAAAGTACACTTAATACTGTTTTGTTAAGTAAATCCTTGTCGGGTCATGTTCTTTGACTGACTAAGAACATAACTCGACATTGGTTTATTTAAGAAGGCAGTATGAATTGTACTTCTTTTGTACAGGGATTATTGCTAGTGCTCGGATAATTTTGCTGCCGACTTTTTATCACCAAAATATATATATAAATACTGGGAAAAAATATTCACGAATCTAAGAAATTGATATTGAAAAGTATCAAAAAATGTTATTCAGAAATATTTGAAAAAAATATTTTAGAATATCATGAAGTAATATTCAAAGACCTCAAAAATAGATATAGCTATATATCTAAAAATATTATTCAGAAATATTAGAAAAAAATATTTCTAAATATCCAGAAGCAATATTGGAAAATCTCAAAAATTAATAAAGCCAAATATATAAATATTTTATTCAGAAATATTAGAAAAAGATATTGGGAAATATCTTGAAACAATATTCAAAAATCTATAAAATAGATATTGCTAAATATTTAAAAATATTATTCAGGAATAACAAAATATAATATCAAGCAATATCTGAAAATGTTATTTAATAATGTCAAAATACAATATTTACAGATGTCTGTAAATATTGGCCAACATTAATAAATGTCAAAAAATAATATTCCTGGATATCTTTTAGGGGGGGGGGGGGTTCATTATACGATATTGGCCGATATTTTTGTGCTACCTGGGATAATGCTTAGTTCAGTAGTTTTTATACTGAATAATTAGTTCAAGATGTTGAATAAAAACTCCATTTTAACCTTAAAATTATAAAAAAGGTAAAACAAGTTAATGCAATATATATTAGTAATGTGCTGAATATTCGGTTTGGCCAAATCTAAAACTATTCAGCTAGTTGAACATATAAAAATTCAATTTTTAAAAATTTTAAATCATTTGAAAAAAAAAAAAAAATTATTTTTAATTATCATTAAGATTTTTCAGAGTAATTAAGAAATAGATAATACTTAAATGAAGACAACTGTTTTATCTAGTTTCAAGTAACATTAAAGAAAATTAAGTATTAGTTGCATTAATAATAATATCAGACAAAAAAAAATTTCTCTTTTTCAATAACAGTATAACGATGCATGTTTCTAAAGTTGAGTTAAGAAAGAGCGTACATAATTCACATGATGTTGCCATTTAGGAAACTTCAAGAGATGAAACAAAGATCACATTCAAATCTGGCAAGAAAAATGACACAAGTCATAAAATAGCAATTTTGAGTTTGTCATTGAAAAATGCATATGAAATACCCCAACATGCACAAAAAACATCACATCTCTATTTCACAATTTATTCATATGAGAGTAAGAAGCATTTTTGGAGTGGCATACAAGAGGTGGGGCGGAGGGGGTGTTCTGCCCCGGGCCTCAAGTCATAAGACAGCCTTCGGAAAAACTTAACCTTTAAGTATATATATTTGGTGAAGTTGCCGTGCCATTATTTTAACTAGAAAAATTCCCTGGAGTTCTTTAAACCGTAGATTTCTGTCTAAAACAGCCTTAATGTACAAAATGTGACCATTGAGCGACGACTCAAAAAAAAAAAAAAAATATATATATATATATATGTAAAGCCTAATTAAAGCAGTACAAATGGTACCAGTGCCTTCTTGTTGTGTGTTTGGCTTTTGAATCAATCTTAAAATTTATTTCAGTGCCTTTTTATAGTAATAAATTTAAGTGAAGAAGTGTGAGGGGGCCCTCTAAATAGTAGGGGCTCCAGTCAGAGGTCCCCCAGTGAAAATTTTGCCCTGGGCCTCGAGAGTTGTAAGTCCGCTAATGCATTTGTGTCAGTTTTAATAAAGGTTAGACAATAGATTGTTACTTTTAAATTGATTTTTTTAAATGCTGCATTTCTGGATTATGTTATTATCATTTCATGTGGAGATGACAAGATATTGCTTTTTAAGAAATTTCATGCGTTTGTTAAGAAACCTTACAATTATTAATTTTTTTTTTTTTTTACTGTGAGTTCAGCATTACACCACTACTTATGTATAGTAATATTTCCTAATATTTTTCTACATTTATGTAAACCACTGTTTCTGAATAGTTTTTTTATAATTAAAAAAAATAAAATATTACTAAATGTAAATGGTATTGCTGAAAGAGTTTGCAAAGAATTAGGCTGATTGACACGATAAAAATAAGAACTTAATATAAGAATAAATCAGCCAGCCAAATAGTTCCTACTCCGGTTTGAAGGATATTCGGCCAAAACTGCTAAAAAAAACTTATTTAAATTGATATACATTTTTTTTTTTTATGCTTTTTGTATATTTAGACCAATTTTTTTTTTTTTTTTCCTTTTTCCCTCACATTAAGTTAAAAAATATATTTAAAATGAAATTTAAGGCAGACAGATGATTAACCCCTTGGGTACATTTGACGTCTGAGACACGTCATTCACTTTTTTTTGTTTTTTATTTTTGTTTTACAATTCTAATTACTTGAGGACATCTTAATACTACATATGTCACCAATATTTTAGAAATAAATAAATTCTTACGTAAAATGTACTGCTTTTACATACTACTCCAAGCAACCAAAAATTATATCCGTTCCACATGTAAATATTTTCTCAAATAAATCCGTACCCAAGGGGTTAACCATTAATATTATAAAAAGGCACCTCACAACTGGTGTTTAAAAGTAATAAGTACAAAACTTTGAATAAACGCCATAAAATGCAAGAACTTGCAACAATTGCTTTAGGTCAAAACAAAACATGATCTTTTTTCAGGCGAACAAAGTAGATAGATTGCCACTTTATTTGTAACACTCCTGCCTATTTAGTTCACCTTACGAAAGCCCTTCAACCTAAAATTATTGTGTGCATTACCTCTGTTTGCAACATTCGTGCCTACTTTGTTCGCCTGACAAAGGGTTGTGTTTTCTCTCAACACTAAACAACTGTTGCGAGTTCTTGCATTTTATGGTGTTTATTCAAAGTTTTGTACTTTGTAATCACTAAAATGCAGAACCACACAAAAATATTCAAATAAATAATAGAATATAAGTGAAAATTGCTCAAAGTATGATTTTAGTTGTATTCTGCTTTTTCTTTTAACTATACTCTCATTTCATGGCATATAGTAAATATAAAAATATGCGATGTCATGGTTTTGCCTGTTTACTTTTTTGTATGTAAGATTAACATTTGTATATAATTACTTGTTGTGTATAAGATCCATAGCTGGATCTCATTTTTTCCAGAAACAATATAACTGATACTTTTCAGCTACAGATAATAACGTATTCAGGCTTTTGCAATTAAATGCAATAACTTTTATGCTTAGCAGCCATTTTGAATTTTTTTAACTAAGAAAAAGAATGACATCAGCAAAATTTGGGTTAAAAGATAAACCACAGGTATTTATTATATAATTTTATATACTAAATGTAATATTTAAGAGGACAAATATATAGCATTGTTTTAAGGAAACAAAAATGCTTTAATATTCTACAAATATATAAATAATAAATAAGATAGGACAAAATACTTACAATTAGGCTTAATAAAGAAGGTGGGGGGAAAAAAAAAAACTTGAAAACAGAAATTATCTTATTATTAAATTTAGATTTTAGGATATGTTAATTGTAAATTAACTAGTATGATAATTAATACACATAATAGTAACATTAAACTTGCAGTGCTTTTTAAAAATATCTAGCATAAAATGTGCTTCACCTTTAAAATACTTTTCATACAACTTAAAGTACTTATATTCTATAATTCAATGCATAATACTACATATTCTTTAGGATGTATTAAAATACAGACATGCCATAGTATAAATAATATTTCCCATGGAAAATTTCTTGCTTAAGTACTTAATTTATTTCCATGTACTGTTTAAAAACATAGACAAAATGACATGTGCAGATATTTACCCTGCTCATGTGTTCATTAAGTGAAAGCAATAAAGAAAATATCTTAGAAAGAATAATTAAATATTTTAAAGCTTACTTTTAAAATATTTTTCTAAATTTTACAATTTATCTGCAATATTAAATGTTTTTATACGGTCTCATTCCTTTGATAATAATACTAAGTGCATGCGATCTACATTTCGACTACAAATAATCTGAATTATTTTTATGACTACATAAAAATCTTTGTAAACATTTTTTTCACAGGTTTTATGGATTTTTGCAAAGTAAAATATTCATTGCCACAAATGTGCTTTGCTCTTTTAAAATTGAACTGAGAATTCCTACTGAAAATGTTAAAGACAATGAGTCAAAATAACATTTTATAATTTATTGAGTAGCCTACTGTAATGTGTAAATCTATACTTTTTTTTTTCTTTGCTCAACATCTTTAAATATTAAGTACTTTCATTTTCATCAACAAAAACAAGTTTAGAAAAAAATAGCATTTATAAGATAATAATAACAAGTTTAACACCTTTAGAGACAGACGTATTGAAGGACTAAATAAAGTTACATATTTAAACACAAATATTTTGCACTCAATTCAGTCATCAAAGATCAACAATCTAAAATCAAATCAGTATTTTGTATTTTATTTTACATGTGAACGTAATTGATAAGGACTTGAAACAACACATCTTAATAATAAAAATATGATTATTATTTAACAAATGCTAAACTAATTATATTTTCTAAATTGTTCTAAATTGATACTAAAATATTTCGAGACAAGTAAACAATTGTACTTCTAATGACAATAAATGAATTCAACAACTTTTTAAAAATTATTTCTTATTTGATTGAAATGATATTAATTAAAAGATTACATAAAAATACAAAATATTCTCTTTTGCATATTTTCCATCTCCAAGGAAAATATTTTCTGCTAAACTATCGTAAACAAGTGAGCAAATATCAAAGCTGAAGCTGATTGGTTCCGTGGTGTAAACATTCCATGACGTACGCAAACCACAGACGAGATGCGCAGAACAAATGTCAAGAAGATTTCTCGATCTTTGAGGCTCCAAGGTCTTGTGCAAGGCAGGGCTTCCTATATAATCAGGGCTGTGATCAGCCGACTGAGCTAGAGAACAACTGGAGGAAATGCTAGACCGGTCGGTTTTCGCGTGACGTTTTTGAAGTTCGTCTTTCTTCGTATAGTTTTGTTTTCTGAGCGTTGTTCGGCAGAAAGCATTTGATACAGTCGGCTGCAAAATTATTCGAGCACTAGCAATAATCCTTGCCAAAAAAAAAGTACACTTAATACGGCTTTGTTAAATAAATCCTTGTCGAGTCATGTTCTGAATCAGTCTAAGAACATGATTCGACAAGGATTTACTTAGCAAAACAGTCGACTGTACCATTGTATTTCAATGTAAAATAGTGTAAATTAATGCATTCTTATCGGCGTTATATAAAACATATTTATGAATTTTATTCATGAAATACGAAGAAAAAAGATATAATTTATTAATTTTCAAGGCCATATCACTTTAAAAATGAATTTTATTAAGAAAAATTACGTATCTTTTAAGTACTGAAGCAATTAGAATTCCATATCTTGCTAGTCGCTTTTTTTCCCCCCTCCGTATTTATCGTTAGTATTATTAGGTAGATTCCTTATAGGAGATCTACCTATTGCAATGGTTCTCATGACACGACTTTTGGAAAATTTCTTCATATCTTCACCGATCATGACCCCTAGAGCCCAAAACCACCCTCCGTTTAAAAGTTTATATATATATATATATATATATATAAGTATATATCTATATATATAAAAGAACACTTCCTGAGTGAGTGAGTGAGTGGGTGATCTATCAACGCCCAGACCAAACCCCTGGACCTAGAAGAATGAAATTTCGTGACAATGTTCTTTCTATGACGTAGGCATCCACTAAGAAGCGATTTTACAAAATTCGCCCCCCAAGGGGGGGAGGGGGGGCAAAACGTGATTTCACAAAATCCTTCATATCTCAAACAAAAAAACAGATATCCGTAAAATTTTTGCTTTAAAATATAGCTAATACAAATGTCAAAAAACCAATTTCTGGAATTTTCAAAATTCGGTCCCCAGGGGGGGCGGGGGGGGCAAAACGTGATTTCACATGCGTAAAACGTGATTTCGCATAATCCTATATATCTCAAACAAAAAAATAGATATGCGTGAAATTTTTGTTTTAAAATATGTTTAAAATATGTCAAAAAATCAATTTCTGGAATTTTCAAAATTCGGTCCCCAAGGGGGGCGGGGGGGCAAAACGTGATATCACATGCGTAAAACGTGATTTCGCATAATCCTAAATATCTCAAACAAAAAAATAGATATGCGTGAAATTTTTGCTCTAAAATATAGCTAATGCAAATATCTAAAAACCAATTTCTGGAATTTTCAAAATCCCCCTCCCAAGGGGGGGGGGGCAAAACGTGATTTCGCATAATCCTATATATCTCAAACAAAAAAATAGAAATGCGTGAAATTTTTGCTTTAAAATATAGCTAATACAAATGTCAAAAAACCAATTTCTGGAATTTTCAAAATTCGGTCCCCAAGGGTGGTGGGGGGGCAAAACGTGATATCACATGCGTAAAACGAAAATTTCGCATAATCCTATATATCTCAAACAAAAAAATAGATATGCGTGAAATTTTTGCTCTAAAATATAGCTAATGCAAATATCTAAAAACCAATTTCTGGAATTTTAGAAATTCAGCCCCCCAGGTGGGGTGGCGGGGGGGGGGCTATGGGGCAAAAACAAATAGAAATACAGTTAGCGCGTTCAAAATTGATATAGATAGGTTTTAGAGGCCTGCAAGTCGAATGAGGATATTTTCGATTGTGTAAAGTTATTAGGAGCGGCAGGAAGGGGAGAGGGTAGGGGAGAGGGGGGGGAGCAAAAAATAAAAATACAGTTAGATCGTTCAAAATTGGTATATAGTTTTTTTCGATACCAACAAATCGATTGCGGATATTTTCGAATTTGCAAAATTATTAGGATGGGCGGGAAGGGGGGTGGGGTGGTAAGGGGGCGCTATGGGGCAAAAACAAATAAAAATACATTTAGGGCGTTCAATATTGGTACAGATAGGTTTTAGAGGCCTGCAAGTCGAATGGGGATATTTTCGATTGTGTAAAATTATTAGAAGTTGCGGGAAGGGGGAGGGGAGAGGCAAAAAAATAAAAATAGAATTAGATCGTTCAAAATTGGTACATAGAGGTTTTCGATACTTACAAATCGATTGCGGATATTTTTAAATTTGTAAAATTATTAGGAGGGGCGGGAAGGGGGTGGGGTGGTAAGGGGGCGCTATGGGGCAAAAACAAATAAAAATACAGTTAGGGCGTTCAAAATTGGTACAGATAGGTTTTAGAGGCCTGCAAGTCGTATGGGGATATTTTCGAAAGTGTAAAGTTATTAGGAGGGCCGTGAAGGGGGAGGAAAGGGGGGGGGCAAAAAAATAAAAATAGAGTTAGATCGTTCAAAATTGGTATATAGATGTTTTCGATACTTACAAATCGATTGCGGATATTTTCGAATTTGTAAAATTATTAGGAGGGGCAGGAAGGGGGGGCTGTGGGCAAAAACAAATAGAAATACAGTTAGGCCGTTCAAAATTGGTACAGATAGGTTTTAGAGGCCAGCAAGTCGAATGGGGATATTTTCGAAAGTGTAAAGTTATTAGGAGGGCCGTGAAGGGGGAGGAAAGGGGGGGGGGCAAAAAAATAAAAATAGAGTTAGATCGTTCAAAATTGGTATATAGAGGTTTTCGATACTTACAAATCGATTGCGGATATTTTCGAATTTGTAAAATTATTAGGAGGGGCAGGAAGGGGGGCTGTGGGCAAAAACAAATAGAAATACAGTTAGGCCGTTCAAAATTGGTACAGATAGGTTTTAGAGGCCAGCAAGTCGAATGGGGATATTTTCGAAAGTGTAAAGTTTAAGAGGGCCGGGAAGGGGGGGGGGTAGGGGAGAGGGGTGGCAAAAAATAAAAATAGAGTTAGATCATTCAAAATTGGTACATAGAGGTTTTCGATATTTACAAATCGATTGCGGATATTTTCGAATTTTTTAAATTATTAGGATAGACGGGAGGGGGGGGAGCGAAGGGGGAAAATAATAGAAATAAGAGTTAGAGTATTTTGGGATTTTTTTCCGAAGGCAGTGAGAACCCGGTGCGAAATTTTTCCTAATCAGATTTTGTTTTTGTTTTTTTTACGTGATAAAAATTAATGCAATTTTGAGAATTCAGTAATTATAGCGATTCATTTAAAAATAGGGACCAGCGAAGCGGGCGTTGCCTGCTAGTATATATATATATGTACTAGCAGACCCGGCCACGCGTTGCTGCGGCTAAGTAATACGTTGATAATTTGATAAGGTATATAGTATTTCCCCACAACTGGATTTGGCGATTTTTTTTTTTTTTTTCTTTTTTTTTGGCGCCTTTTTGAACGATAACGAAGTCGTTCTGGATTATTTGCAATGAAATATGTTAACCTGCATGCTTTTATTTTAGATTTATGATTTAGCCATAATCGCCAAATCCAGTTGTGGGGAAATACTATAGTTGTTACCCACAACTATAACTTATAATATAACTTCAGTAATTATATTCGGATAATTATAACTTCAGTATATCCCCACAGCTGAATTTGGTGATTTTTCTTTGGCGCCATTTTGAACGATAACGATGTCGCTCTGGACTGTTTGTGATATAATATGGCAGCCTATATGTTGTTTATTTTGGATTTATTATTTTATGTTTTTGATTTATGATTTAGATTATCATTTATGATTTATAGATTTATGATTTAGCCATAATCGCCAACAAAAAATCGCCAAATATCGTTGTGGGGATATACTGATTAATATACTACTGAAAAGATTAATATATTTTAACGAAGTGGTGAGAAGATTCTGAGTATGTTAAAATTTTAATAGTAAATTCAAGTTAATCTAGAAGGAAAGCATTGAGGATTAAGATAAGAAAATTGCAAGATTTTACGATCGCATTTTCAGCAATAAATATGAGTCAAAATGTGATGCAAAATACATATATAAATCACAAATTTAATCAGGAACGTTAAATTGGTAAGTTATTAAAGAAAAAGTAAAGAAAAATAAGAGAAATAATTAACTAAAGTTTCGAACATCGATCATATAGATTAGCGTTACAAAACAAATAAACAGACTTAAACTCTTCCAGACTTTAAAATAAATTTTAAATTAACTTTTAAAATTTAATGTTAAATAAAACAGACTTTTAAATAAGTTTTAAAATATTGAAATAGTAATTATTTTTTATTTAGAACGTTATGTATAGATCACAAATTTCTTAAAGAAAACGAAGTGATACAGTTTAGAATAATGCAACAAAAATTGAAAAAGCAAAGTTATGTCGTAAATAAATTTTTAACACACGTGTCACGTGAAATAAATTGTAGCATATACATAATGTAACTGACATAAGATATTAACATGTTGCAACGGAATAAATTTCATATCTATCATCCTTGGCGGAAAAAAAATAATATCGCCAAATTATCTGGCGCACACATTTAATTCCTTTCAAAAATCATGGTTATTTTAACAACTTATATTAAGAGAGTAATGAATAATATGAAACAATATTTCGCACAATACATATTACGAAAATATACATCTAGCTTGTATATTTTCGTGTTACGTTTTTGATCGCCAAATACGAAAAACTCCAAGGACGACACAGCTTTGAAATTTAAAATTAAAATTTTGTCAATTTGACAGCAAAATAAGTCTATCTAACGTATGCACGTGATAAATAATACATATCTATACAAAAATATGGGGATTAAAATCCGGAAATAATTTTCCTCGTTTTTTAATAATTTTCTATAAAAAATACAATGGGTGATTAACATAAGAAATCTTTTTCTTGATTTCACAGGCGGTCAGTGACGTCACACTTCGCTTGTGTATAACTACATACTTTATCAATGCGAATAAAATCTTTAAATTGATTATGGCGTCAATTTTCGTGAGATGAATAATTTAATTTTTATAATTTTTTAACGTTCACGTTTGATTAAATGTATTTACTTTTATGTCGAAAGAAAATGAACTCGTATTTTTTCTTTTTGGCAACAATTAAACTTATGGAACTCACAGATATTTTGGAGCAACTTTAACAAAGGTCTATAATTAACAAATAATTGCAATAAAACAATATTGTGACAGTAAACTGAGATAAAAACTATCCTATCTCTCAAGTTGAACCAAACTGCACACAGTGTGCAAAATTTCATTAAAATCGGTTCATTAGTTTAGGAGTTTATCGCGGACAAACATCGTGACACGTAATTTTTATATATATACAGATATCTATGATAGAACTACATTAGCACTTTATCAATGTGTATAAAATCTTTAAATTGATTATGACGTCAATTTTCGTGAGATGCATAATTTAACTTTTTATAATTTTTTAACGTTCACGTTTGATTAAATGTATTTATTTTTATGTCGAAAGAAAATGAACTCGTATTTTTTTTTTTTTTTTTTTTTTTTGGCAACAATTAAATTAATGGAACTCACAGATATTTTGGAGCAACTTTAATAAAGGTCTATAATTAACAAATAATTGCAATAAAACAATATTGTGACAATAAATTGAGATAAAAACCATCCTATCTCTCAAGTTGGACCAAACTGCACACAATCTGCAAAATTTCATTAAAATCGGTTCCTTAGTTTAGGAGTTTACCCCGGACAAACATCGTGACACGTAATTTATATATATATACAGATAACGCTTTTTACCATGTTAAGTTGTGAACACGATAACTGGAGTAATTTTTATTTAAATTTAACCAGCTCAGGATATGTTGTCAGGACAGTAAAAATCTCGGTCGAGTTCGTAGATGGGGTATCCAACTTAAAGGGGATGGAAATGGTGGGGGGTGGAAATTTTCATTTGCCCATAATTTCTTTAATATTGAAAATAGGAAAAAATTTCAAATCAGGCGAATGACCGCCTTACCCTAAAGAACAATTTTTGTATTTAAACCTTTTCGATAGCTCCAATTGCTTAGAAGTTACAAGCTAAAAAGTGATTTTTCGTCAATTGTTCTATATAGCCGACATTTTCTGTATAGCTTTCATCTTTCATTGCAAATTGCAAAAATTTATAATCTGATGCATATGTCACGTGCAAACGATAATAAAAAAGATCACTGAAAATATAATAAAATTTTAATCATGTTTTTAAACAATATAATAACCTGATTAAAAAAAAATTTAAATTTAACGGAAAATATGACGTCACAATTACAAGAATGTACTAAACTACTGAGAAAAATGAAATAAAATTTTATCCGCGATTTTAAACAAATAAAATAAAAGTTGATAAATAAATAAATATGTAAATAAAATCAACATATCTTAGGGCTAAGCAGATTTAGACTTAGCATTATGACATAGATGCTATAATGTAAAAGATAAATGTCATCGTAAAAAAAAAAAAAAAAAAAAAAAAAAAAAAAACGTGTAAATCGTTGCTAAACAAATTAAACTGGTATGATAGAAAAGTAATAAATTTGGGGACATTTAGGTATCCGCGATTGTAATGAAATGCTCGCCCTCTGGTGGGCTACGGTGAAATTACAATAAACATGCTTTAATTCGAATTTCATTAAGCCGCCATTGCTGGCCGATGTTTAGTTTCACATATATTTATTGAATAAAAATGAATAAATCCGGTAAAAAAGATAACACTTACTGTTGTGTGCCACAGTGTAACGCCAAAAATCAAGAAATCCAGAATTAAGCTTCCATTTATTTCCAAATGACAAATTTAAAATTTCAGTTGCTTCGGCTAATGGAAGTAAAAAATTAATCAGATGATTTGAAACTAATATTTGTTCAGCTTCAGTTAAAAATCTATTTCCGATCGAACTTTGAATAAACCGAAATATTTTTTCCAAAAGCAATCCATTTTCCATGATGTAATGCCGGAGAAATTATAGCACGAATATTAAATAGTAACACAAATAGAACAAAAATAGATACACGTGGCTATTATATTTACTAACAACAAAACCTGAAAAAGCGCCATCTATCGATCATTACAAACGCGGATTATCCCTTTGACAAATAAACTAGGGACAATTTTAATGAATTTTTCGTTGAAGTTTACTTTCATAAAAACTTAAATTTAAACTAAATTATTTCATTACTCGAATTCCCTTATTTTGATAAATAAAATTATACCATTTAAAAAAAAAAATAAAGAACACACTTTTATTGAAAAGACTTTAGAAAACTATTACATACTTTTAAATCTTTATTTAAAAAAATTAATTGTTGCCACTCTACATTATATAAATACGTCCAAATCCTGTGTCACATACGATAGTTTTGTATAAGTATAGATTTTTTGTTTGCCCCTGGAACCTGGCCCCTGATGAGAAAAGTGCCTGGAAATACTTGTATCTAGTATTGTCATTTATTATGAAGTCGTGTGCAAAATTTCAGGTTCTTCGGACGACAAGAAGTTACCAAAAATTGATTGAAAAATTCCGTTACATACATTAATAGTTACATCATATCAAGTTAATAAAAGTGTGTTAATTAAAAACCATGTTAAACGCTTTAATTAATCATTTAAAAATATAAAATTAAAATAATACGTCAATCTTAATACAAATATCGTTTGTGGTGAATAGTTTAGAATGTCGGTTTAGGCAAGAATTTAAAACTTACGATTGAGAGTAATAAGTTACAGCTTCCTTTGACTTTTTATCTCGTCGGAACAAGATATTGGTCTGTGAAGAGATATGAGGTATTCACATGGAAAGAAAATATAATGACGCCAAAGCTGCCTTTCTCCATCGCCAAGCTCGCCAAATTTTGTCGTCTGACAACGAATTTTGTCGCCAAGTCAAAAATTTTAGTCGTTAACTATCAAATTTTGCCGCCAAATCACAAATTTCATTGATAACTCGCAAGTTTTGCACCAAAATCTCGCCAAATCATACAATGTACTAAATTCATAACAATTAACATTGAAATTCAGCGATGCCAAATGGTCCAATGTTAACTAATGTTAATGTTCCAGCTTATGTGAACCAAAACAGTTTCACTTTACAATTTTTACTCATCTGACAATAAGAATCAACGCCAGGCTTACCAGTGCTTGACCATAGTAAGGTCACAAGTGCATTTTCACGTTTCTATTATTTTTTCTTTAAAAGAAAGAGATTGAACCTCAGTTATATGGAATTTATATAAAAATTATAATTTTAATTAAGCTTGGGTGGGGAGGGGGTGTAGCCCAATAGCCCCCTCCGGGATTTACCATTGCTGGGATTATATATCTTTAAGACTTCTATTTGTTGAATTATTATGAGCTTGAATTTAAAAAAAATTGAAGCATTTACAGACCAATAAATCTAGCCTAAAATTTTAAGTAGATTGAATAAAATCCGTTTTTTACTGAAAATTAAATTTCTTGAAAACAGAATAGCAACGTAAAAAATTCAATGTGTGAGAACAAAGCCATTGGCTAAGTATTAATGCATATGTAAAATTTATTTACATTTGTAACATTAACGTAAAGGAATCTACCTTTGCCTTTAAGCTTGCCGAAAAGGGATTTTTTTTTTAAACGATTTTATTTTCATGAAAAAGCAGTATTTATGAAATTGTTTAAACAATTCGCCATTAGTGCCTAATTATATACATTGTAATTGTATATATTTTTGTCACTAATTAATTAGTATGTCAATTTTTCTGCAATAAATTAATGGAATTAGCAGTTGTTTTTTTTAACTTTTTGCGTACAAATTTTTGACTTCTAGTTTTTCATGAATTTATACATTTTTAGATTTCCTGAACACGATTCGATAATTTTTAGAAAATGGCTGGATGTGCATGACATAAATTTTGTTGCATCTCTCGATCAAGACTCAACGAACAAAATTTCATTAAAAGTTATATTTATATACAACTTGAAATAAATTGATGCCTTTCAGCTTTCTGTGAATATCACTCAACAGAGAACACTGTCTTCCTGTTTTTATCGTAATGTTTATGACAGTACAGTCGAACCTCGTTAACGTGAATCTCAAGGGGATAAAAAATTTATTCATGTTATCAGTAGTTCATGCTATCAGTAACTAATCTTCATATACCTAAACTAATCTTCATTTTCACGGGGATTGTGAAAACAGTTCATGTTAAAAGTAATTCACGTTAACGAGGTTCGACTGTATAAAACAAAGTTTCGTGTAAATGAACGAAATGAGAAATATTTTTAGCGAAAAAAAAAAAAAAAAAAAAAAAAAAAAGTATTTAGAATACTAATAGTTATAGCATCGCTCCTCCATCCCTCACTAAGAGATGGGATAAATAGTTACTTTTCAGTAATAGGTTACTTCGTTCCATACTACCTTTGGTAATGGGTTTTGGCAACATATTATTTTTATAACCTATTACTTTTTAGTTTATGTATGGCTAATGTCTTTCTAATCCTTTCAGGATAAAATACAATATATGTATGTGTCCTGCACAGTGGATGCGGTTCATGTTTTTAAGTCCCAATGCTTTCGAATAGTAATCTTCACTTTTTTTAACACTAGAATTTCTCCATTTAAAAAAAAAAAAAAAAGAAAAAAAACGCTGATATGAAATAGTGGTAGAGTCAAAATTTTACACAAACGTTCGTCCCAATCGTGTAAGCTTAAGGTTCATTAAACCAATGGGCTCTTCCCACCTAACATCAGAGGTCACATGATAGAGGAAAAACAAATAGCAGACGAAGTCTTGTTTATCTAGAGCGATTGCTGAAATAACATATTTTCTATTCTTATTTTTTAACAATCGTATTTAATCTGTGTTATTTTTTATACATCATCATTTTTAATCCATTTTATATCATTATTCATCATCTTTTGTTTGTTGTATAGGTTTACAATCATCATTTAGTTTATATTTGTTGTTCATGAAAAACATGTGAAATACTCTGATTTTTGGTACTTAAATCAGTGACAGTGCAATATCGTACTACGTAAATCCATGTAGACCAGTAACTACCGTATATACCGGCGCATAACGCGCACCTTGAACACAGAAAATAAGGTCGAAATTTAGGGGTGCGCGTTATACGCCGGATGTAAAAATGACACCTTAAAAATAAAGAAAAAAAATGGGCCTAAAAAATTATATTTCTACATCATTAATATACTGTTTATTGAAAAAGAAAAGACATACCTTATATACTTATATTATGACATATAAAGTTCGTTATATTCATCTTGAGTTATATTTTCAGGAACATCATAACACTCTGTATCGTCACTATCAGTGTCACTCTGGTCGTGGTCCATAAATAAGAAATCGTCTTCGGTTCCATCTAAATTATTCGATATGCTACATTTTTTAAAGGAATTTTGAACTATCTCAGGTTGAATTTCATCCCATTCTTTGATAATCCACTCACATACTGTCTCTAGACTGGCATGACGTATTTGGCCTCCTTTGGTAAAAGTTTTTTCACCTTCTAGCATCCACATATTCCATATACGTTTCAAATTTGCTTTGAATGGTTTGTTGATGCACACATCTAAAGGCTGAACTAAAGACGTTAACCCGCCTGGAATTACGGCCATGTCTGTGTTGCATTCTCTCGGCAATTTTTTCGGATTATCCATTAGATGGGATCTGAACATATCCCAAACTAAAAGGCTTTCTGGATTCTTTAAGGCACCCGGACGTTTTTGCCAAACATTTTTTATCCACAACTTTACACCGTTTTCATCCATCCAGCCTTTGTACATGAATGAAAATATCTTTTGGGAAATTGCATTTCGGCATGGTTTTTCTTTTAAAAATAACCATAGGTTTTAATTTTGTACCGTCTGCTAAGCAGGAGAGTACCACGGTGAAGCGAGATTTTTCATGACCTGTTGTTTTTATGTGAACGGTTTTTGTTCCTTTCACATCAATTGTTTTATTTCCTGTCATATCAAACATTACTGGAGTTTCGTCCATATTTCCGATCTGTGATAGTAAATATTCTTTTTGCCTTCGTAGATTAATGACATATTTCTGGAAACTTATCAATTTGCTTTCCAAATCCTTAGGAAGCATTTGTGAAACTTTTGTTTTTTCTCTCAGAACTAAATTATTCCGTGCCATAAATCGGCTACACCAACTCGTAATTGCCTTAAAATGTTCACTTTCATTTGGATTCGTCTTAGCCCACTTTAAGGCAAACAAACGTACACTGTTTCTTGTTATAATTAATCCATTTTGGCGATTTTCTAGGACCCAATTCGCAACATTTTCTTCTAGGATAGGCCACTTTTCTACTCCTTTACGCAAAGCACATTTATTCCTTGGCATATTGATGATTGTCATTTCATTTTTCTTCCACTCGCGTATGGAACTTTCACCAACATCAAACATTCTTGCTGCAGCACGACTTCCATTTTCTTTTGCAAATATAATAACTTTGATTTTGAAACCAGCAGTGTGTTTCATTCTTTTCACAGGACCCATATTTGTTTCAAGATAAGTCGTATGCCTCCTTCATCACACGAAAGAGAGAGAGGAAATGAATTCTGAAGAAAATACTGCACTAATTTTGTCTCACCCCTCTTTTCTTGGGTTTGAGAGTTCAAAAGTGTGGGATAATCCTTCTAATAAAAGACTTCAAAAGATAAGAGCATTGTACATATACATTTCACTATTCTTCGTAAAATAACACACACACACAACTCTTTTTTACCCTTGTTACAGTGTTACTGAAAAGAAACTCTTAATCCCTTTTAAAATTGACAGCCTTCATTGTATAGCAGGTTATCTTGACCACCAAACCACGCACCTACGAACAAAGTATTTGTATTGCACCCCTCTGGAAGATTTCATCCGGAATTGGAAATGCTTATTGATAATATTTTACATGTAGAAGACAGCTTGACAACTGACCAACCGCTAAAAATGTGATTTTTGAAATTGCTGAAAACTCAATTTCGAAAAACACTGTCAGAGAAAGTAAAAAAAAGGGGTGCGTGTTATGCGGCGAACATACCTAAAAATCAAAAATTGAAGCCGGAAAGTAGGGGTGCGCGTTATACGCCGGCATATACGGTAAGTTAATTAACTTGTTGTAACACCTTTATGCAATTAAATTAAATGAAAACATTTTAAAATTTCAAATTATAATCCATAAACATTCCACAAGAACAAGCTATTATTTATTGCTAGATCAGTTAAAGTCACAGTTACGCAAAAACATACAAAAATCGATTCTTACAGGTGAAAATAAATAAACACATAAAGTGTTTTTTAAAATTATTAAATTTACAAATACAATTATTCTACTGTTTACAAATGCACAATATTACTTTTATTTTGTTTTATATTAAATATTAACACTTTTGTTCTTAAGAACAATATTTAATTGAATTCGATTCTCAGAATTCTATTATTCGTTTTCCTCTATCACGTGATTGAGCAGACGATGTTGGGAAGAGCCCATTCCTTTAAAAACGAAAACAGAATATTTCAAATAATATCAAGAAACACGTACACGAGAGCCGTTTTCTGGAAAAAAAAAATTATATATATCATATTATAAGCCATATATGTAATTAAGACACAATTAAATAATAATAACAAATTTTTAAGAAACATCTTTAAGGCATTCCAAATTTTAAACTACCGAGTGACTGTTTCTTTTGATTTTACGAAGAACTTGAACTTTCCAGATTGACAAGAAAATTAGTGTTTTTCACGCATGCTTAGCAAACAGTCATTTTGAATATGTTTTCTAAAATTAGAAACACTTGTTTAAAAATATAAATTTTGCTTGCAAAAATTGCATAAAATAATGTATTTCCTCAGACACTTAATTTTAACATAAAAGCATAATTAACTTATTCTTAACACCTTTACTCATTTTAAATCTTAAAAAAATAGTCTCAAGAAAAAATCAGCTTAAAAAAAAAAAAAAAAAAAAAAAAAAAAAAAGAAAGAAAGAAAGAAAAGCTAAACAGTAAAAATAAATAAATAAATAAATATTTAATTTTCTTCTGAAATTATTCTTAATTAAACTCAAACGATATTCTTAATAAAACCACAATAAATAAATGCTCCCGAACACTATGCCACGCATTTTCAATTCCATCTGCTATAAGCAATTAAAATAACAAACACTCACTCCTTCCTTTTTCTTATCACTCTCCCGAAACATCTGTTTCCAATACGTAAGCGAATCCAAACCTAGCAAACCCCCTTCCTCACCCTCATGACGAAATAATAATCAACATATAATCACCCCTTACCTATCTCATGCTAGTTGCTTAAATTAACATCCTGACAGCATTATTTCGTTAAACCGTGGTATCAAAGTATCTCCATACCTAAACGATTTTATTATCCCATAAATCGTTTATATTAATCGATTTTATAATACCAATACCAAATAAAAACATTTCTAAGTTAATATCAAGGGTGTTTAATATCAGCACGATGTTATTTGTCCTAGATGTCAAAATTATCTTGCTTATTAAAATTATTTTGATTAATATATTTTTCAAGGAATATTCCGTGATATATTCTAGCAAATATTCGAGAGCTCAGCTGTATTATCTTTTTAACCATAATTTTATGAACATGAAAAGAGATTACTGACTGAGAATATCACTCAGTAAGCGGAGCTGTATCCAACCGCATGCATTTCGTTACAGAGATAAAATTATTCTTTCAGACGAATCGGAATTTGTTTCGTTTCTCGTTACTTGCGTCGCATGGATCTTATCGTCCACATGCCGCAGAGCAAAGTTAGAACATTTGTGCGGGATTGTTACATCTTCGTTATCCTTATGTGTATGATGCTGTATTTAACATGCGGGGTGCGGGGATTATTAGATGCGAAAACATGGGTGTTTTATTCTTTACTCGGTACTTTTTTGTTACGCGTATGACGCGATTTGGACTACTAGTTTTCGTATAATTTGGATTTCGATAGTGGCCGGTTTTGATATTATTGTTTTTGTATTATATAAATTCATTATATAAAAGAAGTAATTCAACCTTTTTACTTGTATGATGGTGTATCATATCAGTTTCGTCGCCAGAAATTCCTCGTCTATTTCGGGTGCAGAGATAAAGTTGAAAATATTTTTTTTTTAATAGGATATTTTTAGTAATATATTACCGTGCTAATAGGCTACAATGCAATAATAATATTACTTATTATGTTACGTGAAATAACGCCCATCTCTATCCCTCCCCCTCCCTACCGGCCGGAGGGGTATATTTTGAATATGAGTGTTGTTAAAAATAACTCGTCCATACCTTAAAACGAATGGTAGAACCAACCACCAGCCATGATTTAAATCAAAATTATCCTTTTTTTTTTTTTTTTTTTTTTTTGATGAGTTATAGCGTTTTGCGATCAAAGGTAAGAAAGAAAATGTCTGGTTCGATCCTAGATCGCATTCGTCGACCTAGCGTTTCCGAGTTTTCTTCGGCTTTCTCCAAAACTCGCGTTAATAGAAACCTTAGAAAGGCCCTCATGGAAAGAGTAAAGTTTTAATGTGAATAGTTTTAAAATGACTCGTTGATACTTTTAAAACGAATCATCGAACCGTATATCTGTGATGATTTAAATATATGTTTTATTTTTATTTATTTTTTTATTTTTTCATTTTAACAAAAAAATAAAAATAAAAATATGATTTTCGGATTCAGGGGACCTTAAAGCGTGTAAATATAACAAAATCCTATTTCGAAAATTTGACCCCAAAACAATCTTTCTCTACCATATATATGGGTAATGCAAAGTAACATTTTATTTTTATAAGTAGCTTTAGCAATTTCTTTGTGAATTACAATTTTTTCTTAAATAAGTTTATTTTAAAATATGCAATGTAATTTTCATAAACAATACATAATGCTTTTCCTATGAACATGTACATTTTTAACAAACATGTTATAAAGACGATAATTATATAAATATATAATGTAGAAACTAATTTTTAATCATTATAAAACAAGAAATATTTTTAGTCTATTTAGCAAAATCTTGTTTATTCCTTAATGGAATGAAATTGAATGATTGTGATACAGTGAAACTTAGCCCATATTTAAGCAAGTTTCGGAGGAGAAAAGTACTGAAATCCCCGAATGGTTTCGTCGACGAGTGTGACCTGTGCTCGAATCTGACACATCACGTTTTCCAGCTTTCAGAGCAGAATCCTTCGGCCACTGGTAGGGCTTAGAAATAATGGAATGGACTCATATGCATTATACTATTTTTCATGGCATATATATAAATTATTGAAAATCTGCCGGATTTGATTTTTAAGTTTAAAAAAGGCAATTGTATGTTTTATTTTATTTTTATACAGATTTGTTTTTGTTACTTTTTAGATAAATGAAAAGTATGATTTTACTTTTCCAATGCTTAAAACTGCATCATTCGTTCTTGGAAGAACCCATCTTGTAATTACAAATCAGATAAATAATGTAGGTTGGATTGGGTTGTGGGGTTTAAGGCCGATTGATTTTTCTAACGTCCTAGGCCTGTAGGTGGAGTGCCTTGAGTGGGGGGTCTTTCTAAGGGTTGTTAGCCCGTATTTACTCCAGTTTTGGTGAAATACAAGAAAAACTCCGAACAGTTAGGTTGACGAGCGCGAGATGTGATCGAACCCCGCACAATAGGTCTGCACGGGCCGGGTTCGGGCCGAAATTTTGAATTTGCTCTCGGGCCGGGCCTGAATGAAATTTTCTCCGGGCCGGGTCGCCCCAATTTTTTTCTGGTCTCCTCGTTAATCAATGAAAAAGGAAAATGATGAAATATTTCGTCGGTCATTTATTTTACATAATTTTACAGGCTGGTACGTCACATAAAGTTCTATTTTGTTAAAAAGTGTCTGTAACTTCAATTTAATTGTCTATCAGTCTGTCTGTCCGAAATCTGATTTTTCGCAAATATTTTTAGCATGCCTCGAAATTAATATATTTTATTTAAAGTAATATTAGATGGTTTCCTATTCAAAATAGTATGCATGTCACTACCAGTTTGAGTACAGGTACATAGCAAAAGAAATTAGATACGTTACTGTGTATAAGGCTTTGTTTCTTATGATCTGTTGAGTTTAGGCGGTATAAAGGCTATAAAAATCTTTCCGCTGCAACTTTTTCTCTAAGGCTCCTTTTCCTTTTTTCCAGTGGACGAAAGTAGCATCATTTTTATCATGGGCAAAAACAACTTTTCTATTGAATATGGTTGCATTAACATTAAAGTTTTGTTTACCGGAGCACATGAAAGATTCGGATACATTACGGTATATAAGAGGAAATGGTTGAAAGTTCATTTTTAGTAGTATTAACCATTTTAAATACCTTACTATATTGTTCGATGAATGGCATCAAAAATCTTTGCTCGAAAATCTTTATTGAAGGCAAACGCCGTACAGTGAATCAGCCAAACTTCCTTGCGAGGGCTTTGAGACCTTTACTCCACTCAGCAACATTTTGAAAAATAATTCACTGTATAATTTTTATTATTTGGGTTGTTCTGGTAAGAAAATGGCAAACTGGAAGCTGGAATATGTAAAAAATAAAAGAAATATTGAAAAAAAAAAAAAAAAAAAAAAAAAAGAAAGAAAAGAAACAAAAATTGATTGTTTTTATTGATATTTTTTTCTTTTCTTTTTTCTTTCTTTTTTTTTTTTTTTTTGTTTTGTTTTGTTTACTGTGCACAAATCCCTTCAAATATCCTCCTTACTACAAATGTTCGTGGTTTAGAACTTTCTACCTCTGTAGCTCCTCAGGTCAGAAGACACTTAACAGTTAAAATAATCATCGTTCCTCTCAAAATCAAACTGATGGGTATAAAGTTATCAAATAATGATAAAAATAGGGGAAGGGGCGCATCAAGAAAACGGTGGGCGATTGGGCAAAAAGGGGACCAGATTCGGATTCAGGAGGTCATTTTACATAGGAATATGCTAAAATGGTGTCGGGGGCAATTTTCATGCCGAGTTGTGTTATTGCTAATAATTTCTATTAATAACTGCTAATTATTGTTCTTCACTTTTAAAAAGTGTGGAGTGAGGGGTTAACTCGGTTGTTAATTTCTTGCATGATGTTCCCGTTCATCGTAATGATTTATCCCAGATAAGGACAACTGCTTACCATTTCTAATTTATCCATATCAACACTGATCTTCGGTGGAGAAACAAAGGAATTTGACATAATTTTTGTCTTTCTAGGTTCCTTTTCAGTCCAACGAATTTGCTTTCTTTGTTTAATTCATGAAGTATTTCTTGCATATTCTTAAATGAGGAAGCAAGCAGTACAATGTCATTCGCAAACCTCAAATGATTTATAAATTCTCCAACCATTTTTATGTTTTTCTCTTCCCAATTTTAAAAAAGCTCTAAAAAGGTTCTTGGAGTAACGCAATGAACAGTTTAGGTGAAATTATGTCCCTTTTTATTATTATAGATATAAAAAATAAAATTTACCGAAAGTGGGTTTTATTACTTTTTGCCTTATCAAATTCTTTCACAACAACTTCAACTTTATGTGCTCATGTTCTTTCTTGATTATGCAGAACAAAATTATTTCTGAGAAGTGCTTTTGCATCATTGGAACACGAAGAGTTTTAAGACATCGCAAAGCAAGCCCTAAAGGGGCAGAAAGAGGCAAAAATAAGCTGAGAGCTGCATTGTAAGATGACCAACAATTTTTTTAATGAAAAAATTAGGATAAAGTAGACGATGTTCTTTATTTCCAAAATGAGGACATACATCTTTCAAAATGGGGACATTTCTCAGGACACAAAATTTCATAAAGAATGATCAAAAATGCTTCAAAATTGTTTTATAACTGCCTCAAAAGTACCTTTGTTGATTTTTAATATTTATAGACCAAATTTTTACTGTAAACATAACCATAACGCATCAAATCGAAGTGATCCAAAAAAAATAACATAATTTAGACGTAAAAGTGGAATAAATTTTAATAAGAATGAAAAATTGCCAGTCCAGATTTTAAACTTGGGGTTTTTTTTGCATGCTCTAATTCTGTAACATTGGAATTCAATTTTGTACAACGGATGTCGGATATCTATTCTATAGACATCTGACATATACAGCCCGACATGTACAGCCGTAAAGTCATGGTACTTTTCTGACAGGTCAAGGAAAATCAACAAAACAAGATAGAAATGTAAAATCTTCACCAAATGAAAGGAAAACACTCCAAGTTTCATACCTATTTAGTGCAGTTCGATGTGACCATTTGTTGCCCTACGCACATCCAAACGATATTCAAGGGACAAACTGCCGACTGCTAGTACCCTTCAACCTTCAACTGCTTATCCCATTCAGTAATGTTATTTGTGCGTGAGCTGATTCGCACTGCGTATTGTTTGTTTTCGTTAGCTGTGACCCTGCTCACCTATGCGCATGCGTGAGGTCTGCATTGATTTTGTTAAAATAGGGTAGAAGCGTAGAAGATGAGAGAATGTTTACATTTTACGAGTGAGAGATAAGTTGCGGTTTCTTTTTTCTTTTTTTTTCTTTTCAGGACATTATTGAATTTTGAGGCGATACTTCTTCGTTATATTCGTATAAAGGCAAAATGCTGATTTTTCCCCCTTGTAATTTTTAAATAAGTGTAGAAGATCAGTTTTATTCTTCGATGCAAAATAAAATCCGTAAACTTAAAAGTAAATGCCTGTTTTCTTTCTTCTTCTTCTTTTTTTTTTTTTTTCAGTTAAAATTATTTTTATTTGCTTACTTGATCTCTAAATTCGTACTATATCTGTCATACCTGAACACTTGTTTCATGCACTGATTATAGTAGTAAATTAATTAAAAATGACTTAAATTAGGTAAAATTTACATAATTCATTAATAAAAGAAGAGAAAAAGAACAACGTTTACAGTAGACTTTACCTGTAGTAAAAGTAATATATTTTTTTCTTTTAAATTATACTGCTAAAATAAAAATACCATATTTTTGGATCTCTATTTTACAGAAATTTACAGAAAATCGTATTTAAATCAAATCATTAGATTTTTTTATCATGATTATTTTACACCTTTTATTTTAAATAACTTTAAATTCGCGTAAAAAGGTAAAATAAATATTGAAGACTCATAAAAAGAAAACGAACACGTGTAGAACAAAAAGCGCATTTGGCTAAGTGCCCATCTCATTCAACGCATCACCCCTTTTCCGAGTAGGATCGTTCCGCGAGAGGTAGACATGGTTTACGAAAACGGACAGTAGTTCGTGGTAAGTGTTGCATCATCACCTATGTGCACACATGTTTTCACAAAACGGAAACTTCAGAAGTTTTATTTGATGATGATTTCACATTCCTTTTTTTTTTTTTTTTTTTTTTTTTCTTGTGACCGGTCAAAAGTGCACCACGACTTTACGGACACAATGTACTATCAAATTAAAAGAAATTTGAGAAAATTCGCCAATGAATTTTTTACATGTATAAAAGCATATGTTACGGAAATTTGTCATATTCGTTTACTGGGCTACACAAAATAATTACGATATAATAGAGTTGTACTTGGAAATTGCTGGAAGTGCATTTCAAGTCGCGTTATGTATTTTTTATACTGTGTTAAATTTAAATATACAGTCGGTAACAAAAGTGTCCGAACACTAGCAAAAATTCCTATGTAAAAAAAGTACACTTCAGACGGTTTTGTTAAATAAATTCTTATCGAACAATGTTCTTACACTAAGAACAGCATTTGACAAGGATTTATTGAACAAAACCGTATGAAGTGTACTTTTTTACATAGGAATTTTTGCTAGTGTTTGGATACTTTTGTTACCGACTGTACTATGTGGTGTACATATAACTTATCGTTAATAAAGAACGCTACAAAAAACTAAGCAAAAATATTTTTGTTAAATAGAATGTAATTGATATAAGTGCTTTACTAAATTTGATCAAGTGCAGAAAATTTCCTATTAGTGATAATTATTTTTTCATATCGATATTGTAAACAAAATATTGTTTGAAGCCCAATTTTCAATGCTGGTTTTTCCTTTAATTACGCGCTTGCATGCATATGCTTAATATATAATAATATTACATAAATATTTAAAAATTTCCGAAAAACTAGTTAAATTAAAAAAAAAAAAAAAAAATTGAAAATTTTTAATATGCTTCCTGCTAATTAATTTTTGAACTTTTCTCTTCATTTTACATGAAAGGGTTACATGAGTTTTGAAGGTTTAAAAAAAATGGCATATTTTCTTTCTTTTTTTTTTAAAAATATGTACAGGGTGGTTATAACTAAAGTGACCCAATTCAGACCCATCTAGAACCCACTCTTCTTATCGGATGTTGATGAAATTTGGTACATACAGTCGGCTGCAAAATTATTCGAGCACTAGCCAATAATTCCTATATTTAAAAAGTACACTTAAGACTGTTTTGCTAAGTAAATCCTTGTCGAATCATGTTCTTAGACTGATTAAGAACATGACTCGACAAGGATTTATTTAACAAAGCTGTATTAAGTGTACTTTTTTTTGGCAAGGATTATTGCTAGTGCTCGAATAATTTTGCAGCCGACTGTATGTTACATGAACCATGGGGAAACAATTTCTGCAATAAAAAATAGTTCACATTTTGACCACCAGATAGGGCTGTTCAAAGATTCCTTGTGTAAATTAGTCAAACTCAAACCTATAAAGAGAGTTACAGTCAGAGCCAGAAAATCATTCTGCGTGCCTTTGCCATCGTTAATCAAGCCCTCACAGAAGAAAGATCGAGCGTTACTGGTAAAACTGTTTTATCAGAACGGCAGCAATAGCTTAGTTGCACTGCGTGAATATCGTCGTTTAAAGGGATTGCGAAAGGGCCCATATCAAAGAATGGTTTGAAGAAGATGATTAGAAAATTTGAAGAGACTGGAGACTTGGGTGTGCTGCCAGGAAGAGGGCGGAAAACGATTGCGGATGAAACTATCGAAGAAGTTACTACTGCTGTGGTTAAAAGGGCCTCTAGTTCCTGGTATTCGTCAGCAAGTGCTCGATCGGTGGCACATGAGTTTGCGATTTCTTGGTCGACAGTACGAACAATTCTGCGATCCATTTTAAAATGGTATCCGTATAATACCCACATGGTGCAAATGCTGCAACCTCAAGACCGCCAAACACGATCAGAATTTGCTTGCCGATTTTTGGCGAGAATGAATGTTAACGACGTGTGGCTTTGGAAAATTCTATGGTCAGATAGGGCGCAATTTTCTTTAGATGGAGCTATTAATAATCAAAATTGCCGCATATGGGGTCCTTCACCTCCTGATATCCTGCATGAACAACCACAGCATTCTGATTACGTGACTGCATGTTGTTGATTTACGGCAGATTTTATCCTCGGGCCGTTTTTCTTTGAAACTTTCACACCTCAAGATGTTAAAAGGTGCTCTGTCACGAGTGCACAGTACAATGAACTACTTCGAAAGTAATTCATTCCTGCTTTACAGGAACGGTTATCGTCAATGTTTGCAGACCACTACCTTCATGAAAGATGAACAACTCCCCATATTGGGCGCCAAGTCAAAGAACTGCTTCATACTAACTTTGGCGAGAAGTGTAATATCCAAAAATTTTCCAGATGCATGGCGTCCTCGTTCACCCGACTTAAATCCCTGTGATTTCTGGTTGTGGGGATTCCTAAAAGACCATGTTTATAGAGGAGGAATTAAGACTTTACCTCAGTTGAAAGCCAGCATACAGCAGCGCCATGTTACTGAAATCCCTCGAGAGTTTCTTCACTTTACCACTGAACACGCTATAATGTGCTTTCAACGTGTAATTGATGTCAAGGGAGCACATCTTGAGCACATTCTGTAATTAAATAAATTTTTTATATTTCTAACATTTTTTTTTGTCCTTTTTTTGAGGGCCACAATTCCCCCTGGTGGTCAAAATTTAAATTTTTTTTTTTTTTTTTTTTTTAAATTATTGCAGAAATTGTTTTACCATGCTCCATAAGTAGTGTAAAAAGGGTGATTCACCAACACGGTGGAGGCGTAGAGGCGTAGGGTGGAGGCGCGCCACCACCCTTACGCCTCCACGCCTCCACCGTGTTGGTGAATGCACCCTTTTTACACTACTTAGTCATCATCTTGGACGAGGGGGTGTTGCCACCGGAAGAATAGAAACTTTTAGAGCGTTGCCACCGGAAGAATAGAAACTTTTTAATCGTCGGGGTGAATGAGTCATCACCTTGCATGAGAAGTTTGGTGGTGCCATCTATCGGGGAGAAGGGAGAATTTTGAGGAGTTAGATTTATTTTCCTAAATTTCGGACTTAGTATTTTTTTCACAATTTTAGGGACTTCAAAATTTTTTCGAATTTTTGCTGGGGTTAGATTTGAACCGAAGGTAAAATAGTTTCACGGCTTGATAAGTGGATAAGGGTTTTATTTATCAAGCCATGAAGCTATGCTTGTGAGTGCACTTATAAGGTATATAAAGAGAGGCGTTGCGCTAGTGAGTCATTCTGAAAAGTATCTTCGTACGAGGAAGGTATGATGCGCTTTCGTGTGAATGTGAGTCATATTAAAATTTTGTGTTGTAACCATGGAGATGTATCAGAACCCAAGTCACGCAGGAAGTTTTGGTGGTGTAAATGCCTTATTTCGTGCTGCCAAAGGCAAAATCTCGAAGAAGAAGATTCAGGACTGGCTGAGCGGAGTCGATGCATACACGTTGCACAAACCTGTTCGAAGAAAGTTCCCGACCAATCGAGTGATAGTGTATTCAATCGATCAACAGTGGCAGACCGACTTAGTGGATCTCGGCAGTTTGCAAAAGTTCAATCAAGGGCACCGCTACATCCTGACTTGTATAGACATTCTGTCTAAATTTGCGTGGGCGGTCCCTTTGAAGCAAAAACGGGGTGAAGATATTGTAAAGGCGTTCCGGTCTATTTTCACGACGAGGAAACCCAAGTCCCTGCAATCGGATGACGGAAAAGAGTATCAAAACAGACTTTTTCAAAAATTTTTGAAAGAAGAAGGCGTGCGGTTTTTTACGACGAATAACAATACGAAAGCATCTGTCGTGGAGCGATTTAACCGAACTTTGAAAACTAAAATGTGGAAATATTTTACCCATAATCACACCTACCGCTATTTAGACGTGTTGGATCAGTTGTTACACAGTTATAATCATACTTATCATTCGAGTATCAAGAGAGCTCCAGTCGAAGTAACCGCTGAAAATGAAAGCGATGTATGGGATACTTTATACGGTGACATGCAAAATGCGAAAAGAAAACCCTGCGTGTTTCAACCGGGAGATGTTGTACGAGTTTCCAAGCAGAAATTAACCTTCGAAAAAGGATATGAAACGAACTGGACGGAAGAAGTGTTTGTGGTGACTGAATGTGTGAGAAGAGACCCTCCCGTCTACCGAATCAAGGACCTGTTAGAAGAACCCATTAAAGGAACCTTTTACCCTCAAGAACTTCAAAAAGTGAAACCAAAAGAGAATTATACGATTGAAAAGATTTTAGATAAGCGGATACGGAAAAAGCGTGTGGAATACAAAGTGAAATTTAAAGGTTATCCCAGCAAATTTGACCAATGGATTCCATCTTCTGATTTATTCGCCTTATAAAACAAGTGTTTGGATTGTTGAAAGATCATTTGAAAGCATGTCGTTCTACGTGACGTTACCTTCGGACAGTTCCCTGAATTATTTTCCTGAGAATAAAATTTCTCATTTTATTACGCGATTACCCGCCCCCGTTGAATTGAAAGGGGAATGGGAAGTAGGCCTCGTCGAATTTATTTACCCTCACACCTGGTATAATGTGAATCAAAATAATAATTTATTTGGTTTCGATTTGAATGATCAGAAATCCCCGTTTGGTAGAAGAATTCCCCCTGGCTTTTACGAATCGGTTGATGACATTTTAAAAGCAATGTCTATTGAAGAGATTAAAAATAAAATTTCTTTCACTTATGATCCGCACACGAAAAAGGTGTGTATTAACGTGAAAGATAAAACAAAACTGATATTGCATGAGGGGATAGCGCAGATGTTGGGATTCGAACCAGGTGAAATCGCCTCGCCGGATATAAATATCGAGCAAACTATTTTTAGTACCTATGTCGCAGATCCCTGTGCGCATTATAGAGTGTTGCTGGTTTATTCGGATATTGTGGAAGCCCAAATTATTGGAGATGTGTTAGCACCCCTTTTACGAATTGTCAATGTGAGGGGAAAAGATGGAGAAATGATTTGCGAGACATTTGACCGACCGCACTATTTACCTGTCAGCCGAAAATCGTTTGACTCTTTGGAAATCGTTATAAGGAACCACCTCGGCGAACTCACGCCATTTGAACGTGGGCGCTCGTACGTGAAGCTTCACTTTCGTCAAAAATACCTCTCGTGATGTTTGTTCCTTACCAGTGTTGTGCGAAATCTTTTGAAGATTACTATTCCCATCAGTCGGGTAGTGGTCTAAATTATTATCAAGGCACTACTTTACAAAAGGGATATGGATTCGCTGGACTGTTTCGATCCCTTTTTCGTGCAGCAGTACCCCTCTTCAAATCGGGAGCGAAAGCGGTCGGCAAGCAGTTGTTTCATTCAGGCGTGAACGTGTTGAGTGACCTGTCTCGCGGAGAAGACATTAAAATGGCCGCCAAGCGAAGATTAAAAGAAGTTAGACAGACGTTAACCGACAAAGCCGCTACTAAAGTGAAGACGATGATTGGATCGGGCCACCGGTATAAAAAGAGGAAGCGTTCTACCAAAGCTGTCATTCGACGTAAAGCCAAGAAAGTGAAGGTACAAGATATTTTCGCTTAAAGATGTCTGGACTCATCTATAAAGATTCTGCTGCCTGTGCGAAATCCGAATTGGATTTATTTTTGATCCCACCTACGCAAACGGCTATTGAAAAAGGATACTTTGTTGAATACCACCCTCTTGCGAATATTCGAGACGGAGGACCTGTGGAATTTAATATTTCCGGAAATGGTGAAGACTATATTGATTTATCGGCTTCCTACCTGTATGTGAAAGTGAAAATTACCAAGTTTGATGGATCACCCTTAGCGGAAACAGATGCAGTTGCCCCCGTGAATTTATTTTTACTCGCCTTGTTTTCTCAAGTGGATATTAGCCTGAACGAAAGAGTGATCTCCTCGTCGAGTAACACCTACCCCTACCGCGCCTATATTGAAACGCTGTTGAATTATGGAGAAGATGCCAAGAAAAGTTTATTGACCTGCGAATGTTTTTACAAAGATGAGAATTTAGCTGCTACAGATCCTGCTGGAGACAACCCCGGATTAAAGATACGTTACGCACTCACGAATAAAAGCAAAACGTTAGATATGATTGGACCTTTGCATTGTGATATTTTTCAACAAAATCGATTGCTATTGAATATGGTTGACTTGAAAATTAAGATGACCCGAAGCAAGCCCGAATTTTCCTTAATGTGTAAAATCGATGCGGCGAAACCCATTCCCAACTACAAAGTGATTTTGGAACATGCTTCTATTTTCATACGTAAAGTGAAAGTGAGCCCAGGTGTATTACTGGGTCATGCCAAGGCCTTAGAGAAAAGTACGGCAAAGTATCCCATCGATCGAGTGTTATGCAAGACCTATTCGATCTCAACCGGAAGTAAATCCTTTATGCAAGACAATGTGTTTTTAGGAGCCATGCCGAAAAGAATTATTATTGGACTTTTAGAAAATAGTGCCTACACTGGTCAATATGATTTAAATCCCTTTTATTTCTATCATCACAAGGTTAACTTTTTAAGTGTTTACGTGGATGGACAACCCGTACCCAGCAAACCCTTGGAATTGGATTTTGAAGAAAATAACTATATAAGAGCGTATCATCGTTTGTTTTCGGGATTTAATCGAGATACTGGGATTTATCTAACCCGAGATGACTTTGCGAACGGGCATACTTTGTATGCTTTCGACTTGAGCCCTGACATGTGTGATGGACCCCATCTGAATCTACAGCAACAAGGAAATTTACGAATTGAAATCAAGTTTGCAGACACCTTAGAAAGAACCACGACTGTATTGGTGTATGCGGAATTTGAAAATATTATAGAAATTAGTAAAACACGACATGTGTTGTGTGACTTCCCCAACTGAAAATGAATTCTATTGAAATCGACACTATTTTATCCCACGATCCAGTGACCAAGAAATACTTTTCCGGTGTTTTCCCCAGTGATCAATTACCCAAGAAGATCGAGCGTTATCCTGCATGTTTTGTATGCAACGTGGACAAGTCTACAGAAGCCGGAAGCCACTGGGTGGCTTTCTACCTACCCTCCCCTACGGAAGCGGAATTCTTTGATTCCTATGGAAACAAGCCGAACTTTTTTAAAGGACCTATATCGAACTATATATCTCAATTTTCACGAGTGGTGTTTAATCTACTTCCACTGCAAAGTCATGTAACAGCTGTTTGCGGTCAATTTTGTGTGTATTATATTTATTGCCGATGTCGAGGCAAAACTTTGAAAGATTTTTTAAAGCAGTTTGTAACTGAAAATATATGTAACGACCATCGAGTCTATAATTTTGTATCCAAACGATTTCGCACACGTGCTCCTTTTTATCAATAAAAAACTATTTATAATGTAAACCTATGTGTCTGTGTTTATTTAGAATGGAGTTTCCACGCTTTCAACACCCTTTTACAATGCTCTTAGAAGGCCCCACGGGGGTCGGTAAGAGTTGGTTTCTGCGTGATTTACTGGCAGAACGACGGCGTATGTTTAACCCTCCTCCCGATAAAGTCGTTTGGTTTTACGGCATCTCTCAAAAGCTTTACGAGGAAATTCCCGATGTGACGTTCGTGGAAGGGTTTCCTTCTAATTATCGGGAATATTTAGGTACCCATTCTTTAATGATTTTAGATGATTTGATGGTGGAATGTGGGGGTGATGAACGATTAACCCACCTCTTTACCAAAGGAAGTCACCATTTAAATTTAAGTATTATTTTTATTACTCAAAACCTTTTTCATAAAGGTAAAGAAATGAGAGGTATTTCCTTAAACAGTCAATACTTAGTACTTTTTAAAAATCGTCGGGACATGAGTCAAATTACGCACTTGGGCAGACAATTATACCCGAGATCAACTCAGTTTTTTCAAGAAGTGTTCGAGGATGCTACCAAACAGCCCTTCTCTTATTTGTTGGTGGATTTAAGGAATGAAACCCCCGAAGGAATGCGACTCAGAACGCGTATATTACCGGGGGAAACCCAATTTGTGTACGAGCCCAAAAAAGGTTTAAAAGGAAAGCCCTACCGATTTTAATTCATTTGGGATCATGACGTTAACGAGGAAACAACTTCGAGACTTGGAGCTTATAAAGTCTTGTCCTCAAACCTTACGCAAGCATTTGTTAAAAAAATTACCGACTCGATCTGTCAAGGCTATTTGCGAATGTACCCTGAACGTATTAAAAGGAAACGTGCCTCTCTCCTCTTATCAGAAAAGGTCTTTAAGGAAATATAAGACGACTCTTCGAAAAATTGGTACCAAGAAAGGAAGTTTATTCAACAAGAAAAAATTGATTATTCAACACGGCGGATTTTTAAATATTTTAATCCCAGCTGCATTGTCTGTTTTAACCGGCATCATCAATGGAATTCGCAGCTAAGTATGCGTTGGTACCGGAAGAAGAATTTTCTAAGCATACGCCTTCTAAAAAGCAAATGACGGAATTTGATTTAGCTATGGCTAAAATATTAAATAGTTCTCTACCGGATCACGAAAAAATTCAACACTACTACGAACTCTTAAAAAGAAAAATGGATTTGCAAGAATATAATTTGCCTTGGATGTCTAAACAACTCGAAGAAGAACCTGAAAAAGTGGATCCTAAACAAGTGGAGTCTATAAAACAAGAACCCCAAGAAGACTATGAAACCTTTGTGTTATCATCTGTAGCTAAACCCATGAAGAAACAAGCCGAAGCCTTATTAAATTTTCTCAAGTCTCATTCAAACAAGTTTAAGTGGAACCCGAAAGGAGAGATTACTTACAACGGAAGGACAGTGGAACATTCTAATTTAGCGGAACTCTTTCATTTCATCTTTTCCGTGAATAAAAAACCACCTATTACAGGACAAAGTGAATTTTTGCAAGCCTTGAAAGATATGGGAGTACCCCAAAGTATTATTAAGAATCGATATTTGTCTTCAAGAAAAAACATTGTCAAACCGAAAAAGAAACTTATTGTAAAAAAACCTGTTGTTAAACTCAACCCTGTAACCTGGGAAACATACTAAATAAAATGAATTTGTATCTATCCATACGTGTGATTATTTATAGAATAAAATACACTTACCTGAAAACACGTCCTACTCCAACGGCTGCCTTGAGAGAAATGAATGATAAGGAGAGTTCTTATCAGCGACGCGAGGTCACGTGATTAGGGTGACGTCACGAGTAATGTGATTGGCTATGCTCAGTCACGTGATCATGACGTCACGCGTTATCTGATTGGCTACCTCTGGTCACGTGTCGAGAGTCTTATCTTATCAGAGATTGCTTATCAGCGATCACGGGTCAATGATTTACACTTATTGAAACCCCAACTTATAAATAATTTGTCTTTCATTAAAAATGTAAGTCACATGTACACGTAAAAAAGTTATATAATTAATTTTACAGAGTACTTAAAAAATAATGTATAATTAAGTTTAAGATTTTTTTTTTTTTTTTCTATAGTATATATATATATATATATATATATATATATATATAAATTTTTAGTTAGAAAGTTTTTATTAAAATACAATAATCAAAGTTTTGTACGATATTAATTTACATTGCACCTAAAACTTTAAATATATAGAAACAATTGTACAGTTGGTTTTGTCTGAAGCAAATATAAATAATAAAATCTTATTCAATTTAGTTTTTAAAACACCCTAAAGATTTCAGACACACATATTTTTATCTTGTTTAAATATAAAATCTTTTTGTAAAAAAATAGAACCGACTCCAAAAAGGAACTACTATTCAAACAGCTAAAAGTGGAAGAATATTATCAGAAAATGGAACTGTAGATTGCGCCTAAAAGTATAAAATAATTTCCTTCGCCAAACAACCTATAGCACTACAATTAATCATAACTTTTGAAGTCGGCGCAAAATTAAAAAAAAATTAATTAGTTTTTAAAGGTTTGTCTTTAGATCGGTAGCAACAAATGCTGTTGTCTCGAATGATCCATTTTCATGTTTCCTTTATTATTTTATCACTGTATACAATTGGTCCATTTGTAGCATCTACATAGAACAGTGAACATTCTACACAATGCGGTATTTATGTTTCTACGAAGTTAGATCATCCTTGATGTCTTTTGAATATGGCGATAAAAACGTAGGGCAAAAATATACACGCAAGATGTATATTTTCATAATATATATATTGTACGATGTGTTGTTTCATATTCTTGATTACTCTCTTGATATACCTTATTAAAATAATCATGATATCCCAAAGAAATTAAATATGTTTGCCAGATAATTTTGCGAATTTTCGTTCACCAAGGACGTCAGATACCAGCATCTTCGCCAACTTTTGCTGCTTACGAAATCTTATTTGTTTTCTTGAATCAAAGTAGTTTTCGGCTGCGTTATGCAGGTAACAATGTGAGACGTGTATTTTGAATAGGATTTGATTTTTGTATTGAATAAAGATATCAATTTTTATTTAATTTTGCGCCGACTTCAAAAGTTATGATTAATTGTAGTGCTATAGGTTGTTTGGCGAAGGAAATTATTTTATACTTTTAGGCGCAATCTACAGTTCCATTTTCTGATAATATTCTTCCACTTTTAGCTGTTTGAATAGTAGTTCCTTTTTGGAGTCGGTTCTATTTTTTTACAAAAAGATTTTATTTTTCTCTTTTCAGTGAAAACTTATTTATATAGCAGAGCATCAGAAGACGTTCGACGGAAGTTTCACAAGTCACAACTTCCAAGAAAAGTGACATTAGTCAAAAATTGGTTTATGTCACTGAAAAATACATTAAATGCACCCAATGTGAACAAAAAAGTTACATCTCCATCTAGAAAGTTATCCACTCCAGAGACAGTTGTGCCAGTTTTATTCTAGTCAAGTTACTTTTAAGTTGATTTTTTTTCAAATGCTGCATTTTTAAATTGTGTCACTTTTCTTGCCTTTATCGGATATGACCAAAAAATTATCTATTGAACGAACATACGTTAAATTAAAAAGTCTTTAGAAATGTAAAGAATGGATACGCTGTATTCGTAACCGAAAATTCTGTTAGGCATACATATTGAACTTTACAGTAAATACGTGTCACCCGCTGCGCTGGAAATTGCGCATCGTAAAGTTCAAAAAAAGATCAAAATATGCATTGCAGCTGACGGAGAGAAGTTTCAACATGGATACTTACACACTGCTTTTACCAGTGAAGCTGCTTGCGTTCAGCAGTTAGAGTGAGAACAGACTTTTGTGAGTATACTGTAATTTGTTTATATCTTAATGAAATCCTAATGAAACTTATTTCAGGCCAAGATCATTACGACAACAAAAAAGGTATTAAAATTAAATCATCTCTTACGAAGTTATAAGCTAACAAATTTCAACAACAACAACAAGAAACATGGTTTGTATTGAGAACCTCTTCCTTTATGAAGTCGGCTTAAAAAAACGCCTATGCGTTAATCGATGTGACCGCTTACAATAACCATACTTTGAATTTTATATAGCATAAATGTCACCCGCTACGCTACAACATATGCAATGTTTTTCAAGTGTGCACAAAATAGGAGATTGTGAACAAACAAATGCACGTTTTAAGCGTTCTGTTTTTAGCATTAATGTTTAAACTATCTTTGCGTACTACATCGATGATGCTGTGCAATTTTATAATGCACTTTTTTCCCCCTGTCTTGAAACGTTGTTGAGATAGGATCGCTAACTCCACTCTTTTCCACCAGGTGACGCTTTAGGCGGTTGAATCGCGTAGCACATGTCCACTTTACTGTACCTACATACCACTTTTATGACTATAGCTGCAGCTGTTCAGCAGTTAAAAGAGTCGGGACTAACTTTTTTAGGCACCGTGTATTTTCTTTTGATCGTAAAGATCTTACAATGGGACCTATTTCAGACCAAGACCTTTACAATAAAACAAAAAGTATCAAAATCTTATCATCCGTTCAGAAGTTATGAGCTAACAAACAAAAAAACATACGCTTTGAATTGAGAACCTCCTCCTTTTTGAAGTCGGTTAATTAGAGCATTTCTTACGAAGTTATAAGCTTACAAACACCAACAACAACACATAGCAAGAATTAAGAACACCCTCCTTTCTGAAGTTGGTTGAAAACGACTTTGCGCTAATCGATGTGACCGCTTACAGTAACAGTGCTTTGAACCACAGAGTATACGTGTCATCGGCTACGCTGTAAAGCGTGCAACGTAGTTCAAATGTGCACAGTGTAGGAAATTGCGAACAAACAATTGCACGTTTTAAGCGTTCTATTTTTAGCAATAATGTCTAAAAACTGTCTTTTCGTAGTAAATCGATGATACTCTACAACTTCGTAATTAACTTTTCTCCCATCTTGAACCGTTTTTGAGATAGGAGCCCTAATGCCGCTGTTTTTCACCAGATGGCGCTTTATTTTCTTTAGATTGTAAAGATGTTATAATGGGACCTACTCCAGACCAAGATTTCTACAACAAAGCAAAAAGTATCAAGTAACCGTATTTTGTACTATATAGCGTGTGTCTCACCAGCTACGCTACTACGTGAGCAATGTAGCTCAAGTGTGTATAGTAAAAAATTGCGAACAAAAAAAAGGCACGTTTTTAGTTTTGTACTTTTAGCATCAATGTCAAAACTATCTTTTCGTACTAAATCGATGATGCTCTGCAATTTTATAATTCACTTTTTTCCCCTGTCTTGAACCGTTTCCGAAATAGAAACGCTAGCATGAATGTCTAAACTATCTTTTTGCACTAAATCGATGATAATCTTCAACTTTCTAATTCACTTTTTTTTTCTTTAACTGTTTTCGAGATAGGAACACTAACTCCACTATTTTCCACCAGGTGGCGCAGCAAGCGGTTTAACCTTGTACTGCAGGGCCACTTTACTATACTTACATACCATTTTTATCACTATAGCTGCAGCCGTTTAGCAGTTAAAAGAGTTGGGACTGATTTTTTTGGGCACCCTGTATTTTCTTTAGATCGTAAAGATATTACAATGGGACCTATTGCAGACCAAGACCTTTTCAACAAAACAAAAAGTATCAAAATCGGAGCATCTGTTCCGAAGTTATGAGCTAACAAACATAAAAAAAACATACGGTTTGAATTGAGAACCTTCCTTCTTTTTTTGAAGTCGGTTAAAAATTTTTAAAATGAAACAATATTAATGTTATAAAATAATACACTCACCATGACTCACTGAGTGTGCTATTCCATCAAATTATTCCGCATACATGTAATAACATGTCTGACTTAGCTATATACTGAATTACCACTATTTCAGAAAAAGTTAGGACTTACCTTAAAACACGTGCTACTCCCTTGGTAGACTTGGAGGAAATGGATACGAGACATTCTTATCAGCGATACCACGTCACGAGGTCAGTGACGTCACGAATGATGTGATTGGCTATGCTCAGTCACGTGATCATAACGTCAACCCCTCATCAGTGACATCACCGATTGCTTATCAGCTAGCACAACGCGCGGAAATGTCCTTCACTACGCAGTGAAAAATATTCAAAGTCTACGGGACATTACTCGAAACGATTCCATTGTTTTATACGGTAAATTGAAATATAACACGCGGAAAAAAAGATCGACATATACCGGAGAAACTATCCATACTGTCCGATGAAAATAAGTCATACACCTAAGGAGATGCTAGCAGGATGAGAGACAAACTGCAACTGAAATCTAACGATTTGAGAAGGGCTATAAATCTCTCGTGTTGATTAGAGTGTTTTGAAGAATGGGTTTTCCCCTCATTTAAGCAGAAAGGATGAGTCATAGGTTTTCCCCTCATTTAAGCAGAAAGGATGAGTCATAGGTTTTCCCTCACCTATCACGAAGATATCTCATAATTAAGTTTCTTAATTAAAATTATGCAAATTATATGCAAGTCTTTCAAATATCTCTTAAGTAAGTTATCTAATTAAAATTATGCAAATTTTATATAAATCTTTCATGTTTATCATATGCTCTCCTAGTTAAAGATTTAATAAACCTAACTTTTATACAACATAAATAAATTTAATAAGTATAATCTGTTCAATGAATCATCAACCGATGAGTCATCAACCGATAACTCATCAAACGATGACTCATCGTAAACATGTGCGAACATGTCTAAACATGTTTAAACATGAATCTACTTGAACGCTAATATTTTACTGAATAAGTGATAATTACTATATGAATCACAAAGTATACGATATTGGAAATTAAGTAAACAACTGAATATCTGTGTCTGTCTTATTTTGAAATATTTTATTGATTTTATTTCTTAAAAGATTTAATTAGAAATATTTTATTTCATAAATGATTCAATGAATTTATAAGTTTGAAATAACTATTTTATTTCTTTAAACAATTTATTTTAAAGAGATTCACTGTGTAGGGGTTTAATAATTTAAAAGATATATTTCTTAAAACAATTTATTTTTAAGAGATTCACTTTCTAGGGATTGAATTGAAAAGATATATTTTATTTCGTAAAACATATAATAAAACCATTTATTCATAAAGCAATCCACTTGAAAAAATAATTTTTAATAATCAAATTGAAATAATAATTATTATTTTCCTTTAACTAAAAGTGTATACATTATCTCTTCATTAGAAATATGCAAATGAGTATGTTTCATATTTCGCGTAAGATATCGTACATGTGTGAACAAGGGAGTTGACTCACCTTGGAAAATCCATGAGGGGAAATATGCAAATGAATCAACCTCTACACCGATAAGTCATCCTGCATGAACTTTCTCGTAAGATCCACGGGGGTGAGTCAGCGTGACGCATGCGGATTTCCCCTTATCTAGATTAGATAACCCGCTGCAACTCATTTCTCAGGTCATTCGTAGATTATCTACTACGCAGTGAAGACGTGTTTATAGCTCTCTCCTTTACCGACGTTCGCGAAGTTTTCTACCCGTAAATTTGTTGTGTTTTTCGGCATATTGGATTTTAGTTTTCCCGTACCATTATAATGGAAGGATTCACCAACAACAATCAACCTATGGATTTTGAAAATGCAGTAAGTATATTTATCTAGTAATCATTGATTTTAATTGATTTTCTAACTGTGTTTAATCATTTTTAGTGAAATATGAGTTATTAAATTGTAATAAGAATTCTTTAACTTAATTTATTACTTTTTATGATATGTTAAAAAATAAATTTGATTGACACTATGCTAAAATCTATTTATAATGTGTTTAAAATAAATTTCATTTCGAATCTTTATTTTGTTAAATGAGAAATCTATTTTTATTTATAATGTGTTAAATATAAATTTAATTTCGAATCTTTATTTTGACAAATGGGAAATCTATTTTATTTCATTCAATAAACTATATAAAGTGAAATTTAAGTATGTGTAAAATCTGTTTATAATGTGTTTAAAATAAATTTCCTTTCGAATCTTTATTTTGATAAATGAGAAATCTATTTTTATTTATAATGTGTTAAATATAAATTTAATGTCGAATCTTTATTTTGATAAATGGGAAATCTATTTTTATTTATAATGTGTTAAATATAAATTTAATTTCGAATCTTTATTTTGACAAATGTGAAATCTAATCTTAATAATGTGTTAAAAATAAATTTGATTGACACTATGCTAAAGAATGACTTTAAAATCTATTTATAATGTGTGTTAAAAATAAATTTAATTTCAAATCTTTATTTTGACAAATAGGAAATCTATTTTATTTATACTGTGTTTAAAATAAATTTAATTTCGAATCTTTAAATTGATAAATGTGAAATCTATTTTTTTTCATTCAATAAACTATATAAAGTGAAATTTAAGTATGTGTAAAATCTGTTTATGGTTAGAAATTATTTATTGTATAAGTGAAAAAATTAGAAATTTTAATAAGTTTATTTTGTTTTACAATCTTATGACATAGAAATCTAAATTATATTTAAAAGAAGAATGAAACTTAATTTTTATTATAGTACTAAAAGATTGTGCGTGTGTGTGATATTAATCTGAAAATTTATGCTTGCACTCGAAATTATTTTTTTTTTTCTACAACTGAAAAACTTTTTTAATTAGAAGCTTTAATTAAAACTTATTATCATAAGTTTAAACTAAAAAATTTGTTATTCTAATAAATTTATCCTGCTATTTATAACTCATACTTCGTTTGGTGAGGCTTTTTATATTATTCAAATCAAAAAGTTATTTTTATTATTATTGTTTACTTATGAGAAACTTAATTTGCATTCGTTATGAATAAAAAATTTAATTATTAACTAGAAAATCAGTTTACTTATAAGAAAGTTAATTTTCATCAAGTAGTGTTGTTTACTTAATTTCCAACATCGTATACTTTGTGATTCATATAGTAATTTTCGCTTATACAATAAAATGCTAGTGTTCAAGTAGATTCATGTTTAGGATGATTCATCGTTTGATGAGTCATCGAATAGCTTATACTTATTAAATTTATGGAGTATAAAAGTTAGATCTGCATATTCAATCTTTAACTAGGAGAATTTATTTTTCTAAAATTTTTTAAAGTTGCATGCCTAATCCTATGTTTAGATAAAATAGTGTATTGGTTTATTACAATGCTAGCGTGTATAAAACTCCTCTTTCAATGAAGTAGATTCATGTTCAGACATGTTTAGGATGACTCATCGCTTGATGACTCATCGAATAGCTTATACTTATTAAATTTATGTTGTATAAAAGTTAGATTTGTATAACCTTTTGTATATTCAATCTTTAACTGGAAGAATTTATTTTTCTAAAAATTTAAGTTGCATACCTAATCCTATGTTTAGATAAAATAGTGTATTGGCTTATTACAATGCTAGCGTGTATAAAACTCCTCTTTCAATGAAGTAGAATCGTGTTTAAAATGTGTTATTGAATAGATTATACTTATTAAATTTATTTATGTTGTATAAAAGTTAGATTTGCATATTAAATCTTTAACTAGAAGAATTTATTTTTCTAAAATTTTTTAAAGTTGCATTCCTAATCCTATGTTTAGATAAAATAGTGTATTGGTTTATTAAAATGCTAACGTGTATAAAACTCCTCTTTCAATGAAGTAGATTCATGTTTAAAACGAGTCATTGAATAGCTTATACTTATTAAATTTATGTTGTATAAAAGTTAGATTTGCATATTCAATCTTTAACTAGAAGAATTTATTTTTCTAAAAATTTAAGTTGCATGCCTAATCCTATGTTTAGATAAAATAGTGTATTGGATCATTAAAATGCTAGCGTGTATAAAACTCCTCTTTCAATGAAGTAGAATCATGTTCAGACATGTTTAGGATGACTCATCGGTTGATGAGTCATCGAATAGCTTATACTTATTAAATTTATGTTGTATAAAAGTTAGATTTGTTTATTAAATCTTTAACTAGGAGAATTTATTTTTCTAAAATTTGCATACCTAATCCTATGTTTAGTTAAAATAGTGTATTGGTTTATTAAAATAGTAGCGTGTATGTATAAAAGTTAGATTTATTAAATCTTTAACTAGGAGAATTTATTTTTCTAAAATTTTTTAAAGTTGCATACCTAATCCTATGTTTAGATAAAATAGTGTATTTGGATTATTAAAATGGTAGCGTGTATGTATAAAAGTTAGATTAATTAAATCTTTAACTAGAATAATTTATTTTTCTAAAAACTTTTAAAGTTGCATCCTATGTTTATAAAATGATTCGTTTATTTAATGACTCATCGAATAGATTAAATTTATTTATTTATGTTGTATAAAAGTTAGATTTGTATAACCTTTAACTAGAAGAATTTATTTTTCTAAAATTTTTTTAAGTTGCATCCTATGTTTATAAAATGATTCGTTTATTTAATGACTCATCGAATAGCTTATACTTATTAAATTTATGTTGTATAAAAGTTAGATTTGTATAACCTTTTGTATATCAAATCTTTAACTAGAAGAATTTATTTTTCTAAAATTTTTTAAAGTTGCATCCTATTCGTTTATTTTCAGTTGGGTATTTCCTTCGGTATACCCGATGATGAATTTCATATGCTGTGTGATGTTGCCGAGATGAATGACGAGGAGTGGCGAAACCCCAATCGGATGACGTCACCCAGTCTGAACCCCAACCTGAGGCCCAACCTGAAGCCCAACCTGAAGCCCAACCTGAAGCCCAGTCTGAAGCCCAGTCTGAACCTTCTAAGGTATGTATTGTTTCACATTAAAAATTTGGTAAGAATGTTTCCTTTTACAAAAGTTTTTAAAAATTGTCCCTTTTACAAAAGTTTAAAAAATTGCCTTTCTTATTACAGGTTCAACCTGTTTGCCCTACTTGTGGGAAATCGTTTGCGAGGAATTGTGATTTGACTAGACACAAGAAAACACACAACACAGAAAAAATGTTCGTGTGTCTCATTTGCCATAAGGAATTCTCCAGAAAGGACAACCTAAATAGACATCGAAAATCGCATCAGTCCACGAGTGAATTACAAGAATCTGTTGATCCTCAGCCCGGTCCTTCTAAAGTATGTATTATTTCTTAAAGTTTTTGTTTTGTGATATTTCAAAAAATTGTATCACTTTGATTAAAAATTGTAACACTTTGATTAAAAATCGTTTTTTTATTCTTTTATAGGGTTTCTCCTGTTCTGTGTGTCTGAAGGAGTTCTCCAGAAAGGATGCCTTAAACCGACATAAGAAGTTGCATGATGCTGACACTTCCACCCATCAATGTGCTACATGTCAACGAAAGTTTAGTCGCCTGGATGAGTACAACGCTCATCTAAAGATACATAACTACCCCTGCAAAGAATGCCATTCCACCTTTTCCTCTAAGTCATCATTAATGAACCATATGCGACTTCAGCATTCAAATAGCCTAAGTGAGAGCCGGAAGAAACCGAAAACGACTCCTCCACCACTCTCTCGAAGACGACCCTATACACAAGCTTTGAACACGTTTAAGACGGTGCTCATTGAACCTACTGAAGCTACTCGGTACGATGTGAAAATCTTTTTAGAGTCTATTCGTGCCGAGATACATGAAAACATCCTACAGGAATTGTATGAGAAAGATTCGATCAAATGGTACCTGGTAATAAAAGTCTGCTTTGAAAGAGAGACAGCCGAAGGAGAACTGGAAATTATGGATGCGTACTTCAGAACACCCTGCTACCAGCAACACACTCCTGATTTAATTGATGATCAAATAAGTGTAGGATTCATGAAGATCATTCAAAACTACGAAGAGTTCTTAGAGAGAGGTTCCGGCTGGGTGCTGAGAAACATCTACTACCTAGAATTCAAGTCTGCTAAATATAACCCCTTGAGAGCGAGTAGCTATCAAGAATTGCCAGCTAAACTGCTTGCCAAGAAAGCTATCTTAAATATACAGAACAGGGATAACAAGTGCTTCCTATGGTGTCTGCTAGCACACAAACTGAATTTAGACTACACAAGCCAACCTCATCGAGTCTCCCACTATTTACCTCATGAAGAGGAAATCAAGATGGGTAATGTTCAGTACCCTGTTCCCATCTCAAAAATAGGCCTAATAGAAAACCTGAACAATCTTAGAATCAACGTCTTCGGCTACGAAAACTCTAAAGTGACCATTCTAAGAATTTCCGAAGTAGAAGATGTTGAAGCTATCAATTTATTACTCATTGAGAACGAAGAAGGTGCCCACCACTACTGTTTAATCCGGGACTTTTCCAGACTGATGGGTGGTCGAACAAAACACTGCTGCAAACAGTATTATTGTTACAGGTGCTTGCATGGTTTTTCGACAGAACTTTTGTTAAAAGACCATGAAACAAACTGCAAAAAACACACTGCTCAAGCCATTGAGATGCCCAGCAAGGATAAAAATATACTAGAGTTCACGGGAACCCATCTTCAACATCCCATCAGCTATATCATCTATGCGGATTTTGAAAGTTTGCTCGAGCCTATTGCATCTGCTGTTCCATCCTCATCAAACTCCTACTTGCAACATACAGCCCGTCATACAGCCTGCGGTTACGCTTATGTAATCGTAGGGTCTGATGGCAAAGCTGTGAAGCCCATCTTTAGCTATCGAGGAGAGAATGCAGTCAAGCATTTTCTAGAAAATATCCTCATGGAAAAAGATATCCTTGAAGAAAAACTCCAAGAAATTAAGCCAATGAAGCTCTCTTCCCAAGAAGAGGAAGCCTTCCAAAATGCAACAAGGTGCTGCATATGTCGTCAACCCCTGTTACCCGGATGCATTAAAGTTCGTGATCACAATCACGAAACTGGAGTTTTTAGAGGTGCCGCCCATGCTAGCTGCAATCTCAATTTTAAGCAGCCAAAGAAGATTCCCGTGGTTTTCCACAACTTGAAGAACTATGATGCCCATCATATCATGACAGAATTAGGCCATTTTCAAGACCATCAGATACAAGTCATCGCAACAACATTAGAAAAATATATATCATTCACTTTAAAGAAACCAGACAGTCCTGTACAGCTCGTCTTTCTTGACTCGTTCCAATTTTTGCCTGCTTCGTTAGAAAAGTTGGTGAAGAATTTGGATATTAGTCAGTTTAAAATTCTAAAAGACCAGTTTGAATCAAGTACCGATCTAAGTCTCCTCACCAGAAAAGGAGTATATCCCTATGACTACATCACCGGATTTGACAAATTCCAAGAAACAGTGTTGCCGCCTCCTTCAGCGTTTTTCAACTCACTTACGAATGAAGCCGTTGAAGAGGCTGATTATTAACATGCAAAAAACGTATGGGAAGTCTTCCAGATAAGAAACCTCGGCGAGTATCATGACCTGTATGTGAAGACAGATGTTTTGCTTCTTGCCGATGTGTTCCAAAATTTCAGAAGTCTTTGCCTACACTATTATAACATCGATGCTGCCCATTTATACACCTCTCCTGGACTGTCCTGGCAAGCCTGTCTGAAGATAACCGACGTGAAGTTAGAGCTGCTCACGGATATCAACATGCTGCTGTTTATTGAAAAAGGGGTGCGCGGGGGTGTGTCGCAGATTTCACACCGTTTCGCTGTTGCAAACAACCCGCACACTCCTCACTACGACACAAGTAAACCTTCTAGTTATATTATGTACTGGGATGCGAACAACCTTTACGGTTGGGCTATGTCCCAGTACATGCCTTACGGCAAGTTTCAATGGATGGATCCCTCTCACATTACTGAAGAATTCATCATGAACATACCCGAAGATGCAGCGGAAGGCTTCATTTTTGAAGTGAATTTGGAGTATCCATCTCATCTGCATGACCTCCACAATAGCTACCCACTTGCACCTGAAAAAATGACCGTGACAGAAGAAATGCTCTCCTCCTATGCCAAGTCCTTGTTACAGAACCAAAAATATTCAGGAACACCCAAACTGATTCCAAACCTCTACAACAAATATGAATATGTTGTACATTACAGAAATCTACAGTTATACCTAAAACTCGGAATGAAGCTATTAAAAGTGAACAAGGTTTTGAAATTTCGACAAGCACCCTGGCTAAAAAAGTATGTAGACTTCAACACAGATAAACGAAAATCTGCAAACAACAGTTTTGAGAAAGATTTCTTTAAACTGTTGAACAATAGCGTCTATGGAAAGACCATCGAAAATTTGAGAAAACGTCGTAACATAGAACTATGCAACAATGAAGTCAGAGCCCAAAAATTAGTTGCATCACCGAATTTTACAACTTTTAAAGAATTTTGCAATAGCCTCGTAGCTGTGGAGAGATCAAAACCTACCATCCTGATGAATAGACCGATATACGTGGGTTTCTGTATCCTTGAATTAGCAAAGTTGCTCATGTACGACTTTCATTACAATTTCGTTATGAAAAAGTATGAAAGTTGTGCAACTTTGTTGTTCACGGATACAGACTCCTTGACGTACTGTATCCAGACACCCGACATGTACGAAGATATGAAGGAAGATCAGCACCATTTTGACTTCTCAGAGTATCCAGAAAATCACCCGCTGCATTCTAATGTAAATAAAAAGGTCCTTGGAAAGTTTAAAGACGAGCTCCACAGTCAAGCTGCCTACAAATTCATTGGATTAAAGCCAAAAATGTATGCCATACAGTCAGCTGGTGGTGAAAAGAAGACAGCAAAAGGCATATCAACCTCCATTGTTAGAAAAATTTAAGTGTTCAAGACTACCAAGAGTGCCTGCAAAAGGAGATAGCCACTTATGAGCAACAAACCAGAATCCTACAAGAACGTCATCAACTTTATACAGTTAATCAAAACAAAAAGTGTTTATCTCCTTTTGATGACAAGAGGTATCTGCTAGATGATGGAATCACCAGTCTGGCTTATGGCCATTACAGAATATCGCAGCATCCATAGTGAAAATTTTTGTATATATTGTTCCTGCATCCTGTATATTTTTAAATTGTTTCTGCATCCATGAAGATTGTTCCTGCACCCTGTATATATCAATTGTTTCGCACCTATGAAGATTGTTCCTGCACCCTGTATATATCAATTGTTTCTGCACCCATGAAGATTGTTCCTGCACCCTGTATATATCAATTGTTTCGCACCTATGAAGATTGTTTCTGCACCCTGTATATATCAATTGTTTCTGCATCTATGAAGAATGTTCCTGCACCTGTATATATCAATTGTTTCGCACCTATGAAGATTGTTCCTGCACCCTGTATATATCAATTGTTTCGCACCTATGAAGATTGTTTCTGCACCCTGTATATATCAATTGTTTCTGCATCTATGAAGATTGTTCCTGCATCCTGTATATATCAATTGTTTCTGCATCTATGAAGATTGTTCCTGCACCCTGTATATATCAATTGTTTCGCACCTATGTAAATTGTTCCTGCATCCTGTATATATTTTAAATTGTTTCGCACCTATGAAGATTGTTCCTGCACCCTGTATATATTTTAAATTGTTTCGCACCTATGAAGATTGTTCCTGCATCCTTTATATATCAATTGTTTCTGCACCTATGAAGATTGTCTGAACCCATGCTTTGAAGACAACCTCAGAAAACTATGTGATGAGTTCTTCAGGTTGACATTTTTTATTTTATTTTTATTTTTATTTTTTTTTTTACAAGGAACTAACTCCCGCCTTGCTCTACGGAGTGAAAAGGGGCACCGCAGGGCCTCGGGAGGGCAGTCTCCCAGGCGCTCAAGGTGAACTCTTTCTTTCTCTTTCTCTTTCTTCACTTTTTTTCTAACTTTATTCTTTCTACCTTTTTTCTTAAATTTGTATTCTCTTTCTAACTTTTTTCTATACATTTTCCTTTCACTTATTTCTCTAATTGTAAATTTTGTATGTATCTCTTTTCAGGTTAAGTCCCAAAAGATCGTGACGTCATCTCACTTCCCGCAAAACTTCGAAAAAATTTTGAAGACCTCGAAATTTAGGAAAATAAATCTAACTCCTCAAAATTCTCCCTTCTCCCCGATAGATGGCACCACCAAACTTCTCATGCAAGGTGATGACTCATTCACCCCGACGATTAAAAAGTTTCTATTCTTCCGGTGGCAACACCCCCTCGTCCAAGATGATGACTAAGTAGTGTAAAAAGGGTGCATTCACCAACACGGTGGAGGCGTGGAGGCGTAAGGGTGGTGGCGCGCCTCCACCCTACGCCTCAATACGCCTCTACGCCTCCACCGTGTTGGTGAATCACCCTTTTTACACTACTTCCATATAACATATATACCAAATTTCATCAAAATCCGATAGGCAGAACGAGTTCTAGAGGGGTCTGAATAGGGTAACTTTAATTGTAACCACCCTGTATAATAAATAATTCTTTTTATTCAAAATTTTAAGGTATAAAAAAGTAACATTTAAACTATATGCTATAAAATTTTCAATAAATGTTTGGAAAATTGAGTCGGTAGGACCTGGTTTCCGGACAAAAGCGGTGAACACGATTTTTCAAAAATAATACACTAGCACCGATCTTATTGATATTTTGCACTTTCTTTCAAAATAGAATTGACTAGTGTTTGAACAACGAAGTTATCGCTCTTTTTTTATTTTTGATTACAACTAATTTTACAGGGATGTACATGGGGTGATATCATAAGCTATCTTTTGCATCTTTTTTTTTTTTTTTTTTTTTTTTAAAGGTCTTCGGAAACAAGGGCAATTTTCGAAATTTTTTAATAAAAATTTGATGAATTATTATTTAAATGTTGCTCTTGTATATGCATAAAATTTCGAATAAACTTTTATTTATTAAATAATAATAATAATAATAATAATAATAATAATAATAATAAATATGTCTAGAGAAAATATGTTTTTTCTTTTAGTCTTCGAAACCCATGTAATTCCTTAATATAATTTAACACATATTCTAAACATAGTTGGATATTACTTCATGGATTGATTGATAAATTATATATTTAAAAAAAAAAATGCATATATGCTCAATTTTCATGCAAAACCTTTACATTTAAATATAAAAATATAATTAAGTTTACTTATCAATGAGTCCGCAAAGTAATACCTACTCAAATATTTTTAGAATATATTAATAAATTAAAACAAAGTAAAAAAAAAAAAAAAGAAAGAAAAATTTAAAAAATAGTTAGCAGAGAATGTTTTAAATATTTTCAAAAAATTTAAATAGTTGAAATAATTTTTTTTTTTTTTTTTTTTTTTCATTTTTATAAATTCTGACATATTTGATAAGGTTATATTTCAATGCATACGTATGCAAAATTTTTTAATTCCAAACCGACCAATAAGAAAATGATTTTTATTGTTCAACATTTCTTTATAGGGTAAGTGCACCAGTTATTGACACTTTTAGAGCAATCTCTGATGTTTTTAATGTTCTAGTCATTAGAAAATATTTTTAGAAATCTTAAGTTAGTACATATGGTAGGAAAGACGTTCAGAACCACATTGTTAAAATATATACATTTGATAACAATTACTTTTTTTTTTATGAATTTTTATTTGACACCCACTCAATGTTACAGTAATTGACACTGCCAGTTTTTCATTTTATCAGTAATTGGCCCCCTATGTTTCAATGTTTGACACTGCTAGTTATTCATTTTACCAGTTATTAGCACCCTATTCTACAGTGGTTGACATAAAATGTTAAAATTCTTTTATGTAAAATATATGATTTTATGATTTTTCTTATTTATTAATTATTTCGGGATAGATGTCAATTACTGGAGCATGCCAATCACTGGAGCACTTACCCTATATTTTTTCTAAATTACTAAGAATGAATTATTAAAAAAATGATTCTTAATACACAGTATTCTTTTAAATATTTTTTTTATCGATTACTGAGTTAGAAATACAACATTTTGCATAATTTTAAACATTCAAAAATTCATAATTCTTAACCAATATTAATAAAAAAAAAATATGATTTTTTATATAGGACATCCTCTCAAATATTTTTTGTAAATTACTGTATTAGAGTTATAAAATTTTGCATACATTGAAACATAATTATATGAAGTACATTAAAATTTTTCGGTTTCTATTTAAATTTAGAAAGTAAAATTCGAAAGTATAAAATTTAGTAAAATGTTTAAAATGCTTGATAATAATTATTTTTTATTTTTTTTCTTTTAATTTTATATCAGGAAATTTTGACAGTATATTAAAAGCATATTGGGATATTACTTAATGCATTCATTATTAATTTATTATTATTATTATTATTTAATTTTTTTATTCTGAAAACCTAATTTATTACAAATTTTTAACATTAAAATTTTCTTAATCTTTGGGCTAAGCGATGTGATTGATAGATTAAAAAATAAATAAATAAATAAATAAATAAAAAATATGATTTTTTGCTTCAATAATTGCCATTTGAAAACAACCGTTTATGTTGAGGAAATAATTTCTTTCTTTTTCTTTTCTTTTTTTCTCTCTCCCAATTTATTGTATTTGTTGAAAAAAAAAAAAAAAAAAAAAAAAAATAAAATAAAAAATCTGGCGTGAAGCAACTGCACGACTTCCATATATAGACTTCCATACATAGCAAGTTAAAAAAAAATTTTTTTTTTTTTTTTTTTTTTTTGAAACACTAATTTCTAAGATCTAAAACTGATCTATCTAATCAGGATGGCTATTAATTTTCCTGTGATAACCACGTAAAGCATGAGAAAGGATATATAAAATGGATTTATGCAACAATTTTCAAGAAAATCATCAGAGCAGTTTTTGAGATATCAACTTTTACCAAAACTTGGTATACTCAATTATTGACCAGAAAACAATAATTACACACAAAAGATATTTAAAAGGGAGTTAATATGTCGAGTTTGAAAAAAAAAAAAATCTGTACAGCTGTTTTTAAAGGAACGCACCTGCGAAACCTGAAATTGAGTTATTTATATGGGACACCTATCAATTTTCCTGAACTATCCAACTATATAATTCAAAAGGACATCTAATAGAGTGCTTATATAGCAACTTTGAAGGAAATCCATAGATTCGTTTTTGAGATTATGGTCCCACTTCCGGTTTTCGATGACACATTTCCCGTTTTCCAATTTTCACCAAAATTTGGAAAATTCATCTGTACATCAGACCTGTCACAATTCTGAAGTTTTGTAGTTCTATCTTTATTACTTTCGGAGATATGATAGCCAGACGATTCCCCACATACATGCAAACATACACGCATACACAGATACACCCACCCACACTGACCAATTGCCAAAAAATACTTTTTTGGACTCAGAAGACCTTAAAACGTGTAAATCAGGAGATAACTCGATATCCAATTTTTGGATTGAATACAATACTTCCATTACCTACGGTAGTAGGGTAATGGAAGTAATAGTAGAAACGATTTAACTTATTAAATTTTGAAGTTAATTAAAATTTATAGCAAATAAGTTTCTTTATAATTTTTATATTATAATTAACAATAGTGTAATTATAATTTTATAAATTTATTATCACAGAATGAGGGGTAGAAAAACCGTGTTACTAAATCTCGTTAATAAAATGATGCCAAAACTTAAATGTTTAATGGATGCTGAGGTATAACCATCAATAAAATCGTAGTTCTTGAATAATAACAGCACCATTTGTCGTTCGATAAACAGCCAAAAAAAAAAAAAAAAAAAAAAAAAAAGGCAAGGCGTTGCCATAGGCAATTAAGACCTGGACAAGTCATAGCACAAATCGGAAGACGTTGTTGTAGGTAGTGGGTACAAGGAACGGAGTTTTGAGCGATTTCAATATATATATTCTTTTTTATTTATAAAGTAATACAAAAAATAGTGATCATTATTTATTTATTTATTCATTTTGAAATTTCATTTAAATATAATGACTGGCAAAGTGGGTACAGTCTGCTAGTTACAAATAAATTTATAAATTTAATCTTAACGTTGATAAAATAATTTTGAAAAAAAAAAAAAAAAAAAAAAAAAAAAGATACGTATATATTTTCTGTGAGGTTATTTTAAACAGATATTAAATAAGTAAACCAAGAATATTTACATTTCAAAAAATTTTTTTGGATAATAATAATAATAATTTTATATAATTTATTTAATCAGTTTGAATGTAGTAACTTTTTCCACGTAATGTATTTAAAATCAAAATATATTTTTTTACTTGAACCGAACAATACTGACGTTATCGAAGGTGATTATGTAAGTAAAATAAACAATTATTATTAAATATTAATAAAATAAAATAAGTAATTTGATATGTTTAACGTTAAAAATCATAAATCTTTTTTAATTTACTATAATACTAAATATTCTATAAAGGTATTCAAAACGGGCATAAATAAAATAAAATTAAAGTATTTATATTTCAATTAATTGTACTTTTGAAGAATCATAATAATGATAAACAGGGATAATCAACTTACCATACAGAGGAAATTCAAAATCTTGCCTTACACGAGATCCTTTCCTTCTATCAGTTCTCTTAATTTCAACACCATAAACACACATTATTGTCATTAAAATAATTACACATAAATATTTTGGCACCATTTTTAATAATGTGAGAGATTTTAATTTGATTTCTATTATTCATAAATTATATAACTATTTTTACGACACATATTTTAAAACTACATTTAGAACACAAACTTTTCTAACATTACTAAGGAAGCAGACGAATTAGGAACAACGCCTTCTAGCAGACAGAAACAGAACTACAACTGTCAACATTATCAACTGTCACACCTGTTTCACTTTTTTATTAGATCCCTCTTTTTATCAGAGTAAAACCACATATAAATAAATTATTCAAAAGCAGTGAGTAACACAAATGGATAATGCATTAAAATGCACTTCGAGATTTTAATGGAAAACCACAATTTAGAAAATAAAACGGGAAGAGAGATATCAACCGGCTGTAAGTAGCAGACGATATTGAAGAAGATTATCGCTCTATTCCCACTGCAGTTGGGGTTGTGTTCAAATCAAATCCTATTTTGTAGACTTTTTGAAATGTTTCGAATTCTTAACGTAAAAAAGTAAAAGATGATTAAAATTTTTAATGATTGCAGTCATAATAAAAAGCCACATGTTTCTTGCTCTCTTTCTTTTAACGAGAATCTAGAGAGACAGACAAATTGAGTTGCAAACTGACGATAGTGATTTTTCCTTTTTGTTATATTCTGTATGCATAAAAAGAAAGTATTAGATTCGTGAAAATTTTTCACAGTTTAGATTTTTGATGGATTTACACGTTTTGAAATTCTTGAAAGTGATTTGACCATTTTTAGAAAATATGTACCAAAAACTTTTGTGGACTCTGTACTGTATCTCCCGAACCAATGAAATAAATTTAACCAAACTTGGTATTTAGTTGGACCTTTACTTATATTGGTGCTGATTACATTTGGGGAACAATCACTCAACAGGTAGCGCTGTTGTTTCACTTTTTCATAATTTTTAATATGGCAGAATAGTACGAAATTTCATATAAATATTCATATTGAGAATTATTTTTAGTGCGAACTTAATATATATATATATATATCTGATAGTAAACCAGGATTTTTAAAAAATAAAATAAATACATATATATATATATATGTGTGTAGGACATCGCTTCCATCCTGGGTGTGTATGTGTAATTTTCCACTATTGGTATTTATTTTTATGTTTTAAAAGAACTCGTCAATACCTTTAAAACGAATTGTTGAAGCATGGATATTTGATAATTTAAAGCAAATTTATTAATTTCATTAAAAAAAAAAAAAACTGATCTAAAGCTTTTTTCAGATACCGTCTATAGGGCAAAAAATGGAATTTATTTCGATATTTAGCGTTATTTAATTATGAGAAAACTTTGGCCTGTGAAACCTTTAATACCAGTCAGAACTCCCGAAATGAAAAAAAAAAAAAAAAACATTTGCAATTTATTAATGATTTATCTTATTTATTAGCCAGCAAAAGTTATTGTTTTCAATCAACAATAAAAGCGATTTTGTTTTTAGGAGCCGCAGACTGGAATGAAGCAGAATGAAATTCTTTCCCATATTACTGGATCTATTTATAGTTGCAACTCGTGGAAAGTAAAAATGATGAATTTGATTTAATTATGTATAATTAAACATATATGACTCTTTTATCTTTGTAGAGCAATAAACAGACATTGTGGGAGAAGCTACTAAAATCTGTAGGAGAGAATTTTGGATTTTGTTTTCAATTGCTTTATTTATTTATTTTCTATTTATTTATTTATTCATTTATACTCTGTAAACTAAAACAAAATGAGTACACAATTTCTTAAATTATAAAAAAATTAGTTAAAAATTGTATTTCAAAATTTCCTTAAAACAATTATTTATTTATTTATTTATTGAAAATGTTATTTTCCTTTCTTGTTTTTTGCAACTTTTCAGGAAAATATATTTAACATTGATTGAATAATTATTTTTTCTCTATAAAATTTCTATAAGAATTTTTTCCTCATCTAATTAGCCCGAGCAAAGACGATCTATCCACCCCAAAAATACATATGTATTTAAAAATTATATAAACTTTTTACAATTGAACTTTTCTTGCGCACAGCCTCAATTCATGTATGAAAAAAGTTTCCTCTATTCCTGTGATCTTGATTGAGAGAATATGTAGGCCGTCTACCGCCTTCTGCCGAGAATCCCATACTTAGTAAAGAATTGGCGAATAAGGAAATAAAACGAAGAGCGTCAATATAAAATACGCCAGGTTGACTAGCAAACCAGTTTGTGTGGGCCCGCGCTGTTTCGAAATTCATTTTTCGGTCAAATATCTCCACTAAGAACGGAAGTGAAGCACTTGATGAAATATTGAAAAATAAACAAACAAACAAACTCTGTTTTAAACTATTTAAGGCAACAATGGATGTTAGTTAAAAAAAAAGATAATATATATATATATATATATATATTATCTATATAATATTTACCTTACGTGGGCCAGTTGCGATTATTTTTTGTAGAAACGATACGATATCGCTATCGTATCTTTATAAAATACTCGAGAATAAAAAATAATATATAAGCATTATTTAAGCACGCGGACTCAGTTCAGTGATCTAATTAAAAAAAAATTACGATTTTTGTTTGATGACATCCTTTTATTAAAAAATCTATTTTTAAAAGTTGCATCTTTACAATCTTTGTAAGTGCCATTTTTAACCTAGCAATACTTTAAAGATATAAACAAAATATGAATTTTGTCATAAATTAACTGAAAAACGCGGTAATAAAAAGTATAATCAAAATAGGAACTAAGTTATATATAAAAAAAAAAAAAAAAAAAAAAAAAAAGTTAAAATGAATAAATTAAAAGGTATCGCCAAGATGGCGGCAAAAATTTAAAAGTTGCCATAGGAGTCCCATACTAAAACTGTCCTTCGTGAGGAAGTATGAAAACTGGGTCTTCAAACATGAATTTTATTTTGAAACTTTTCTTTGAATGATTTGGTTTAACTATCATTAGCGTTTCATCCTACAAAAACTAATAATAATTTGGCTTGAGGTGAATTAAAATTTAAATTGGGTGGTGAATGTGGTTGGTACAATAGTTATACGTTTCAAATTAAAAAAAAGAAAAGAAAGAAAAAAAAAAAAAAAAAAAAAAAGAAAGAAAATGCGAAAATTTCGCATGGGTTTGCTAGTTATGAAATATTGTACGTTAATATTGGATTTTTTACAGATGAAAAATCTAAAATTGAAAGTACGGTGTAAAATTTAATTAAGATATTAATTAAAATTTTGCTAATTATTCGCTAATATTAAAAATGGTCCACGCATATTATTTTTTGTTGAAATGCCCTAAAGTTTGCTAAACTTGTTCATAATGCATTGCACCCCTGCAAGAAAAGTGAAATCTTAAAAGCATGACAGTTTGAGTTTTTGTTATTGAAAAATGTGTATAAAGTGTCAAAATCTATGCAAAAAAAAAAAAAAAAAGGCGTATTTCTATCCCTAAAATTATCCACCTGAGGGGCAGTTAGGTTAGTTTAATTATAATCCTAGTAATTGCGTTATCGTTATCTTTAAGGGAACTTCGGAATTTTGACTTAACACCACTGAAAATTACATACAAAAGCTTATATTTTCATTTAATATTTATAAATTGATCTATATTAGGTTTTTTCAATGAAATAAATATTTAGGCAACAGTTCTTATGGTTTTTGATACATTTATTACAGATTTGAAATCCTTAATTTGTGTTTTCATAATTTGCATTTTTTCATGAATTTATGATTTTTAAAATACTAAAACTTCTATAGATATTTAAGAAGAAACTTAATATTGTTTGGATGTTTAATAGAACTTACTTAAAATAATTGGGGATTGATTTTGAAATTTATTATAATTAGTTTTTTGGGAAAAAAAAAATTATAAAATGCATGTTAATGTAAAAATTTTGCGGAATAATAATAATAATAATAATAATAATAATAAAACATGATTTTTGATATATTTTTCAATTTTTCTTTTTAATTTTTAATATTTTTCTTTTAAAGATATTGCAAAATTCATCAATGATTATTTTAAATAGATTCTAATAAACATAAAAAAAGAAAAAAAAAAAAAAAAAAGAAAGAAAAAGGCTTTCCTTAAGTATTTATAGAAGTTTAAGAATTTTGAACATGAATCTATGAAAAAATGCAGATTGAGAAAACGCAATTTAAAGATTTCAAATCTGTAAAAACTATATCAAAAATAATAAGTGTTGTTGCCTATATATATATGTTAATGAACAAACCTAATATACTTTTCTTGACGAGGTGCGATATGTTTGCATAAAACTTACTAATAATTTTGTTAAAATTATATTTTTTGTTGTTTAAAATCTTTTGAAAATTTGAGTAATTTTGCTTGAAATCACGTATAAATATATTAAAAAAAAAAAAATAAAATAAATAAATAAATAAATAAAATAAATAAATAAAAATCTGAAGCAAAAATTAATGCTTATAGAGCATTTTAAAAATTAAAAATTAATAAAATAAATTTTAATTATTATTTTATTAATTAAATTTTATATCTTACTTCAATCGAGGTTCTTTAAAAAAAATCTGGTGTGAAACAACCACACGACTTCCATTACCCACTATAAAACGTATTATATACATTTTTTGGAGATATCATATGCATTTTTTGGAATTTTTCAGTAAGAGAATTTTGATACACGTATAAAGACATATAAAACATAGTTTACATAGCGAGTAAGGAAAATAAATAAATAAATATATAAATAAAGTTATTTATTTTTTAAACACTAATTTCCGAGATCTAAAACTGAACTACCTAATCAGGATGACCGTCAATATTCTTGTAATAACCACGTAATACATGAGAAAAGGTATCTAAAATGGGTTAATGAAACAATTTTCAAGAAAATCGTTAGAGCCGTTTTTGAGATACCAACTTTTACCAAAACTTGGTATTCTCAATTATTGACCGGAAAACAATAATTATACATAAAAGGATATTTAAAAGGGAGTTAATAAGGTGAGTTTGAAAAAATCCGTACAGACGTTTCTATAAGAACGCACTTGCGAGACCTGAAATTGAGCTATTTATACAGGACGCCTATCAATTTTCCTGAACTAACCTACTATATCATTCGAAAGGGCATCTAATAGAGTGTTTATATAGTAACTTTGAAGAAAATCTTTAGAGCCGTTTTTGAGATACGGACTTACGGTCCCATTTCCGGTTTTTCACTTTTCCCCCAAATTTAAAAATTCATCTGTAAACCAGACCTGTATTAAATGTGAAGTTTCGTAGTTCTATCTTTATTAGTTTCGGAGATATGACAGCCAGAAGATTCCAAACGTACACACACATACACACATGTATACACAAGCATATACACATACACTGAACAATTGCCAAAAACTACTTTTTTGTACTCAGGAGGCCTTAAAACGTGTAAATCAGGTGAAAACTCGATATCGAATTTTTGTACCGAATAGAATACTTCCATTACCTACGGTAGAAGGGTAATGGAAGTAAAAATCATTATTTATTTATTATTTATTTTTAATTATTTATTTTACGACTATATATTTTTTTACTACTTTTATTATTATTACTATACTAACATTATTTTAAAACAAAATTAAGTGATCTAGGGCGTTTCAACCTTAAAAAAATCGGCGTTTTGGAAAAAAAAAAAACTTATATGCTGAAATACGAACATTTCTGAATATTTAAATTCTCATTTATGATTCTAGGTATTTGGGTCCAAAAGTTATGAGCGAAATTGTTACTGACATCAGTATTGAACTTAATTCCATTTCTAAACTTGAGCGCTTCTTTTCCCAAAAGGGTCGGGCCGCGGTAGCCCAGTCGGTAGAGCGCCGGCCTCGTAATTGGAAGATTGCGGGTTCGGTACTCGAGCCGGCCAAAGACCATCATGTACACTAATGGTGGCTGGTGCACGTAAAATCTGTCGTGGCCGCAAAGTCCTCCATGTTTCCATCAAAAATTATACCTCTGGGGGTCACCGAAGCGGGAGAGCCATTCCTTCCGTCGAGGATCAAAATTGTGATGGCATGTCACCGGACCACCCGTAGGGGGGTGTCCCAGACCGTTGCCAATTGCCCATCTGCGCAGCATTAGTTCGACGTAAAAACCCAACCACAACCCAAAAGGGTCTTTTTTGCCATCATCCGTAAGATTTTCAAAAATGTTTTCCACCTATTGATATAAAAATTTGTATACACATTTATACAAATGCTATCTATATAATGAATTAATTTTTAGTAAAACTAACTTTATTTAGTTTGCATGAAATGGGCTTATTTAAGCATTTTAAGACCATAAAATAATCTGGTGTGTCATTCACACGACTTTCTCTTACCCTGAAATTTAATACTATACGTACAGGTTGGAGATTAAGAGGTAAGATAATGTTAAGTAAACCTATGTTAAACAATTCAAATTAGGCTTCGGAAGAGTTTTATATGATAATTAATTTTGTGTGAGGGGGGCTACCGCCCCCCCCTCAACCCCCCGTTACATTAGATGTATATAAAATTTAATTCTGTTATTAAAAAGTAATTCTGTATTTTAAAAATAATTTGTTAAAATTATTATTTAAAAAAATTATCTTTTATGATAATGCAGACGATTTCCATATTAGAGAAGTAGTATAACACTAAATATCCAAATAAAGTTCATTTTATTCTTAATATTTTAAAAAAAAAAAGATTTTTTTCTAATTTTTTTTTTCGTTAAAAGTGAAAAAAATCGATAACTTTGTTTTAAATTATCGCAGATCGATGGTTCAACCATTCGTTTTAAAGGTATTGGCGAGCTCTTTTGAAAGATACCCATCATGAAAATTTACTCCCCTCGAGGGGGGACTTCCCCCCTAGGGGGGGGGGGGGAAGCGAGGCTCCTATATACACAAAAACATTTTCCCAGTTGACTATCTCTATTACAAAATATATGTATTCGTTTCATTTGGTTTAGTGCAGTCTATAGACGTTGAACTCTACTTACCTGCAATTTCCCCCATAGACGTAATGTATTAGAATTCTCTTGATTGTCCCTGTACACGAACCATTTGCTTGATCTTAACGAAAAGCTTACTGTAGCATCTATATATGATACACATTTAGAATACCAAGTTTGGAATGTCTGCTACTATTTGTTCTTGAGATATGCTGATAACAGACACACACACACACAGAGACATACACACAGACACACAGACATACACACAGACACACACACACACAGACCATTTGCTAAAAACATGTTTTTCGTATTCAGGGGACCTCAAAACGTGTAAATATAACAAAATCTCGAAAATTTGACCCAAAAACAATACTTTCTCTACCTTATGGGTAAGAGAAAGTAAAAAGTCAATAAGTTAATTTCATGGTAAGATATCATGCAGATGGTGGCAAAAAAGTCCTTTTGAGAAAAGAAGCGTTAAAGTTTAGAAATGCAATGAAGTTCAACACTGTTATCAATAACGATTTTGTTCATAACTTTTGAACCAAAGTATGTTAAACCATAAACGAGGCTACAAAATGTTCAGAATTATTTATGCTTTAACGTATATCTACTTTTCAAAAAGTCGTTTTCTTTAAGGTTAAAACCCCCTAGACTCTTTAGAATGTTTAAATAGAATTTTTATTATTACATCAAACTTACTTACCAAACACGGAATTAATAAAAGTTTTGATTTATTAGCTTTAAATAAAATTTTCAAATGTGTCTTTTGTCTTTTTAAATAAAATTCTCTCCATTGCATCCTTTTACATGCTTTCTTCTATATACTTCTTCTCTCTCTCTCTCTCTCTTATTTATTTTTATTTTTTTATTATTTCTAGCTACTTTTTTATTGTTAAAGTTACTACTAAAGCATAATCATAATCAATGCTCTTTTTATTTTATTCGATGTCTTTTTATTTTAATAAAATTTGATATTGATGGTGGATTTTGGATTAAGATTGATTGCCTACACTAGGAATCTAGGGCTGGATGGAATGCTTTGGGGAACCTTCTGGTATTTTTACGTAATACGTGTAAGTGAAATGACTACTTGAGTACCGTGATGATGAGAAATGATCAACACCAATAATAATAAAAAACTTCTCATCTTTAGTTACAAAAAAAAAAAAAAAAAAAAAAGTAATGGTAAAAAAATACACGTGTTGATCAAATATCTTAAATATACACTTTAACAAAAGACACTTTATATGTGTTAAAGTGTCTATTAAAAGTAACTGATAATAATATTAGTTAAGATACATTACTCTTTTAGTTAATAAAAGTAATAAATACTACATCCAGAAGTTCTTAGATTGGTTTCAGAAATAAAAATATCCCTCCAAAAATCTGCAATTATTCATTCAATATTTGCATATAAATCAAATTACAGTCAATTCATTATTTTGAGAATTAAAAAAAAACTTACGCAGGCATTCGTTAGCTTGAGCAGGCGTGGCAGGAGCCCAAAGTCTTTGATTATACAATGGCAGGCACTTGTCACAGTCATCTCCCATGGTATGATGTTCGCAGCGACATACAAGACGCATTATACCAGTTTTTTCGTCAGGAATATATATGCAATCACTGGCATGTCCATAACACCGGCATCTAAAGGTATACTATGGATAGTTAAATGTTTGCAACGAAGACGTTGTTTGAATTACAAGAATAAGTTAAACAAGGCAAAATTTATAATTTACTAAGTTTAAGAAAGCTTGTTTCAAGTATCACACCTTTGTAATTTTGGGGGGGGGGGGGTGGTGGTAATAATAATAATAAATCAACTGACACTGATACACAAATGCACTAAAATGACTCCGCAAAGCGGGAAGAGTGGACTAGGGGCTCTTGAATAGTGAACAGACATTGCAACTTGCCGCTAATTGTGTGATACTTACACAGATGCCAATATTTTAATTTACTCCAGAGTATTTTTAGCTCCGCCTTTATTTCGCAACATTTTACTTATATAAAATTTTTCTCCAATATACAACTTCGGTAAAATAAGAAAAAATTATTCTTAAAAAGTAAGGGGTATGAAAAAAAGGCGAGGCCAAAAATACTACGGAATAAATTAAAATGTTGCTATCTATGTACTTAGGAGAACAAAATGAATTTTTTAATACTTTTATTAATTTCTTTTTCTAATATTGCTACTTCTAAAAAAAAAAAAAAAAGCAATGGCATTTAATAAAAAATGTTAAAAATCGTAATCTTGGGATAAACATTATTAAAATAGGAACATCTAAGCAAAATGTATTTACTAAGTAAAAGTCGCAAATAACTTTATTGTATGAATACAGCAAACAGCGTGTTTCAAACAGACAGCATCAAAATCTTGAACACCTGAAAGAATAACAGCAGACAGTTGTTCAGATAACATTGAGCGTACCGTCATCAATGCATTCATTGCTGGGAGAAAACCCATAATTTTAAATTTAATACAGCTAAAATATTTTGCAGGTCGAAAAATACACTCGAACTCGATTTCTTTGAAGCTTTGTACATTTATAAGAATCTTAAAAACATTGTTGTTAATTGGAATTTTGGTGACTCCCTCTTTGTGTGATTGTTAGACATTTTATGTTCAGTCAATGTTTTCTTGGTGATGATACACTTAATGCTACCGAAACAGCTGTCTGCTATTATTTCATTTGGCGTTCAAAACGTTGATAATTTTTATTGTGTTTATTTATCTAAGGCTAAGCCTCTTTTTAATTTAACTTCATTATAATCATTTTGTAAACATAGATAATTTTTATTATTATTATTATTATTATTATTATTATTATTTTTTTTTTAATATAATAATTAAAGTTTTAATCCCATTTTAAACCCAACAGATTGCAAACAACTAATTGTATTTGAATAACTATTGTCACCTTAATGTAAGTTTGAGAACTTCTGATAAGGCTTAATAATCAAAATAATAAGTCATACCGAGCACCGACGGAGAAGTCACTTATGGCAAAAAAGTAAGATTTCAAGACTATAGGATCTTCAAATATCTCGTCACCGAAAGTATTCATCTTGTCTAGGGAAATTCTAATTGCTGTAGCAATAACCCATTCCTGAAAATAAATAAATTAATCAAGAAAAAATAAAAAATAAAAAAGTCTAGAATCTAATTTTTTTTTTCTTTTTTTAAATTTAATTTCTATTTATGAATACATGATAGAATTAAGGTAAGCTATTTAAGAAGAAAGAACTTCAATTAGCTTTAGAAAGAATCATTTTAAAATAAATTTCATTTGAAATATGACAATAGAAAAATGTACTTTTGAAAAATGATTTTGTTTGTTAAAATAGTTTGATTAATAGTATAGTTTTTAATGACAATCAATTAAAAATAATCAATAGTGTAGTTTTTAAAAAATAATCAATTAATCCCTCCGTAAAGCACGCTTTCTTCCCAGGACACCACGAAGGTGTGGGGAGGACAGGGCATCCATAGGATGAATGTCCATAAGAAGCAGAGGTGCTGCACGGGAAAAAATTTAAATAATCAATCACATAGATTTTAAAATATATCTATGGTCACTTATTTTAAAAGTAATAATATGGAACAAAAAGCTCTCATCATGCACAATATAAGGACAGTGTTTTATTTGAATTATATTGTGTTGTCGTGAATAAAAATTAGACTCATGTTGTACTAGATATACATTTAGACATTTAAACTGTTAATGAACTAAAAAAATACCCCAGGTAATTCTCCAAGAAACATGCAAAAAGGATAACCGAGTATAACTCTCATTAAGTTAAAATACCATAACACGCATCAAATTTTTGCTCAAACAATTAATAGTGCATCCATAACATGAAATATTAAATCTTCTACTTGGCCTTGAGAAATAACTACTATACTAAAATACTACTATAACGAAATATTTATTTCCTTTATGTTGGGGCCACGGTAGCAATCGTGTATTCTAATATTGGTGCACGTAAAATCTCGCAATGTCTTCCATGCTCCCATCCAAATTATACTACTGGAGATCAATAAAACGGGGGAGTTTTTCCTCTTCATGGAGGATCAAAATTATGATGGCATATTTCAAGAAAACCCTTAGGGATGAATTCCAGACCATCACCAATTGATCACAGTACAACACTAGGGTAATCAACCAACCAACATTTATGCTGTGGCTAATTTTGGTAATACATTCAATAAACGTATAGCTTGCTGGTGAAAATTACATTCTGGGAATACTCTACTCTCAAAATATTTCAAATAGAACACTATCAACGTGGTTTAAGAGAACGTTTTGTAATTTACTTATGATTGGTCGACGATATCATAAAATATAACACAACACATGATATTTGTATAATAAATTAACTAGATGAAGAAGGGGTTTTATTTCAACTTTCATCAAATGAATTTATCCCAAAATTAGAATTATCTAAATAATCAAAATTAATATAATTTTATGAATTTAATTTTACTAATATTACTTCATAGTAACTAAACAAGCAGTCAACTTGCCTTCGAATGTCTCACATATGTTCAAGAAATTTTTAAATTAAACATAATGCATTTCATTGATTGCCACATTATTATAATAAATATCATTTTAGAAATAAAAGACCAAGTTCCCAAAAAACTAACATTTGAAATTGATGACATTGCTACAAAAAGCTATTGAAATAAGTATAAAATAAATAAACAAGTAAGTAATAAATAGTAAAATATAATAAAATTTTATCCGTGGTTTCCATGCGTGCAATTCAACTTAATGAAATAGTGAGAAAGGATAATTTAAAGGAAAACTTACATCACAATCGCAGCAATGTACTGAGATAAAGAAAATAAAATTTTATCCATGGTTTGTGTGGTTTTGGCAGGTTTTTTTTTTTATCGATTTAAATAATAATTTTAACATGCAAAATTCAATGGACCATTTACAGAGATTTATTTATTTATCAATATAGTGTGTATAATGTAAGTTGCTATCATCGCAGAAAATAAAACTAGAATAACCAAAATTTATCATCCATAAAACTAAACAATGTCTATTTTTAAACTAAATTCTACGCGGATTTTTAATATGCCAGAATTTAAAAAAAAAAAAAAAAAAAAAAAAAAAAAAGAGAGAAAAAAAAACTAATAATAAATTAAATATGTAGAATTTAACTACGCCACGAGAAATTAATAGTAATAAGGAAATAGATACGTAGTTATAAAATTTGAATTAAAGATTACAATATCACTTTTAATTTCTTGTAGATGTTAGAATTTCGAAACCGATAAATATCATGAAATAAAAGATGAATGCATTTGTTTTAAATATCGACTACTAAGTGAGAGAAGATTGACTAGTTACCAATATTATGTCTTTTTTTTCAGAACTGCTTATAATAAAATAAAAGCAATGTTACACATAAAATCAATTTTTGGCTTTATATAACTTACACAAAGTTACTTACTTGTAATACTAGATTATTTTCGAAATCATAAGCACCAGGACGACCTTCGAGCGTACTGAAAACTACAGTGCCGCCTGTCAAAGGTGAAATATCACTGAATTCTGATGTACACAGAGGTTGAGTCTCGTTGGCTCTTGTTACATATCCACCATCGGGTAATCCAAAAGTCTCATTACAAGAGGCACTATAATATTGATAAGGTTCCCAGTCAGAATCGAGGGAGGTTCGTTTATAAATAGCAAAACTCTCTGGTCTGGGGCTATAAAACTTCAATCGAATGTATGATATGTCAAAAGACTTGCCTGGAAAAAGGAAAGAAGAAGAAGAAATAAGAGTTAAGGCTTATTATAAAATAACATTTTATAAAATTTAATTTTAATATAGGTTTAAAAATACACGGCAGATACACTAGGAATTTTGTTGTATTTATTAAATTTTATTTCAATATTGGTTTAAAAATAAATTGAGCCATTTTTAAATGTAATATGCTATGAAGATTTTTTTTTTTTTTTTTTTTTTTTTTTTTTTACTAACCTTTTGCAAAATAAAAATATGGTTCTTTAAAGAGATCATGTATAAAAAAAAAAAAAAAATAAATAAATAAAGCCACATAAACTTTTTAATTACTCTTATGAACTAGTATGTTGTGGCTATTACAACATCTTTTAATATACAGGGTGGCCATAATTTAACTAACAGGACTTATAGTATTCTATAGTGCGATCTGATTTGAAGAATGGCACCAAAGCTTATAGGAATATTAAGCAAGACGGAGGACGAAGGATTAAAAAAAAAAAAAAAAAGTTCCAAAAGACACCGTTAGGGGAATACGCGGGTGGCGCTGTGAAATAAAAAAGAGTAAATAAATAAATAAATGGAAAATTGGGGATTAATTATCGCGGTTTCTCCAATTCCAAAATAATAAAGGGGACAAAAGCAGTGTTTTTTTTTTTTTTTTTTTTTTTTAAATTCACAATCATCAGTTTTAAATTATAAATTGGGACAAAAGTTTTATTTAGAAAAACAGCACCACATATTACCCTAAAAAAAATTCAGATTTTTTTTTTTTTTTTTTTCCGTAATCTTTTTTTTTTTTTTTTCCGTCTCGTTTATGCAATCCTCCTTCAAAGTTTAGCGCTATTAAATCATGCTGCAGAATACTATAAGCACTACCAGCTAAATAACGGCCCCTCTGTATTTTCCCATAAAAAATCACTTTGAAGCAAAATATTCATTAAAATTATCTTCCAGGGTGAATTTAGACGGCTTTCATCTCAGAAAAATATAATACTAAATATCAGTGTATCCCGTCCAGCCATTTTCACGTGATAGTCGGTCAAATAAAAAACGTTCTATATACCTCCACGCATCGCATGCACACAAAGAAAATGTCCTGAAATTCTTTTTGAGTTTATTGTTGCCTAAAACATAAAGATAACCGTTTTTTCTCATTCAAAGCGATTTACTGACAAAAGCCATAGGGAGCATGCGCAGTCATTTTTTACCCATATTTCTAAATCTAATAAAAATTTTGAAATGTTCCATAAATATAATTTTAAGTTAGGTAAAGACCTAAATTCCTGCCAAGTGTCATTGAATTCTGTTGATCTGTTCTCACGTGATACTAGAACAAAAATAGCGTTACAGCCATACAGACAAAACGACACACACAGACAGAAAATTTTCTGAGGTCATTTTTGGCTTTCACGATGTGTGAAACGTGTAGATATCGCAAAATATTTTATTCTAAGAAATTTACAGACAAAAGTCTAATTTTGTTAATATAGATATTCCGAACCAAGGGATAATGGTTCGATATTTAGTAAATTCCGAACGGCTAGGTCGATGAGCGTGACCTGGGATCGAACCCGACACTTCCCTTCTAATAGCTTTGAGCGCAGAACCACTCGGCCTCTGATGTATAAATTTGTAAGAAATTTCATGCATTAGTTCTTGAACTAGAACTTCTACAAAATTTTTGTTACATATAGAAGTTGAAAATTTTTATAAACGAATATACTTTCTTTTATTAAATAAAAAAGAAAGTAAAAAATCGTAAAAAAATTATTTTGCTTTATTCTTTACTTTTTATTCTTTACTCATTGCTAATAATACTTTAAAACTTGAAAAAGAGTTTTAATACATACTTAACAATATCCTTTCGCAATTGTTCAAAATTATTCATTTATGCTGATAAATATACAAAAAAGTTTTTATAGTGTACTTTATTTTGACAGAAGACGCAAAAATAATCAAAAAAACATAAAACTAAAAAGAGGCATAAGGCTCCAGAGCGTCCGGAGTCTGGCGTTATCGATCCGTGGATGCAGAAGAGCAAGACAGCATGGTTTTATAAAGAATCTCTCTTTAATCGGGTCACATATTCAGATCACACGACTCATTGCTTTCCCACTAAGGGTTACTAATCACATAAAGGGCATTGAAATTGATAAATTATGACCCGCAGTGCGTACTGTACAAGTTTTTCAACTACTTCGTAAGTGGGAACAATATTAAAAGATACAGAAAGATTTTACATTTATGAAATTTTATTTATTTATTTATTTTCCATTTCTATATTCAATAGAAGAAAGTATTGGTTTTGTAATCATTTTTGACTTCCCGTTTATGATAGATTTACACGTTTTAAGAGGTCTAGAACATGGTTTGACCATTTTTAGGAAACGTCCGTCTGTCTCTCTGTGTGTATGTATTAAAAATTTTGTGGCAGCTGTAGTTCAAGAACTCTTACACATAATTTTATATAAATTTATATGTAGTGCCTTAGATTTAGTGCAAATTTTTAGATTTAGTGCCTATCAACATTTGATATAAATCTTTTATCAGAAGGCGTAGCCATTTCGTTTTTCATACTTTTTAATATGTCAGTATAGAACAAAATTTCGTGTAAATGTGCACAATGAGAACTATTTTTAACGAATTATTCTGAAACAACAAGAAAAAAAATCATAGTAATAGTCAGCGAAGATTTTTTTTTTTTTGTATACCTAGGAGCTTTCCCCCTCCCCCCCCCCCCCACCTCCCCGGAGGGACTGTCAATTTTCAATATGGTCTTCCAAACGAATTCGTAATTACTTTTATAACGAATAGATCTGTAATAATTTAAAACAAAGCTATCGATTTTTTCAGTTATATATATATATCCAGTCGCCGTCTGTATCGCACAAAATTGACTTTCTTTCGATATAGATATTCGATAAAGATTTCTTTAGATATTCCCCATTTTCTTTAGACCATATTGAAAATTTACAGTTTTTCGGGGAGGTGGTGGGGTGGGAGGAATTCTCCAAGGTATACAACAAAATTTTCTTGGCTGACTATTACTATGATTTTTTTTTTTTTTTTTTTTTTTGTTTCAGAACAATTCGTTAAAAATAATTTTGATTGTGCACATTTGTACAAAATTTTGTTCTACACTGACATATTAAAAAGTATGAAAAACGGAATGTCTACACAATCTGAGAAAATATTTGTATCAAATGTTGATAGGCACTAATTTATGTCTAAGTGCAACTACATATAATTTTATATGAAATTCTGTGTAATAGTTCTTGAACTACAGCTGCCACAAAATTTTTAATAAATACACAGAGAGAAAGACAGATGGACGTTTTCTAAAAATGGCCAAACCGTGTTCTAGACCTCTTAAAACGTGTAAATCTATCGAAAACTGGAAGTCAAAAATTATTACAAAACCAATATTTTCTTCTATTGAATATAGAAAGGGAAAGTAAATAAATAATTAATTAATATTATAATTCTCTGTGGTGAAAACCGTCTGCATTCAGCATGGAAAGAAATCATAATAAATAATTTACACTGCGGGGAATTGTAAAAAAAAAAAATATAGAAGGAAGTTCTGTGATGTTCAACAACATAACAGTTTTATGAATATAATATCAATCTTCTCACTAATTAATATTATCTGGAATATATATTTATATATATGTATGTATACATATTTATTTACGCTTAATATGATGCTATGTCAAAGTTTTTAATCGAATTATTTTTATATATAACGTAATGACCAGACTAAAATAAGTTGTTTTTGTAGATTATTTAAATTATTTTATTTATTTACTATTTTTTTAAATTTATAAATCACACGGCACATTGTTTTCACACATAAGGTTTCTAATTATATACAGATCGTTAAAAAATGTTAAATTAAGGAGTATTTAATAAGAACGTTATTTAATAATTTCATTAGTGGAAACAACGGTAAAAGATATATAAGGATTTCATACGCAAATCATATTTTCTTAATATTTTACTTTTTATTTTTTTAAATATAGCTTATACAAATTAATGCAGTTACAAATTAAATCTTGCAATTATTTACATACAAATAATTAATCTAATATCATCAAATAATAATAATAATAATATCTTTATAATAAAATGTTTATATAACAGCGTAGTTTAAGTTGCTATTATTGATAAAGTTTCTGCTTTATAAATTTTCTTACGGTAAAAAACGAATTCGTTCAATATAAATATTTAATCTAAATTACATAAATTATTCTGTTAGACAGAAGACAATGAAATGTTAATGAAATATATTTCTATACCCCGAAGGTAAGAGATACCATGTCCATTTTGTGAAAAGAGTGAGCCCCATGTTCTTGATGTACATTTTTTGCATTATATAGAGGCATTGAGCATTATACCCAACTTCTATAATAGAGACAGAACAGTATAACATAAAACCATGTCCATTTCCTTTATTCATGACAAATGCCATTGATTAATTTCATTATAACATCATTCCTAAAAAAATTCATTTTTTTGACATGATGTCCTTTACCTTCGGGGTACAGATTTACGCATATATATTTGCAGTTCTAGTTAACTTTGCTGAAATTTAGATTTATCATAGAAATTTAAAATTTGTCTTCTGTACTGTATGTTCTTAGATTTTATTGAAGGCCCTAATAAAAGGTTATAAAAGTTATTTTTATTTGATACTTACAAATATTTTGAAATATTAATGTATTACTTACTAAAATTATCATTTAATAAATCAAATTATAATTTGAAAACAGTGGTTAATGTTGAATTGAACATAGCATATAATATCACTGCTTGCATGGAAAATTCTTTTTATACAATCTAAAAAGTCTCACAATATCTCGTCGTAAATGTCATACATTCAGAGTTTTCTTATGACAATAAGTTTCGTTTTAGACCCAAAATCTTGTACCGAATCACAATTATCATGAAATTCTATACACCGTTTGCAACTCATGTCTTTCTCATTCTGTACATCAAATGCCTGGTTCGTGCATGCGAAATCGATTCATAGAGAGTTTGATTATCTTCACTGAACTATTTGGATATAAATCTTTGAACTTTTTCTTATTTTTATTTTTCTTCTTCTTCTTCTTTTTTTTTTTTTTTGTAGTTACTAAAGAGAGAAATTCCACATCAGGTTTAAAAATTATACTGCTGTTACAAGTGGTTATCTGAATGCTGGCCTTAACATCTACACCTTACCATTAGGAAAAATGATGCATTACACATTTCTAATGACGGCAAAGTTTTTAAAAATTCATTAGCGTAGCCGGAATATAATATGATTAACAAAGAACTCAAAGTTAATCCTTATACATCTATACACCTTCTGACATCATATTTTTCAATATTCAACAATATTTTTCAATATTGGAATAATATTTTCAATAATATTTTCCAATATTTCAAAACTAATTTCAATGAGAGTGATATTAACAAATTAAATATTATGTATTTTTATTTTAAAGTAAGTGATTTTGATTATTAAGTTATTTATTTATTTTGTTTTGAAACATGTTATTCTGTAAATGCATATGATAAGTTATCTCTTTCCCAGCTGTAAGAAATCTAAATATTAGTTGTAAAGTGTTACAGTAAATTCTACCTACGTTTTGAAAATGCGGGGTCGATGCAGTCTATATTTTTTCTTAACTCTACTACTACTACTTGTAAATAATATAGTTGCCCTATCACCAGATTATAGCGAGAGACTTCGTACTGATATTTCTAAATAGTAAGATGGAATTATTAAATCACAGATCGTAACTATTAATTTTTTCTATAAAAAAATAGTGGCAATAAACCAAAAAAAAAAAAAAAAAGTAAATTTTAACATCTATGAAATAGAAATTTTCGCCATAAAATAAGACCATAAGTTTAAGAAGTTTATTATGAATTGCGAGAAAGACTCAGAGGAGGAAGGGATGGGCCTACGTAATGTCTGTGCGCGTAAGTTGCTTCATAAATTCAAGATTCCCTTAAAAAAGAACTAATTATGGAATAATCAGGGAACAACAAAAATTTAATTTAAAACTTTCTTTAACCGATTTTTAATTCTACATACAAGCGGTAACCAATTTTACATTTGCATAAAATTTGTCATTAAATTATATTATTTGGATGAATTCAGTCACATTAAAAGGTTCAGAGGTTTAAGGGAATACTAAAACGAAACTTGAATTTTATTACACTATCTCGAATTTATTTGCCTTTAAATGTAATTTGAAAAAAAAAGTTCACATATACATACTTGCCAACATCCTAATTAATATTCCGTAGTGTTGTTAGTCCTGCCCTTTTTTTCACACCAGTAAATTTTTAGAGTAATATTCTCCAAATGCAATCACGATTAAATAAGAAGAAAAATATTCTAAAAAATTACTGGTGTGAAAAAGAAGGCGGGGCTGAAAAAACTACGGAATATTAATTAGTATGTTGGCAAGTATGCATATAACATGTAAAAAAATCTACATATCTTTGCCCAAATTAATTATATATGATTCAATCGATGCTTCAATACGAAACATTTAAAGTAACAGAATATTTATACATTTTAGCAATAACCAACTACTTTTTATTCATTTATTTATTTTAATAGAATAATGAGTAATATAATGTTAAAAAACTATATTATGTTTAAAATTATCATTTAAAAATAGTGATAAAAAAATTCAGTCTACATATTTTGTCTGAAGTATGATATTACATTCTTCCCATCTAGAAGCCAAATAGTTAGCACTCTGAGCTTTAGTTTCGATGTGCCGGGTTCAAATCCCTATTTAGATGTTCAGAACCCACTTTAAGCTGTAGGTTCCGATCTAATGAGATTCAAGGTACAAAAAATGACCGTAGGACGACACCTAAAACCCACTATACATCCTATCTAATTAAATTCATTTGCATAACTGTTTTAAGAAAATCTAATAACATGGTCAATAACTAAAATTCAAATTTACAACTTATTTAATTATCTAATTATAAAAACATTAGAAGTAAAAGTAATAGTTAAAACAATCTCACCGAAATCGAGGGTAAGGTTGACTTGCCCAGGATAGTCTATTCCATCTTCCATCGTATCACTCATCCACCATGTTAGATTTCTGAGAGTGTTGAAATCAGTCATATGATGGGGCAAATGAGCTCTGTGAGGGACAGTGGCATCGCATACTTCACAAGGCGCTCTAGTCCACGGAGTTCCCATTTGTCGGCAAAATTCTCGGGGTCTCCTAAGTCCACAAGTGTTGGTAGCAAGGATATTGCGGTAAGCAGCAGCATTGGAAAATTCTGGCATGCAGCGTTGTGGGTGGTTGTTTTCATCGTAACAACTGGATTTTCTGAAAAACAATGGTATAATATATCAAAGGAAAATAAAACAACGCTAAGAGCACAAATTAAAGAAGTATAAGAAACAGCAAACGGCCGTTTCGGAACTTCTATTGTTCCTTTATTATTGCAAGTGGAAAATGTTTTAAATAAATATCGGCTGATCCAAAAGACACAGAAAAATAAAAAATGTATTTTTCAAAACCTACTCACTGTAGCTGTATGTAGTTTTCACTAAAATGTACAGAAAAGTATGGATTTTTTTAAAAGTATATATATATATATATATAGTCGACACCGGTTATAACGTACCTGGGATATAGCGTACTTTCGCTTATAACGTACTCAGATGCTTGGTCCCGAATGAAACCCTATATAATGTAATGGTTTACATCTTCGGCTATAACGGACAATGCAAAAGCCTTAATCTGGTTATAACGTACTTTTTAGACTGGAACGAAAAGCCAAAATTGGATGTCAACCTTGTATTTCTGGTTTGGAAATCGGTATATTTTCTTGGATACCGTCTTTCGATGTCTCCTTTATCGCCTTATATCTCCTTTACACCTTTAAAACTTTATAGCGGTTCGTTGAATTCCATACTGACTATTCAGAGACTCTGAAAAGTTCCATTATAAATATTGAAAATGTAATTTTTTCTGTGTCATCTAATCAAAGAAAACAACGAAAAATAACAGATTATTTTTCCAAATAAACATGTAAGTAGTAAAATATATTTTTTTTCTTTTTTCTTATTTTATTTTGAGAAACTCATAAACTTTCTATTTAAAATCTCTATTATTGAGAGTGCTATTATGCACCTTTTTCTTTCGTTAGGCACTAAATTATATTGGAAATATTGTTTATAACGTACTTCGGTTATAACGTACCATATTTTCTGGTCCCCTGACAGTACGTTATAACCGGTGTCGACTGTATATATATATATACAGTCGGTAACAAAAATGTCCGAACACTAGCAAAAATTCCTATGTAACAAAACTACACTTCATACGGTTTTGTTAAATAAATCCTTATCGAATCATGTTCTTACACTGACTAAGAACAGGATTCGACTAGGATTTATTTAACAGAACCGTATGAAGTGTACTTTTTTTACATAGGAATTTTTGCTAGTGTTCAGACACTTTTGTTACCGACTGTATATATAAATGATAGCTATCGTAATAAAATTTAACCTTAAAATTTAGCAATTAATAGATACAAAACAATACCAACACAACAAAAATAGAACTGATTGTAACATATAGGCAAGACTGACACAAAAATGTTGCGATACAGATTAAGAACCAATAAGTGACAAAAACAATTTAAATTACTTACGCCGACATGAATAATAATAGTATAAAAAGGACCATTAAACTTAATGACGGGGAAAGTAAATAAAGGACCACAGAAATAATTATTGGATAAAAATGCTTAAAATTTGAAGTATAAACTCTTCAGGGGGCATGTACTTCATAAAGCTATGAAAGCTGCATCGATTTCGTAAAAAAATATAGCTAATCATAGCAATATATATTGTTTCAGCCCCGATCGAGGCAGCAAAACTATTTTGAATGAGAAATTAAATAATTTATTAAATCAAATCATCAAGGAATCCAGAGAGAAAACTAGAAAAAAAGCAGAGTAGCCACATGTAAAACTTTTACACAAACTGGAGAATAGGAAGATTCCATCAAATTAATGAAATTAAAAATAAAAGCAGTGCAAACAATGATTAATCGATAAAGAATTAACGTCTGAGCATTTTCATTAACGATAAAATTCACTGAGTAATTATTTATTGAGTTAGTTAAATTATGAGTTAGTTAAATTCTAATTTAAATTATACGTAAATCAGTGAACCTTAAAACGTTCATAGAAAGGAAATTAATGGTAGAAAAACTTTAAGACAGCAGTGAGCAAGCGCCATTTAGCGTTTAGTTAGATAAACAATAAGTCAATTAAATTAATGCTGGTTCAAACAAACCATTGCTTTAAGGTGTATATTTTTAAGAAGTTTTAAGTTCATGATTTAAGGGAATATGTGGCACCATTTAAATAATTAGTTATTTAATTAGTGGATCTTGATAATGTTTATATATATATATAATATGAATTACATTTTTCTCCGTCATATTGCACTGTATTCGCAGTATCCTCTCACATTACAAACAGATTCGCGTAATTAAATGACGGAATTTTGCGAATTCTGAAACTTTTTTTTAGGAGAATTTCCAATGCGCAATGTCTGACGGTCTTTTTAATAAATGACAGTCGCCACATTGAGCATTTAAAGTTTTAATTAGGTTGTTGAATGTGCTGTGACCATAGACCTTTTATAATAGATCTATGGCTGTGACACTGTAAAAATGTAATTTTACAATTAAAGCGCAACCTGATGAAAAAAAAAAAAAATTTAAACTAATTTGCTAATAAATCTTTTGTTACCTAAAGGAAAAAAAAATCTCTTGTCTTTCTGTACATTTTTTCTTTCAGTGAGAATCGCATAGTGCTACGGTTAATAATTTTTGAATAATGTATTTTTTATTTTTTTCTGTTACTTTTGGATCACCCGGTATTAAAACATGAAAAAATTATAAATATTAATGAAAGAACCAGAAGAATGAAAATTAAAAGAGCCCCAGAGCTTGCTAAGTAAGCGTGGTTCAAAGATAGGCCAAGAAAAGCAAGTTGAATAATGCAGTTCTAGTATATATGTAAAAGTTAGAGAGACAATGATGTGGTGAAAGAGAGAATCAGTGAAAACGTGAGAATAAATATTAAAAAACATGAAAAAATTGTAAAAATGAATGAAAGTACCAAAAATTGTCGGAAGCTTTCTATATCTACAAAAATATAAATTCCCTTTCAAATAATCCATCAGGCACAGCAAGCTTCGCCAAAATTTGGGTACAATTTATTTAGAAATATACCCCCTCCTTATCTTTCCTTTCCACCCCTCTTTTGAAACAGTTTTTGCGCTATGTTTCCGTTATTTCTGTCTTCGACTCTAACTTTTATTTACACATACTAGAAGTACAGAACACAACTTAATTTTCTTGGTTCATCTTTGGACCACGTTTGCTTAGCAAGCTCTGTGGGTTTTAATTTTCATTCTCCTGGTTCTTTTATTTATTTTTACAAATTTTCATGTTTTAATATTTATTAAAAAAAAAAAAAAAAAAAAAAAAAAGAAATTTCTACTAGCACTAATAAAAGAATTTTAGAAGTTCCGAAACTGCCGTCTGCTAGTTATTATATTTTGTGCTCCTTATAACGTTGTTTTATTTTCCTTTAACATTACCAACACAAAGTATCTCTTCTGAATTTTAATAATATAACATTATCTTTTTTTTTTTTTAAGTATTTTAAAGTAATTAATTAAATAAAGTATTAGTGACAATATAAAGGAAATTTTTGTTGTTTATTATGCATTTTAAAAATTTATAGTTTTCCTGCAGTTTATTTATTTTTTATTTTTTAACAATTTGAAGCATCTAAAGTAAACGTAAATGATGAATGTTTCACAGTTTCAGACGTTCTTTTCGATCACTGTTTTAAACATTTTAGATTAAGTTAGAGAAAATATAAAATTCTATTGGTAATTATTATTGGGTAATACCCAATCAGGCAAATTGGTAATTTTTTTTTTAATGCGTAATCGTTTATTTCTGAGGTATTAAAAGAACATATGCTCTGAAAAAAAATTTCAGTCTCTCAGTTTTTTTTTTTTTTTTTTTTTTTTTTTTTTTGTGAGTAATTTATTTATTTATTTTTTTTTTTTAACCCTATCTGAAAAGTTTTATTTTTCGTGTTAACAAGATGTTTTTCTTTTAATTTAAAATCATGTTTTCGAACTCCATCACTTTCTTTTAAATAAATATCTCTTTAAAAATATTATTTGCTATAAATATTATTTGCCAATAGTGTAGCCATTTTTGTTTTTATTATTATTACTTTTTAATGTCAGATTTGAATGGAAAAGGCAAATATAATGTAGCAAAGTAAATTTTCGGGTAAAAAGAAAACATCCTTTAAAAACAAAAATAATTTAATTTAAACTTTATAAATATATATATATATATATTAATTTGGAGGAAAAATATAATAAGTGCTTAAAACGTTACAAGCTGAAAATTCTATTTGAAAAATAAAATAAAATAAAATTTTATAATAAAACTAAGTTTTAAGTTAAGTTTTGTAATTTTAACTTTTGAAAACTTGAGCACGTTGCTGTTTCATAGCAATACCATGTAATAATAATAATAATAATAAAAATATTGAAATAAAAATAAACAAAAAAAAAAATAAAAATAAACAAAAAAATAAAAATAAACTTTTTAAATTTACTGAAATAAGTTTTAAGTTTTGTAAATATAACCATGTAAAACTTGTGTACATTATTCTTATTTCAGAACTTACAAGTACTAAAATTTTCAGAAGAAAAAACAATTCATTGAAAAAAAAAAATTCTTTTTAATTTTGCTAAAATATTTTTTTTTAACTACAAAATCATGTGATGTTGTTACATTTTATTCAAAAATCAACATTAGAAGAATACACTTTAAGTTGATATTCAAAAATTGAGTGCAAAACTCCAGATACTTAAAATCCTATACGTAAAATATGTTTTTTAATAAATTCTAAAAATATGTTGTAGCCGAATTGCGTTATCATTACAAGAATATGATGCAGCGAGCTTCTTAAAGTCATTTTAAAGATTCAATAAGAGGACAAATTCATAATATTGGAACTGATATTTCCAAATATTTAAGATAAGAAAGAGTCTGACTATTTTTACTTTCCAAACACTATAGTGAGGAAAGTATTGTAACCATGTCAAAAATATGAGTTTCAGATTTTGGGTTTTCTACACGTTATTAGCCCCCCAGAATTCATATTTACTGTTTTTACGATGATGTATGTGAATGAACACGATTGCGTATAAACGCTTTGTTTGAGTAAGCTGACAGTTGGTATATTATAGATCACCATAACACGAACCATAGCCTCCTTAACTAGATGCCTGTCGCGTAGCTTGGAAACTAGGCAACAGTTGAAGCGGTAGACAGCGCCACCTGGTACAAATTGCGCGACATTTTTATTCAACAGCCACCAAAAATTTTAAAAAGTGGGCTATGATATACATAAAAGGCGAATAGAATTGAAGAAACGTCGATCATATATATCATGTATCACTTCTATAAATTATTGGTGACAGTTGAATGAAAAAGTTTTATAATCTGTACTAGCTGGCGCTGTCTACCGCTTCAACTGATGCCTAGTTTCCGAGCTACGCGAGGCGAATCTGGCACTAATAGTTTTTTTTTTTTTTTTTTTTTCAGTGTCACAAAGAATCATTCTTTATCATTATAGTCTATGGGTCCAAATTTTTTAAAGTGCGATTGCGTTTAAATGCCTCACTCGACTGAGCTGAAAATTTATACACATGTCATGAGTAACTGTCGCACGAACTGTATAAATTTTTGTGAATCTAGCGCTTATATATATATATATATATATATATATATTTTTTTTTTTTTGCAGGGACACAAGGAAAATTGTTTGTCATTATGGTCTATATGGGCCCAAATTTTTTAAACTGTGATAGCGACTAAACGCCCTATTTAATTGAGCTGAAAATTTTTACACATGCTATAAGTCATCGTTGCCCAACGTTCATAAATTTTGGTCAATCTAGCGAGTATAGTCCTTTTACAGGGACATAAGGAAAAATTATTTATCATTATGCCCTATGGACTCAAATTATTTAAAGTGATAGATTGCATCTAAACTCCTTATTTGAATGTAATGAAAATTTATACACATGTTACGGGTCACAATGGCACAAATCTTGCAGGTTTTGGTAAATCTAACACTTTTACACAGGGACACAAAGAAAAATACTTTATCATTGTGGTTTATGGGCTGAAGTTATTTAAAATGCGAGAGCGTCCAAATGCCTCATCCGATAGATCTGAAAATTTATGTGCGTGTTATAAGTAATCATCGCATAAACTTTATAGACTTTGGTAAATCTAACACTTATAGATTTTTGCAGGGACACAAAGAAAATTTATCATTATGATCTAAGGGCACAAATTATTTGAAGGGCAATAGCTTTAAATTAAACAACATACTATATGAAGAAAAGTACTCATTCACTCTATGATAATTTTCTCTTACTTTAATTTATTTATACAAACGTTAATTACTTAATGTTCGGAAAGTCGAGTAGAGTCACTTCAGATTTTTTATTATTTTTTTAAAAGTTTATTATTATTATTATTATTTATTTATTTAATTTTTTTTAATTGTAAAAAGAAAAGTCAGTAACTGCCATGCAGATTTTTTTTTTTTTTTTTTTCCTGAACTTTTTAAATTTTTTCTTAATTTTATCATAAAGTTGTTGAATTCAATTTTTGGAAACCCAGCATATTGAGAAAATAAATTTATACGAAACAATCCATGCACTTTCATTTATTTCACTGAAAATTTTACAAGAAACAAGATGCACGTTTTTCGTTATAACGACAAGACGACGCATTTCGCTATCATTATGATAGTATGTTGTAGAGAACTTTTAAAGAATTCCCCCCCCCCCAAAAAAAAAAATAAAAAATAAAATAAAATAAAAAATAAATAAAAATAAAATAAATAAATAAATAAATAATAATTAATAATAATTAATAATAATAATAATAATAATAAAAATAAAATAAAATCATCCTATAAATACTGATATTTACACTTATTTAAGACAGCGAAGCGTACTGACTGTGTTACATTAGTTAAAAGAAAATGAATGATTGCTATGTAATTTTTCCTTTGTAATTTTTCTCTAATTTTGCCATAAAATTGTTATATGCACCTTTTAAAAACTCACATTTATGGACACTTTAAAATTTCTTATGCACTTTAATTTATTTCATTTAACATTTTAACTTTACAAATTGTAAAATTCATATTAAAGAATACAAAATATTTAGATGTACTTAAAAACATTAAACTTTACAACTTTAAAATAATTTTGCATTTGCTCTTAAACGTCATTAAATAATATTTCTCTTATTTAAAGCATTTTATTTAAAATGTATAAATAATTAAATAATAATAATAATAATAATAAAATAATAATAATCTTACGTATCTGTTGTAGGTAATTTCCAGGAGCCTGTAAAATCTTCATCATAATCTTCATTGTTATCATTTTCTAAAAATTCGTCATCAAAATCCGATAAAAGAAAAAAGTCGTCATCCTCGTATTGATAAGCACAGATATTTCCAAAGAGAATCGAGTTTAGAGTGACTATCCCCACTAAAGTGGAAACAGAGATGCTGTACGTCCAACCCATTTTCAAAATTGTCTGCTGCGGAAAACCGATTCTAAATAAATTGAGCATGCGCAAAGAAGTTTATGAGCCGCTGTGTCTAGCAAAAGTTTTAAGTTTAATTATGAAACTTTGCTGTTAATATTTTTGGATTATTAAAAATTGTTTTATGAAATAAACCTTCAAAAAATTCAAATTGTTAGAGATAATAATTTATTTGTAATAATAAATTTTCACTTTAATTAATTTTTTTTTTCTTTAATTTAAAGTTCTATTTATTACTTTTTTCTATATTCAAAAGAGAAAGCATTGGATTCGTAAAATTTTCGATTTTTTGTTTCCATCTTTTGAGATGCCCTGAACACGACTTAACCAATTTTATAAAATGTCTGTTTGCTTATCTGTTTGTGTATTAGAAAATTTTGTAGCAGCTCTAAATCAAAAACCAACGCACAGAATTTCATGAAAATTTAGTTGCGACATGACATAAATCAGTGTCATGTTGCAACTTTTGGTGCATATCGCTCAACAGGTATAGGCCCTTAGCACTATTAAGAGTGACGTATAAAAATTTGACAACGCTGTACCGACTGAAATAGGGGTACCTTGGGGGGGACTCATGTCAAAGTTGGGCCTGGGGGGGGACTCATGTCAAAGTTGTGCCTTGGGGGGGACTTCATTCAATAAATCCCCATTCAATAAACCGACTGAAATAGGCCCTTAGCACTATTAAGAGTGACGTATAAAAATTCGACAACGCTGTACCGACTGAAATAGGGGTACCTTGGGGGGGACTCATGTCAAAGTTGGGCCTGGGGGGGGACTCATGTCAAAGTTGTGCCTTGGGGGGACTTCATTCAATAAATCCCCATTCAATAAACCGACTGAAATAGGCCCTTAGCACTATTAAGAGTGACATATAAAAATTCGACAACTGTACCGACTGAAATAGGCCTCTAGCACTAAAAAAAATATATATATATATATATTGAAAGTGATCTTTAAACACAGATTAGTGTTTACTTTTCTTACAAAAAGAACTATTGACGAAATGTTATTCAGGGTTCATGCTATGCTTGACATGCTGTGTGTTAAATCAAACTAAAAATCATGAACATGATTGTATTATGAAACAATACTAATTAAATTTTAGTGCATATTTACCAACAGATGAAGCTCCTACGTTTCGCTTTTTAATAAATGCTTTATAGCATTTTCAATTCCATATAATCTATAAAAATACTTTTTTTTTTAAAACTTTTTTCTATAGATATAAGAAGAAAGTATTGAATTCATAAAAATTATCGAACTCCAGTTTTCGATGGATTTACACGTTTAGCGATATCCTGAACAAGATTTGACTGTTTTTGAAAAATGTGTATCTGTCTGCGTCTCTGTCTCCGTGTGTGTGTATATATATATCACAAATTTTGTGTACGGTGTATCTCACAAACCAATGAACGAAATGTAACCAAACTTGGTATTTAGTTGCACCCTGACCTAAACTGATGCTAGTTAGATTTGGGGATCAATCGCTCAACAGTGGCGCTGTGATCCCTTTTATTATTTTTTTTTTTTCTAAATTTTAACATGGCAGTATAGGATTAAATTTCCTATAAATGCTCATAATGAGAGTTATTTTTAACGTGTGTTTGGAAAAATAAGATGAAATATTGATAATAGTATAGTAAATTAAGAAATGAAGTTTGTGCATGTAGGAGTATCACTTCCCCTCTGGGAGAAAGTACACCCCGGGGTGTGAGTGTGTGTAAATTTTCAATATGGGTATCTTTCGAAATAACTGGTTAATACCTTTAAAACGAATGGTTGAACCATAGATCTGTGATAATTTAAAACAAAGTTACCGATTAAAAAAAAAAAAAAACAAAAAAAAAAAAAAACAATATGCATTTCTTCTGTTTTTGGCACAAAATTGACTTTTTTTCGGCATTTAGTGTTATTATTCTGTAAGATAAAATTCGTCTGCATTCACCATGGAAAATAGTTTTAATAAATAATAATCTCTATACATTTAAGAAACAGTTACCGTCGCTGGCTTCAAATTTCTTTTGTCTGCGACTACATCTCCTCGCGGAGGGCACTGTCACCCGCGTTATGAGAGGTATCAATGTGTGCCGAATACTCCAAGAAAGATATTTCAGTTAGTTTGAAACTTCTGTCATCTTAAATAAGGAAGTTAATAATTAAAAATGTTGTCTTAATAAAAGTACTCTATTTGCCGTTTTGTAAAAGAATTCTGAAAATCGTTGTTCTTTCAGACTTATGACTTCACTTTCCACAGAAAAATTTAAATATGATCAATGGTGTTAAAAAAAATAAAAATAAAAAAATAAAGTAAAAAAATAAAATAAATAAATAAATAAATAAAATAAATAAATGATAAAACAAAATAAAATAAAATAAATAAATAAATAATAATAAAATAAAATAAATAAATAATAATAAAATAATAATAAATGTCCATGTTGTTATTGGCAACAAAGAAGTTTGTTGTCTGCAAATAAATAATGAAAAGCGCTATCGTAAATATTTTCAATGAAAAAAAAAAAAAAAAAAAAAAAAAAAAAAGAATTTAGAATTGTAATTTGTTTTCTGCAGATTTTTTTTTTGTGAATAAGGAAATAATGTCATGTCTGTATAATTTACTATATTTCTTTTTGTCTTTAAAGTGTATTTATCTTTTTTATTTAAAAACATATTTTAAAATACTTCGGATATACTTTGGCATAAAAAATATTTTAGATAGAACTTCAAACTCATTTATAAATGACATGTTCTAATATGTCATTGATAATTTTTTTTAACATTACAGAATTAGACATTTCTATGATATATTTCATATTTCTAATTATGGCAAGAAAAAATTCATCACCTAAAACTCATATAAAGAATCTAGTTATTTAAATTATTTAGTTATTTCAAATTTTATCCTTCAATATTTTAAGAAGTAGGTAGGAGAGAATTAAAAATTGAAGCTGTCGGAGATTTTTCCAAATTAAAATAATAATAAATAATAATAATAAACTTTTTTTCCAGATATTTTTGAATATGTAAAATTATCATCTAGCTGTACATAAAAAGTATATAGAGAATATTATACACTACCCTAAATTAACTAAACAATTCAATAGCAAAAAGTACAGGAATTAAAAAAAATAGGTGCTAGATTATTATTATTATTATTATATATATAAATATTTATTTAACAAACAATTATACAAAAATAAAAAATAAATAAATAAATAAATAAAAATAAATTAATAAATAAATAGTTTCATCGCGAAATAGTGACAAAAATTTAAAAGTTGCCAAGGGGGTCATATACTAAAGCTGAATCGCAAAATGATCCAGATATTACGAATTTCTTTCTATTCGAAAAAAAAAAAGTATTTAATATTATGTATTCAATTTGACATCGAATATGAGGATTTTCATAGCATTTTTCTGCTTTTGTCTTATATATTACGCAATATTATATTTCTATGCAGTCAAAAGTAAAGCAGTGAATTACGCGGGCATAGTGGCGGTTAATAAATGAAGCGAGTCGGGTGGAGGCGAAGCCTTCCTCGGGTGTTATTGATTGGAGTATGCAAGGGACAGAGCCCCCTAGTTTAATAAATAATTTGTACTGCATGAATTCGTGTATAATTATATAGAAAGAAGTCTTGTGGCGGCCACAATATACTAGTTAAATGTTTATTATACACAAACTCAAGTTAAGAGTAAAATTAAAAACACGTGTCATTATTGTAATAAATTAAAAACACTTTAAAAACACGTTAAAAATACATTTATTAAAAATATAAAAACTTCCAAAGCTTTTCGCCTACATAAAAGAAGGCATCATCAGGGAATTGTTTGTAATGTTTGTAAATGTTTATTGTCGAAATTTCAATGAAGGCCTTTATATTTAAATTCCACGTTCATTATTTTTGGTGAAAAGGGATAACGGTTCCAAAAGCTTATAGATTTGAATATTGGTACAAATATATATCAGTTTAATCGAACTATTTGTGCAGTTTTTGGTGTATATATAATGTTTTCTGGTCGTGTTGAATTTCACATAAAAATACTTTGTATCATTGCTGTATATAAATGTTATTTCTTTTAGGTACATTTGACATACGAGGTCTGTCCAATAAATACGCGAACTAGGGCCATAAAAAGTTTATTTTGCAAAATTTAGCATACATCGATTTTGTCCCCTTCAAAGTACTCTCCATTCGTTGCTATGCACTTATTCCATCTTCTTTTCCACTGTTCAAAGCACCCTTGGAAGTTCGCGGCAGTCCGGCCTTTTTGTTTTCTCGTCGTTTCTTGCTTTATTGTGTCCACGTCTTCCTAGTGATGTCCCCGCATCACATTTTTGCATTTTGGGAATAAAAAAAAGTCTCATGGAGCGAGATCTGGCGAATAAGGAGGATGATTAAGGATGGTGGTTGAATTTTTTGCCAGAAACTGGCGAACAATCAATGCTGAATGTGTAGGTGCATTGTCATGGTGAAGGATCCATCCATCGCCTTGAGTCAAATTTCGTCGCACACGACGCACGTGATCTCTCAAACGCTTGAGAACTGCAAGAAAAATATTTTATTATTTTCGTCAATTTCCATTTTCGACACATAGTAAAAACAAGGACAACAGAAACTAACACAACTGGCACAATACACGCAGCTCGACGATCCGTCATGCACTGATGGTTCATTGGGTCTCAGGCAACTAGCACCGCTAGTGAGCGAGGCTATAGTCCGCCTCATGGCCGACCGATGGCACCAGTTCGCGTATTTATTGGACAGATCTCGTAGTTACACTGCTGTAATAAAATTAACAAACATTATTAAGATGCTAAAAACATGATTTCTGCAGAAAATGATATGCAAAGACTTAGTAATTGCGATAAATAAGTTTTTTGTTGTGTTATAAAATCATCAGAATGATTCAAATTATTTTTACAAATATTTATAAGCTTATATGAAGAAGTTGTATACTTTTTACTATATATCGTGTTTATGATTCATGTATAGGGGCACATAAAAGAATCTAGTGCTATTTCAATCCATGAACATAATTTTTCTAAAGTGTATTTTTACACTGCATTGAGTATAATGAAATTAACGTACTTTATGAAAATGATAAAAGCATGCGTTTCTGTAGACAAGGGTGTACATCCATTTAATAATTGCGACACCGAAGCGTTTCGATATGTTAATGAAATCATCTGATTGGCTACAAATTTGGTGCAAATATTTATATAGAATCTCGTATCATCACGATCTATGATAATGATATGCATTTATCATAGTTACACTGCTTTCAACACAATGAAATTAATATACTCATTATTGTAATATTTTAATGTGCATGTATCAAGATTTTTTAATTTTAAGGCAGTTACTTTCAAAAGAGCTTTACAATGTTCACCATCCCCTTAAATGAGAAAAGTATCGCCGCACCAAACTTGCCAATGCAAAATTCTTCCTCGTGTTTCAGAATTAACACTGTTATGCAATAAGATATACATATTCTTTAAACAAATATTTCTTCGATTTGAGATTCTTTCTCTCTAGTAAATATTTCACTTGCAAAGTGGCCTTATTAGTTCCCCATCATACTATAGGTATGGAGAACTTAGGTAATCGTGAAAATTTTCGACCTCGGTTTTTTGACTGTTTTATACGTTTTCAGGTGTGAGGAATCCGAAAATGGCATGGTGTCCGTCTGTAGGGTGTCTGTTAGTTTATTAGCGTGTTAGTCTGTTTACACGATATCTCACGAACAAACAATCGCAGAGAGGTCAGACCAGTTTTAAAATATTATTTGTAACACTGGCAAGAACCCTATTTATTTGCAACATTCTAATTAAAAAACTTCAGAAGTTATTCGAAATTTAAGATTTTCTTAACATGGGAGAATAGGGAAAATTTTTCACTTAAACGTGCATGAAAAGAAATATTTTTATCGTAAAGATGTAAGAACAGCTCTTAAATATCAGTTTTGATGCATGGATGAACATCATTAACTATAAACATGCGATTTTGAAAATTTCGCAAGGCAGAAAAATTCATGTTCGCTGTTAACCCTTTATCGGACTATTGTATCCTCTAGCAGAAATTGGGTTTACTCGAAAATGGATATAGCGATTTTCAAAAAAGTTTGTATTAAGTGTTTTTCGGGGTGCTTGGATTAACCCTCATCTTCAGAAAAAATTGCGTTCGCTGTTAACCCTTTATTGGCCAATAGCAGAAAATGGCAGAAATTGGGTTTACTCGGAAAATCGTTATACAGATTTTGGATGAAAGTTTAGGTGGTACATAAATGATTGGAAATATTTTCGTCTTCAGAAACTTTCGCGTTCGCTGTTAAACCATTAAAGGCCAATTGCAACGTATGGCAGAAATGTGGTTTACACGAAATTGGACATAGCGATTTTGATGAAAGTTTGGAGTTAGGGATTTTTTGATGAGAAAAAGCGATTGGAAATATCATGGCAGATAAAATTCATTTATAAACTTGGTTGAGACCTTTATATGGTCTATGCATACATCGCCACTTGAAACAAAATTGTGGAGCAACTTGGTTAACGAACTTATCCAAGATATTTATAAGATAAATTCTCTGTGCAAATGTGGTTCGATTTGGAGTATTATTTCGGGAGTTACCATGATGATAAGATTTTGATTATATATATATATATAGAGAGAGAGAGAGGAAGAGAGATAAACGAAGTGATTGGAATATTTCAATTTCCAAAGAAATCCACCTAAAATGGCAAATTTGGGTTTATGTTATTGAAAAATGCATATAAAATGCCCCCAATGAGCGCGGAAAATGTCGCATCTATAACTCTCAATTCATCCACCTGAGAGGGATTCATGCTAGTTTTATAATAGCCAAGTTTTTTCTTTATACCATCTATAAGTTGATTCTTCTCAAACATTGCATTTTGAAGTTGTGTCCTTTTTCTAGCCGATATGCGATATGTCAATTTTACTTTGATAATTTTTAACAATAATTAAAATGTGTGGAAACAAATACGTGATGGGGAACTACGCGAAGTCCACCTATGCCAACTAGTTTGAGAAGAAATTTGTTTCGATTGGGACTATTGTTTCAAATGTACTAAAGAAAAGGTGTCTACTCATGTCAGTAATCAATAATTATTTCTGTTTAGTGATTTCATATTATTGTTATTGGAAAAAAGCTAGATATATAGACCGGGTGATTCAAAAGTCACTGAATATATATATATATATATATATATATATATATATATAATTCAAAAAGTATTGACCGTAGTATTATGCAGTTTCTACTGAAATGTACAGAAAGACATGGTATTTTTTATGTAACAAATAATTTATTAGCAAATTAGTTCATTTTTTTTTCATTAGGTAGTGCTTTAATTGTAAATTTACTTTTTTACACCCTTGCAGCACATTCAACAACGTAATTAAGACTTTAAACGCTCAATGTGGCGACTGTCATTCATGAGAATGACCGGGCATAGGTGGACTCTGCTCAGTCCCCCCATCATATTTATATTCTCATAAATTTCTATTGCGAGACATAATCATGTTAAAAGAAAGGAATTTGACCAAAGCTTGATACAGTGGCAGAATGAAATCCCCGCCTAATAGGCTATCCACCGTTCACTTCGATATATTTACCTTATTCTAATCTATTAATTTATTTTATCAGGGTCAATTCCGTTGTTTAGTTTTCATGCTACTATTTCCAATGCAATAATCCTAAAAATTCATATTTATATGAAAAATTTACAATTTCGCTATGTTGGTAAAATTGTAAATTACGAATAGCTTACGAAATTTTCCTATTAGAATATATTTGTAATCAGTCATGTTCATACAAGTATCATAAATGTCATTTTGAAGTTGTCTGATATATTTATGATCCTCAAAATGGAAGTTTATGCTCAAATTTGCCTTAATCTGACATGTTAAGTAAACTGTAAATTCCAAATAACTTACGAATTTTTTAAATTGAAAAATTCATAGTCTATGATATTCATGCCAGTATCCTAAATAATATTTCGAAAGTGGTTTGACATCTTTACGATGAAAATATCCCTCAAGATTGACGTTTATGTGAAATTTTGCTCTATTCTGCCATGTTAAGAAATTCGTAAATTTCCAATAACTTACGAAATTTTTATATTGGAAAGTTCACAGTCATTAATGTTCATGCCAGTGTCCTAAATAATATTTCAAAAGTAGTCTGACATCTTTACGATCAAAATATCCCTCAAAATTGACGTTTATGTGAAATTTTGCCCAATACTGCCATGTTAAGAAATTCGTAAATTTCCAATAACTTGCGAAATTTTCAAAATAGCATATTTATAGTTACTGATGTTTTTTCCGGTATCAAAACTGATATTTTAAAACTGGTCTGACATTTTTACAGTAAAAAGTTTCCATTTAATGCACGTTTAAGTAAATTTTTGTCCTATTCTCCCATGTTAAGAAAATCGTAAATTTCTAATAACTTACGAAGTTTTTCAATTCGAATATTGCAAATGAATAGGGTTCTTGCCAGTATCGAAAGTAATATTTTAAAACTGATCTGACCTCTCTGCGATCATTTGTTCGTGAGATATCGTGTAAACAGACTAACAAACTAACGGAATAACACACTAACGGACTGACACACTAACAGACACCCTACAGACAGACACCATACAAATTTTGTCATTTTCGGATTCCTCACACCTGAAAACATGTAAAATGTCAAAAAACCGAGGTCAAAAATTTTCACGATTACCTAAGTTCCACATACCTATAGTATGATGGGGAACTAAAAATAATAATGGGTTCTTTTCATTTATATTTCTGTGAACTTCCTGTTTGTTTAATTGAGAATTTTGCTTGGCTCATGGACCGTTTATATCTCAAATAATCCAAACCACAAGTGTTTTGAATGTTTTATGACAAGAACATATTTTATACGCATATATAAGAGCAGAGAATACATCTATGGCTATCCCAGGATTTGAACCAGATATTTGGTATTCCAGAAATCGTAGTTACCGCTTGTTTTTCTTCAAACCAAAGAAATCATGATCAATTTTAGAGACATATATACTTTTCTTTTTCTACTTTATTTTTTATAGCACATATATTTTGTTTTTTTATCAGTTGAATCCAAAGTTTAATCGCTTTAGTTATATAGGTGCCACATTTGTTGTGGATCTTACTAATAGAGGATGACATAATAATTATCCTACCAAATCTCCTCTGAAATAACAACAAAATTATTTTTTTATTTTATTTCGGAGGATAACATAATAATTTTGTTATTCTGAAGATAATAAAATAATTATGTTATCCTCTGAAGTTATCTTTGTTACCTTGAGAATTTTTATTTTTTATTTTTATTCTAAAATATCTAATTATGACAGTTTTTTGCTAAGATTTTCGAACCAAATTTCACAAATTGTTTGCTAATTCCCACATACACACATTTGTGCGCAAGGCCATGTTTGTCACCAATCCCCAGTAGTAATGCTTCAGTGACGGCCTTATTCAACAAATCAGAGTTAACCCAAGGTTCACGTAACACTTGTGTTAGAGTTAACACTCCCTTAACCCTGGGTTAGAAAGTTTTCGTATTCACCATCCGTGGATTACTTGACCCCAGAGTTATCTGTAAGAGTCTCACTGATTGGTCAATTAAAACGCAATGCATTAAAAAATTAAAGAAGAGTGTTTTCGTTGTAACTGTAACATGCTCATTTAACACAAGAGTTAACCTACCAATTTAGGAACATTGAAAAAAGAGGGTTAACTCGAGTGTTAAATCGCTGATTTTGCGTGGTGAATACCGATTTTTAGATAACCTAGCACATTTCCGTGTTAACATCAGTGTTAAAAATTTGGTAAATAAGGCTGTGAAAGAAGTTTGTAAATATAAATTAACAACGCTGTTGAAGAATAATAATTTGGTTTTAATTTGCGTAAAACTATTCTTTTACACAAATTATTATTTTCTAAATTACCAGATGTTATATTGCTAGTTGTTTTCAACAATGTGTTAATAAACAATGCAGTATTTTGAACAATGAATTAATGAAATACTGTTAAACAATTTGGCATTGTTTCATTTAACAGATTATTGGTAATATCGATAAACAATTAAAATGTAATTAAATAAAAAATATTCATCGCCATAGGTTATTTTTAACACAAACATGAATTGCTTTAAAATAAAGTTAATATTTAGTATATTTTCATTTACATTAATATTTCTGTTTATCAGTCTTATTGTGAGCGTCAGTAAGTCTTTTTAGATCTATTTCTTGTTTTTATCCATTAAATTATGTTTATTGTAAAAATAACGTACTAAATTGGAATAGCTTGATATGCATTAAATTAAATATACAATATAGTTCAACTAGATCGAGTTGTTTTATGAGACAATTAAAAGATCATTATCCTGTATTTATTGTTATTTCTGTGTTTGAAAATATTTTCTAACAGCATTTTATTCCGTTTTTCCATTCCAAACGTACACTTATGTAAGAAAATATTGTATTCAAGAAAGAACTGTTTATGAGATTTCGTATACATTTTAAGGTTTTCTGATTCATTTTTTCTATTTTTACCATGGCGTATGCTTGGCTTGTGGGATAGTGACCAAAATAGCGTGTTTACGCTGCTTTTAACTGAACTCAAATTTGGTACACATTATATAGATTACCATACCACGAAGTGAACAAGGTCTATCCCGAAAGTAATGCGCCCCATTTTCTTCTGCCGCGACTATCCGTCGCACAGATTTGTTGCTTGCACAGAAGGGTGGGTGGAGTCTTGGGAACACAGCCCCACCAGCGCTAGTCGGCTCCGAGCTCCTGCAGAGTCACAGTGCCTGTTTCAGTGAATCCTTGTGCGAGTGCTCGGTTGAAATCAAGATAGAAAAAACTCTCGAGCAGAATTGTTGCAGTGTTGTGAGGACGATACGACTTTTTTGGACAATGTGGTAAGTGGCGACGAATCTTGAATCTTCTTGTACGACCCAGAAACAAAAAGACAGAGCGCAGAGTGGCACACGATGTCGTCCCCAGTCCCCAAAAAAGGCAAGAACGAGCAAATCGCACGTCAAAGCGATGCTCATTGTTTTTTTTTTTCGATTTCAAAAGAGTGGTCCATTTTGAATTTGTTCCACCTGGCCAACCAGTCAACGTCAAATTCTACGTCGAAGTACTGAAAAGGCTAAAGCAACGGGTTAACCGCGACAGGCGCGAGATTAAGCATTCCTGGAAGCTGCATCATGATAATGCTCCCAGCACACCGCCTTTATGACGACCGACTACCTGACCAAGGCCGGCATCTCAGCGCTCCCCAAGTCGCCTTACAGTCTTTATTTGTCCCCGCACAACTTCAAAGGACAGCATTTGGGGACCTTGGAGAACATCAAGGCGACTACGACGAGGTTACTAAAGGACATCCCTGTGACGGACTTCCAGGACGCATATAAAGCATGGAAATCGCGTTAGAACAAGTGTGTTGAAGCAGGAGGGATGTATTTCTAAGAATATTGAGTAATCGTACGAATCGGTTCAATAAATTTCTTAAAATAAAAATGGGCGCATTACTTTAGGAACAGACCTTGTATAAGTTTTCACAAGTGTAAGATTTAATTTTTTTTTTTTTTTTTTTTTTTTTTTTAAAGATACAAGATAATCTTGTGCTTTACAGCTTATGAATTCAAATTATTTGAGTTATTTTATCAAACTATTTAAAACAGGACGGGAAACTGATGAGATTTACATCGCATGAATATGGTCATTATGGGAATGGTATAAATGATAATTCTTTTACAATGAATCATGAAATAATTTACGTCCTATAAAAAATAAGATCTCATTGTTTGAAGTACGTCGATGTATTTCAAAGAGAATAACAGTTACATCTTTTAAAATTTTGCTATAAAACAATCATTACTGAAAATCATGTATTTTACAGGGATGCAACCAGTAATTCAAATATACAATGGTCCAATGTTCCAACATACGAATTCTGAAAGGAATTCTGAAGAACCTTATTAAAAGTTTCAATTTTGTTTATTTATTAAATTGTTTACTTATTCAAATTTCCTTGAACATTTAGTAATTATCAAGTGTTCCTGAAGTAAAGTGTAGCTACTTGGGATTTTTATTTATTACTTTTTTTTTTTTTTTTTTTTTTTTTTTTAAATAAATATTTTTTTTTTCTAAAGAGAAATTAAGTAATAATAATAATAATAATAAAAAAAAATGTATTTTACATTTTTTTGTCATATGATTGAGGCAAAATTATCTGGAAAAAAAAAAGGATTTTACATAATACTAGATTAAATTTTTTACATTCATACCCGTATGCTCTTCAGAAATTAAAGATGTTATACGCCAAAGAGATTCTAAGTCAATTAATTCGCTTATTACAAATAAGAATAAACGGCCTATAAATGTTAACGAATACAAATTATATTTTATATGACGTACAAGTGTTAATAGTTTCTGCATGTTTGAGGCTTGTACTCGAAACCTGGGTTACCTTTCTTCACAAAAATTCGATTCTTTTTTCTATTTTGATTTTGATTTTGATTTTGACTTTTCTTCTTCTACTAGAAAATGACTAATGTGTGTACATTTATACAGAAATAGATGTTTTTATTATCACACGCTTCGTTTGTTATCTGTCAAAGTCAAATCTTGCAAGATAATTTTAACACACTTTTTATCATCCAATTGAGCAGAAAGTTTGCATACATGAATATTTCCAACTATAATATATGCCTAAGCAGTAATGAATTTAGTGAAGGATCTGGGGCTTGAGATTCCCACTCTAGTTTTAATAAAAATCTGATTTTAATAAAAACCTAGTTTAGTAAAAATTTGTTTTTAGTACATTCTGTAATAAAAAAGGGTTTCTTAATTTTTTTAATTTATGTGGCATCGTTATCGTTTATAATTTCCTATCAAAATATAGTTATAGAGCACCTTAGTATTCCTGAAAATTTTCGACTTTGATTATTATCAGTTTTACATGTTTTGAACAATGAGGAACTCTAAAAAAAGAAATATATATATATATATATATATATATATATATATATATATATATATATATATATATATATTATGAAGTATCCGTGTGTAGATTAGTGTGTTAGTTACATCACTGAAAAAGGAATCGTTTTAAAGATGTCAGAGTAGATTTAAAATGCAGAGCTGCCAACATTTTTAAGTTTTAAATCAGAATTGACGCCAGTATTTTTAAATGGAATATGTTATATATATTTTTGACGATTAATGTTAATTAAAACAGCTATAAAAATTTTCCGGTTTGAAGTCTCCCTTGAAAAACGGGAGACTTGGCACCTATGAAAATGTCATTTATTATACTCGCTAACACTATTGCATGTTAATATTCTAATTTGATAATTTCGTAAGTTACAATTTAAGATTTTCTTAACATGGCAGTATACAGTAAAATATCACATAAACGTTCATAATGCGATTTTTTTTTTTTTTTTTTTTTGTCATCGCAAACAAGGATTTTTTTTTTTTTTTTTTTTTTAATATATTATTTATGGTAAGGGGACAAACTTTATTAAATATCAACTTTCTATTTAAAAATCTTCGTAAGTTATTCGAAATTAAATATTTTCATAACCTGACAGAATAAGGGAACTTGCTTGCATTGTGGAGATTATTGCATGGGAAATAGTATGAAAACTAAAACACAAAAAGGACACAAATAAAACTTCGATAAAGTAACCCGATAAGTTAAACATTTCAGTTTCTTTCTGCTTCTCATTTTCATTTTTTTCTCTGTCATTAGAGTTTCATTAATTTCCGTCACATTTTTCCAGTGACAGAAATTGTGACTTGTAATTACGATACTAGATAATTTTGAGTTAAAAAAAAAAAAAAAAAAAAAAAAAAAAAATGTTCTTACGATTATCCATACTTCTAGAAAAATAGTCAAATATTTCTTTCTATATGGACATATGCTCGAAAGAAACTTTTTGAGAGTTATCCTAAATTTTCCTTATTCATTTGAAACAAAACATAAAGAGGATATCCAAACTGATTTTTAAAGAAATAATTCTGATTTTAGTAACCTTAATAAAAGATCCATCATCCATTTCTCGCCTGACATTTGATCTTGGCGTAATACATATTCATTTCTTTTTTTTCATATCTGGGAATGATTCAAAGAGATTATTTATTTCAATTTATTATTAAAGAACAAAAAAGAAATTTCAGTTATTTTTTCAGTATTTTTATTTATTTATTTTTTTAAAATATAAACCGAAACTTTTTTTCTGTTTTTAAACGGATTGTTTCTTTTTATTTATGTAAAAATTTTGTTCTCAAATAAAAGTACAATTGTTCTTGCTTTTGGGTATTATCGATTGAACGCGTCTCACTCATAAGCGAAACGTTTTTTTTTTTTTTTTTTTTTTTTTTTTCATAGTTATATAAATTCCCCCCCCCCCAAAAAAAAAAAAAAAAAAAAAAAAAAAAAAATCATTTCTAGCATTTAAACGAAGGCATTGTTTTCCATTCTTACCGGTTTATTTCTTACTTCATGATTAGCATCGGAATCTTTATAAAGCGCTCTTGTTTTATATTTTTTCTTTTCTCTCTCTTGATTGTACTCATAATTCAGAACATATGCATGATTTTGATAAATTTTTAATAGCTTTTGAACTGACTTAAATAATTAGAAAAAAATATATATAATTCTGCAACTTAAAAAAAAAAGAAGGATGATTAAAAAAAAAAAAAAAAAAAAAAAAAAAAAAAAAAAAATCACAATTATATTCTAAATAATCTGGTGTGTCACCCACACGACTTTCTCTTACCCTGAAATTTAATACTATAAATATAGGTTGCAGATTAAAAGGTAAGATAACGAGTACTGTTATGTAAACCTGCGTTAAACAATTCATATTAGGCTTCCGAAGAGTTTCATATGATAATTAGTTCTGTGTGAGGGGGGCTACCGCCCCCCTCAACCCCACGTTTCATTAATGCACCTACATTTATATAGAATTTAATTCGGTTATTAAAAAATAATTCTGTTTTTAAAAAATAATTTATTAATAATAATTTAAAAAAAAAATATCTTTTATGATAATGCAGACGATTTCCATATTAGAGAAGTAGTATAACACCAAATATCTAAAAAAGCCCATTTAATTCTCAATATTTAAAAAAAAAAAAAAAAAAAAAAAAAAAAATCGCATTTTTTTCCTTGTTTTTTTTTCGTTAAAAGTAAAAAAAAATCGATAACTTTGTTTTAAATTATCGCATATCGATGGTTCAACCATTCGTTTTAAAGGTATTGGCGAGCTCTTTTGAAAGATACCCATCATGAAAATTTACTCCCTTCGTGGGGGGACTTCCCCCCAGGGGGGGAGGCGAGGCTCCTACATACACAAAATTTTTTCCCAAGTTAACTATCTCTATTACAAAAAATATATATTCGTTTCATTTGGTTTAGTGCAGTCTATAGACGTTAAACTCTACTTACCTGCAATTTTCCCCATAGACGTAATGTATTAGAATTCTCTTGATTGTCCCTGTACACGAACCATTTGCTTGATCTTAACGAAAAGCTTACTGTAGCATCCCTATATGATACACATTTAGAATACCAAGTTTGAACTTTCTGCGATAATTTGTTTTTAAGATATGCTGATAACAGACACACACACACACACACAGACAGACACACACACACACACACACACACAGACACATACACAGACACACAGACACACACACAGACATACACACAGACCATTTGCTAGAAACATGATTTTCGTATTCAGGGGACCTCAAAACGTGTAAATATAACAAAATCTCGCATTCGAAAATTTGACCCAAAAACAATACTTTCTCTACCTTATGGGTAAGAGAAAGTAAAAACAGGTTAGGTAGTGAATTAACTAGTGTGTTGTGGCCATGAATTTTTTTTTTCTGTAATCAAAATAGCTTCTTACGATAGAAATTTTACATATGAAGTTTGGTACAATTTTACCAATAGATGGTGAGATGTAGCCATGTGGAAAATCGTAAAAGATGAGTAATAGCAGCGCCACCTGTCGGTCTATATACATCCAAATAAAATCACTATTTTTTCGCAATGGCGATCTCACATATTAAATTTTGTGCATAAATACGCTATAGAAGTTGAATCTTTCTCGTAAACGGTGGATGAACAGCGTAACAGCACCACTTGATGACTGATATGCATTAATTGAATCAGCATAGTTTTTCATAATACCCCTCTCATATATTAAGTCTTGCATAATTATACTTTACAGAGACCGAGATATAGCCTTCCCTTAAAGGGGTACTCGAATATAGCAGCACCAATTGCTAGGTGACGTGCACCAAAATGGATACACAATGATTTAGGACAAGGTAGAACTAAATATAAATTTTTATTTAATTTTGTATATTAGATATTAGCTTAGAGCTACCTCAAATCTTTTGTCACACACACACAGACACGCTAATTGTCAGATATCATAACAAAAATTGTTACATATTCAGAAAGTCATAAAACGTACAAAGACTTCAAAAACCGGAAGCTAAAAGTTTGTATGAATTTTACCCATATAGCACATCTTCTCCTCAGGACATCTTGGGAATGCCCTGACGCAAGACATCTTTGGACATCCTGAAGATGTTTTATGAAAATCTGTGCTATAAGGGAATGCTTTTTTATTACGAATATGGAAGAAAATAATAAAGATGATAAGAAAATAAAAATATATTGCAGTAAAATGCACTGAAAGTCTAGAAAAGTAATGAATAAAATCTTTGAAAGCAAGTGCTAAAAATTTGCTTTCAAAAATTATTAAAGCAATTGCTTCGAGTCTAAGTATTACAACGATCTTTCATCAGACGATAAAACTAAAGGCACGAATGCTTTATAAAAGCAGCACTGCACAAAATCCTAGTAAATGACAAGATTAAACAAATGGTAAAGATTTTCGTAATAAATTTTAGTATGGCATGGATTACAAAAAGCTTAAAGCAAAATTACTAATTAAAAAGAAAACGTCATATAAAATTAAAAATACAAAGTATAAAATAAGAAAAAATAAATAATTCTAAGTTTTTGCAATTTATGACGTTTGCTTATAAAGTATTTTATTTATTTATTTATTGATGCATATTTTTATTAAAAAAATACTTTGAAGTACTTGGACTGTTAAATGTTTCCAATAATGATTTTCGTTTAAAAAAGAAGCATTTGTTTACAAAAAAGATGTATTTGTTTACAGGGTACTTGGAAATTCCAGAAGATTCTGATTCGCTGGACGTAAGCAGTATTTTGGAAGAAACTTCAAGATTGAACAAAGAATTTAGTTTGAAAAACGTGCGCCAGAAGTTGAACCGAGTCAAAACACTAAATTTAAAAAGTCTGAAGAAAACTAAACATTGCCGTTTTCAGTGCAAACATGCCTTAGATTATCACAATTCTGGAATTCACATGAGTTTAACTGAGTCAGAACCAAAAGTTCGAATAATGATGTTCCATTGTATACATTGTTTAAAGTCTAAAGGCCTGATGGGAAAGATCAGAGAAAGAAGCAGGCGTAAGAAGGAGTTTTCGGAACAACTGGTATGTTTTTCGATTCTATAAACTTTTTTTTTCTCATAAATAAGATTCGAATATTTTGAGTTTAAGTTTATTTGAACTTAGCATATAGTGCCAGTCTTATATGCTCATATTTCATATGATATTCCAATTATAAGAAAATTTCATGTAATTAAATAAAAAGTGGAATAAAACGTTGTTTTATAAGTATTTTATTTTAATTTTTAAATTGATTCGTAATAATAATTAATTTAACCTTTTTTTTTTTTTTTTTTTAAAAGTAAAATATGTTTGTTTATAAACTGAAGACTTTTGTTTATATATATAGGTTTGTTTATGTACATAGTATTGCAACTGTGCTTTAGATTAATCCTCTCACCAGAGGTCAGTGCGATCGAGATTATTGCTTAAAAAGCCGAAACAAATGCATTTATTGTTTATTTATGTGCTTAGATCACGCAACTGAGCAGACGAAACCGGGAAGAACCAACCAACTCTTGTGCAATATTTACGAATTAAGCAAGAATTTCGATCTTAATGCTGTCTGGGAGGCTTAGTTTGTTTATAGCAGTATTTTGACCATTACGGTTAAATTCTGGGTGCTGTACCCATAATTAAGCACTAGTGCGACATAAAAATCCACCTAACCTCAACCTCAACTAATAAATAACACAATACATTCATTTAGTAGTAGACAAGCTATTTCCTTGTTTTAACGTTTCGCATAATTAAGAATAGGTTTTATTAAAGAATAGGTTTTATAAGTTCATAGATTAATATGGAGACGCGTGATTTTTTTTTTTTTTGTATAATACTACAACGAAATTTGTTTATTGTGTAATTTTATTTTATAGTTATTAATTTATTGATATCGTATTTATTTTTTTATTTTATAAATTTAAAATTTCCTGCAAAAGCTCTCAGATTATAAGAAAATATTCTTATAACGTTTACAAAAAAGATAAATTTAATATACTGGTTTACACAAGTTAAGTACCAACCTGTTTGTTTATATTCTTTTTTTTTTTTTTTTTTGTGCGTGTGTCTAATTCATAAACAAATGAATATATGAGCATAAAATTCGGATGACATATTCATTATTAAAATATCAATCATGTTTCCTACTATTTTGACATCAGGAATAACTTGCAAACGAATATTAACTTTTTTTTTTTTTTTTTTTTTTAACTCTATTTTATAGAAAAGAAAAGAGAAATGTTTCAGAAAATAAATTAAGTGAAAAAATGTATGTACTGAGATTACATTACACTGTTAAAAAAATGCACTTTGCTGCCAGAAATTCTCTGTTGAGAAAAAAGTCGTAAATTACGGAAAAAATTACGTTGACAAAACGTATTTTTCTGTAATTACAGAGAATTTCTGGCAGCAAAGTTGCATTTTTTTTAACAGTGTATACTTAGGCAAATATGCAAATGCTTGTAAATGCTTAAGAGTGAACAGTACTTACCTTGCCGACAGTCAAAGTACATGTTATTCCATGGGAAAATTTATTTTCCCAATTACTCATTATAGCTAACGTATTTTTTTTTTTTTTTTTTAATTCTGTTTTCGTATTTAGGAAATTCATAATCGTTAAATTAGCACTCGTTTTATGAACAAGTTATTATTAATTTTTTAATTTTTAATATTTTATTTTTGAATTAAAAATAAATAATGCATCCTGCATATTTTCTAGCTAGAAAGTAAAATAGTAAATTGTGAGAATAGCATGGGTTTTGACGGTTGCACAGTGTTCGGAATTTCAAAAAAGCTGGCCAAAAGTCGAAATTAAAGAAAACAAGTGAAATTGTGATGTATATATATGTTTTCGAGGTCGCTGAATCCGAATCTGACATTGGTTTTTTGAAAACTTCAAAGGCAAACTCAAAAACAAGATGGCGAATCCAATATGGCGCGCCATATTGGATTCTTTAATTTCGACTTTTGGCCAGCTTTTTTGAAATTCCGACCACTGTGTGGCGGATCAAAAATCAAACTAGTATGTTGTGGCCACCACAAGACTTTCTTCTATATTTACCTATACATATTCAATCAGTAACAATATAAAAAAAAAAAAAAAAAAAAAAAAAAAAAAGTACGGTTTTTTTTTTTTTTGTTAAAAGTGAAAAAAATCGATAACTTTGTTTTAAATTATCACAGATTTATAGTTCAACCATTCGTTTTAAAGGTATTGACGAGACCTTTCGAAAGATACCCATCTTGAAAATTTATCCCCCCCGGGGGGGTACTTCCCCCCCAGGGGGGGGAAGCGATGCCCCCCCATGCAGAAAATTTTTTTCCTAGTTACATACTACTATTATCAATAATTCATATTAATTTTACAATCACAAGTTTAAAACAACTCTAATTATGCACATTTATACGAATTTTTGTCCTATGCTGCCATGTTAAAAATTTAGATAAAATGCTATCACAGTGCCACCTGTTGAGCTATTGATCCCCAAACATAATCAGCACCAGTTTATGTCGGGGACCAACTAAATACCAAGTTTGGTTAAATGTCGTTAAAAAAAAAAAAAAAAAAAAAAAAAAAAGCGATATTTTTCTAAGTTTTTTTTTGTTAAAAGTAAAAAAAATCGATAACTTTGGTTTAAATTATCACAGATTTATCGTTCAACCATTCGTTTTAAAGGTATTGACGAGATCTTTCGAAAGATACCCATCTTGAAACTTTGCCCCCCCCCCCCCCCGGGTCGGAACTTCCCCCCCCCGGTGGGGGGGCAACCGATGCCCCCACATGCACAAAAATTTTTTCCCAGTTAACTATTACTATTATCAACGAGACCTTTCGAAAGATACCCTCTTGAAAATTTACTTCCCCGGGGGGGGATTTTCCCCCCTGGGGGGGGGAACCGATGCCCCCCCATGCACAAAATTTGTTTCCTAGTTAACTACTACTATTATCAATAATTCATATTAATTTTACAATCGTAAGTTTAAAATAACTCTCATGCCCATTTATACGGTATTTTGTCCTATGCTGCCATGTTAAAAATTTGCATAAAATGCGATCACAACGCCACCTGTTGAGCTATTGATCCCCAAATCTAATGGGCACCAGTTCATGTCAGGGTGCAACTAAATACCAAGTTTGGTTAAATTTCATTCATTGGTTCGTGAGATACAGCGTCCACAAAAAAATGATACAGACACACAGACAGACAGACAGACAGACAGACAGACATTTTTTAAAAACTATCAATTCGTGTTCAGGACATCCCAAAACGTGTAGATCCGTCAAAAAACTGAGGTCGAAAATTTTCGGAAATCCAATACTTTCTCTATATTACATATAGAAGAAAGTAAAAATTGATAGATGAAGGATAATTTTCACATTTAAGGGTTTTTGAGGGCGCTAAATTCAAATTTGATATCAGTTTTTAAAAAAAAATTATCTTGCACTCAAAAACAAGATGGCGGATCCAATATGGCAGACCAAAGTCCAAAAAATTAAAAAATTAAATTAAAAAGTTAAAACGCTTTTACACATACAGGGGCAGGCGGGGGCACCCAATTCTTTAACGGCTGAATAAAATGGACATCCCTTAACACTCTCCACTTTGAATCAATGCGGGATCTTGCGAGATAAAAAAGTTTCCATACTTTGAAACTTTTGGTTATGTTATAATTGAGGTTAACTTCAAAAAGCCGCTCAGGAGATCACTATCTACTAACCTCCACAATTGTCGGCCATATTTTGTTGAATGTTGTTGTTGCGAAATTTTCCGAGAAACACTATTTGTTTAACTGTTAAAATGCATTAACAATTAAAAAGAAAAAATTGTCACGTTTTCCGCCAGCCTACACTTAGAAATATGTAGATAGAATAAATTTTCCACCTCACAGTTTCATTCAGTGGCGCTCCCTCTGAAGGTATTTCCGCGGTACTTACGTCTAAAAACGCGCCTAAATTTTTCGACTTTTGGCCAGCTTTTTTGAAATTCCGAACACTGTGGGTTGGCAAGATTGGGTATTGTAAACTCTTTTCTTCATTTTTCTTTGAAAAAATATAATTATTAATTTAAAAACTGTGAACATAGCCAGAATAATAAAAATTTCAGTACGTGACTTAATAACAAACAACACTTCATTCAATTTTCATTTCTTTGTGCATAAAAATTTAATTGTTATTAACATAGGGAAAAAAAAAAAAAAAAAAAAAAGGATGGAAGAAATTTAAAGGGGAAAAAAAGTAAAATAATTTAATTTAAATTTTGAAAGTATGTGCGTTTTCACCTATCTGTGATACGCCATTTACTTAATCGCTCATTTAATTTTCTTTTCTACATCCTTTAAAAATTCCCCTTTCGAGTAAAATTAGATTGTCAGTTTAAAATTATTTCTAACGTCAAAGTAACATAAAATTTAAATTCTTTCCTATTTTTAAGTTTATTTATTGAAGCGATTAAAAAAAAAAAAAAAAAAAAAATGAAGGTTGTTGTTGTTTAACTTAGGGAAACCAGGGCATAACCATTATACAGGGTGGGCCAAAAGTTCTTGACACATTTGGAGGACATATTGAAAACTTCGATGTAAAAGCAAGTACATATTTCTTATGATGAAAAGCTCAGTTTAAACAAGTAATAATAATAATAAATAGTTCAAAACTTTGTTACTTTCTTCTATATGTAATATAGAGAAAGTATTGGATTCGCGAAAATTTTCGACCTCCGTTTTTTGACGGATCTACACGTTTTGGGATGTCCTGAACACGAATTGATAGTTTTTAAAAAATGTCTGTCTGTGTGTCTGTCTGTCTGTCTGTCTGTCTGTCTGTGTGTCTGTATCATTTTTTTGTGGACGCTGTATCTCACGAACCAATGAATGAAATTTAACCAAACTTGGTATTTAGTTGCACCCTGACATGAACTGGTGCCCATTAGATTTGGGGATCAATAGCTCAACAGGTGGCGCTGTGATCGCATTTTATAGGACAAAATTCCGTATAAATGGGCATAATGAGAGTTATTTTAAACTTGTGATTGTAAAATTAATATGAATTATTGATAATAGTAGTAGTTAACTAGGAAAAAAAAATTGTGCAGGGGGGGAGGAAGTACCCCCCCCCAGGGGGGTTAAATTTTGAAGATGGGTATCATTCGAAAGATCTCGTCAATACCTTTAAAACGAATGGTTGAACCATAAATCTGTGATAATTTAAAACAAAGTTATCGATTTTTTTTACTTTTAACAAAAAAAAAAACTTAGAAAAAAAAATCGTATTTTTTTTTTATTTTTTTTTTTTTTTTTAATATTGTTACTGATTGAATATGTATAGGAAAATATAGAAGAAAGTCTTGTGGTGGCCACAACATACTAGTTCATAGATGGCGCTGTAACTTAAATATAACAATAAAAAAAACATTAAAAACGTAAGGTAAGCTAAAGAGCATTTATTATGTGACACTCAATACAATATTGTAATATGTGCGGGTGCGGCCTTTGTAGCTTGAACCAGTTCAATTTAAGTATATCGCTAGCATTGATTATGGAAGAGACTGGATTACATGCGTTATTTGTGTCTTCAGTACTTTTAAGGGTTACCTGGATTTCGAAAGTTAAAAAAGTATATTTGCTCTATTTTTTTTTTCTTAACGTAATAAATAAAATATTTTATTCAGAAAAACCGAGTAGTATATAAAAGAGCAACATTTAAATAATATTTTACAAAATTTTGTTTAAATAATTTAGAAAATTCAACCAATGAGTCCTGGATTCCAGATATCTTTTAGAATAACGATAGACACGATTTCTCAAAAACTAATGCACCGATGTTATTGAAATTTTGCACAATTATTCAAAATAAAATTGACTAATGCCTAAACGAAGATCCCCCCCCCCCCCCGCTTACAACTAATTTTACAAGGTTATATGGGAGGGAAGGGGGGGGGAAGGTTAAAATGTACTGAAATTATGTTCACTGCTTAAATTAAAACTATATGTCTTAAAACCAGGCCCCGCTGGTTGAATTTTCCAAAATTTTGAATGGAAATTTTTATAAAATATTCTTTAAATGTTACTCTTTGATATACTCAAATATTTGAATAAGAATTTTTATTTATCATATTAAAAAAATAGAGTAAATATGCTTTTTTTTTTAGCCTTTTGGAACCCATGTAACCCTCTTAATGTAGCAACAAAGGGAGATTACACATTCATTTTGTTTGTTTTGACCTTCCCATAGTTCCACTAGAAGAAATCAAAGGTGGGATAGAGGTGATCTTAATAAAACTACAAGAAACGACTCATACACAAAAGAAAGTCACAAGTACACTCTCAGAAATGGATACTCAAATTTCACGAAATTTTCTTTCATTTTCACGAAACCGTTTCCAGGGAAATACTCCAAGCGAATATTTCGTCAAGTTGAAAAAATTATTTTCGTCACTTGTTTGAACATACGAATTTCGTCAAAAGTAAAGATACATTTTTTCATCCTAATTTCGTGATACAGAATAAAATACAAATTATAGAATTATAAAATTACCTGCAAGTTCGTTGCTTTAGGCATTAAATCCTAATTATATTTAATGAAAATATAAATAAAACAGAGCAAACAAATAAAAGTCATTTGGACATTTATTTGACAGCTTTGAGACCTCTAGTTACAATGACTTATGTCTCAATTGGTCCATATTTTTAAAGAAATTCACAAAAACAAGCGAACACAATATTTTGTAGACATAGGACATCACAAACAACTATGCTCGCACCGCGATTCGAAACCGAGACCTAGGAATCCAGAAGGCAGCGCCCTACCGACTGAACCACCAGGCTGCAAATAGCTGTCATTGTAACGTAAAGTCGAAACAACACAGGAAAAAAACCAATATGGCGGTAATGAAAGCTAGCACATGCTATTGTGAGTAAACAGTTTCATCAAATATTTGAGAGTTCACGTTTCCTCAAAAATAACGTGATCGCTTGACGAAATGGTTGTAAAAAACAACGAAATTAAGCCCGAGGATGTCTGAATCGCAAAAATTGAGTATATTATTTCTGAAAGTGTAATGCAATCTAGGGGAAATTTTTTGAAATAATATTTTTTATTTCTTAAGGGGACAGGCTACTTTTAAAAATGAGAAAATGATATGAAATTTTCGTTCAACTTTCAGAATATATATATAAAAAAAAAGAATGATTGCAATGTACAAGCAAATTTTTTTTTTTTGTGTGTTAACTAATATCATATTACTCTATTGATTAAAAATATTATTTTGGTTTACTTGAAAATAGAAAATTACTTTTATTGCAGATATTAATAATAATAATAAAAAAAATTTCAAGGGTACTTTCTCACTGAGCGCAGCATATTTCAAATACAATTTCCTTTATCCTTATAACTTTTACATTAAATGAAACAAAACATTCAACTTAAGAATTTGAACTAAATGGTTTTAACCCTTTTAATAATATGGAGTTTAATTAATAATTAAATTTGAAATATGAAATTACTATTAACATTTTTATATTTTCACAACAATAATTTTCTTTTCTATTGAACAAAACCCTTTATTTTTAGTTCATTTTATTTATTATGTCAAAATGTATAGTTGAGAAAAATTTTAGGTTCATATCACAAATACTTTTTGAAATATCGTGCGCGCAGTGCGAAAGTATCCTTGAAATTTTTTAAAAATGATCTGCAATAAAACAATTTTCTATTTTAAAATAAACCAAAATAATATTTTTAACCAACAGCGTAATGTCCTATTAGTTAACACACACACACACACACACACAAAAAAAAAAAAAAAAAAAAAAAAAAAAATTGTTTGTACATGTCTTCATTTTTTATTTTTACTTCCTTATACAAAGTATAAGGAAGTATAGTAATCCCGATTTGCGAAATGGATTTTGTATTTCACATTGCTCAAAAACGAATGATCGCTGAATGTTGCTATTTTATACGTGTGACTTTCATGATGTCTAGTTGCACACCTGCAAGTGTCATCTTAACACGAGCTCTCGTTTTAGAGATATAAGGGATTTTACACGATTTTTCGTGACGTCTGTATGTGTGTGTGTGTGTCTGTGTGTGGGTATGTCGCATAACTCAAAAACGGTTGGACGTAGAAAGTTGCGAATTGATACATAGGTTTGTTATAACATCTAGTTGTGCACCTCCCTTTTTGGACTTTCTATGATTTTCCGTTTTGGAGATATTTAGGAAAATTAGGTTCATAATGACAAAAATTTGGCCATAATGTATCAAAAAACGGTAATAACTCAAAAACGGTTTAGACAAATCTTACAATTTAACTGACTTTCCGATTAGCTAGACATTTGAAACTTTCAGAAAAGCTCAGAACACGTTGACAATGCATTTTTTAAATATTTTTAGCCAACTGTTTCCGATACCTGCTGCCTTCAGCAGCGTTTATGCGATTCAACAGAAAATTTATTTAACTAACTTCCCGACTAGCTAGACATTTGAAACTTTCAGATTAGATCAGAACACGGTGAAAATGCATTTTTTAAATACTTTTAGCCAACTGTATAGGGTCCCTGCTGCCTTCGGCAGCGTTACCAGTTCAAATCTTGGAATCGATTTGTAACTAACTTCCCGACTAGCTAGACATTTAAAACTTCCGGAAAAGCTCAAAATACGGTGACAATGCATTTTTAAAATATTTTTGGCCAATTGTTTCGGGTCACTGCTGCCTTCGGCAGCGTTTACATGGTTCAACAGAAAATTTATTTAACTAACTTCCCGACTAGCTAGACATTTGAAACATTCAGAATAGTTCAGAACACGGTGAATATGCATCTTTTTAATACTTTTAGCCAACTGTTTCAGGTCCCTGCTGCCTTCGGCAGCGTTTATATGGTCCAACAAAAAAATTATTTAACTAACTTCCCGACTAGGTAGACATTTGAAACTTTCAGAATAGTTCAGAACATGGTAAAATTCCTTTTTACTTCCTTATACAAAGTATAAGGAAGTATAGTAATCCCGATTTGCGAAATGGATTTTGTATTTCACATTGCTCAAAAACGAATGATTGCTGAATGTTGCTAATTTATACGTGTGACTTTCATGATGTCTAGTTGCACACCTGCAAGTGTCATCTTAACACGAGCTCTCGTTTTAGAGATATAAGGGATTTTACACGATTTTTTGTGACGTCTGTATGTGTGTGTGTGTGTCTGTGTGTGGGTATGTCGCATAACTCAAAAACGGTTGGACGTAGAAAGTTGCGAATTGGTACATAGGTTTGTTATAACATCTAGTTGTGCACCTCCCTTTTTGGACTTTCTATGATTTTCCGTTTTGGAGATATTTAGGTAAATTAGGTTCATAATGACAAAAATTTGGCCATAATGTATCAAAAAACGGTAATAACTCAAAAACGGTTTAGACAAATCTTGCAATTTAACTGACTTTCCGATTAGCTAGACATTTGAAACTTTCAGAAAAGCTCAGAACACGTTGACAATGCATTTTTTAAATATTTTTAGTCAACTGTTTCCGATACCTGCTGCCTTCAGCAGCGTTTATGCGATTCAACAGAAAATTTATTTAACTAACTTCCCGACTAGCTAGACATTTGAAACTTTCAGATTAGATCAGAACACGGTGAAAATGCATTTTTTAAATACTTTTAGCCAATTGTATAGGGTCCCTGCTGCCTTCGGCAGCGTTACCAGTTCAAATCTTGGAATCGATTTGTAACTAACTTCCCGACTAGCTAGACATTTAAAACTTCCGGAAAAGCTCAAAATACGGTGACAATGCATTTTTAAAATATTTTTGGCCAATTGTTTCGGGTCACTGCTGCCTTCGGCAGCGTTTACATGGTTCAACAGAAAATTTATTTAACTAACTTCCCGACTAGCTAGACATTTGAAACATTCAGAATAGTTCAGAACACGGTGAATATGCATCTTTTTAATACTTTTAGCCAACTGTTTCAGGTCCCTGCTGCCTTCGGCAGCGTTTATATGGTCCAACAAAAAAATTATTATCTAACTTCCCGACTAGGTAGACATTTGAAACTTTCAGAATAGTTCAGAACATAGTAAAATTCCTTTTTTTAATACTTTTAGCCAATTTTTTCGGGTCCCTGCTGCCTTCGTCAGCGTTACCAGTACAAATCTTGCAATCGGTTTTTAGCTAACTTTCAGAAAAGCTCAGAACACGGTGATAATTCATTTTTTAAAAATATTTTTAGCCAACTGTTTCGGGTCCAATGTCAATGTTTTTTTAACATTATGTATATTTCTAAAAGTGTATGAGGAAGTCATGTGGTGCCCACATCAGATTGTTTTTAATTCTGAAAGTTATTCAAAAATTTCTTCCCATATTTAAAAGTAGTTTGTATACTTACGCCAAATTTTTCCATCATAAGAAGCACTTTAGTGCAAACTTTCCGTGCTTTTATACACGTCACTTATTAAATTTATATTAAAATTTTAAAATGTTTCAGAGACTTTTAGATCTCCCTGTATTATAATTAAAACTTTTTTACTTTATTTTTCCATTCAGCGAATTACTCAAAATACAAAAACTACGCAGCCAATGAAGAAAACGTCTGCCACTGAACTCTCTAATGATTATAAACACAATGCTTTTGGCGGATGGCTATCAAATGTGTTTCGATCAAGAGTGAAGAATATGAAAAGAAGCATAGAAGGGAGTCAGACCAAAAGAAATACTAAATCTTTTAAGACTCGAAACATATTACATTTCATTAAGAAAACTAAGGCTGTCAGAGAAACAAAAGTAATAGCTATTCCTAAAAAGCCTATTGTCATTAAGAAAGAAGATGATGATGAAGATTACGAAAATGTGAGTGAAAGTTTTTTTTTTTCTTTTTAGCTCTAATTCCAGTGGAGTAGCAATACAATATACTGAATTTATATCGTATGTTTTTTTTTTTTTTTTTTTTTAAGTTTAAAAAGGTGATTTAACTTTTATTAAAAGAAGCGAAACATCCATACTTTCAAGTTTAATTTGATTAAAAAGCCTATAAAATCGATTTTACGGAAGAAATATCGAAAACCCTTATAAAAAATCGAAAATCTATATTTTATTTTAATTTCACTCTGTGGCACTACGCTTATAGCACAGATCTTCATAGAATATCCTCTGGATATCCCAGGTTTTATTGTGCTCTACAGGGCATTCCCAGGACATCCTGAGAAGATGTGCTATTTGTATAGACGTTACATAAAACCATTTTCGTTGATTGAAGGTTATTATATTGTACACTTGCCGTTTCTGATTGTCATTTTTCACGATCTTCAGCTGTGTTAGAATTAATTTATATATTTCCTTAATAATATTGCTCCACCAGCGGCCGAGCGGTTCTACGCTCAAAGCTGGTAAACGGGAAGTGCCGAGTTTGATCCCAGTTTTCACTCGTCTGCCTAGCTTTTCGGAGTTTTTCGAACTTTATTCCAAAACTAGCGTAACTATGGTCTAGGACTCCTTGGAAAGACCTCCATGAAGAGCACACTATCTCAGGCTTAGGACCCTCGTGTAACCAATCGGCCTTGCTCTGAATCGCCAGCACACACATACCTTAATAGTCTACAATCAATATCAGAAAAATATGAAAAGATAAAAAATAAGTACAATTTCACATTCTTTTCTAGGTCTTTATTTTACCCCACATCTATGTTCCAATGGTACACTAAAGCACCGCACCATTAAATCCTCGTTCATTATTATGATGTAGTGGTATGCATATATGTTATTTATATCTTTCAAAATTCCTTTTAACTAACTAAAAGATTTATATTTAAAATTTATTTTTGTTTATTTTATAATTTGTAACATAAAGGGTTAATTTCTTAACTATCAGTGTTGAAAATTAGGTGACCTTTGTGGAACTATAAAAACATTATAATTTTCTTTATGAAAATGCACACAATGACACAGTCATTTAATTGTTTATCGCACGTAAAATCTGTCATGGCCGCAATGTCCTCCATGCTTACATAAAAAATTATACCTCTGGGGGTCACCGAAGCGGGAGAGCCATCCCTTCCGTCGAGGATCAAAATTGTGACAGCATGTCTCTGAACCACCTCTAGGGGTGAAACCCAGACCGTGGCCAATTGCCCATTTCACAGCACTAGTGCGACGTAAAACCCATCCAACCAACCATACAACCAATTGATTGTTTTTTAACACATAATTTATTTTTACAAATGAAATAGTCTCATAGCTTAAAATATGGTTCCTAAATATAGGAGCTTGTGCATCCGACATTTTTTTTGGCTTTAGAGTTGTCATATGTATCAAAAGGTTCTGTAGATTATCAAGTAGTAGCCATTGTTTTGGTCATCAGGTATTGCGTTTTAATAACTTTTCTTTTTTTGTAATTTTAGTTTAACAAAACGGTGATATAAGATATTGTCCAGCAATAATTTGCTTAAATTATTACAGGAAAAGACAAAAATTGTGCATATTTTCCTCAGTTCCTACGAGATGAAGAACCCAGCAGGAATAAATGCGCCACGCAGGAAAGCTGACGTCTTATGAGAAAAAAGATAGCGGCTAATGCGCCAGCTTGTAATATTATAGGTGTTCTATTTTAAAGTCATACTAAACTTATTGAAAAATGATCAAATAAATGATAACGAAAATAGCTCTCCGTGGCCGAGATATTATGTCACCACACTACTAATCGATTTCCAGCGTAGGATAGAGTGTTCGATTCCTGCTGTGGCGCTGAGTGTTTTTAGTGTTTTTCCAATTCTTCGTATTGTAATTTGGTCATGTGCTATCATCTGTCTTTATCTGACGAAGATTTACAAGGAGACACCGAGCCAAGCATACAAATTTGACGAATACGAGTTGTCAATAAATAGTGAAAATGATGTTATATTTGAAAGAGCGCGTGGATAATACACGTTGAAGATACAATGGCCTGTATTAAATAAAGTTTTTATTTATTTTACAGTAAGGGAGTAAAGTAGCTATAGTTGTTTAATTTTTTAAATTAAAAATTAATTAATTTTTTAAAAATTTGAAAGTTAACATAACATCCGAATTCTTACAAATAATTAATGTTCATTACAGTTGTTAATTTTAACTTTATCTTACCCATTATGGTTGGGAAAATATTGTTTTCGTGTCAAAATTTCAAAGTTGAGTTTTTTATATATTCACATGTTTTAAGGTCAACTCAATCCACAAATAAAGTCTTTAGCAGGTACCTCTCTCTCTGTTTGCGTGTGTGTGTGCGTAAGAGACAGCATGACTGAATATATATATATATATATATATATACAGTCGGTAACAGAAGTGTCCGAACACTAGCGAAAATTCCTATGTAAAAAAAGTACACTTCATACGGTTTTGTTAAATAAATCCTTATCGAATTATGTTCTTAGACTGACTAAGAACAAGATTCGACAAGGATTTATTTAATAAAACCGTACGAAGTGTACTTTTTTTACATAGGAATTTTTGCTAGTGTTCGGACACTTCTGTTACCGACTGTATATATATATATAAAGAAGTCAAAAATTGGTATTTCTAATTTTTGTCATATGAGAATGATAGTGAATTTTTTTAATACAGCCAGACAAATAGTTTATGCATAGGGGCACTTAAAACTCTATAAATATATTGCATCAACAGGCGAAATTTCTAGTGAATATGATTTAACATTGCACAAAAAAAAAAAAAAAAAAATCAACATATATTTTTATATGCTTATCTGATTAAATATGGTATGACAAGCATTTATTCTTAATTTACAGTATCGCACAAAAGAATTCTGATATATTAGGGCTATGGTTGGAAAAGGTCGAAATGCATTTCATGTTATATTATGATTTGTTTGTTATTTAATTCGTGGGTATTCAATTTATAGGCAAGAGTAAAGGACTACTTAAAATTAGCAGAGTAGGTTTGTGAGGAGTGATGTGGGTTAAAATTTTCTGAGTAATTTTATTATTGTTATGTTTTAATTTAATATGAGCCTTAAATATTTTATGAATGTAGTCACAGTATTTAAACGTAGGGGGGGGGGGGGGGGGTTGTCCACAGAATTGTATGTCAAATAAAATTTTTCTAAAATTAGTTTGAACTGTTTTTGACATGCATCGAAAATGCTCAAATACAATATACCACATATCTGTCCTTAAACTGTAATGACGTGTCTATATTAATGGATTGTAAGAGAAAATATGTGAGTGCTACACCAGATTATTTACATGAAAGGACGAAATTGGAAATGTAAAACATATCATCTAAATGTAATACATGCGACCTTCAAATACATTTCCTTTGTGGAGATTAATTATTGATATTATGAATTGCTTTAATGAAACATTTTATACATGCATTTATTGACTTTGTTGTATTTAAGTTAAATATTATGCATGTAATTTTTTTCAGAATTATGAAGACAATTTTGACAGCGATGTACCAGATTTGGAGAAAGAAGCTCAAAAAACTCAAGAGTCTCTGACATATTTCCTTATTGGCTCATTTGCCTTCTTTGCCTTGCTTTTCATGTTTGTATTTCCAGTAGTCAGCTTTGTGAAGATGTGCCTACAAAACTTCCATTCTAACGCTCTTATAGTGACTGACATCTTATGTTGCCGAGATCCAAGTAATAGTCTTTGCATTTTTATATCACAATGTGCTTTTTTTTTTTAGAAATAGGGTTCGATAAGGTTGAGGCTGTAACCAACCTTTCTGTGGCAGGTTTAAATTTTTGTGCAGTATATATTAAATTTCGAAAAATTCAAAATACTTTTGTCAAGTATTCCATAAATTACCCTAAAATTTGAGTAATTTTGTTACTTATGTCCTATGTAATCTAATTGTTAGGGTACCTCGCTCTCATCCAGGAAGTCCACGTTCATTTTCCGATACGGAAATTTCCTTCTTTTGTTCAAGACTGAAGAAAAGAATTAAATTAAAAAGTATTCAAAGCTGACAAAGGAAAAGTTTACATCTGAACAAAAAGAAGCTGTTCAATTTTGAATGCTTTTCACTTATTATTATTGTTTTCTTCAAGCTGACAATTTTCTAAAATTTTTCTTATTTTCTACTTTTTAGGGAACCTCTATAAAAGCATTCTATTTCAAAAATCTTTTTTACTTTTATTTTATTTTTATTACTCTTAATCCATTCAGGGGCAAGGAAATTTTGCTCATTTAAAATAAATTACCAACGGAATTTAAGAACATTTTCTCGTTTATTTAGGAACATATTATTAAAGTAAAACTTTATACAAAAAATCCTGGGAAGAGTTTTTGTAGTTGGGAATAAAAATGAAATGGGTCCATTAAATAGCATTTAGCGTACCGTCTTCAGGGTACTGACATTGAAGACGAAACGCTAAATATTACTGAAACAGCTGTCTGCTTTTCAGTTTTTTCTCTTTAGCGGTCAAGACATTGATTATTTTCTTAATTTTAATTATCCAGTACCAAGTCCCTTTTTAATATAGCATACATTAACTTAGTATTCTTTTAATCGCGATTGATTTTAAAAACTGATTGACTTTTAATTGGATGCAATTTTAAATGCCGAAGAATTTGATACGTCAGGTAGTTTTAAATATCACGACTTTTGATCGTGGATGCACATTTTAGAATTTTCTTAAAAGGTACCATTTGGAATATAACTTTTAAATTTTTATAGAGGAGAGACCGGGGTTGGCATAACTGCTAGTTGGCACACGGCTTCTATTTCTTACCACTACGGAGCTAAAGCATTAACCGTAACTTCCGTCTGCTTGGAAGCGTCATGACGTACAAATCTCTTTTTCATCATCCTTTTTCTGATTGGTGAGTAAATTTTATCACCGCACATGTTCTTTTCTGGTATAGGGGCCTAAGGCTCCTATAATACGAGATGACTCACAGGCGACCATTGTTGTCCAGCGGAAATATAGCTTGGTTACGTTTACCTGCAAACGCATTACTTGGCGTTTTTATCGCTTAAAGGGCGAGAATGCCTAAATAAGAGATCGAAGTATTGTTTACAGTTGATAAATTTGTCGGTAATATTTGTCGAAATTTTCATAGTATCCCTAGTAAAATGTAAACATTACTGCTACTGTTAAATTGATTAATTTTAAATATTTATATACATTAAAGAGTAATGTCTGTTGTAAAAACCAACATTTAGTTAACTAAACAGCAATAAAAACAAATAAGTTATACAAGAAATGAAAGAAAACATATCATACTTACACTGCATATTTGTGAGTGAAAGCTAGGCGTCCATTTTTCTCTTCGACAATTAATAGCCAATTTCTTTAGCCTTTCTTCATCTGTTGGAAATCTAAACTTTCTTAAACCTGTTCTGGAATGATTTGAGCAATTTGCGGCTGCACAATCCCCCATTTTATGTAATTTGATAACACTTAAAATTCGGACCGCGTGGGCAACGATCGCTGAGTGGAAAACAAAATGCCCGATGAGCCAGCCTGCATTAGAGGAGCTCTAATAGGGCCAGTTGACACGGCTGTGACATAGCTATGGCGCCGCTATGTCATTCTTAATGACAATTCAAAGGGTAAAGATCTTTCACCCTCAACGCCTGAACCCTCAACTTCCTGATATAACGATAATGAGGGTTTTAATTTGACAATTCCCACAAACTCTGAAAAATCTTTAAAAAAAAAGAAAAAGAAAAAAACTGGTCACACCAAGCAAGACCAATAAAGAATCCTCATAATACAAAAGGTCTCCTGATCAACTTAAATGCAAAATAAATGACTTTGTTTCAGTAAAATATCAATCCCACCAGTACCTTGGGAAGATTGGTGATATCAAACGCAAAGAGAATTGAGCTTCCACTATGGTCAAAAAGAGGAAAAATTCAGAGGGTCAGTCGAAAAGTATTCAATTTTGTACGATCAAAGTAAAATTGGACAAAAAATTGACCTGTACAAATAAATGAGCTCGAAATTTCTACTTGGTTTCAAAACTAATAGTTGATTTCAAACATTGAGCTAGTTTTATAATGTAAGTAGCTATAATAATGAGTAGAATTCATTCTTCTTGAAGAATTTATTATATGTCCATATACTTAAGAAGAAATTTTTTTTCAAGCATTATTAAAATAAAATGTTTTTACTCGAATATTGTCATGCGTTGCCTTAGTATTTCTATCAATATCACGTTATGCCAACTCAGCTCTACAGGTATGTCAACAAACACCTTGCATCAAGCTCTTATGAAAAGATAAATAAATTAGGTTGTATAAACTTGCATTTAATTGATGAGTGACACATGAATTTGTATCCAAGAAATTAAGCTTTTTGATGCACTAGAATTTCTTTAAGTGTTGCTCAAAAATGTAGAATAATCACAAACCTAAATCGATGCTAACTAGCGCCGGTATCCTCTACACTATCTAAAGGGAATTATTTTGTAAAAGTGTTCTTTGATTAAATAAGGCAATGAATACTATTTTGAAATACCGATTTTAAACAGACGTAGCGTTCAAGCTCTGTTATAGGAACCTTCTGGGGAAAATTGTAAAATTTTTCGAGTACACTTTATGGAGCTTTCTTTTATCAGAAGAGATGAAAAATCATTAAGTTAAATACTTTTCATGGCCGTATTCACCATTAATTTTGACTCCAAGTTGTATGCAAAAACTTGGCAAGCGTCTAGAGATAAGGTGCAACTTTACAACAAAATTTGGTGCACTGCATCTACCATTTAGCTCTCTTCTGCCATTTCAGATTTTTAGATGAAATAAGAAATAACACAGCGTTTGATGTTTTTGTCGCTGGATGGCAGAAGTAGTACGTCAGAATTTCAGAATTTATAGGAATGTTACATTGCACCTTGTACCCATTCACATTCCAAGGTTTCGCGTTCAGTCGGAAAGTCAAAGTTAATGGTGAATACGAATGTCATTAGTAATCTAAGTATTTTCTCTTATCATTTTTAGAATATAGATTAGTAAGAGAAATGTGTGATGAGTGTGAAATTTCTATCCCTGATTATCATCTGTACAAGAAATTGATGCGAAAATATGAAGCAAAAGATGCAGAAACAGTAGCTAGAGAAAAATTGAAGAAAATTTCAGACTTTGAAGAATCAGAAGATGACTTATAATAACTTAACATGTTCTTTTCAAATACAAAGATTTGAAATTTTTATAATCTCTTAGAATTTTTCAGTGCTTAGAGATGTAACAATTTATGAAATTTGAAAATAAAAACTATTTCAAACTTTATATTTGGTGTAATATTGATTTATAAATATCTGAGAAATTTTATTGATTTTACGAAGTAGTTATACAAATTGTCGAGAAAATTTACATCTGTAGTACTTTAATTTTTAAATAAGAAAAATAACTCCATTTATAATACATTTATTAACCATAACACATATTAACCAAAAAAATCGCCAAGGAGGAAAAAAGTCGCTAAATTTGGCGCCAAATGCATTACCTGCCTTATTGGAGCTTTCCAATGCGTTTTTAAGAGAAAATTGGGCTATTTTATCCCATTAGTAGTCGCTAGTTGGTCGATTTGCCGCCCATCCTTCAGTTTTTCCAGATTTTTTTATTCAATAGCCACCAAAAATTTTTAGAAGTGGCATTTGATATACATAAAACGCGAATAAAATCGATTTAACGTCGATCACATCACTTCTTAAAATTATTGGTGACAGTTAAATAAAAAGTTCGCAATCTGTAACAGGTGGCGCTGTCGATAGCGACTTCTTAAGGTTTAACCTTACAACGACTAGAAATGCATAAAATTAGCATTTTATCAACTCTCTTTGAAAGAATTTATGCAAAAATAAATACAATTATTTACAATTCCGTAACACTGCCCCCTACCACGGACTGCACGTCCCGGGCAGTGCAACCCTTGGTCAAGACGCGAAACTAAACAAATTAAACAATCTAACATACAAAAACTAATTTGCGTATAACGATAAAATATAAATATAGATTGCAAAATCAAGGGAGAAATATTTACAAAATTTACAAATATGTACAAAGATTTATATACAAATATTTACATTACGGATACACAAATTTTACAAGTATTTACATTTTAAATTCTAATATTACCGTTAAGTGTGGTACTTGGCCTGTTATAGTGCACAACCTTCGGTTTTGATGAAGGCGTTTTAGTAATCGGTACAAATACATCATTCAGCCGTTTTAAGACTGTGTACGGTCCTTCCCAGTTACACTGTAGCTTAGGAGAGAGTCTTTGCGTCGAACAGGATTCCACAACCAGACCTTGTCTCCTTTCTGTAACTCATGTTGTGTAGCCTTTAGATAGTACCCTGTCTTCATTTTCTCCGTTGCCATGTGAATCCGCTCCCGAGCAAAGTTGTGTACGTCCTAAAATCGTGCCTGGAGATCTTGGATGTACTGCTCGGGCGATGAAGGCGCATCTGGTGGACAACCAAACAGGATATCACATGGGAGACGAAGTTCGCGTCCAAACAGCATCTGAGCTGGTGGTCTCATGGGCAGCACTTCGATAAGCCAGCAGGAACAATGTCAAATTCAAGTTCCAATCTTGCTGGTTCCTTGATACTAGAAGAGAGAGGTTATTCAGGATGGTACGGTTAAACCTCTTGACCATGCCGTCCGACTGGGGATGTAAGGGAGTTGTCTGGGTTTTGTCTATGCCGAGTAATTGACACAGTCCTTTGAAAACAGCAGATCGTGCCTTTGTCGGTATGAAGTTGAAGGGGCGTACCGTACCTGGACACCCATTGTTGCACTAGGACCTCTGCGACTGTGCATGCCTCTTGATCGGGAATAGGATATGCCTCAGGCCACTTGGTGAAACAGTCCATCACGACGAGGATGTACTTATTTCCACTGGAGGTCCGTGGCAAAACCCCCAAGATGTCGAGTGCAATCCGTTCAAATGGTGCTCCTACATTATACCGCTGTAGTCTTTCTCGGCTTCGTTTCTTTGGGCCTTTGCTTACCGCACAAGCGTCACAGGATTTACACCATTTTTCCACGTTCTCCCTTGTCTTGTACCAGTAAAAGCGTTCTCGAACTTTCCGCAGAGTCTTCATCACCCCAAAATGGCCTCCGGTTGGGCTACTATGCAGCTGCTCTAGAACATCTGGAATCTTTCATCTTGGTAATTACAATCTGCCATCTGAAGCTTTTCCCATCATCAGATTCCCATTTTCTGTATAGTACGCCGTTTCTGATGTGAAGAGAGTCCCAAAGTTCCCAATTACTTTTCGTAATGGGGCTAAATCTGAAAATGTCCTGCCAGGTAGGTCTGTTGCTGGTCATCTCCTTCAACTGTAATATGGGCTTTATATCAGGATCTTCCAACTGGGCTTGTCTAAGTTCCTGGTAATTCCACTGGCCCAGAATCGACGGTGTTGAAACTGTAGCTTGGCAGACAACCGATTTATCTGCTGGTATTTTTGTTCGGCTCAAGACCAGTACTTGCAGCTTTCCGAGCAGGGCTTTCGTGACAAGGCATCTGCATTACCATGTAAAGTCCCTTTACGATGACGAATCTCGAAGTCATACTCCTGAAGGCGTTGTATCCACCTGGCAATCTGTCCTTCCGGGTTCTTGAATTGAAGCAACCACGTTAAAGACGCGTGGTCAGTCTGGATCTGGAATCTTCTGCCATTGAGGTAATGATGGAAGTGTTCTATGACTTTTACAATGGCGAGTAGCTCTTTCCTGGTGGTACAGTAATTTCGCTCCGGTTTAGACAGACATTTACTCCAATAGGCAATGACACGTTTTTGACCATCAACTTCCTGCGACAGAACAGCACCGACACTCTCATGGCTGGCATCTGTATCAAGTATGAACTGTCTGTCGGGCTGTGGATAAGTCAAGATAGGCGATGATGTTAAGGCCTCTGTAAGTCACTTGAACGCTTTTTCACATTCATCTGTCCACAGAAACTTCTGTTTGGCTTCCGTCAGCTTGTGGAGTGGTCTGGCAATATTTGAGAAACCCTTGAAGAACTTCCGGTAGTAAGTGCATAACCCCAAAAAAATTCGTAGTTGGTGTACATTTTCAGGGCGACTCCAGTTATCGACTGCAGAGACGTTTTCAGGATCAGTTCTCACACCTTCGGCAGAGATGATATGGCCGAGGTAGCTCACTTCACGACGGAAAAAGTTATTTTTCCCAAGATTAAATTTGAGGTTAAGCATTCTGAGTTTCTCCAGCACCTTTCGGATGTTTCGTAGATGGCCTTCAAAGGTAGTCCCACAATGATAATATCATCCAAATGTACCAGAAAGGCTTCACAGGAAAGTTCTTTTAGCACTGTCTCCCTCAGGCGCTCGAAGTTGACAGGTGCATTATATAATCCAAATGGCATAACTTTAAATTGCCATAGTCCTTGTCCCGTGGCGAATGCAGTCTTCTCACGATTGTCAGGATGTAATTCTACTTGCCAGTAACCGCTCTTCAGATCCAAAGTCGAGAACCATTTATTGCCAGCAAGTGTGTCTAATGTGTCGTCAGTTCTGGAAGAGGGTAACTGTCTTTCTTCGTAATGTCATTCAAACGACGATAATCCACGCAAAACCTTGTGGATTCATCCTTTTTTCGCACCAGTACTATGGGAGAAACCCAAGGATTTGTTGATGGCTCGATGACGTCATTGCTCTGCATTTCATTTAGAAGTTCAGTCACCTCTTCCTGTTTAGCAAATGGAAGTCTTCTCGGATATTGCTTGATTGGAGGATGATTTCCTGTATCAATTCTGTGCTGGGTGATGTTCGTTCTCCCGACGTCTTCAGGTGTTCGAGAAAAAAGGTCTTTAAATTCATGGAGTAGCTTCTCCGCAGCACACCTCTGTTCATTTCCTAATTCTGCGCATTTTTGAGTAATTCCGTTGTTAATAATTCAATACTTGGATTCGGTTGATTGCGTGGGGCGGTTGATGCTTGTAACAGGAGTGCAGGTTGCTAACACCTCATCCTTCTTCACTGTCCGGACCTTATCGCTGATGTTTGCGACTCTCACATGAGATCAACCAGAGATTCAGCCACCAGAACTCTTCTTGGGCTATTGTGTGTATTCGAGTATTCAATCAGTCCACAGCGGAAGTATTGATTGTTAGGAGGTGTTCCTGAAACTATTGTCTCTGTGTGTGGAGGGATGGAAATTTCAGACTTGGCTGTTATCTGACAAATTGGCTGAATGTCTTGATTTTCAGTGTTGTACACGGCAATGTCTTCTGAACTCGAATGCAGTTCATTATTCTTGAAGTCCAATTTAAAGTTAAGTTTCCTCAGGCAATCAATTCCAATGATTGGAGGATCTCTTATTTCAGCCACATATGCCATATGATGGTAACTGACATTTCCAAAAATGATGGTCAGTTTCATTTTTTTATATGTCTTGATTTCGTCTCCGGTCACAGTCTGGAGTTTAGCGCAGGGCGGCGTCCAGATGATCATCTCTTTTAGTTCTTGAGCCAAATCCGTTCTAATGACGGTTACGTTGGCTACAGTATCCAGAATCATACGGCAGGTGGTGTTGTTAACTTGGCCATAAACGTAAAGTCCATTATCGCCGCCACTCATCGACGAAACATGAAAATTTCTAGTCATTTTAGGGTTAAAATAGCCTAATTTTGCTAAAAAAATCGCCAAGGAGGGAAAAAGCCGCTAAATTTGGCGCCAAATCCATTTCCTGCCTTATTGGAGCTTTCTATTTTATTTTAAAGGGAAAAATTAGGCTATTTTAACCCTAAAACGACTAGAAATGCATAAAATTAGCATTTTATCAACTTACTAAGCCTCTTTGAAAGAATTTATACAAAAATAAATACAATTATTTACAATTCCGTAACACTATATATTGACGATTTTTCGTCATCTATTGCAACAGTGATAAGAGAAAATGATCTTTACGGTAATATGAGAAAAATTTATAACTTTAATATTAATTTGTAAAAATTCTGTTTTGGACACCACACTCTTAAAAAAATTCAACCTTGCTGCCAGAAATTCTCTGTAATTACAGAAAAATATGTTTTGTCAACGTAATTTTTCCGTAATTTACGACTTTTTTCTCAAATTAAAAGAGAATTTCTGGTAACAAAGTTTCATTTTTTTAACAGTGCACATGATTTCCTTATTTACTTATTGAAATATTCGTATTCTTACGAAAACATTGACAACTTCGTATGTGGTAAGTGGTACAGAGACTTCTGGACGGCCCCTACCTACTTGGACTAACCTAGGCCAAGTTTAACGGTTTTGTTGCCGTATACAGGGGCAAGAAACGCCAGATCACCGCATGGCGACCACCTACACTACATTATAACAAAACGTCTCAAAAAATGCGCTGTGTCCAAAGCATCTTCATTCAGACTTCTGACTACACGCTTCTGTCTGTGCTGTGGTAAGTGGTTTGTAAAGAAACAAACAGATTTTTTTCCATGGATATTTCTGAAATTAGCTAACAAACTATTACTTGAACAACAAAAGTCAGGATAACAAGATTATATGCAAAACAGAGCACGGATATTGCATGTTCAGGAACTGTATTCTCATATAATTACAGAATCTCCCATTGTCAAATGTATAGCTTAGAGTTCAATGGAATTCACTCGAGTGTAGGTGGCCTATTTTAGTACTCTTTGGCAAAAATTAGTGGCGAGATACATTATTTAAAAAAAAAAAAAAAATTCTTAAAATTAAAAAACGTTTTTACTTTAAGGCTTAGTAATTCTGAAAACTTTGAACTGCTTTCCAACAAATGTAGTCTCTGATTTCGCTAAGTTAAGAACGCCAAGTTAGCGAAAAACTTGGTGCCCTGGCGTTGAATTTGGCGAATAATAATAGTTTAGCGTTGCCAAAGTTTGGAAGCTCTATCTTCGACAGAAACAGATTTCTAGAATTTTCCGTAAAGATCCATTAGCTTCTAATGCAAAATTAATTTCCTGGAAAATTCTGTAAACCACTAACGGGACTATAAAAAAAGAAAAGTCATTACTAAAGATTCTCGACTAGAACTTGCCTATTTCTTTACGTACTACTTTCAAAACGGTTGTACAGTTAAAGTGGAAACAGATGGCAGTTTTTTTACTTCCACGAAGGTGGGCGTTGGTAGCAAACTTTTTGTTTTTTGCAAACCAAATTTGAATGCCTAAATAATATTTCAAAAGTAGTCTGATATCTTTACGATGAAAATATCTCTCAAAATTGACGTTTATGTAAAATTTTGCCCTATACTGACATGTTAAGAAATTCGTAAATTTCCAATAACTTGCGAAATTTTCAAAGTAGCCTATTTATAGTTACTGATGTTCATTTCGGCATCAAAACTGATATTTTAAAACTAGTCTGACATTTTTACAGTTAAAAGTTTCCATTTAATGCACGTTTAAGTGAATTTTTGTCCTATTCTCCCATGTTAAGAAAATCGTATTTTTCGAATAACTGCTGAAGTTTTTAAATTCGAATGTTGCAAATTAATAGGGTTCTTGCCAGTATCGACAGTAATATTTTAAAACTGATGTGACCTCTCTGCGACAATTTGGTCTTGAGATATCGTGTGCACAGACTAACAAACTAGCGGATTAACGGACTAACAGACTAACACACCAACAGACACCCTACAGACAGACACCACACAAATTTTGTCATTTTTGGATTCCTCAAACCTGAAAACGTGTAAAAAAGTGAAAAAAACCGAGGTCGAAAATTTTCACGATTATCTAACTTCCCCATACCTATAGTATGATGGGGAACTAATATAAATTCAATTTTAAAAACAAAAATAGTGGGCTGATTAAAAAATATTTTTTACCTTTGAAAGGTTTATACAATTACTTTATAATTTCTTGCTCTCAACAGTTGTAATAAACTTTTTATTTTATCATTTTTTATTTTTAATTTAATTAAATTTAATTTGTAAATTTATTTTCACGTTTGCATATTACTTACTAATTTTTACCATTAAAAAAAGTTACGAAAAAAAAAAAAAAAAAAAAAAAAAAAGAAAGAAAAAAGTAAAAGAAAAAGAAAAGAAAAGAAAGGAAAAGTCATATTTTACGGGTTTCAGCAACGAACTGAAATAAGAATTACGGGGTAAAACATTTGTACTCGGAAAATACAATTAATATTTGCTATATATTACTACTGAATATGAAATGTAAAAAAGCATGTCATCTACATGCTTTTAAGTAAAAATATTTGTTTATCTTTTTAAGTACGGTGCAGTTGAAAGCAAAATTGAAACAAATATATCTCTGAAAATCGGATGAATATTGGCTTGTTTTGACATTACTTTTCTACATTAGCTTTTAAGACATTGCGATGTTTTTTATGCCGGAAAAATCTTTCCTCTTTTCTTTTAAATGCATTTCTGTCAGTGAATAAATCTGTAAAAATATTTTCTCAGTGACAGCACACAAAGATTTAAGATGTCCATTTTCAGTAAGAAATCAATCGATAACTGACAAAACTCAGAGTAAAAGTAATGCGTTTTCAGATTTTGATGTTAAAATAAAAATAAATAAATAAACAAATTTGAGAGATCAGAAATTTTGTTATGTTGTAAAATCCGGCTTGATTCTTTTTGCTGAAAGTACAAAGAAACGCATTGCAAACAGTTTTGGTAAGTTTCTGAAAAATACAAAGAATATTTTTTAATGAAATGTGTGTTCTGTTAATAACTTTTCTAAATTATGTTATTTATCATGATATATCTTCTATTTTGACAGTCAAATAACACTAAAAAGTATCATTTAGTTGTAGGAATTAGACAGTTTTCTTGATAATAATAAAAAAGAAAAATTATGGGAAAAAAATGAAAAGTTTAAAATAGATTAATATTGCATATTGCACCGTAAAACATTTATCCAGAGTCTATATAAATTTACAATAATTTTTAATTAATAGTAAATTATCGAGATTCTCAATCTATATTCTGCATTTTTTTTTTTACTTTAATTATTTAATTTAACAATAAATATTAAAAATGACTTCTTCTACTTTAGAAAAAGCATTCTACACTGTAAAAAAAAGAAAAAAAACTGTTAAAAGTACAGGAAAAATCTGGCAGCTTGGGTGTCAGTATTTCTCTGTCAAATACAGGACAAATCTGTATTTTTAACAAAAAACCTGTTTGATTTACAGGATTCCTGTGTAAAACATATGTCAGTGATAAATTTTACGGTTTTAAACTGTACATTTGACGGAGAAATACTGACACCCCAGCTGCCAGATTTTTCCTGTACTTTTAATAGTTTTTTTTTTTCTTTTTTGCAGTGTAAGACACAAATATATTCTCGTCAATAATTAATTGAATTAATGTTATCCATTAAAATACATGTATAACATAATTTTTCAATATCTCCGTTCATTACTTTCTTCTATATTCAAAAGAAGAAAGTATTGTATTCGTAAAAATTTTCGACATAGGGTTTACATGTTTCAAGAGGTCTAGAACACGATTTTACCAATTTTGGAAAAAGTCTGTCTGTGTGTGTTTGTGAGAGACAAAATTTGGTGGCAACTGTACCTCAAGAACTACTGCACAGAATTTCATAAAATTTGATATGTAGTTGCACCTTGATATAAATTATTGCCTTTCAACATTTGGTGAAAATTGTTCAGAAGGTGACATTGCCATCCCATTTTTTCTAAAATTTTAACATGGCGGTATAGGACAAAATTTCGTATAAATGTACATAAAGAGAATTATTTTTTAATAAAAGAATTATTTATAGTAGGGATATTCAGCTGGGAAAAAATTTTGTATATGACTGAGCATAGCTTCATTCCTTGGGGCTTGGGGGGAAAGTCCCCCATGATGGGGGTGAAAATTTCAAGTACCTTTCAAAAGAGCTGGCAATACCTTTAAAACGAATAGTTGAACCATCCGTCTGCGATAATGTAAAATAAAGTTATCGATTTTTTTTTCATTTTTAACACACAGACACACGAAAAAGAAAAAAAAAAAAAAAAAAAAAGCCCTTTTAACACAAAAAATAACATTTTTTAAGGCGTCGTATGGAGAATACTACTCCGATTCAAAAAATTAGAATAATGAAAAGAAATATGGTCAAGGGAAATGAAAATCGAATTTATCAAATAAATAATCAACAATATCAAATATAAAGTACTATAATATGAATCTGCATATTTTGCAGATTATAAAAATGTAAACACATTACAATGAAATAGAAAATATATTTAAATCAGCTAACAACAAAAAATTCAAAATATTAGAATACTTTCTAACATGGTTCAAAAAATTAGAATAATGAAAATATATTGAACATAATTTAAACTCTAAGTATTTTTACTTGCTAATCAGTACTTTGTTGCATCACCCTTAGCTTTAATGACAGCTCTTAAACGTTTTGGCATGTTTTTAACTAAAGGTTCACAATCTTTTTTATCCAAATTCGCCCATATGCTCTTTATACTAGAAATAACTTCTTTTTTGTCTCTAGGCGCAACTTCTTGAAGTCGTTTCTTCATAATTCCCCACAAATTCTCGATAGGATTTAGATCGGGTGAGTTTGCAGGCCAAGGGAGTACAGGTATGTCCTTCTCTTTGAGCCATTTAGTTGTTGATTTGGAAGTGTGGGGAGAAGCTGAATCTTGCTGAAACAAGAAATCGTCATCACATAAATCCTCAGCTGAAGGAATCATGAAATGTTCAAGAATTTCTTGATAGACTTCTGAATTGACTGTTGTGTAAACAATACACAACCTGCCTGGGCCTTCAGCAGTCATGCAGCCCCATACCATAACAGAGGTCGCAAATTTAAACGAACGTTTTAAACATTCTTTCTTATAAGCTTCATGTTTGAGTCTCCAGACACGTATACCTTGATTTCCGTGAGACACACAAAACACACTTTCATCGCTGAAAAGTATCTTTTTCCAATCGTCGTGATCCCAAAATAGCCTTTGTTTACACCATTTAACTCTAGCAGCCCTTTGCTTAGATGATAAGAATGGCTTTATCTTAGGCACACGTGATCTAAAACCTAATTTGCGAAGTCGTCGTAGTGTTGTAGATTTGGAGACATTTATACCCATTTCTTTCCATTTTCTATGCACATATCTCACACTCCGAAAACGATGTTTCTTCACAATCTTTTTCAATTGCCTTTCATCTCTTCTTGAAGTTATTGGCTTTCGACCACTTTTAAAGTGTTTATTTTGAAAACACTTATTATTAGAATATTCTCTCAAAACTCTACTCACACTTGTTTGAGAGCATTTCACTTCTTTTGCTATAAAAAGTTGTGTTTTTCCTATTTCGTGCAAGTACACAATACGATATTTCACAGCCTCAGATAAATCGCTCTTTCGTCCCATATTAAGCAAATACTACGCTACAATCAAATGCCAAACGACTTTTCATTTTCAACGGAGCACATTTTATATTCCCACAGATGTTAATCCCGCAGCCGTTCTCTCAACTTATAAGAAAAATTTGAATATTCTAATTTTTTGAACCATGCTATCGAGGTATTCTATTTCTTTGAATTATTCTAATATTTTTTAAATAGTTAATTATTAATATATCAGATAAAAATAAATATTTATGTTATATTTATAAATGCTCTGAAGATAATTAGATACTTTTAATATATTTTTTCCTGGACGCAGTATGCAAATTGACGCGTTAGCAACATCAAACTCATTCTTTTTTACATTATTCTAATTTTTTGAATCGGAGTAGTAAAATTGACTTTCTTTGGATATTTAGTATTTTACTACTTCTCTAGAAGGGATATCAGCTGCATTCATCATAGAAGATAATTTTAATAAATTATATTTACTGAATGAATTTGTATAGTAAAATATACCTGCAAAAAAGTCATGTGGTGGCTACAGAATACTAGTTTATTTGTTTATTATTCTTTTAATTTTACACAAGATTTAAGATAAAAAATTACCAGTAGTTTTCTGTTGTAATTTTTAACAATGTTGCTGGCGATAAATCTTAATACGATATTAATGCATTTTTACTTTCTTCTATATTCAATAGAAGAAAGTATTGGATTCGTAAAAATTTTCGACCTCGGATTTTTGATGGATTTATACGTTTTGAGAGATGTAGACGATTTGAACATTTTTAGAAAATGGCTGTCTGCCAGTCTGTGTGTGTGTGTGACAAAATTTTGTGGCAACTGTATCTCAGGAGCTACTGCACAGAATTTCATACAAGTTGGTATGTAGTTGCACCTTGACATAAATTAGTGCCTATCAACTTCTGGTAAAAATTGTCTGACAGGTTGCGTTGCCATCCCTCTTTTCTAAATTTTTAACATGGTGATATAGGACAAAATTTTGTATAAATGTGCATAAAGAGAATTATTTTTTAGTAATCATTATGGAATTTACAAGAATTATTTATAATAGAGATAGTCAACTGGGAAAATTTTTTTGTATGTGTAGGAGCCTCGACACCACTCTGGACCCCTTCGAGGGGAGTAAATTTTCATGATGGGTATCTTTCAAAAGAGCTCGCCAATACCTTTAAAACCAATGGTTGAAACGTCTATCTGCGATAATTACAAAAAAAAGTTATCGTTTTTTTTTCATTGTTAACAAAAAAAAAAAAAAAAAAAAAAAAAAAATTAATATTGAAACCGTGTGCATTATCATGGAAGATAATTTTTTTAAATAATAATTTTAATAAATTATTTTTACTGAGTGAATTTGTATAGGAAAACATAGAAGAAAGTCATGTGGTGGCCACAACATACTAGTTGTAAAATGTAGCGCCAATATTAGGTCATTTATCAATATTAAGTCATCTTCAGAATAATAAATATGACGGTATTTAGATATATTTTATTAGTATAGTAAAATAATGTCTGCATATTACCCTAAATATTTTTAAAGAAACTCTAATATTGGTAATATAATTGCATATAATTGTGAATGATTTCAAAAGAAATCAGATTAACTTCGTTTTGTTTAAATTTATTATTTATTATATATTTATTTAATAATAAAAAAAAAAAATGCATTCAAAGTATTTTTAACGTATAAATGATTTTGTGATGTTGAATGCAAAATATTCATAATAAAATCTATTAAATTAAATAAAATACTTACAGTACCTAATTTTCGAAGCAAATAAAAAATAATTAAATAAAATTAATGTGTGTTTAACAAATGCATTTTAAATTTTTTATGAGACTGTTTAACCCTTTGCGGCGCAGGATAATTCGGATCATTTAAATAACGCTGCCACCGGAATTTACGAACAAAATTAAAATAAAAGAAATTTTAAATTTTCGGGTTAATAAAAAAGACCTTTTCTGCTATGTTATAAATGTAATTTTTCCCGGAAATTTTTGCTAAAAAATTTCCGGGATGAGTTTTTGCACTTGAGAATTAAAATTAGGTGTTCCATCAGCGGGAACACTGCGACTGAAAGAGTTAACGGCCCTCTTCACTCACCGTCGCCAGAAGCCCGAGCCAATGTTATTCTATGGGGAAATTTCTTTACAAATAACTTATTAACGAATACATATTTTTAAATTCTGTTTTCACATTCAGAAAATTCCCAACTGTTAAATTGACGGACCTTTTTTAAAAATGTAATTTTTTAATTTTTAATATTTTATTTCGAAATTGCAAAATGAAAAAATTTCACATATTGAAAATTCGTATTTTGCAGTTTCAAAATAAAGTATAAAAAATTAAACAAATAATTTTTTAGAAAAGGTGCGTCAATTTTACAGCTGGGAACTTTCAGAATGTGAAAACAGAATTAAAAAATATATATTAGTTAATAAGTTATTTGTAAAGAAAAATTTCCCATAGAACAACATTAGTTTCGGCTTCCGGTGGTGGTGAGTGAAGAGGGCCCTTAAAGGAGAATTATGCAGTATTTAATGTATTGAGAATAAAGAAGAGTAAAATTCCATTCACACAATACTGACCAACATAGGGAAGTAATTGTTAAAAATAAACTACTTTAAACTATTTTTTATGTATAATAAAAAGTTTCTATATTAAATTTCAAAGTTTTCGCAAACAATTATGTTTAAATTCCTTTAGTAAAGAAATATTCTAAAATTTCTTTTAAATAATAAAATTTTAATAAATAGTTTTTGACGAAAAAGCGCATTTAATACACGAATTGTGGTCTTTGAAGATTTATTTAATTAATCAACCTTTTTATTAAATGAATTTTTATAGTTTAGCTTTCAAAATTTTCAAAACTTAAATCTATAATATAAATTAATTAAAAATCATAAATTTTTGAATGTATATGTTGATAATTTTAGGGTTATATCTTAAATATTTCTATGTGTCTAAAGCTAATTATAGTATATATAGGGGAGACCGGGGCACAGCGGACCACTTTTACACTTTTAATTTTTTTTCATCAAAAACAAAAAAGCAAGGTACTTGAAAAAATTAGCAAACATTCTTGAAATCTTTCTTGAAAAAAAAAAAAATTTTTTTTTTTTTTATTTATTTTTTATTTTTTTTTTTTTTTTTAATAACAATACTTCTAATACATTGCGAATAAAAAAATAGATTGTGTGCATTCACAAAGTGGACCAACCACTGTTGTTCATAGTCAATTAATATAAATTACTCATTTTTTTTTTCTAAAATTAGTTTCTTATGCAATTCTAGTCTAAATAACATAATTCGAACATTTTCATGAAATAAAATTACCAAAATTTAAAGGAAATCAAAATAATTAAGAAATCAAATTAGAGGAAGAATCCTATATCAGATTTCCTTTGTCTTTTACGTGCCATCACTAAAAACAATAAGATATATTTTTAATTGTTTATTAATGTTATATAGTTATAAACATTATTAAATATATAATTAAACATTTTATTACTATTTAAAACATTTTATTAATTATTTTGAGATATTAATACTTTACATTATATTTGTGAGATAAGTTTAACTAAAATTATTCTACTTTTATCTTTTACATGTTATTTCTAAAAACAACAACAATAAATTTATATAACCTACTATTTATTATATCACATAACCAGTTTATTTATTTCTTTAATATTAAACAATTCAAATAGTTATTAAATTTAGATATTCTTAATTATTATGCTACTAATCAACTATTTTCCCTTTTCAGAAATTTATTTTATTATAAAATTAAGATTATTGTTCTTTTTATTACTTATTATTTTGAGTCACATTATATTTGTATATGTAAATTTAACTAAAATAAATTAGGTATTAAATATAATTTGGACTTTTAGGTAGATTGGAAGTTGGTCCGCTGTACCCTATGTAGAGCTGGTCCACTGTGCCCCATGTCCAGACAAAACAAATAATAATATTAAAATTATATATAGACTATAAATATACTAATAATTTTTATAAATTTAAAAACAACAATAGCTTAAAAACAACAATAATTTAAAAACAACAATATCTTACCTTTTCTTAACAACTGTCCAATACTTGTAGTCAATAGTTCAGTCCTGATAAAATTAAAAAAACTTCAAACTTGAAAAATTACTTTGAGCAGCTAAAAACATAAAAATTGCATAAAATGGCTACCTTAGCATTTTCCATGTAGTTTTTTGGATGTATACAAGTAGTACCATGCTGCCATATATGAGTCTCAAAATAAATTAAAAGAGTTAAATATTAAGAGATTTAAATAGGGGTGGTCCACTGTGCCCCTAGGTCCACTGTCCCCCAGTCTCCCCTATATATATATATATATATATATATATATATATTAACAGCATATTATAGCATGTAAATATTTATTTTCAACTCCTTTCTTCTCCTTTCAGCTATATTTAATGCAACTACCGAACAGTTTTGTTAAATACAGATTATGATAGTATAATTTAGATAATAATCTTTAAACTTTATTAGAACTAATTGTAATAATTATTGTAAATGTTTTTTTTAAATTCACTTTTCTATACATGTCATGAATGCATGTATAGGTGTATTGCCATAAATACATGCATAGATATAGACTTAATAGATGCATGTGCATCATCTTTTAAGGCTTTCTTATGTACATACGCATTTTTTAACATAAAATACAATAAAAAGTTGTTATAAGATATTGAAGATATAGCCAGCATATTTAAAAGTCTTAGAACTGAAAATTTTAATATCTTCAGAGTCTAAAACGATGGATGCGAAATTCATTATCAACAATCTTATTGAAACCGTAATCTCTCTCTCTCTCTCCCTCTCTCTCTTCTTTTTTCTTTTCTGCAAATCAGTAAAAAAAAAAAAAAGAGAGTTATCATAGATTTCTAAAATGCAAAAATAAACAGAAAATAATGTCAGACCAATTTTTTTTAGTACTTTTTAAATATTATGTGATAAAAATTGATAGTAACTTTTATTTTTATGCATAATTGTTAGTATAAAAGAATAATGTGAATTTATGTTAAACAATTTTTCGCCTGGAAATGTACTAATTTCTTCTCTCAAAAAGTACTAAAATTCTATTAATTAAACTTCGCACATAGGTATCTATTTACATTATGTGTTAAAATGGGGAAATAGTTAAAGAAATTCATTCATATTTTGAAAAAGTTAGTTTTGACAGCATATTTACTGTTTTTTTTTTTTTTTTTTTTAAGTTTTTTTTAATGGAGTCCTCCATTTATATTGTCTTACCAAAATAATGAAAGACCTTTCTTAAACAATAAGCTTGTATTACTAATTAATAATCTAAACGCTAAAATTCTCTAATGAAAAAAGTACAAATATATGCAAAATAATAATAATAATAATAATACTTCTCTTTTATTATGTTCTAATATAATGGTTTTAAATTGGATTCTTATATTTACACCAACCCATTTAGAAACTCTTATAACTTATATAAACTTAGAAAGTTTTGGCACAGTTTTTTTAAGACACTGAAAAAACCCTTTTATATGCCTCTCTTTTCCAACGATTGCAGTTGGTTGGGTTTAATGACGCAAGGTCCAAATTAAGACATTCTGCGCCAACCAACGATTGTGTTTTTTGAAAATAATTATATTTGTATTTTCTTTCCCGTCGGTTTCATTAGTCACTCACGTAAATCAAGCACAACATACACACCTTTGTTGCAATTATTACAATCAACTACTTTAAAAGCAAAAAAAAAACATAACAAACTTCTAAAACTTATACTATATTAGTCACTTATACTTATATTACTTACATATATATTTATATTTATATTATTCACATATTAGGCGAGACGTAACAAATCCTCGACGACAGCTTCAGGGCCCCGAGCCCGATCAATTCCTAAGTTTCGATGACTTTTCTAGTTAGTTTTCACCTGTTATTTCTTCCGGTATTAGCCTTTTTTTGTTCTTTCTTCCATACACTTGTCATTGTGAGTTTTTTTTCGTTTGATCCCACGCTTTTTTCTATGGATTTCTAGCCATTTTTCGTCGATTTTTACATTCTAAAGTGCGATGATATATTTTTTAGCTACTTCAACGTTTTATTTGAACTTTTTCAGAAACAGATCGATCGGGACTCATTAAAAGCTAGAAAATTTGCTTGAAGCCATGAAAGGAAAGAGGTGGAAGAAAGAATTCCGTCTTCTTCTGAAGCGATCCGTCGTTACTGGTGTACCAGAATTAGTGGCAACGAAGAATAACTTCAGAAGGCTTTTGAGGGCCTGTGTGCTATGCCTTTGCCTAATGGGATTTTCTTATTATACTTGCTCGTTCTTGAAAATGTACTGGCAATATCCGACTACGATGGATGTTGTTATCGAATCTCCAGAAATGGTTGAGATTCCTGCTGTAACTTTTTGCAGTTACAATGGGTGAGTAAGTTTTACTAAATCCTACTAGAAAATCCCGTAGTTATCCATTGTTCCAAAAGGTATGATAGATGTAAAAGTTTTAAATAGTTTTATTAACGTAAAATGCGTTATTTTATCTCATTTAATTTTATTTATTTTGTATAAATTTTTTGTACCACTTACAGACGTGTGTAAAGTTATTAGAATTGTTGTAAGTTTTAATTATATTTTATTCATCATAAAATTCAAGAAAAATACATTCACTTGTTGATGTAATTTATACTTAACGCTTTTAGTGACTCAATTACGGATATTTAAAAAGTAAATCATGGTTCTAGTAAAAATAGTTCCATGTTCCATGTCAACCTTATAAATTCTTGTTCCCTTTGCTGATGAGTTCTAGAAATACCTATTACATTTCTAGAGCGTTTTCTGTATTATTGGGGTAAAACTTATTTAAAAATATCTTCAAATAAACGCGAACACAAGAAGCAAGTTTTAGTAACTATAATCTTGGTTAATGACGCAATTGTAGGAAATCAAGTGAGAATTTCTCGCAATACAAAGGTGTCATAATATTTATAATATTATTTCACCATCTATAAAATTATATAGGCTAGAAATTTTCGATGATTTCATCTATTCAGTTCATTTGTTTACCTTATGCATATAACTCGGAAATCTATATATTTAATTTAGGAATTCAGAAAATGACTATTTATTCGTTCTAGACGAAGGCAGTATATATATATATATATATATATATTTTTTTTTTCTCAATGTAGAGCAAGCATATCTAACCCCAAAAAAGACTTGGTGAACCGCTACAGAAATGAATTTTATTCTAGCGGGTCTTATTATGTACGTCTATTTAATTATCCATCTGTAAAATTTGAAATGGAATATGTTAATATTACACGTTTTATTTTATTTTTTAGATAAACAATGGAACAGTTAAGTATAAGAGAAAAAAAATCAATAAAAACAGTCTTTTTTTTTTTTTTTTTTTTTTTAAATCCACCAGAACTATCTATGCTATTTTTATCCAAAAGTGTCAGAACGGATTCATTAATATTTGCTGTGTTAGTAGAAGTTCTTGATTTTCGTTGCGGGCTGCATGCGGTCGTGAAGCAGCGGACTTGCTATCCTCGGTTTAGAGGATAATTTATTTATTTTTAATACTTTCTAACAAATTTTAGAAGTGTTTATCACTTTGGCTCGTCTGACAGTCTGTCAGCGTTCTTATATCTGAAAATATTTTTAGTATTATACATAAAACATTCAAAAAAACATTTAATTAAAACATTACGAATGATAAGTCATAAATATTTTTCAATGTCAATGGAAAAATTGAAAACGCGTAGCGCAACTGCAAATACATCTTCCCAATATTCTGTAATGAATCCGAATACTTTTGCGTTAACCTGTAAAATAATGATTAACGTACATTACATTACTTTCTATGGTAAACACCCTTTCCTGTCTCTGAAAAATGCAGATTGATTTTGTATGTTTATCATAATATTAAAAAGTTGAAATATGGTTATAAGAAGTAATTTTATTAGGTGTAATGTTTTTGAAATATTTTTTGAGTATTTGTGTACAAATTGGTTATATTACATATGTGGCTTTTAATGAGAAATGTCCTACGGTATATCTGAAAATCCTAACTAATATATATGTTTTGTGAAATTCTAAAATTATTTATTGATATGGAAATGCGGACAGACTGACGTAAAATGATAAGCACTTCTAAAATTTGTTAGAAAGTATAAACTAAATTAAATAAATTAACGGAAGTATTAACCCATGTGGACAAACTGAAGCAAAATGATAAACAATTCTAAAATTTGTTAAAAAGTATTAACTAAATTATTCTCTAAATTATTCATAAAATATGAACAATAAATTATACCAATAAGAGAAGGTACTTTTTTTTTAAATTATAGGATTCATAAGAAGGTAATAAAACCAGTAAATAAATAATCATAATTATTTTATTAATTTTCTCACATCTGTATTTCTTATTTTCTGTGTGAGTGAAAATAAAGAAATTATAACCACCACTTCTCAAGGTAATTTAACATAATATTTAAATGCTTTTTATTCTTCAGTTAGCTTTCAAATTAATTTTAATTTTAATTTTAGTTTAAATTTAAATGTTAATTTTAAATTTATTTTTACTTATCTTATCAAGGCTTATTAAAAAGAAACATATTCTTGGTGTTTGTTTTTCACAATTTTCATCAGCTCTAATGATATTACGCCAAATATGACAAATATGACAAATGTCGTCATTTTTTGTTTTGCATAGTTTATTGAAGTGTATTGATTGAATCTATAAAATCTAATCTGTTAAAAGCATTTTTTAGGACTGAGGGCCTATTAGTCTCAATATGGGATTTTTGCGTTGCCGTTTTCGATAGTTGGACATTTGTCGAAATCATTTTTCGATAGTTGAACATTTATCGAAAACTAAAATTTATCGAAAATATAATTGAATAATTTGAAAGCGATGTTATAATTGGGAAGAAAAAAAAAAAAAAAAAAAAAAAAAAAAACTAATAGTCCTCCGTCCTAAACTAAATTCTGTTTTTGCCAGAATTTCATCAAAATAATTTTTTTTTTTTTTTTAAGAAAAAGAAAAGAAAATTTATACAGTATCGTTACAAACGATATCCAAAAAGTTTTTTTTTTTTAAATAATTTTGAATCAGGAAAGTAAAAAGTGCGCGAGCAATATGAAATAAAAATAAGTAAAAAGAATGAACTTAATGATTTAAATTTTATATAAAACATGATCGCATGCTATCATAAAAAGTAGATGTAAAATTTAAAGTTTAATTTTTTTGGCAACAATTATAAATTAAAATAAATAATTTAATATAAAAGTTCAGGAGTTAGAATTTCTCTCTCTCTCTCTCTCTCTTTATATATATATATATATATATATATATATATATATATATATATATATATATATATATATATATATATATATATATATATATATATATATTAAATAAAAAAGAGGTATTATATATATAATATATTTTTTAGATTAATCTTGAGGCAGCAAATATTGTTGTTAACTACTAAATCTTCGATCAACCAGTTCGATTTCAGATTTTTTTTTTTTGTAATGTAGAATTAGATGTAATCTGTTTTATTAATTAGATCATTATAGTCCGAACTACAAAAGGCATTTGTGTATCACAACAAAAATAATATTTAAAAGAAACAAGAAGTGTCAAATCATGGAACGATTAATTTTTTATTTGAATCTCCATGAAAATGGAAATAAATGACAATTCATATTGGCAACGAAATTACAAAAATATGCATTGCATAATCTCTGGCATTACGCAGGAGCAATCATATACCAAATGTGAACGATTCGGCCATTTTCTATTTTGCATAGTCCGTTGTATTATTTTTCAATAATCTTTTATTAAAAATCGTTTTATTTATTTATGATATTTTTCTTTCAGAGAAATGAGAGTATTTTTTAAAATAAAACAAAAACCATTTTTAAATGAAAATGTGAACAAATAATTAAAATTCAAAACTTATTAAAAATTACATGTCTAAAGTTTTTTTGGTCGTAAAAATTTAGTAAATTTTTTTTTCGGTCGAAATATATCCATTATATCCATACAGAGAGTTTTAGAATAACTACAACTAAGTTAATTTTTCTATTGATACTCTTGGGGGGGGGGATGTATATATATACATACATATATACACTGTAGAAAATTTGCTTTATTTGCTGCCATAAATTCTCTGTAATTTGAGAAAATACGTTCTGACAACGTAATTTTTTCGTAAATTAAGCGTATTTTCTCAAATTACAGTCTGGCAACAAAAAAAGCAAATTTTTTACAGTGTATATATAAACTGCTGTTTGTAAAAAATGCAACACCATGAAGCAATGCGAATATCATAATGATATTTATTGGGCTCATACATTATAGTAAGAAGAACAATTGATTAAAATTTTAGGAAATTTGGAGTAATATGTACTGAGAAAACAGTACAAAAGCAGCGACCTCTGTGAGCAATAACTCCATTTATCTGCCTAGGCATTGAATCAAACAGCGATTGGATGACATGTACGGGCAAAGCACTTCATGAAGTTTCGACATGATGCCATAATTCATCGATCGCAGTTACTGGTGAACGGTAGGGGCCAGTCGCTTTTCAACGATCAAACAGTCATTTTCATTGGTGCGAGATCAGGAGAACGCACTGGCCAGAGCAACAGTCAAACATATCCTGCATCAAGGATGATCCGGACAATGTTTAAAACTTGCGGTCGTGCATTGTCCTGCTTAAGTATTGTGTTTCGTAGGCCTTGAATTTAGGGCACAGCGAAGGGCCTTAACTCATCAGAAATGTAATGGCTGGTATTCAGAGTGCCGGGAATCAAAACAAGAGGTGATCGAGACGCGTATCCAATGGTACCACATACCATCACTCCAGGTGGTGACCCAGTATGCAGCTACCAAAATTTTGATTACCCTCAAAACTGCATCACTGATATGAGCACCTTTAATGTGTGATTAATGACGAACCTGGACGCAGGGATGGCGTGAAGTCACCTTTCAGACAAATCACAATCCTGTTTGCAGCATCAAGATTGCCTTATCCGTATTTAACGGCATTGTCAATAATGCACAATGCCAGCTGGGATTCGACATCGTCACACTGCCCACTACATGCAGTGATGGTATGGGGTCCCTTTGGATACACGTCTCGATTACTTCTTGTTCGCATTCCCGGCACTCTGAAATGCGGTCATTAAATTTCTGGTGAGTTAACGCCCGCACCTCCTCTCTATATTCAAGGCCTCTGCAGCGCCACATTTAAGCAGGATAATGCACGACCGCAAGTTGTCAGTATAGTCTGGACCTTCCTTAATACATAATGTGTTCAACCGTTGCTCTGGTGAGCGCATTCTCCTGATCTCGCACCAATGAAAATGACTGTTTAATCGTTGAAAAGCGGCTGCCCCCCCCCCCCCCCACCACTCACCAGTAACTACGATCGATGAATTGTGGCATCGTGTGGAAGCTTCATGAAGTGCTTTACCCGTACATGTCATCCAATCGGTGTTTGATTCAATGCCTAGACAGATAAGTGCTGTTATTGCTCACGGAGGTCGCTGCTTTATGTACTGTTTTCTCAGTACATGTTACTCCAAATTTTCTGAAATTTTAATCAATTGTTCTTCTTACTATAATGTATGTGCCCAATAAATATCATTATGATATTCTCATTCCTTCTTGGTGTTGCATTTTTTACAAACAGCAGTGTATATTCTTGTGACTGTGACACCAGCGTTACAGAAGGAAAAAATCCATTTAATCATCATATGATGCAAAGTAATTCCTTTTTAGAATATTTTATGTATTTATTTTACTTAGTTATTCATTTATTTTTTAAAAAATATGAAAATTTTGGTTTCCATTACTGTTGATGTTCAAGACTACTTATTTCCATTTTCAGCATTCCTGCAAGTACGTTTTGCTCCAAATTTCCAGATAAGTGCTCACCCATAAGGAATTACACATATTTTTGTCAAGAAAATAACAATCTCTACTGTGATTTAAATTATATTATAGATCCAAATGATACGGTAAGTGCCAGTGTCTATATTTTGGTACGAAAGTTTAAACGTGATAGTATGGAATAACTTTTAAATGAAACGTATATTAAAATGAAAAGATAAAGAAAATTAAATATTTATTTAAATTTTTATTATATTGTAGAATAAAACAACCATTTTTACGGGAAAAAAATATTTTTAGAGAAAAAAAATTTTCAAACAAAAAATAACTCCCCCCCCCCCTTCTGTTCTTTATCTAGCACATGTCAAAGAATTCTAAATTATAACCAAACTGGGATTTCCCCTCTATCAGTGACCAACAACATGCTGTTTGTGTATCTGAAAGTGTGCAAGAAAGCTTAATTATTTACGGGAGTTTTTTTCTTTCAAAATCTTACCAATTTTCCATTGCATTTTTCCATACATATATCATAATATTTTGAAATTTGCATTCTTGTAATCCTATTAAAAATAGATATAGGGTGTATTATAAGAACATATTTTAAAGAAAATCTATTTGGCATGCTTATTTTGTAGTCGTAAGCAATTATTAGTAAATACAGAAAAATTCTTAAAAAAAAAAAAAAAAAATCCTGTGAAATAGTTTGATTTTCTTTTTTCTTTTTTTAATTATTCTGTAAATGTGACTTTTTATTTTAAATTATTTTGTAAATGTTACCTGTATTTTTTTTTTTTTTTTTGAACAGTTAAGAAGATTTTGTAATGTAGAAACAAAAGAAAAAAATCATAAAATCCCGTTGTTTTAGATGATGGATAGATACATATAAACAATTCCCGCACCAAAATTCATGAACGGAGCTCCCATAGATTTCCCACGACAAATATAGCGTTAAAAGGGAGGTCTCGAATTTGCTCTCTCGTAAGTCTCCCCCCCCCCCCCAAAAAAAAAAAAAAAAAAAAAAAAAAACTTTTTCGATACTGATCGTTTTGATACTGATAATTATTAATTTTCTTTTCTTTTTCTTTCAAAAAAAAAAAAAAAAAAAAAAAAAAAAGATTTTGATAAAATTCTTACAAAAGCACAAAAGCAGAATTTAGTTTAGTATCGAGGACTATTATTATTATTGTTATTTATTTATTTTTTCAAATTATAACATTGTTTTCAAATTATTAAATTATATTTTCCATAAATTTTCGATTTCGATAAATATCCAACTATCGTAAAACTGGTATCGTAAAAATCTGTAGATTGAGACTAATAATCCTCCGTATCAGAAAAAAAAAAAAAAAAAAAAAAAAAACGAAAATCAACCATTGTTTATGGAAAACTAAACATTTTCCAAAATTATGGGGTATAATTATCATAAAAATGAGATGGTACAAAATGAATATTTCTGTGAATGTTACTTATTTATTTATTAATTTTTAATTAGTATGTTTGGGCCATCTCAAAACCTTCTTCCGCATTTTCTTGTAAAAATTCATGTATTTCCGGTCAAAGCACAGTCAACAAGTATATGCATACACTCTGTGTGTGTGTGTGTGTGTGTTAGAGTTCATTTTACATACATTATTAAAAAACACTGAGCAACAACGCACTTTATCGATATAACACATCGTTGAATAAGTCGCGGGACTAATCCCCAAATAGCGTTGCAAATGAAATATTTCTGTGTGGGTAAAGTAAACTTAACTTTTAAAAGATACACGTTAAAGTTTCATGATATTTCGATCGTTTGTTGCCGAGATATCAAAGTTTCAGTCACCCTACTTTTGATGTTTTCAAAATGAGGGAGAAAGCTGAATTTCATGCGTTGATTAATATTTGCTTTGTGAAAGGCAAAAATATTGTTGAAATTTAGCAATGGCTTAACAGTTTCAACAATATTTTTGTCCACCAAAAAACAATGTTTAAACAACAAATATCGGCAACAAACAATCGAAACATCATGAAACTTTAACGTGTACCTTTTGAAAGTTAGGTTTACTTTATCTACACAGAAATATTTCATTTGCAATGCTATCTGCGGATTAGTCCCGGGACTTATTGAACGATGTGTTTTCTACGGCATTTTAGGAAATGGAAATTATCTCCTCAAAACTTTTTTTCGTTAAAAATGAAAATAAATCGATAGTTTTATTTTCGGTTATAATAGATATATATATAGATTAACACTAGTTTTAAAGGTATTGACCAGTTCTTTTAGAAAATACTTAATTGAAAATTTACAACTTTTGATAAGGGTACATTTACCCATGGATGAAGACTGCTCCTACATAAAAAAAAAAAAAAAAAAAAAAAAAAAAAAGAGTTATCCTGATAGATAAATATTATTATGAATAAACTTTTAAATTTCATATTGATTGGGTTAAACTAAAAGTAACCCTATTTGTGCACCTTTTTGCAAAATTTGTTCTATGTTGCCATTTTTGAAGTTATTGAAAAAGAACAGCAATGCCATTTGCCATCTGTTGATGGCTATCAATTCATGTTAAGGAGCAACTGAATATACCGTTTCATGAAATTCTATGCATCAGTTTTTGATTGAGAGCTACCACAAAACTTTTGTCACACATATTAAAACGCATCTTATAAAAATAATAAAACTGTCATAAACAGGAAATCGAAAATTTTCGCAAATCCAGTACTTTCTTCTTATGAAAGGAAGTAAAAAAGTACGAAGAAAGTAAAAAATAAATAAATAAATAAATAAATAAATAAATAAAAAAATAATAATAATGTGTTAATGTTGATGCCACAGTGGGTGGAATTATAATCAGTTACAAACTCAGACACTTTAATATGTTTTTATTTCTTATTTTTAACTATCCAGATTTTTCTGATTTTAATTATACTGCTTTTTCAAAACTGTAAAATTTATAAAATTGTCACTAAAACGATGTTTAGTTCATTGAAACTCAAAAGAAATTAAAATTTTGACTGTATAATTCTATGTTCGTGTGTATTCCAAGACAAGCTTAAAAAAATTTTATGTAATAATCTTAGCCTAATTATAATGAAAGGTTAAATATAATATAACAATGTCACATTTTTAAATCTTAAGTAATAATTTTAAATATACAGTCGGTAACAAAAGTATCCGAACACTAGCAAAAATTCCTATATAAAGAAAGTACACTTAAAACTGTTTTGTTAAATAAATCCTTGTCGAATCATGTTCTCAGACTGACTAAGAACATGATTCGACAAGTATTTATTTAACAAAACAGTATTAACTCTACCTTTTTCATATAGGAATTTTTGCTAGTGTTCGGATACGTTTGTTACCGACTGTACGTGGCGAATTACATATACAATGAAGTAAAAAATACAGAATTTTATAAAAATTATGAAACTTTTCAGGGAAATAAATTTCAAGTATGAGAAACTTTGAAATATTCATACATCAGACATAATAAAATTTCCAGTTAGTAAAAGTGCCCCATATCCTAATAAGGTGATGAATAAGTTTCAACATTGTATCATAAAATATCCCAGAGGTACCTTCAAGCAATGTTGTTAACGGATTATTCGATAAAAATAGTGTGCATTTATTGTAACTCTATTTTGCGAATGAATGTTTAGTTACTTACGTTAGCATTGTTTGCGATGGTTATTTCGTATAACCCCTGAAACGCAAATGCTTTTGCTATCAGTGAAATTAAGGGAGACAATGAAACATTGTTTAAATCAATAGTATTATCTAGTCACATCTTTGAGACTTTTTAAAATAAAATGACAAAATTTTGCACATAACTTTTTTAGTGTACATTTCACTTATCGAGTATATTTTTGTATGCAGATGAAATATAAATAAAAATTTTTGTGCTCCAAATTCTCAAAATCGAAACTTTTATTTGATTTTGTATAATTCTGTACGTTTTCTTACGCAACTTTGCAACTAAAAAAAAAAAAAAAAAAATATATATATATATATATATTATTTAGAGCAACTTTGCAATTTAAAAAAAATATTATTAAATATTTTAGAATCATTTTCTTTTTAACACATTGTATACGCATGAAAATGCTTTGTCTTACAGATGCCTGCAATAAGACCATATCAGCTGCCAAACATTTCTCGCTTTGCTTTACGAGATCTTGGAAATAAAGCTGAAGACCTTATGGAATCTTGCAAAGTCAGATACGCTGCGGGCGCTGTTAACTGCAGGTATAGAAAAATTCATTGAAAAAAAAAAAAAAAAAAAAAATGCACGCAATTAATAAAGAGCTGTAATTCGCTGTACTTTTGTTATAGCTTTGTAATAAAATTTTGTTTATTTTATTCTGCTAATTAATCATAATTGGCAGAATAAAATAAACAAAATTTTCAACAAAGTTCTGAGCTAAAGGAAATAGATGCTTAAAACTTTTTTTTTTCTTTTTTTTGTTAAAGTAAAAAAAAAAAAAAAAAAAAGTAAATAAATTATTGAAAAATATTCTGATATATAGGTGTTTATATTTCAGGGAAAAAAAAAAAAAGGTAATCTAATAGTTTATTATTACTCATATAAGTTCAATAAGTTTTCTGGATGTTGAAGAAAAAATTTTTTTTTCCAATTTTTTCTCTATGATTGTGTCAAAAATGAATTTTCTTTCGTTGGATGCCATTATATACTGATTTAGAAGATTAATTTTTAGATAAAAACATGGAGCACATTGTACTTTTTTTTCTGTAATCCTTTTTAATAATAATAATAATAATAATAATAATTTTTTAATTTGACGAAAAAGAAAAAAAGAACGCTGTTAAAAATGTGGTGTTAGTTTGAACCAAAACTTGATACTGAAGTAGATGCAATAACTGGATGGTTTAACCTTTTACCATGATTTGGTAATTTTATGTTGAACAAAATATTCGTGTTATGTTTAAAAAAAAAAAAAAAAAAAAATTCGATTAAGACAGGGATCAACTGAAGACATTCTTATCTCAAGTCAAACAGTCTGGAACTGTGCCACGCTTTCTTGCCCGCTAATTCTATTTCGTTGATTTTGATAAAAGGGGCTAAATCTTCTGGGGTCTTAACTTGGACCATGAGTAAGTTGTTGCACAAAACTTGTACTTTACCCTACGTTTACGACTACGATCTTTAATTTAAACTTGGTTTGGTTTCAATAGGAATTTTACTGATTCATACTGCCCTTGTGAGTGGATGTATGGTAGCTCCAAGTTTTGCGGCAACTTAAATTCAATAGCAAGAAGTAGAAAACTTAAAAGTGAGGTTGAACTCTATTATGGCATCGCTTATAACTTTACTCCATATAGTGGTTCAACATTGAACTGAAAGTTTTAACAATGAATAAAAGAAGAAAAAGAAAGAGTTTTCATTTGACTTTTTTGTTTGAAAATAATAGTACTCTCGCCTTTATAAATCCAGTGAACTTAAAAATAAATAAATAAATAAAATAAAATAAAAAAAAAGGAGCAAAAATATTGTGAGTGGCATTTTTTATTGAATTAATACGGTATCAATTACTAAGGAATGCAAATTCATATTTTAAAATAAAAAATCGGCTATTGTTATTATTTTATGCTTTTTGTATACAGTCGGTAGCAAAATTATTCGAGCGCTAGCAATAATTCCTACATAAAAAAGTACTCTTAATACTGCTTTGTCAAATAAATCCTTGTCGAATCATGTTCTTAGTCAGTCTAAAGAACATGATTCGAAAAGGATATATGTGTACTTTTTTTAGATAGGAATTATTGCTAGTGCTCGAATAATTTTACTGCCGACTGTATTTAAAAGGAACTATAACTATAATTATATTATATTGAAAACACTTTAAAAACACGTAAAATTAAATTTTATTTAAAAGATGTTAAAAATTTTATCAGAAGCTTTTCGCTTTTAAATAGTAAAGCATCATCAGGGATATTTTATTACTCTTTTCCAATGAGCAGTTTTTTAAATGTTTTTTCTTTCACAGTCAACAGTTAATTCTTTTAATAACGTGAAAAATCAAAGTCAATTTGAAGTCCGGTGAAGGTTGGACGATGGAGCTAAGAAAAATAACAGAAGCTGTAATTATTGAAAAATTACATGAGGCTATTGTAGAGAAAAACCAAAATGAACTGTCAAAAATAAACCATTAACTATTTTATAATATTGTGCCAAATTAGTGGCAAAATTGCAGCATCTATTGTATTTTTGCATTTAATTATATTAATAGCTTCGGAAATGTAAAGTTCATAGATAGTAGGTGGTGCTGTAATAATTTTGTCTTTATCCCATATAGGGTTAGCGTTTGGGTTGATATAAATGAGGTCGAACAGAGTAGAATGAAGTCCTTCTTTGATATATATTACGTATATGTTCTTGTTTTCTTTTGTTTAAAGTCCTCTTAGTTTGTCCAATATAATAGTAAAGTTCTTTGTTGTTTTCGATTGGAATTTGATAGACACCTCCAGTGGATCCATTTAAGTCGCGGTCATGAAGAATTAGTTTTTTAACAGTTGGAGGAGAACTGAATAGGATAAACAAATTAAATTTGCGTTGTATATAATGTTTAAAGCTATAGAGTTCTTTACAGAAAGGGAGGCTATTAGTATCACGAAATTTTAGAGTTGAATCTAGAGTGTGAGTAATAGGTTTAATTAGCATGCGATTTTTATACTATTAACTATTTTTTATAATACTAGATTTACTGTTGACTGTGAAAGAAAAAATATTTTAAAAACTGCTCAATGGAAAAGAGTAATAAAAAATCCCTGATGATGCTTTACTATTTAAAAGTGAAAAGCTTTGGATAAAATTTTTAACATCTTTTAAATAAAATTTAATTTTACGTGTTTTTAAAGTGTTTTCAATATAATGGGCTCTTCCCACCTGACGTCAGAGGTGACATGATAGAGGAAAAACAAATAGCACACGAAGTCTTGTTTATCTAGAGCGATTGCTGAAATGACATATTTTCTATTCTTATTTTTGATCAATCGTTTTTAATCTGTGTTATTTTTTATACATCATCATTTTTAATCCATTTTATATCATTATTCATCATCTTTTGTTTGCTGTATAGATTTACAATCATCATTTAGTTTATATTTGTCATTGATGTTCATGAAGAACATCTTAAATACTCTGATTTTTGGTACTTAAATCAGTGACAGTGCAATATCGTACTACGTAAATCCATTTAGACCAGTAACTGAGTTAATTAACTTGTTGTAACACCTTTATGCAATTAAATTAAATGAAAACATTTTGAAATTTTAAATTATAATCCGTAAACATTCCACAAATACAAGCTATTACTTATTGCTAGGTCAGTTAATGTAACAATTACACGAGAACATACAAAAATCGATTCTTACAGTTGGAAATAAATAAACACATAAAGTGTTTTTTTTTAAATTAATAAATTTACAAATACAATTATTCTACTGTTTACAAATGCACAATATTACTTTTATTTTATTTTATACTAAATATTAACACTTTTGTTCTTAAGAACAATATTTAATTGAATTCGATTCTCAGAATTCGATTATTCGTTTTCCTCTATCACGTGATTGAGCAGACGACGCTGGGAAGAGCCCATTAACAAATGACACGTGTTCAATTTAACTCTTTTTTTAGAGATTATTTATTATAACTATTGTGAATGCCGCACCTCTGATTTCGAGAGTATTAAAAAACAAGAACTAAAAAGTTTGTTACGAAAATGTGGCAACAGTGTGTGTGCGTATGTGAATCAAGATGGACTAACGTTCCATTCTACATGTTTTTTAGAAAATACTTTACTTGATGTTAATTTCTGTATTCGTTATGTATTTTATGTTTGTGCCGTAAGTAAATATACGTTTAAAAGTAAACCAAGTGTGATCAGTGTCTTGATGTGTCTCGAAATGAATTTACCGAAAGAAAAGAACCAGGTGCGAAAAAGCAGGCACCACAATTGGCGAAGTCGACAAGCATATGTGAAATAGCTATAGTACTCGTATGGATTTTTTTCATGATAGTGATGAAAAAAAAAAAAAAGGGTATGTTTTTTTTTTATGTTCCATCAAGAGTCATATTTTGTATAAGTTTTAAATTAAATAATTAGGATTAAGCATTTAGATATTTTGTTCCGATTTTGTATTCCAACAAGGTAAAGAGTATGTAAATGAAAATTGAATATTTCGTAATGTTGAAATAATAATAATTCTAGTGTTTGAAAAATGAAAAATAGAAATATATTTGTTTATTTGTATTTAAAAAGCCGGAAAATAGTAAAAAGAATGATGAAAAGAATATGTTTTTATGCTATTCAAGATAATTGTGATTAATTTCTGTGTGTTCTTTTTATTCATCACGTGATAAATAAGATTTCATTAAAGCAGATAAAAAAAAAAAAAAAAAAAAAAAAAAAAAGAGAGAGAGCTCTGTTTTGATTTATTTGTTCTGTTTTATTGAATGATTGTGTATTTGTTAGACCTTGATAATTATTTATATTTATTTATCTTTATTATTATTGGAATATTAATGAAATATCTCAGTAAAAAAAAAAAAAAAACTAGTGAATTATTCTTGTGAATGTCCGGTTTTGTTTATTTTTTTACTTTGAGGAATGAATCGGAAATTGTTTTTTTTTTCTGTTTAAAAGTAAGTTTGATTAAAGGTTGCTATGGCAACATTATTTCTAATTTATTGAAAGCTGGTTATGCAATAAAGTATATTCTGATTTATTTAATGAAAGAGTTGATTGTGTTGCTATGGCAACATTATTTCTAATTTATTGAAAGCTGGTTATGTAATAAAGTATATTCTGATTTATTTAATGAAAGAGTTGATTGTGTAAACATTTTTTTTTATTTGTTATTTCGATACATATTATTTTTTTTTGCTCCTTTTATGTATGCATTCCGACTTAATGATTATTTTATTTAATTTGGGAGAAAATGTTGTTTAAGATAAAAAATAAGATGTAAAATCTGGCGTTCTTAAGGGGTTTGTGATTATAAATATAAGAAAATTTATTTTATTCACGGAAAATTTGAACTTGATTTGATTTCATCCATCCGAAGATGGCATTTTTGGGTAAAGGGAATAAAAAAGATTTGCAAGAAGTTGCTACGGAGCTTGGAGTGGAAGGAACTCAACATTTAAAGTTATATGAGTTAAGAGATGCTATTTTGGCTTCAAAGAATTACGATGAAGAATTTGTTAAAGAAACATTAGCGAACGTACTTGAAGCACGGAAGAGGAAAGAAGAGATGGAGGAACGCATAAGAAGGGAAGAAATAGAGGAACGTAAGAGAAAAGAAGAGATGGAGGAACGCCTAAGAAGAGAAGAAATAGAGGAACGTAAGAGAAAAGAAGAGATGGAGGAACGCCTAAGAAGAGAAGAAATAGAGGAACGTAATAGAAAAGAAGAGATGGAGGAACGCCTAAGAAGAGAAGAAATAGAATTGGAAAAAATGCGGTTGGAAAATGCAAGAATAGAACTTGAGAAGAAAGGAATTACAAATGAAACTTCTGAGAAAACGCGCGTAAAATTACATAACATCTTACAAAAATTTGATCCTAAAACATGCGAAATTAGCCTGTATTTAGTTCTTTTTGAGCGGCAGGCAAAACGTGCCGAAATTAAAAGAGATGATTGGGTTTCTCATCTCATTGGGCTACTGCCATACGAAATCGCGGAAGTTATAGCTCGGGAAGACGAAGAAATCACGAATGATTACGGAAAAGTAAAAGAGTTATTGTTAAAGAGATATAAACTTACTCCTGAAAGATTTCGACAACTTTTCATTAAGCATACTAAAAAAGCTGATATCACATGGAGAGATTTTGCTTACGAGTTGAAAAACTATTTTACTGAATGGATTCGGGGATTAGAAGTTAACACATTTGAAGAATTATATGATTTGATTATTACAGATCAAATTAAAAGGAAAGTACCTCCAGAAATTAAAGAACATTTCATCGATGAATGGTCATTGTTTAAGTCATCTGATATTATTTCCAGTAAATTAGATGATTATGAAAATGTCAAAATGACTTTAAAAAAAAAAAACGAAAGAAATTTCTCATAAAGAAAATTGGAATCTTCCATCCAAAGGGGCGAATTTCGGAAATAACAATAGAGATGAAAAAAGGGTTTTTACTAAGCCACAGCAAGAACAAAGAGACATTCGTTCGAAATTCTCCTGCTATTGGTGTGGAAAGGAAGGCCATATGAAAAAATCTTGCCCCAAATTGAATTCAGCAAGTACATCTTACGTGAAAACAAACAAAAAGAGTCAAGAAAGTAAGGGCCTTAATAAGGTCAGTGTTAATCTAAATAGCGCTTGTTTCGAGTGGGAATTTCCAGTCAACGAGAAAGATGGCGAGCTTCTGAAAGTGGATTTAGGAATCGGGGGTCAAAAATTTCAAGGCATCGTGGACAGTGGTGCAGAAATCACCGTACTACGAAAATCAGTTGTACCTGAGGAACACTTACAGTCAAGTGGGAAAATTCTTTTGAGACCTGCTATAGGTAATCCAGTGGAAGCACAACTTGTGTCAGTTCCGCTAAGTCTTCATACAGATGAAGAAATCATTCCATATGTTCAAGTGCATGCTGCAGTAGTAGAAGGGCTGCATGAGGTAGCTTTAATCACTCCCAGGGTATATGAATGGTTGAAGGAACAAAAGCGTTCTTATTTGGGAGATGATACAGGAATCACTTCAGTAAAAGAAGCTAATGAACAATCCTTGTTCAGTGTGGAGGGAAGGTCTCCCGAAAACATTTCTTTAGGGGATAAAGTGAATATCCCGAAGAAAGAAGTCGATGAACAATCCTTGTTCCATGTGAAAGGAAGAAATCCTGGAAATTCAGGGGTTGAGGTTAATATCACCCCAGTGGAAGAAAACAATGAACCGTCCTTGTTCAAAGTGGAGGGAAGGTCTCCCGGAAACTATTCTTCAGAAGAAGAGGTTGAAGTAATCACAATAAATGAAGTCTGTGAACAATCCTTGTTCAGTGTACCTGAGAATAATTCAAACGACAATTATCTTGGGGATGAGGCAATTAGTACCCCACTCACAGAAGATAATGAGAAGTGTATGTTCTGTATGGAGGGAGAAAGTCACGAGACTATTCGAAAGGCAAAGTTAAACAACAGCGAGTCCCATCATCCAGAAACCAAAGTCTTTAATAACTCAGTAGTTAAACAGACATTGACCGAAACCGATAGTAAGGATGAAAGAAATGAAAATATCCCTGTTCCACAAGCACAAGTGTTTAGGGATGAGCAGTTAGCCTGTCCTACATTGAAAAGGTGCTTCGAAGAAGCTAGACAACATAAAAATGGTTACTGGATTGAAAGAGGTTTATTATATCATATGGGTAAAGTAGGCGGACAGAAATATATTCAATTGGTCGTACCGGCAAGCAGAAGAAAGGACATTTTGAAATTAACTCATGAAACTCCTACTGGTGGACATCTGGCAGCTAAGAAGACCAGAGACAGAATTGCAATGTCTTTCTGGTGGGAAGGAATGCCAAAAGAAGTCAAACAATTATGTGCTTCTTGTCATGATTGTCAAATGCGCAGGAAAGGAAAAGTAAACGATAGAACACCTATCGAAGCTGTTGGAAGACCAGAACTCCCATTTCAAGTGGTTAATGCCGATATTTTAGGCCCAATAGAGCCAAAGTCATCACGTGGCCATCAGTATGTACTGTGCGTTATGGACCAGCATAGTCGTTGGCCGGAAGCAATACCTCTGAAGTCTTTAACAGCAAAGGCAGCCTGTGATGCATTTATAGAAATATTTGTACGAACTGGAATTCCTCGAGTAATTGCAATGGATAACGGAAAAAATTTTGCCGCACAGCTGACAAAAGAATTTTTAAAACGATTAGGATGTGTTCCTAAATTTTCCACTCCAGGTTATCCACAATCGAATGGTTTGGTCGAAAGATGGATAGGAACTATGAAATCCATGCTACATCATGCAATTAATTCACAAGGTCGAGGCTGGGATAAACAGTTGCCATTCTTGTTATGGGCATACAGAGAAGTGCCTAACGCTACGACGGGTGTTGCCCCATTCCTACTAGTTCATGGGCGACCACCTGTAGGACCTCTAGCCATCCTCAAATCAAGTTGGGAAGATGAAGTCGTACTTCCTCAAGGGATTGGAGAATCTGTAGCTGACTACCTGTTGAAACTCCGGAACCGTTTAGAAGACGCGGCACAGTATGCGAATAGCATAGCTCAAGAACAGCAGCAGAAATATGTACATTATCATAATTTACGGTCAAAAGATACCGAATTTTCTGTTGGGGATGAAGTTGTAGTGTTAATCCCTGATTCAACAAATCGTCTTTGTTCAAAATGGAAAGGACCAGGAGAAATAGTAGAAAAGAAGTCTCCACATTCTTTTTATGTCAAACTACCTGATGGAAGTGTTCGACATCTTCATCAAAATAAATTGCGTAAATATATTCAACCTGTCAGAGCTGTAGGAATTATTTACGAAACAGATGAAGAGTTTGGAGATATACAACATGCGCCCGTAGAATCACGGCAAGTAACAGATGAAGAACTAAAAGCTGATATAAAATCAAATTCGATATCAGCAAAGCAATATAAACAGCTGTTGAATCTGATTAAAGAATATCTAACAATATTTGATGGGGAATTAAGGAAAGCCAAAGTTCCGCCACATGTTATCCAGTTAAAGTCTGGAGTAGAGAGGAAACAACCTCATCTTTATAAAGTTCCAGAAACATTAAGATCTAATATAGAAAAACAGATAGCGGAATTATTGGAAAAAGACCTAATAGAACCCTCTTCAGCAGAAATAGCATATCCATTGGTATGTGTAGCCAAGAAAGATGGAACTGTCCGACTTTGCGTGGACTACAGAGAGCTGAACTCAGTTAGTAAAATTCCACCTTTTCCTATGCAGAATTCAGAAAATCTTAGATTTAAAGCTGGTGGAGCTCGTTACTTTAGATATTCTTAAGGGATATTGGGAAATACCCTTAGCAGAGCAAAGCCGAGAATTAACCAGTTTTGTATCTCCAAAGGGTCAGTATCAGTGGAAGGTGATGCCATTTGGGTTATCCGGAGCACCAGCAACATTCCAAAGAATAATGAATCAAGTATTGCGACCTCATAGTGACTACGCCGAAAGTTTTCTTGATGATATTATCATATTTTCTTCAAACTGGGAAGATCATCTTAATCATATTAAATCCATTTTAGAAACTCTGAAAAAATTGAATTTTTCGGCAAATTTAAAGAAATGCTCTTTTGCGATGTCGAAAGTAAAATATTTAGGACATGTTGTAGGCTCAGGAGAGCACGGCCCAGATCCGGACAAGATATTAGTTATTAAAGATTTGAAAGCCCCTAAAACTAAGAAAACATTGAAGTCACTCCTAGGATTATTTAACTATTACAGAGACTATGTGCCTCGGTATGCAAATATAGCAAAACCTTTAACGGACTTAACTCGAAAAACTGTGCCAAACGACCTTCCATGGTCAGAAGAAGCCGAAAGCGCATTTAATTCGTTAAAGAATTGTTTGTGCTCTATAACCTCTCTGTATACACCTGATATGTCGAAACCTTTTGAAATCGATACTGATGCTTCAGTGACCGGAATTGGAGCCTGTCTAATGCAGAGAGATGAGCAGAATAAACTGAAACCTATAACTTTTGCAAGCCAAAAACTGACCCCTGCTCAATCAAAGTGGAGCACTATTGAAAGGGAAGCTTATGCTGTAATATGGGCATTAGGTAAATTCGAAATGTGGACTTATGGAGCCACTATTATCTTACACACGGACCATAACCCTTTAAAATATTTGACAGAAACAGTTCCTAAGAACGCCAGATTACAAAGATGGGCATTGGCTCTATCTCGCTATCAAGTGACTATTGCTCATAAGCCAGGAAGCAGTAATACTATTGCAGATGCTTTATCACGCATTCATGAATAAAGTCATAAGTTAGTTTAATATTGTATTTGTTATTACATATATATATGTGTGTGTGTTTATTTTGTTTCTTATATTCAAGTATATTAATTCATTAAGATTATTTAAAGTGCATAAGAAAATCCATGTCAGGATAAATGTTTATTCATATATATTATATATATATTTTATTTCTATTATGTATTTAAATGTTACTTATTTTATACCATAGAAAATATTTAGATATTAAGTGAAATATAAATGTTATTGCTCTTGATGGAACATCGGATATTAGGTCAAAGATGAGACAATAATTAAGAATTTTAAAGGACAATTAAACTTTCATGAACATTTATTTAAAGATGAAACAATAATTAACAATTTAAAAGGACAATTAGACTTTCATGAACAGTTATATAAATTATCCACAAATTTTGGTTAGTAGTTTCACTGTGAAGGCCATTGTCCCTCAAGTGAAACTGGAGGGAAGGTGTGAATGCCGCACCTCTGATTTCGAGAGTATTAAAAAACAAGAACTAAAAAGTTTGTTACGAAAATGTGGCAACAGTGTGTGTGCGTATGTGAATCAAGATGGACTAACGTTCCATTCTACATGTTTTTTAGAAAATACTTTACTTGATGTTAATTTCTGTATTCGTTATGTATTTTATGTTTGTGCCGTAAGTAAATATACGTTTAAAAGTAAACCAAGTGTGATCAGTGTCTTGATGTGTCTCGAAATGAATTTACCGAAAGAAAAGAACCAGGTGCGAAAAAGCAGGCACCACAACTATAATAATAACTTATGTTGTATTTACAATAAATAAATAAATAAATAAAATAAAAAATAAATTAATAAAAATTCCTTCCTAAACAGAAGTTAATTTAATACCCGAATCATATTTTAAAACTAGTTTTTTCCATTTTGTGTATTTTAAATTTTTACGTTCTGTAATGATTCATTTCTTATTATGCAAAATTTAAGCTTATTTAGTGCAAATGATAACGACGCTTTTATTTTGTCTTAATAATAATAATAATAATAATAATAATAATAATAAAGTTTCTATTTATTACAAAAAAAGGAAAAAAAAGTTCCTATTTATAAAAAAAAGAAAAAAGTTACAGTGAATTCTAATTGCAAATTTTATGGGAATATGGAATGCCGCAAGCTACAATCATCAGATTCTATTTTTCTTTGTTGCGATAAAAAAAAAAAAAAAAAAAGTTAAAATTTTCAAAATTATTTTGCTTTCCACGTGGCATTTAATCACCACGGTAACGATTTTGATTTTAAAGTGCACCAAAAAAGATTCAATAAATACTAAAATTTATAATTAATTTTATTTTTAGTTTTTCAATACATTTGAATACATTTTTTATTTTATTTTTTAAATCTTTGTATTTTCTGAACGATAAAAGGGTACACTGTTAAAAAAATACCCCTTTGCTATCACACTGTCAAAAAAAAAAGTCCTGTTAGCCGCCAGAAATTTTCTGTAATTCAGAAAAATACGTTCTATCAACCAAAAAATTACGTTGATAGAACTGGCAGCAATAGTTTCTGGCAGCAAACAGGACATTTTTTGACAGTGCAGAAATTATCTGTAATGACAGAAAAACGCGTTTTGTCAACGTATTTTTTCTGTAATTTACGACTATTTTCTCAAATTACAGAGAATTTTTTCTGGCAACAAAGTTGCATATTTCTTTTTCTTTCTTTCTTTCTTTCTTCTTTTTTTTTTTTTTTTACAGTGTAGTCTTCATTTTATTTTATTTTATTTATTTTTAACAAACTATGTCTGTTGATGTTCAATAAAATAAAATAAAAATTATAATTAATTAAATGTGGCGTACCAGTACCAGTACAGACGATGTTCTAAGTAAAATGTTTGTATTTATCGGATGTTGACAAATAGTCTGAAGTTTTTGTCGTGGATATAAGTAGAATAAATTTTAGTTATAACATTGTTTTTTTTTTTTTTTTTTTCAAAGTATCGCAACAGTTAAAATTACTGATGTAACTGTCGCTTTTCGATCAGAAAAGATTCCAGTGTGACGCAAACTACTAATTCATGGAAAAATAATAATAATAATAATAATAATAATAATAATAATAAAAGTACTGTTTGATACACCATTTTCTTTTGGTTTAATTTTTTATGGAGTAAAATGCATACATATAATAAATAAAAACATTTTTATAGGAAACAAAACAATGCTAAGTTTTTCACATATTTCCTCCTTTATACTTTGACAAGTTTGATTAAATTGTGAGAGGTCTGTTAAATTTTTGCTCAGCAGGCAAACAACTATGCTAAATTCGTTTTAGTTTCTGGCCTCTTCCTATCTATTGACCAAAAATACAACTATCATTCCGTCATTTAGAAAATCTTTTGAACAACGCATTAATGTAATTTGATTTCATTTGTGCTTATAGAACTGACAATGAAGAACTATACAGATAACCTAAATTATAATTTTTTCATATAGAATTTCTAAACCACTCTTTTTAATGATTTCATATTTGGACTTTAACGTTAAAATATATTGAATAATTAAAACATTATATCAAAATACGATATAGTTACTCAATTAATTTAAAGTTCATTATTGTTTTAACGCAATGGCTCTTTAGGATTTTATTCTTTACCTATATATAATTCAAAAAACATAATTTCCTTTCCGACAGTTGACTTTATCAGTGTGTGTGTGACGTCATGAAAACCTTTACACATGACTAGAGCCCCTAAATAAAATAATAGGCCGGCGCATCACCGCCATTTTTTTGCCTCCGAAGAGAACAGCATTCCCGCTTGGCGTCCTTATAGCTTCCCTAATGATTTTAAGAAATCTTGATCTGAAGCTAATAGTCAAGATAAGAGCAATAAGCAACAATAATATTCCTAAAAACACATTTTTCTCAAAATACATTCTCAGGATGTCATTTTATTCTGAGGATATCCTATGGATGTACTGGGGTAAGATGTGTTGTTAGGGCGGTTTCTGTTTCTTTCACAAAATATCGCCAAAACTCAAATACACAGTAATAGAAGTTCTGTGAACACTTTATATTCACTTCTTGATTATAGCAGTTTAGCAATGATTATAGCAGTTTATCGCTAAACAAACTTCCATATCATAGTTTACTTAGCTAAAATTATGAAATATAATAAAACAAGTTACTTTAAAGTAACGTAAGACGATTAAAAAAAAAAAAAAAAAATGTTTGTCGTTTGTTTATCAGAGAAACGCGCTGGGTACATGTGGCAACCCTAAGGCAACAAAATGCCTGATGCGCCAGATCGTATACACATGACTACTGCGAGGTAAACTGTAGCATTCTCATGTTTATGTTTGTATCCTATGGGAAAATTTTTATATTTCATGTTAAAGTATTGTATGCTATGGGGAAATTCACAAGAAAATGGGAAATGAGAAATCAGCTTGTGTAGACAACAATAGATGATTTTAGCCTTGAACTTCCCAAAAAATCGAGGGGATCCATAAGTTTTGAATCTATTAAGAGCTTAAAAGTACAATATATACTTTCTTCTTGCCTACACTGAGGAAAAACATATATATGTATATATATATATATATATATCTAGAATGAATATCTTCCTCTAAAATGAATAAATGATCATTTTCTAAATCCTTAAACTAGAAACATAGATTTCCGAGCTATGTGCATGAGGCACGCGAATAAACTGAATAGACGAAACGATCGAGAATTTCTAGTCTATACATTTCTAGATGGTGAAACAATATTCTGAATATTCTGAATTTTCTGTGTTGCCAGAAATTCTCGCTTGATTTTCTAGAATTGGGTAATAAACCAAGATTATAGTTGCTGAAACCTGCCTCTCGTATTCTCACCTATTTGCAGAGATTTTTAAATAACTTTGCCCTCGATAATATATACAAACGCTCTAGAATTCTAATAGGGGTTTCTAGAACTCGCTTTCAATGGAGAATAAAATTTATAAGGATGTCATGTAACTATTTTCTCTAGAGCCACAATTTAGATTCTAGATATCAGTTACAGATTTTTTTCTCAGTGTACCTGTAGGTGATCACAATGTTAAAAAGAAAATCACACGTGTAACACATGCATACACATAGACGTACATACGCATTAAAAAAAGGGGTTCCAGTTTACCAGCACTCAATATTTTTATAAATTTAGAGAAATATGCTATCCATTTTAATCTGTTATTTTAGTAATAACCACCACTAAAATTTCTAAACGTGATACAAGGATATTGGTTGCTGCTAAATTTATCTTATTTGCACCATTTCTGGTAACATGTTGAGCTATTATTTTTAACACATTACTTATCTTTAAGGGTCTTTAGTAGTCAGATATAATGCTTTGTATTATCAGAATACCGCTTTCAAAAATAACGTTTTACGAATTTAGTTTTTTGAATTACACTTTTCAAACATGTCGGTTTTTTTCTTAGAGAGCAATTATTTAAAAAAAAAAAAAAAAAAAAAAAAAAAAAAAAAAGAATTTAAATATTTTATTTCATTAAATAAACTTAAGGGTCTAATTTTCAATCTCGAAAGAAATATTTTACTTATTTATTTATTTATCTATTTATTTTTTTTAAATAATTGCTTATTAAAATAAAAAGGGATATATTCAAAGAGTGGAATTCAAAAAACTTTATTTTTGAACGAGATATCCTGATAATACAAAGCAACAAAAATCTCATTGGATTATATGGGAAAAGAGAAAAAAAAAAAAAAAAAAAAAAGGTATCTGACTATCTGGTATCCTTACTCTTCAAAATTAAATTGGTTTAAAAAATTATTTTTCAGCCAAAAGACGAGATGGATTAGTGTGTTTGATACTATGGGTCTACCAAATAATTGTTATACAATAAACAGTTTGATTGGCAATGTGAAAGGCGGGGTAGAGACTATGAAAGCAAAAACAAGTAAGTAATTTTACTATAAAATTATTATTATTATTATTATTTTTTTTCACGCTCTGTTCTTTTTCCTCTCACTTATAAGAACAGTATAAGCAAATATGTACAAGGAGACTTTATTTTTTTTATTTATTTTTTTTAATATTCTGTTTCTCGAATTTGTGTTCTTTAATTTCTATAGGGTATCCCATAAGAATATAGCTTTTGAGTGCATAATAACTTAAATTTATCGATGAAATTTAGTGCAATATAGTGATGAATTTAAGTGTATCAATAAATGCATAACTGCATAAATTTATTCGCAAATATATTGCATTTATTTGCACAATCTGCAATAATCTACATATCATCACATGTTATACTACCTGTGATTATGTATATACATAATTATATTCAAAATTAAGTTAGTTAATGCAATAATGTAAGTTAAAGTAAGTTAATGTAATGTAAGCATTTTAATGTAAGTAAAAAATATACTCTCATTTTCTTTCTTTTGCATTGATTAAATTGTTAATGTTCTGTTGTATACTGTAGAACGCCGACTATCCGAACGCTGATCAACCGGAATGCCCAATTAACCGGTTGATCAAGGAGCATTTTTTTTTCTTTCCCAGTCTTCTCCCCCTCCCTTTCAAAAAAAAAAAAAAAAAAAAAAAAAGAAGTCTCACGAAAATCAGTTTTTATCTTTAGATTACCTGAAGGCGGTCGAAATCGCCCCCTCCACACGCTTTCTTCTGCCCAGTTTCAGTGAGGAAGGAGAGGGGAAAGGGCAGAATGAAAGGTTTAGGATTTTTCCTTTTCCATGAATTAGAGATGGTAGGAATGCGTTTCTTGATTCATTTTCTTTTGACTGGTTTCCTCACTGAATTAGCACACGGACTCCACAATGGACGATTTAGTGCATCGGTGATAAAAAATGGTATTGGTAATACTATAATGTAATACTATAATATAATTTCTATGTGAGCTTTTATGTAAAAATTTGTACCATTTTTATAGAAAATAAAATTTTAAAAAGTTAAAAAATTAACTTCTAAACACGCCATTTGTAATACTATGCTAAATAGACACTACTGCAATTGCCAGTCCTAAGCCTGAAAAAAGTGTGAAGGGAAGTTACCTAAAAAAATGACTTGGCTGTTTTATAAGTTGTCCAATTATCCGAATTTTTCGTTAACCGGATCGGCCTCGGTCCCGACCGATCCGGATAATCGGCGCTCCACTGTAATCTAAAAATTAGTATATAATTTTTTTTCAGTTTTGTACAATAAAATTTTAATGAATTTGGCTTTCCGGAGCTTTCGGGTATATCCTAGACTAAAGCATTTCTCGGCCAGTCTGGTTAATCGAGAATTTAGTATTCATATTTTTAGCTTTGCAATTAATTTTAGATATTTTTACTTTTAGGAATCGAAATTAAACTCAAGACGATGACTGAAGACACGTTTTATACGGCAACACCAACTGCAATACAAATGGCCGTACATCATCCAAGAGTAATACTGAATCCATTTAAAAAGGGATTTGCAATCAAACCATGCTACAATTATTTTGTTTATGTGTCTAAAGTAGGTTTATAGATATTTGTAATTTGGATAGTAACAGATTTGTAACCTTTTAGTTAAAAATTCTTTGTGTATCCAAAAACTAAAAAAAAAAAAAAAAACTTAACCTCCCCCCCCCCTCCCCTCTATGAATTGATGGTGTACTTTCCCACAGTCACACACACACAGAGAGAGAGAAAAAATGTTACTAAGTTTATGGATAACATATGTAAATAATTCAAAATACAAAGTATTTAAAATTAAATTTGCTTTAAAATTAAAGTTTAAAATAAATTAGGGGTTTATCTACGTCTCTTTTGTCTGAATCAGCGGTCGTCTACCTGTGGTCCACAAAAAAATATTGACATTATTTGAATTTTTAAAAAAGTTTTATCAAAAATTATACTCGTGTTAATTTCAGGATTTTCTGGATTTAATTTCTCAGTTAATTTCTTAGTCTTAGTTAATTTCAGGATTTAACTGAGTCACTCATACTCATAACATTAGACTTCAGAATTTTCTGAGTGAGAGTGATAATAAATGAAGTAATTTTTTATCACAAAGTTTCATTTGTAAATATCATGCAAGTTATCACTTTAAATTCCAGATCTGAATTTCGCACTTAACTAGAAATTGTTCTAAATTTATTTGAATATGCGAATTCTTAAAGGTTAAAAGTGTATGCCAAAAGTATATTTTCCTATTGAATTTTAACAATCTAACAAAATAGTACACACTTTACTAACTTTAGTAAATACAGTTTTATATTTAGAAATAGCAAAGTATTTATATACTGTAGTTAAATAATTCACCTGACTTTCTTCTTATATGGAAACAATAAAAAGGTGTTAGCGTTTTCCCGTAATAATTATTTTATTAAAATCATTCAAACTTTAAGCATCATTGTTGTGATTAAATGCGTTTCTCCTTTTATAAAATAACCATTAGTAACGTTTTGTATGAAATAACTTTATTTATAGATTAATATAATCAGAGAATATCAATTATATATATATATGGAATCATATGGTAATATAGTGTAAAGAGCGAGGGCTATAAATAGGTGGTTCAAAAACTAAAATATTTAATAGATGCTGAGATACAATCATTTTTAGAATCGTAGTTCTTAAATACTAGCAGATCCAACTGTCGTCAATAAGTACTCAAACTGAAGTTCCAGGGAAGGGCCTTTCTGCAGGTAGTGAGAATCTGGACCCGATGCAGTGTGGACGGTTACAAGAAGTGAGGTTTAGAGCAATTTTAATGTAGGTATTTATTTATTTTTTATACATATAATGTGTTATAAAAAATAAATAGTGATTGAATTATTTCGATATAGGAATTCTTTAAATATAGGGACCAGCGAATCGGGCGTAGCCTGCTAGTATGAAATAAGTTCACATTTCTTAATCAATAATATTAGTAGTCCGTGGGAATTTAAATTATGGACTTAGTGGTCCATAGGTTTTCAAATTGTGAATTTGGTGGTCCGTGAAGTTAAAAGCATTGGCGATTGCTGGTCTAGATTAATGATAGCACCAAGCTCCAATTTTTACTTTTATTCGATAAGAAACCTTTCACAATACCTAGTTAAATTAGGGTGCCGTTAAACCTATTACAAATTAACTGATCTGATTTAACGCAAGCTATTTGCAGTGTAAATATCACTTATGGCCATTCTGAAATCCCAAAAGTAAAATTAATCACTATTATTTTATCTATATATTAATTTGAAACGTGTTTTTGTCTGTCTCCACTAAATTGAGAGAATGGTTAAGTGTAAAAATTTGGTTGAGGTGTCTAAAAAAAGGTCTTGGTCTGTAGATGTGTTATGAAAAGAAAAGAATATAAAAAGTCGAACGGCCCCCCCTCGGGGGGGGGGGCAGGAGTTAAAAACACGTTTGCGAGCTTAACTCAGCTCCAAATTACTTCACGGTGAAGAAATTGTACATGGGGGAACTAGAGTCGAATACTAAAAAATCACTTTCTGCGAATTTGGAATTTTTGATTTTGAAGGGGGGAAAAAGGGGAAAATAGATTTGGAGGGGGAAAATTAGTTTGAGAGGGAAATCCGTTCTAGATCCACACATGTAGCCCCTCATTTTAAAGGTCTTGAAATTTCATGTCGATTGGGGATGTTTGTATACAATATAGTGCGCCCCCTGGTGTAAAAAATGGAACTAGGTGATTTTGTTGTAAACCCTATCATGTTGCACCTTATTTTAAAGGACTCGGTATCTCCTGACCGTTAGTGATGTTCGTACCGAACACACTGTGCCACCTGGTGGTGGAAAGTGCAACTGAAGGATTTTGCAGTTGATACCACCGCGTGACACTTTATTTGAAAGGTCTTGGAAATTCAAGACGATTGGGGATAAAGGTCTTAAAATTTCATGTTGATTGGAGATGTTTGCATACAATATAGTGCGCCCCTGGTGGTGAAGAATGGAACTAGGTGATTTTGCAGTAGACCCTATCATCTATATATTAATTTGAAACGTGTTTTTGTCTGTCTCCACTAAATTGAGAGAACGGCTAGGTGTAAAAATTTGGTTGAGGTGTCTAAAAAAAGGTCTTGGTCTGTAGATGTGTTATGAAAAGAGAAAAATAAAAAAAGTCGAACGGTTCCCCTCCCCCCTGGGGGGGGCAGGAGTTAAACACACGTTTGCGAGCTTAACTCAGCTCCAAATTACTTCACGGTGAAGAAATTGTACATGGGGGGACCAGAGTCGAATACTAAAAAATCACTTTCTGCGAATTTGGAATTTTCGATTTTGAAGAGGGGTTAAGGGGGAAAAATAGATTTGGAGGGGGAAAGGGGGGAAATTAGTTTGAGAGGAAAATCCGTTCTAGACCCACACATGTAGCACCTCATTTTAAAGGTCTTGAAATTTTATGTCGATTAGGGATGGTTGCATACTATATAGTGCGCCCCCTGGTGGTGAAAAATGGAACTAGGTGATTTTGTTGTAGACCCTATCATGTTGCACCTTATTTTAAAGGTCTTGGTATTTCCTGACCGTTAGTGATGTTCGTACCGAACACGCTGTGCCCCCTGGTGGTGGAAAGTGCAACTGAAGGAATTTGCAGTTGACACCACCGCGTGACACCTTATTTGAAAAGTTTTGAAAATTCAAGACGATTGGGATAAAGGTCTTAAAATTTCATATTGATTGGGGATGTTTGTATACAATATAGTGCACCCCCTGGTGGTAAAAAATGGAACTAGGTGATTTTGCAGTAGACCCTATCATGTTACAAGTTATTTTAAAGTTCTTGATATTTCCTGACCGTTGGTGTTGTTCGTATAGAACACGATGTGCCCCTGGCGGTGGAAAGTGTAACTGAAGGATTTTGCAGTTGATACCACCATGTGACACCTTATTTGAAAGGTCTTGGAAATTCAAGGCGATTGGTGATGTTCGTATACAACATACTGCGCTCCCTGGTGGAGGAAAGCGGATTTTGCAGCGCGTGCGTAGCATGCCTGCTATACGGTGCCGCAGCCACAGGCAGCGGTAACACGAGTCAGAGGTTCGTCCGGTTCAAGGTTAATTTTTGAGATTTTTTTCATGTTATTAGCGGCCTGCATATACGTGCCGCAGGTACTGGGTCACGAAACCGAGTTCCGTTCTGTTTGAAGTAATTTTTTTGTTACAGATAATTATTTTTTTTTGTGATGTTTTCATTTAAAAATAGAAATAGAAATTCAAACAAAATCGAGTTAAAGATATAAAATCATACAAATTTAAGGTGCATTTAAGGTTATTATCATGGGCCCGGGCAATGCTATGCGGGTTTGTTCCGTTCCAGGTTAATTTTTTGGAATTTTTTCATAGTATTAGCGGCCCGCGTATGCGCTGCTGCAGGCACCGGAGTCACAAGGCAGAGTTTCATTCGGTTCGAGGTAATTTTTTTTGTTACAGCTGATTATTTTTTTTTTCGCAATGCTTTTATTTAAAAATAGAAGTGCAAACAAACTCCAGTTAAAGATATAAAATCATACAAATTTAAGGTTCATTTAAGGTTATTATCATGGGCCCGGACATTGCCAGGCGGGTTCGTTCGGTTCCAGGTTAATTTTTAGGAATTTTTTTATGTTGTTAGCGGCCCGTGTTTGCGCTGCCGCAAGCACCGGGGTAACAAGGCAGAATTTCGTTCGGTTCGAGGTAATTGTTTTGTTACAGATGATTATTTTTTTCGTGATGCTTTTATTTAAAAACAGAAATTCAAACAAAATCGAGTTAAAGGTATAAAATAATACAAATTTAAGATTCAGTTAAGGTTATTATCATGAGGGGGCAACGCCGGACGGATCAGCTAACATATAGTAGTAGTATTAAACGAAATAGAAAATAAAAGATAGCATCTGTTTATTTGGAGTCAGTTTGGTGCCACATTGACAGTACTTTGTAGAAAGTGATGTCATGTACAGTATTTCTATTTATAAGCGTTTTTCCGACTTTACTTTTTTAAATGAAATGTCGTAAATTATATTAGATGTTTTAACATGAAATACATTTAAATAATGATGAGACGATTTTTGAAACATTACAGTCAAACATAATGACACGATGAAACATCATCGTCGAATTCGACGGGTTCCAGATAGTTATATAGTAATTTTGACAAAACTTTATTAAGCTGTTTCGTCTGTATTTGAAATAAATACTTTCAACCACTTCTATTTAATTCTTATAGTAGAAGATATAACCAAAATTAGGCATTATTTAAATATGAATATTTCCGTTCTATTCATTAATATTTTTGTTTTTAATATTTTTTTAAATATGTAAACCACGCAGAGCTTAGTGAAATCAAAGACATACCATATAATACGTATATATATATTGTTAAATATTATTTATGCCTAATAAATTACAGTTAGAGAACATTCTGTTCCTATTGCAGGTAATAAATAAACTTCTTCCACACCCGTACAGCACTAATTGCACTGATTACACATCTTTATGGATAGCCCGTGGTGGGAACGGGCCTTTATCAAAAACGGTAAGCTTTTTCAAATAAAAAATATTTTTTTAATAACAAGTTTTTTAATAAAAAATACAGCATCATTGATATTAAAATATTCGAAATATTTTTCATGCGACATTTTTTGATCATGTTTTGTCATTTTAGTCATCCTCTACAGGCTTTAGTTTCGAGTTTTACATTTAACTCAAAATTAAATAAAAACATGTCCAACGTATATAAGGTGTTCAAAGAATACAGGCATCACAATATCAATTTCTTAAATATTCATCTTTGTTAGACATATTCCCGAATTAAACAAATGTGTAAAAAAAAGGTATCCAATTTTATAAAAAATCGTTCAAATGTTTCAAGGCAGACAATTTGAAGATTCATAAAATTAAAATTTTGATATGGTCTTCATACAAGAATATTTTCAATAAGTTAAATGTATATCACACCTTAAATATGTAGTGCAAAAAATTTCTGCATTGTAGCATTAAAAGTTTTAGAGAAATGTTTGAACAAAGTTGTTCACGGATTAATCGCAAGTTAAAATGCAAATGTGTTTGTTTACATATCCTTATTTTTATTAGTAATTTGTGAACAGCTCCTAAAACCAATTTTTCTTTCAATGAATAGCTGGATATAAGTGGTTTGAATTAACTTTCTTTTCTTGTCATATCTTGAAGATTTTTTGTGTAAAATATTGAAGTTTTATGCACAACTTTATTAAGATACAATACAATACAAAATTTATTCGCTGAAATTTTTTTTGTACAGGACGTATATATATATATATATATATATATATATATATTTATTTAAATTCTTCAAATTAAATTCTATGAAACTTTTAATTCATTTTTTTTTAATTCCGTGGCTTTATTTTTTATTTTTACGTAGCTTTGTAATTTATAATATACAGATCTATATAAAAAAATTTGATTTGATAATTTTGGCTGATCTTTATGTTCTTTTGGGGTGCTGAAACCGAAAATGAAGCCAGTTTTTCTGTATCACGCATAGATTTTGTCAATACAGGATGTCTACAGGCACAATTTCTTCCACGCACTGAGAAAAAAATATGCCGCCTTCATCTAGAACGAATAAGTGGTCATGTTTAAATCCCTTCACTAGAAATATAGATTTCCGGGTTATGCGTATAAGACACACCAATAAGCTGAATAAACGAAATGGTCGAGAAGTTCTAGTCTACACATTTCTAGAAGGTGAAACAATATCCTAAATATTATGAATATTATGAATCCTTTGTATTGCGAGAAATTCTCGCTTGATTTTCTAGAATTGAAACATGAAACAAAGTTATAGTTGCTAAAACTCGCCTTTTGTATTCGCATTTATTTGCAGAGATCTTTAAATAAGTTTGACCTCGTTAATATATGCAAACGCTCTAGAATTCTAATATGTGTTCTTAGAACTCGCTTTCAAAGGGGACTAGAATTTATAAGGATGGCATGGATTTATTTTTACTAGAGCCACAATTTAGATTCTAGATGTCAGTTATAGAATTTTTTCTCAGTGTGACTCTTATCGTACTTTTCATTGGATGTTTCCATGATTAACTGTAATTAATCATGGAAGCATACTAAAAACTATTGAAAATGAAGAAACTGTGACGGTAAACACCCTGCATTGACAAAAATCTATACATTTTCAGTTTCAGAACACCATAAAACATATGTATCAACTAAAATTAACAAATCAAATTTTAACAACATTATACCAATGTTATTTATTATACTAATGTAGACCTGTGTTACATGTTGAAAATTGGTATTTAACAAATTAAACTAAGTAATCAAATTATCCTATTTGAGAACACTGACAGAAAAAATACGAGTTCATTGTACTTTTAATAATATATTTTATGTTTTTCACTACTTAATTGTAATTATTAATCATCAATTTACATTGTTCATTTTTTCATTTACCACTATGTAAACAGTTTAAAAAGTAAACACTGTAAAAAAACTGTAAATTGTAAACAGTTTAATCTTATTGTCTGTCACACTAATATTGTATCGTGTTTAATACTCTTTAATTATTTTTGCTTCATATAAATAAAAATAGCACCAAATCTCCTTTAAAAAAAAATCTATGTTTTGGTCATGTAAGTAATCTGTTAATAAATTATTTTTTAAAGAATTTTTCGATAAGTTTTAATTTTTTGTTTGCTTAAATATTTTATATTAATAATAATAATAATAATTATTATTATTACTATTATTATTATTATTATTATTATTGCAGCAATTAAATATTTTTATTTTAAAATTTTTCTTTGTTATCATATTATGATCTTGTAGATGATTTAGGGAGAGTTGGGCGCACTCCAAACTGGTTCAACCCATCCCACCCATCCCATCCGTCTTAAACAGTGGTGACCTCTGCTACCCCCCCCCCTTGCTGCTATACATTATTTATATCTGTTACTAACAGGCTTTGCTCGCTTCACTGGACACTATATTTAAATGAACTCTCAAAATTCCAAACTATTATTAATACAATCTCAAAACATGAGAATAAATAAATAAATAAATAAAAAACAAAAAAACGAATAAATAAAAATAAAAATAAAAATAAAAATAAATCACTGAAATCAATTAAAACGTAAGTTAAGGCGACATACCCGCTTTTTACACACATCCTCCCTCGCGGATAAGTTAAAAGTTTCGTGAAATCCCACCAAAATACACATTGTGTACACTTAAAGAGCACCAAAAAACGAAAAATCGTCATTCTAAGGTAATTTCAAGCGTAATTCAAACTTGAAACCGTGTATTTTGCCCCACCCACCCAAAGAGGGAGGAGGATGGGGGGGAGAGTAATTTCCCAAAATCTCTTTAGAGCGCATGTTGCATACATATAACTAACCAACACATCAAAAAATCGCTTTAATTTGGAGCAGAATTATGTTTGAAAAAGTATTATTACCCCCTTCCCGCTCAAAGGATGGCAAAGGCGGAATTTCGCGAAATATTTTTATACTATGTGTTGGATACTTATAATCGACTGATATACCAAAAATTGCTTTTCCAAGATAATTCGGAAAAGATTTAAGCTTGAAAACGTGTTTTTTGGTTCACCTCTCACTGCGGGAGAGGGGGGGGGGGTAGAAAGTAATTTTGCAAAATCTCTTTGTAGTGTGTGTATTGAATATGCATACCCAATCGACAAACTAAGAAACAATTTTCCATCTTTCTTTACCATTCTTTCATCTGAAACGCGTTTAATTAATTAATTAATTATTTTTTTAAGTATGTTTTATTATACTTTTACAATCGTTGTATATTCTACCAAATATAATCATCATGTAGTAAGTTACACAAATGCATATTTTTCAGAGAAATATAAAAGGAATAATTGCTCTATTATTAGCAAAATTTTAAAAACACCCATCAACTTCATAGGATAACGCACTAATCAATTAAAAATTTTTTGGGGGTGTAATAATATATTTTTCAATTAGTCATACAAAACTAATTTGGATGATTTTTTGAAGCTAAAATATCTTTATTTGTAGTTGTAAAATCATTGCAATTTTTAAAATAATTAAATTAATTACAAGCACGTGGTAACTGTTGCGTTATTAGCCCACAAACACTATATATATGGAACTACAATAATAATAATAATAATAATAATAATAAATTCTGACTGCATTCTTTGTAAATAGAATTTAATTTAGCACGACAGGACTTATTTTAATCTATTCTTTCATATAAAGACATCCAGTAACTGTATTTCATTCCTTGGCATCGGTTACTATACTCATTTCTTAAAATTACGTTGGTATAGCTTTAGCATAAGATCCCCTTGGAGGTTTACATGTATATATATATTTCATTTTGGCAATGAATTAAAATAGTTATCGCAATTACATAAATAAACATCTTGGCGAGAAATAACCGAGCTACTTCGGTGGCAAATTTCAAATTTCGAATATTTGTTGGTTATATCCCGAAGATTTAGACAACAAATATTCAGAAGCCATCATACATATCCAGGACCCAACAAATATTTAGAATCCATCATCAATACATATTCATAAGGTATCTCCGACAAATATTAAGAAGTCATCAACAATATATATCCAGAAGATATCGCCAGCAATTATTTAGAAACAAACATGAATACTTATTCAGAAGATATTGCTAACAAATATTCAGAAATCATCCAATTTCTGAATGGTGATGGTCTCCGATAGCGAAATCGGCAATTGGTTTTTAACATACAATCAAGGATGAATTGCTAAAAATCGAGGTCTGAAAAAAAAAAAAAAAAAAAAAAAATAGCTCTGTCGTACTAATAAAATGTAAACTAATTTTCCTTTCATCCGGATTAAATTTTTGCTTAATATTTTAAAAATTGCAGTTATTTTTAAATAATTTTTTCTTCTCTCGATCATTCCAATTTCTCAGTTTCTTTTCCTTTCTATTTTTTTCTCCTTTGTTCAAGGTGTAATACAGTAAACGATGACAACACAAAACCGCTGTCTGAAAGAAATAGCCCTGTCGTACTATTAATAATTTGCAAAAATCGTAGAAAAATTAATAATAACCGAAATACTAATGAAAATCAATCATATATAAATATTCAATGAATGGTTGGTAATTTTGAAATTGTTTAATTTCTAGCAATGTAGGGAAGAATGCCTTCTAAACGTTTCATTAAATGAAGACAAATGCGTCGATCCTTTCTTAGTTGCTTATCCAAATACTGCAAAAATATGCACTGGCCGTAAGTATTATGTTTATAAGTTTTTATTTGTAGCAATATCATCTAGTTCATTATAACTAAAAAGAAATACAAGGTGATTGTAATTAAAGTTACGGTTTCAAAACGCTATCATTTTAAAACTACCAATCAGAATGACTTATATTTTACCCAGAGCCTGATTAAGGGGGAAGCACACATTATCTCCGCTCTCACCGGAATATTTTTACAATTATTTTTTACTTCATGTCATAGAAATTCCACGCTTTGACGAGGAAATATTTTTTATAAAAAATGAACGTTGTAAAACAATCCAATTTGCTCACCGTTATTAGACACCAGAATTCTTTTAAAATAATTTTTAATGAGAATTTTCTGTTTATTATAGGAGGAAAGTATTTGTTAAAAAATAGCGGCGTAAGTATAAATAATGTGTGCTTCCCTCTTAATCAGGCTCTGATTTTACCAGAACAACCGTGAGTCGATGGAATTTTGTTTGACAAAGGAAAAAAAAAAGTTCCAAATTGTGCCGCTAATTATCCGTAAAATGTTTGTTTTATGAAGCTCTTCTTTTTCTCTTGTCACTATGACTGTTTCCACGGTAAACACGTAGGGGAGACCCGTGTACCTAGGGCCGCTTTTTTTCAATGCCTAAAAACAGAGCCCTTGACCTGTTTCAAATTATCAAACTGCTATGTACATATCTAATATAAATACCTAAAATAATAAATTCTGACGAATAAAAGGTTTTAAAAAAACTTCACTCATGGCCCAAGGTACAACACCCTCATTGTACATGGGGCCAGACCCCGTTGTACCTAGGGCCATTCTCTCATATTTAGATTTCACTTTGTAATGAACAGAAAATAAGCATATAAACATGTATTTTATAAAAGATGCAATATCAAGTAATATATTTATTTATCATATAATAATTATCATATTGTTGCCTTAATTTGAAACAAGAAAATTTTCATTTTTTTTTTTTTTTTTTTTTTTTCTTGGGATATTCTAACAGAAAGTTTTTTTTTTTCTTAAATTTCTTTTTTTTTTTTTCTGGAGTGTCTCTTGGATTTCTAGATCTCTCTGGTTTTCGGTCACATCTTTTCTTTGATGTGGGAGGTTTTGCTTAGGTTCGTACCTGTTAAAGCATGGCACACGAAAAGATGTTAGATGTTGAAACTTTCGAAATTTCAACAGGACACGAAACAGAGACATCCAGTTCTATCATTGTTGGTTCACTTTCTTCCTGGAAAATCTTTTTTTTTTTTTTTCTTTTTTTAAATTTATGGAGGTTTATCTTGTCTTTCAGTCACATTTGAACTTAAATATTCATCCTCAATCAATGTGTTTTGATTCACTGGCCATATGCCGGATACACGAAAGCCTGATGGAATGTTTACAGGAGTAAAGGCCGACGGATTGGACTTGCCAACATTTTCAACAACGTCATATACAGTGATTGGTTTACCAGGGTTTGCCAGCATCTAATTACTACAGGCTGTACAGTGCTTCTTAACACTTCCGCGACCTCTGACGTAGACACACGACATTTGAAAATATAAAACTCTACCTGTGGGCGTTTCTTTTGCAATTTGTATGTTATTTGTTTCTAAAAAATATACACAATATTCATATTTGTACAATCAGTATACAATGGATGTAAATACTTTGATTAGAGAGAGTATGATTATAATGCATATCCATTTGTAATATAAATGTGAATACGGAAAATTTTGTTTTGAAAAATTGTAACTTATGATAAAAACGCCCACAGGCGGTCCTTACTGTCAAAAAGACAAAAACATGCGGTTGCGAAAGTGTTAAAAGGTGCAAACACACTGGCCCTAGGTACAAGGCATTCATGTGGCCGTAGGTACAAGTTTTGGTAACTTCATTCAAAATGCCTTCCACTAAAAAATCGACATGCAGAGAGGACTAATTAAATATCTCATTTATTACTCAATATAACGAGCAAAATTATACACTAGAAATGAAAGAAGAATATTTGACTTGCCTTTGTAAAATAGCAAAATAGATGACCTGCAAAATTTTACTTCAAACCATGTAAATTTGTTTTCTACCTGTAACTTGTCCAAACATTCTCCTCAAAAGTTCCAAAGTAATTGTAAAAGTAGCAACTGGTGTTGTTACTCGCTCAATTGAGTATTAAAACTAAAAATTAAATATTATTCAAATAAAGTGAGGTGGCCCTAGGTACACGGGTCTCCCCTATTCTTGTCTTTTTGCTAAAAATATTGTATTAAACCCTTGGAGTCTATTGTTTCCTGCTGTTTCACTGTATTGCTAACAATACTCCTGTATTTAATTAATCCATTTAGGCGTTTTTCCTGACATTACCCTAACAGCGCCATCTATAGGAACTTTTTGGAACTACTCTTTTCCTCCGGCAAGTAAAATTCTATTGTCTAACAATTGTTCTGGTAAAATATCAAATTGTGCTGACTAATAGTTTTAAAATTACAGCGTTTTGAAATCGTAACTTTAATTGTAATCAACCTGTATATTAAATAGTACCAACAAACATTAATTTAGATTTTAGGTGAGATGTTTTATCTTGATTTTGGATTATAAATGTCATTAAATATCAGAATATAATAAGTTAGGTTATTAACATATTAGTGTATAGATATATTTTTTTATATGTTTATATACGAAAGAGTTAAATTGTAAGTAACATATATAAAGTATATATAAGATTATGCATTATATTTAGATGAAAAAAAATTAGACTTAAACTTTCAAACATTCTTGTTTGCAGTTAACAATAATATGTTATTATTAAATGTTTGAAAATGCATTCGAAAATTGATTGTCTCCCACTGAGGAAAAAAAAAAAAAAAAAAAAAATATATATATATATATATATATATATACCGCGTTCATCCAGAACGATTAAGTAGTCAATTTCTGAAACCCTAAATTAGAAATGTAGATTTCCGAGCTATGAGTATTAAGCTAATAAACTGAATAAACGAAATTATCGAGAATTTCTACCTAGTTTATACATTTCTAGATAGTGAAACAATAATATGAATATTTTGGATATTATGAATCCTTTGGATTGCGAGAAATTCTCTCTTGGTTTCTAGAATTAGGTTATAAACTCGAATTATAGTTGCTAAATGTCGCCTCGTGTGGTCGCATTTATTTTCAGAGATTTTTAAACAATTTTGACCTCGTTAATATCCCGTTAGTAGTCGCTATAGTACAGCGCCACCTATTACAGATTGCACACTTTTTATTTAACTCGCACCAATAATATTAAAAAGTCATGTAATCAACGTTTCTTCGATCTTATTCGTGTTTTATGTGTATCAAATGCCACTTCTAAAAATTTTTGGTGGCTATTGAATAAAAAAATCTGGCAAAACTGAAGGATGGGCGGCAAATCGACCAACTAGCGACTACTAACGGGATATAGGCAATTGCTCTAGAATTCTAAGAGGGGTTTCTAGAACTCGCTTTCAAAGCTGACTAGTATTCATAAGGATGACATGAAACTACTTTTATTAGAGCCACAATTTAGATTCTAGATTGCAGTCGCAGATTTTTTTTTTTTTTTATCTGTGTTCATCTTAAGCATATTTTAAATAAGTTATATTATTTTATGAAAAAAATTATAATGATTGAAATATTTTTTATATTAAAAATATCTGTGAGTTTTCATAAATTTGACATTCTAAAATTATAATTAATCAAAATACAATAAAGTAATTTTTCATAAAAAGTAAACTTCTTAAAATCCTAGATATTAAACATAATGTTATAAGTTATGATAAAAATATTCCTTCTTAACTTGTGGAATATTTGAATAAAAATTCCATTGAAAGTTGCTTCGTAGATTATAATTCGCATTCATATAATAAAGAAATAAATTTTAGTAACATATATTGTTGATGTACAGTCGGCGCAAAATTTTATGCACAATTTAAATTTTTTAATAAGATGATACCAAAGTGCTTTATATATACCAAAATGCTTGAAAAGTTTTATTGTATTTATATAATTGAATTACAAATTCATGTATTGAATCCGCAAACAATTAATTGAAAGGAAAAAAAAAAAAATCCAAAATATAATCTTGCAAAAGTTTAAGCACAAATGTGGTTTTATGCAAATATTTCTTTAAACATGATTTGTAAGAGAACAGATGACTCATCTCCTATATTATAAAAGGTAGTGATCGCTGTATGAGTTATCAAAATGTCGAAATCGCTTTGTTCTCACTTGAAGAAGTTGTGGAAGTGTTGAAGCTGAAAGAGGAAAGTAAATCTGTTTTGCAAATGTCACTTATCTTAAATCATTTGAAACATGGTATTCATAGTGTTTTGCAACGGGCAAAACAATTCAAAATTGCGTATCGCTCAGGTAGGTCGAGAAAAACCGCATTTGTGAAGATAGAACAATTAAAAGAATAGCTCAAATTGACAATTTGTCTCTTAATAAGATAAAAAATCGACAATGATAAAAAATATCACGTGACACCATACGCAGATGAATAACAACCAAATCAGGGTTCATCCAAAAAAGAAAAATTAGCTCGTAAGCCTTTTTGAAACCGTATGATAAACAAGCAAGACTTCAATGGCAAAACAGAACATGTATTATCGTGATGATTGGATTATTGTTATTTTCTTCGATAAAAGAAAAAAAAAAAAAAAAAAAAAAAGAATTTCAATGGTTTAGATGGGTTCTCATTTTATTGGTATGACCTGAAGAAATATCCAAAAAGGATATTCAACAGGCAACAAGGTGATGGCTTGCTCATGATATGGAGTGCTTTTGGCTACAATGGATAAACGTATCTTTTCTTCCAAAATGCCAGAAAAAATTCAAAGAAGTATAGTGTAACCACATTTCTCGTTCCTAGCTCTGAAGACGATTCCAAAGGCTTAGATGTGTGTCAAATTGACCAACAGGGTGAGATTTGTTAAATATCAAGTAATTCGGCGTTCCCTTATCGCTATTTTCTGCCAACCACAAGGATTAATTCCCCTGTTTTAAGAAACATGGTTAAAGAATATCAGGAAACTCTGAGTGAGCATCTGTTGTTGGTTGGTGAACTTCTAGGTGGTCTCAGCTGAACTTTTAGCAGGACAACGTGTCGATACACACCATTGTTCAAAAGAATGGCTTACAAGGAAACTCTCTACATGCGCATATCCAGAAAATTCTGAAAAAAATTATATAAAGACATTTTTCATGAAGATGTATGTTTGTAAAAGAAATTTCGGTGGAATTTGTATATATTGTGTGTAAAAAATAACGAAAATGTTCGTTCCTTGACTATTTATCGCTCATTAGCGACATGAGGAAATTTGAAACAAATCGGTTTTTTTATAATCTTCAACGAAGTCCTTTTTCTCTATACTCTATACATTAAAATAATTTAAGTTGGATCGCTACAAATAAACACTTTTATAACAACAGTTTCATCATGTACATATTTATTTATAAATATGCAAATTGAAATCTAGCCATAAAATTTACCAAAAATCTTTTTCAATTCTACGTGCTAAATTAGTTTAAATGAACTTAATTTATATAAATGCATTTATATGACTAAAATTTTGTAAAATATGTATATGTACAATGCTGATTTATTCAAATTTTAAAACAATTTGTTATGGAAAATGATGAAGAGTTAAAAAGTTTAAGCCCATATTGAATTTAATTTATAGCGTGAGACTGTGAGGAAGAGTATAAAAAACCCCTTCATTAACCAAAATTCCAAAAAAAAAAAAAAAAACGATTTTATTTGCATTTAAATGCTGATTAATATTGAAATGGGCTTAATTTTAAGATGTGATCCTATTCTAAATTCATTCCATTATAACTTTAGCAAAAATATAAAAAATATTTCAGCTTCTGTAGTCGTCTACATTCATTAAAAATATTTTTTATGAAAATACAATTTTTAAGAAGTAAAATTAAATACTTTCACCCACAAGTAACTTCGATATATTATAGAAGCTTATGTAAAAAGTAATCAACTATTTTATCTGATAATTAAAAAAAAAAATTCTGTGTTACACAGTATCAGTATTATTCCCTATTTTCGGGTGTTTAGCAATCAATTTTCAAATTTATTAAAATCACTTGCATTTGGCGAGGAGGTATGTTGTTCGCTAAATCGTATAGTGTCTTTGATCTAGCGCGCAAAATACTCGAACGTATTTTATATTTTTACAGATTATCCACTTAAGATTCCGCCGGTAAATTTGACTGATCTTATATTACGAAAGTAAGCAGTATCAGTGGAATTTCTTTTAGAATATTCTGAGTATGCGCTTTAAGGAGACCTTTCTTGCTAGATCTCAGAACGCCAGTGTGATGAATTGGCCTGCATTCAGCCCAGATTTTAATCCGATACAGAACATCATGAGGATTCTCTCACGTGACGACTACAAGAACGGAAAGCAGAATTATTCACAAGGGAAATATATGAATCAGTAAAATTCCTATTGAAATTAAACCAAGTTTAAATTAATCCATCAAAATTCCAAAATGATTCCTCCTGTAATAAATAAAAATTAAGCAAATTTTCATTAAATTTTCAATAATTACTTAAAACAATGTAATATTTTTAGTTTTATATTCTATTTTACACTGTCAATCCCCGATGGTTGACGCGGCTTTTTATCATATTTGACACTGCCAGCCACCGAAGGCTGACATGGCGCTCAATGTGTTATTTTTTTATTGGTACTGCTTTTACTTTCGGGGTAAAACCTTCACTGAAATGTTTGAAGTATAACATGTTCTGCCCACTCCTAAAGTTTCAAGAGGATTCCTTCAGTACTTTTAGAAATATATGACAAAATGTCTAGAATCTAGAATGGATGACATGGCGCTCAACGTGCTAAAGAGCATGGTCGAAAATATAGGGTAGAGCAGGACTAGAGAAAGAGAGAAGGGCTGGCTCATCGAGAAAAAATGTGATAGGTTTTCTACCCGCTGCGTGACGTCAGCACGAGTAAAGATGAGGGTAGAGTGCAACAACTGGCTGCAGCAACCCTCCATGGAGCGAGAAAACGACCCTAAAAGTTTTAGCTGTTTCTATTGTTAATTAAATATTGGTAATAAAATAGTATAAGATTGGTCTGGTTTCAATTGGAATTTTACTGATTCATACTTCCCTTGTCAGCACAAGAGCTCAAATTAGTGATTGAGGGAGCCTGGTACAGACTCGCTCTCAAAAACTTCCATAATCTCCTGTTATCAATGAAAAATCGCATAGTTGATCTCATCAAGTGTATAGAAACACTATAGACTACTAAAGGACTTTTGTGCTTTGTGATATGTAAATATTTCGGTTTTGCTTATAAATATTTTGCGACATCACAAATCTGATTTTTAAAAAATAATTTACCATTTTCCTTTTAATTAATTGTTTCTGAATTAGAAACATGAATTTGTAAACCAATGTTTAGATACAGTAGAATTTTTGAAGCATTCTGGGGTATATTTTTCATTTTATTAAAAAATTTAGCTTGTGTATAAACTTTTTCGCCGCGTTGTATCTAAACACCTCGTATTTTATTAAATTATACTCCTTCTTTCTTTTTCAGCTACTAGTATCAAACGGATATTTAATCAGTGTAATAGTGGATGTGCTCGGGCATGTCAGTGAGTACAATTCACGAAATTTTTTTACTTGATTGATTCTATTTATTTATTACACTGCTCTGCATGAAAATTGTCCCCATTACCATTTTTGCAAATTCTTATGTAAAATGACCTCTTGACTCCGAATATGACGCCCATTTTGCTCTATCACCCACCGTTTTTTAGGGAAGGCCCCCTATTTTTATCACTTTTTCGTAATTTTATGGCTATAAATTTGTTTTTTAGGGGAAGGAGAGGATTATTTTAGCTTTTAAATATCTTCTGAGGGGCTACAGAGTTGGAAAATTCTAAAACATGAACATTTGCGGCAAGGGGAAAATTTAGGGGGGGGGGGGGATTTGCCACTGAAATTATATATTACATTTCTTATACATATTTTTTTAATCTATTATTAACGTTAGTTATTAAACGTTACATTTTTTTTGTTTTTAAGTGTTCAATTCTTTATCATTCTTCAAATTAAATTCAGGGCCATAAAATTCCAAACAGGGCTAAAAATTGGGGAAGGGGGTGGTATCCCGAGGAAACGGTGGGGGACTGGGAAAAATGGGATTCATATTCGGATTCAGGAGGTCATTTTACATAGGAATCAGCAAGAATGGTATCAAGGCTCGAAATGATTTATTTATTTATTTTTTTTTTTTTATTTTTATTATCAGCGCAGTGTTATTCTTTTGTACTACATATCTAAAATAAAGAAGGGATCATTTAATTTAAATGTTCACGTGTTTCTATTTTATATTTTAAAACAAGGAATCTACAGTTTTGTTTTTCTTAAATTTGACCATGACACTTTTTACATTCAATAAATTTCTCCTGTTGTCCAAGCCAAAAAGGAGGCATTGCTTGTTTTAGTAGGGCAATGTAAATCAACAATATCGATAACGTAATGTGAAAATACAGTGCAACTAGAAAAATAATTTTATTAAAACTACATAATGTATTGTACAGAGTTTTTTTTTTTTTTTTTTAACCAAATTTTTATTACAAATAAAAAAAATAGCTTTGTTTTGACAACACAAAGAATACTATTGACAAATTTACAAATATTAATAAAATTTCTTTGTTTAACTTTATTATAATTTTTGCATATTTGTATTTAGAAAATAATTTTTTTTGTAAGAAAAATAAAATATTTTTGTTAGACATGCAACAAAAACTATTTTATTAATCCGTACAAAAATTCTATTGGAACATATTTAAACAGAAATTTTTGTCGTGCCAAACAAACTTTTATTAACCTAACAAAACATTTCTCTGAGTGTATATATTATCTTAATATATATAAATCTCGTGTCACAATGTTTGTCCTCAATGGACTCCTAAACCACTTAACCGATTATAATAAAATTCGCACACCATGTGCAGTTCGATCCAACTTGAGAGATAGGATAGTTTAAATCTCAAATTATAGTCGCAATTTTAATTTATTGCTAATTATTTGTCTGTTATTATTTGACAGTCACAATTATCTGTTAACTCCAAATGATTCTAACAGATGTCGATACCTTTCGACTGGGTTGAAATAAAAGCTGAAATATATTTGGTGCTGCCATCTACACAAAGAATCTTCAACTTTTTAACCTATTAATAAATTTCGTATAATTCAATTATTTCCACTTTTTAAATTTTTGGTGTTAGCATAGCCGGCCACGTGTTACTTAGACTGAAGTGTAAATTGAATTCATATTATAATGAAGATAATACAGTGAAATTAATCCTGTTTTTTACTTATTTGTGCTTCATTGATCAAAACTTTATAATTTAATATATATATATATATATCTTTATATATAAAATTTATTATGTTTGTCCGCGATGAACTCCTAAACTAATGAGCCGATTTTAATGAAATTTGGACACTGTGTGCAATTTGGTCCAACTTGAGAGATAGGATAGTTTTTATTGCAAAATTCGCCTCCCGAAAGGGGGGGGGGAGGGGCCAAAACGTGATTTCACAAACAAACAAACAAACAACAACAACCAAAAAAAAAAAAAAAAAAAAAAAAAAAAAAATAGAAATGCAGATAGACTGTTCAAAATTGGTATAGAGAGGTTTTAGAGGCCTGCAAATCGAATGAGGATATTTTCGAAAGTGTAAAGTTATTAGGAGGGGCGGGTAAGGGGGCGGAGGGGCAAAAAAATAAAAATAGAGTTACATCGCTAAAAATTGGTACATAGAAGTTTTTGATACGTACAAATCGATTGCAGATATTTTCGAATTTGTAAAATTATTAAGAGGAGCGGGAAAGGGGGGGGGGGGGCAGAGGAGCAAAATATAAAAATGGAGTTAGATCATTCAAAATTGGTGCATAGAATTTTTGATACCAACAAATCGATTGCGGATATTTTCGAATTTGTAAATTTATTAGGAGGGGCGGGAAGGGGAGCAGAGGGGCAAAAAATAAAAATATAGTTAGATCGTTCAAATTGGTGCATACAGGTTTTTGACACCTACAAATAAACTGTAGATATTTTCGAATTTGTAAAATTATTTAGAATAGTGGGAGGGGGGAGGGCAAAGGGGCAAAATAATAGAAATAAGAGTTAGAACTTTGAAAATTAGTATTATTAAGTTTTAAGGCCCGATAAATCGATTGCGGATATTTTCGAAAGTATAGAGTTATTAAGAAGGGCGGGAACGGTGGATGAAGAAACGGTGCGCATGGTTTGCGCAGGTATACACTGCCGCAGGCAGTGGGGGTCCGAACAGATTATTCCACCAATGAGAGAAGATTTTTTTGTATTTTATATCATTTTCCTTTCGATAATATATGGATTCATTATGAGTGTCGAACATTTTTCCCGATCAGATTTTTTTTTTCTCTTTTTTTTTCACATGTTAAAAATTAATGCAATTTTGAGAATTCTTTAATTATAGTGAATCATTTAAAAATAGGGACCAGCGAAGCGGGCTAAGTCTGCTAAGATCAAGGATGTTATCAAGGATGGTCTTTATTCGTAAATAATAATTTTAATATATTGAATATTTTACTACATTATAATTCAACGTATAACATAGCCACAGCAACGCGTGGCCGGGTCTGCTAGTACATTATAAAAATTTTGTTTCAAGTTGAGCCAAACTTTTGCGCAGCAGTAATTGTAATTGTACATTTTACTTCATTTGGTGCTGTAGTTTACATAAAATGTGAAACCATGATAAAATAGTTCATTATTTTACTATTATCAACTATTGTAGTACCAGAAATTGGTTCAATATAAAGGAAAGTGTTTAAGAATGCCCGCAGTCTTTGAGCACAATATTGGCCTCACTTTACAAATTTAAGATAAATGCAAAATCAGTGTTTCATAAAATGATCTTACATAGTATGTAAAAATATTACTCTTAGTTAGTAAAAATTTGTGTTTTATTTCTAAAATAATTGAAAATTATAAAATTTTTTTGTTATAAGATTTTTGGCTGGTTAAAATTTGACGCATTTACATCTAAACTAATAAATATATTACACTGTGATATAATAAGTCTAAAAAAGAGGGAAAAAACCTATTGAATTTAAAAAAGTATAGTTTTATTTCCATTTTTATAACAACTTTCTATTTAATGTAGCAAATTAATTCTTAAAATTACAATTTTGCAGTCGAGAAGATGTTGTGGTTGATGTCGAAGAACACGCCTCTCTTCTTGCAAAAGTAAATATATTTATTTTTAAATACAAAAAAATATAAATGTTTTTTGTAAAGTAAACTCATCATCATCATCATCATAATTGCCCATACAGCCCCCATATTGCCAATTGCGTTTCTTTAATCCATAAATGCATACCCTCTCAAAAACGATACAGTGTCTTTAACTACTAATAACTGCAGTAACCGTAGTATTAAACTTATGAACCGTATAGTATTATAAGTTGTTTGTTGGTTGGGTTTAACGTTGCACTAATACTGTGCAATGGGTAACTGGAGACGGTGTTTGATACACCCCTTAAGGATGGTCCGGAGACATGCCATCACAATTTTGTTCCTCTATGGAGGGGAAGTATTATTACAAGTATCTTATAACCGTTTGATGTATACATAGTGTATATATATATATATATATATATACAGTATATAGTAGCATATAAGTATAACCGTATAGTAGTATTAACAGGAGTAAAAATTTAATTTTTGTCTATATATCATATTATCCTGGTCCATTCAAACGAAGTATTTAAAAAAAAAAATGAATAAAATAAATCTGCGAGTTTTTTAATGTAAATTGACCAATTGTTTTGATGCGTCTGAAGAAGTTTGTGAAAATTAGGAGTGACAGTTACAATTTTTGGAGTTTTACCTAAAAAATTCAAGCTATTTTGTTATTTCATAACAATTAATAAGTAAATATATGCATATATTTTTTTTTTCTTTTTTTTTTTTTTTTTTCTTTTTTTTTTTAGAAATTAAACGATATCATTTATATTTGTACTGCATAGTGTACCATCTTATAATAATAATAATTATAATAATAAAAACTACATATTATTATTATTATTATTAATTCGTATTTTTGCGTAAACCTATGTAATAGAATGTACATATAACAGTTTTTTTTTTTTTTAAGTCTAAATAAAAAGAAAATCATGCATTTAAGAGTTAAGGTTTTCTCCACAGTAACTCTTTCTTTAGCTTTGATCTTTAATTCTTGTTTTTAATTGCAAAAAAATTCGTTTCCACTGAATCAAATCTTCACGTTTTAGAGTTTTATACTAGCCTTAGCATACAATACTTTTTTATACGCAAGCGAAGTGTGACGTCACTGACCAAAATATTTCTTATGTTCATCATCCATTAGATTTTTTGTAAAAAAATATTAAAAAATGAGGAAAATTATTTCCCAATTTTAATCCCCATATTTGGATATAATTAAAAATTAGTTATCGTGCACATGTGTTAGATTGAGTTATCTTGCTGTCAAATTGACAAAATTTTAATTTTAATTTCCAAACTTTGTCACCTTTGTCGTTTTTTGTACTTGGCGATCAAAAACGTAATACAAAAATATACATGCCAGATGGATATCTTCATAATAAGTATTGTACGAAATATCATTCATATTATTCATTGCTCTCTTAATATATTTGTTAAAGTAACCATGATTATCGAAAGGAATTAAATATGTTCACCAGATAATTTGGCGATTTTTTTTTTTTTTTTTTTTTTTTTTCCAAGGATGACAGATATCAAATCTATTCCACTGGAATATATTAGTATTATATATCAGATACTTTATTTAGATATTTGAAAATAAATTTGAATTTTTGACTTCAAATTACGATAGAATATTTATCATTTTCGTTTTAATTAGTATATTGGATATTTATTGTGTAAATATCACCTTTTGAAATTAAATGTTTATATTTTCATTCGAATATACAAGTTAGACATTTTTTTCTCCTAGAGTTGAAATTTAAAATTAAAATTTTATCAATTTTACAGCAAAATATAACTCAATTTAACACATGTAGACAGTAACTTATATATAACTATATCCAAATATCGGGATTAAAATCGGGAGATAATTTTCCTTGATTTTTAATAATTTTTTACAAAAAATCCGATGGACAATTAACATGGAAAATCTTTTGCCTGGCCCCATGGACGGCCTCACTTCGTTTGTGTATAGCATTATCATTACGCATTCGGCTCGCGAATTAAACAACAGAGTGTTAAATTATAAAAGGTCACTAAATTTAGAAGCCTTATCAAAAATAATAACAAGAAATTCAGGATTCGAAACTAAGTAAAATAAATTTTCTTGAGTTTACCATATTTCTTATATATATTGTACTTTAAACGTTACCATTTTTTGAATTTTCACATCCATCCTTGTGCATAGTCTTATAATATTTCATCTTATAAACATGTGAATATCTTTATCTATAGTATATTATCGTAGGAGAGAGAGAGAGAGAGAGAAATTCTCCTTCGACTGGAAATTTAGTGTTCTCGTATTATTTATACATATAAGAAAGTTTAGGAAATTTAGCTATATTCAATTAGACAAAAACTCGAAAATTCTCAACTACAAAACCCAAATATAAAATCGGATCTCGATTCAAAAGTAAATTTTATTTCCAGATGTAAAATATGAATCCAACCAGTAACAAATTTTTAAAACTGTATAAATATAAAATTTCATTTATATAAAATTTTATTTTATTATTCTGATTATTTTTCTTGTAATATTTTGACATCAAATGTTTGATGTTTTAGTATTAAATATACAAAACAGAAACGTGTGAAAGTTTCATGATTTTATGTAAATTTTATAGTTGTAATAAGTAAAAATACAATTATAAATTTTGTGAAATATTTAGCATTGTAACTGCAATTGATGTACAGAGGTTTTTTTTTTTTAGATTATTAATTTATTTTTGTGGCTTTTCTAAATTGTACAAATAATTGTTACATTTCGATAAATATTTTCTCGTGTATTTTTAATTATCTGTAATCACACAAACTGCTCTAAATTTAACTTTCATTACTTATTAAATAGCTAAAAATATAATTAATTGAATATATATGAAAAGCTTATTATGATTATTCTTTTTTAGGATGGCATGGGATCCACTAGTCAGTAAGTATGTATTTATAATATTGTTGCGTACTTGAGGGTTCGTGAGTTGTCCGGGAATGAAAGGACAAACTTACAAAAATTCAGTAATTTATTCACAGAAAGTTCCAGAAAAATACAGGTCAATAAACCAATTATCAGCTTCAATTCAAGCAGTAACCACAGCTTAAACAACAGCTGTCAATAGCAAATCCACAGTACAAAATGTATAGCAATAACACTTGAAGCAAGTCTCTCTCAAAGAGGCTCAAGAGCAATGCAAGCACTAGCGAAGCTGGCTGAAAACTGAACTGAACTCTGACTGCCTTGGCGAGGAAGCGCTCCTTATATACTGTTCCATGGAACCGAGATTTTTCGAGAAAACTCTAGAAAGTGTCAACCAATCAACTTACAGCTTCCATATTTGGTATATCCCTTATAAGGATTTTCTCGCCAAGGTCACCAAAAAAATCGCCAAGGTGGGAGAAAGTCGCCAAATTTGGCGCCAAATCCATTACCTGCCTTATTGGGGCTTTTTAGTGCGTTTTTAAGGGAAAATAAGGTTATTTTAACGCTAAAACGACTAGAAATGCACAAAATTAGCACTTTATCAACTTACTAAGTCTCTTTGAAAGAATTTATACAAAAATAAACACAATTATTTACAATTTCGTAACAATATTTTTACTTAAGGAAAAAAAGAAAAAAAGAAAGAAGTGCAAACAAAATATTCTGATGAATAACGATTAAATACGATTATAGATTCATCTATTATCTATCACTAAAGTGCTAGTTTAATAAAGTAAATATATACAAAAAAGAAAAAGAAAACTTACGATGGTGGAGAAAAGTATAAAGACATACACTGTAAAAAATAAGTCCTGTTTGAGAACCTTTTTATTTTGAGATGAGCAAAAGAATTTCGGACCAAAGCAGAACAAGACTTGAATTTTAACTGAAAAGCTCAAAATGCTATAAGACGTTTTCAAGTGGTATCCCCATAGCATTGATCAAATATTTGTAGGTTTTCTGTATTTGATAAGCATTTTAGCAAAATATCAAATGATAGCACGAACCTACAAGAAAAAATTACCTTGAAATGAAATAAAGACAGAATTTATCCTGTATTTTTGAAACATTTTCCAGAAAAAATAAAAACATAACTTGAACCTTAAAAAAAAAAAAAAAAAAACCTAACGTGAACCTTCAAGAAAAAATTACCTTGAAATGAAATAGGTGTAATAAAGACAGAATATCCTGATTTTTAAAAAATATTTTCCAGAGGAAATAAAATAAAAACACGAGCAAACACAGTTCATCGTAAGTGAAAATGGCTTTGTGAGAAATTGAGGTGGATTGTTGTTTTTCATTAAAAATTAATTTTAAAATTAATTTTCAACTAATTAAATTTTAATTTTAATTTTAAGCTTAAGTTTTAATTTTTTAAACTTTAATTTTTTTTTTAACCATAAGTTTTAATTTTTTAAACTTTAATTTTTTTTTCTTTGTGCAAGTTTTATGCAAAGGGGATTTATTCTATACATACATACACACATGCAAGTTTACTACGATTCTTAATTTCACATACTATTAATCACAAATAAAAGTGTTTGTCCTGACATGAACATATCTATTTAATGGTGGTGGGTCCGTGGGACCCCTTTACATGTAGATTGATATATATAGCTGATATACTACAACAAATATACCACACAGATATAGATATAACCTAAAATTATTTTTTCTTAGAAGAGCCAGAACCGATTATTTAGTGTTTGCTCTGTTAAGAGAAAACAGTATTTTATAACTTTCCTGGATTCCGCTGAGGACCGTAAAACATTAATGGACGGGCCGCGAATACGCCATTCATGTTTTAGACAAATATTTAACGAAAACATTATTTCAAAGACCCCCAAGCATTTTTTGTCTTCTATTATACAAAAATTTTGAAATTTTTTTTATATACAGTGAAAAACGTTTAACACGAAACTAAGGGGACCGAAATATTTTTTCGTGTTAAAAGAATTTCGTGTAAAAAATGATTCGTAAAAAAAAAAAGTACAAAATTGGCCAATGTTTTCCCTGTCGTCAATTATTATTTACATTTCCTGTAAAAATACTACTAACTTACATCCATTAGGATAAAAATCAAGTACAAATATGATTTATTTATTTATTTTTTTTTTTTTTTGGGGGGGGGGGGGATCAGATTTCTTTTACTGTCTCTTTCAGCACAACATTGTTTAAAAATTTATCGAGATTATATATTGTTTTATTCATCTCTGAATTCAAATACGCATCTAAATAACTGCGGATACTCATTATTTTCTTCATTTCTGAAGCAGAAGGGACAGAAACTGCATCGTTGATTCAGTTGTCAGATTCGTAATAAAAATTTACCTAAGCGGAATCCTTTTAATGATGAACGATGTCAAAAATCTCATTGTCGGTGCTGTAAACACATGATAATCGAAGGGAACATATTGTAGCATAGTTACCAACATTTTAATTTATTCCGGAGCATTTTTAGCAGAACTTTTAATCCACACCACTTTATTTATAGATTATTTTCCTTCAATATGTAACTACGATAAAATAAGAAAAAGTTACTCTTAAGAAAGAAATGATATGGAAATAAAGGCGGTTCTAAAAATGCTTTGGAATAAATTAAAATGTTGGCATCTCTGTAGAAGCAAACATGCCACTGAGGATTAAAAGCGAATTTTTTTCGTGTTAAACGATTTTTGTTTCGTGTTAAAAGAAAAACATTGTATTAAATAACATAGTATACTGTCCGGAACGCTATATCATTTCCTGTTAACCGATTTTTCATGTTAAGCGTTTTCGTGTTAAACGTATTTCACTGTATTATTAAAAATACTTTTGTGCTTTCATAATAAAGAAAATATCAAAAGAAATTTTTCTGATTGTAATTTGTATATTTTTAGATGTTTGTCAGTAATACAATTGGCATTCAATAGAATGGAAGTCAAGACATTCTCTTATTATCCGAAATACGAGGTATATTTTATTAGTTAAAATTTTATTTATTCAGTGGAAAAACCATTTTCAATTACCATGAAAAAAATTTCAGAAATGTTATATTTTTGTTTACTACATTTAATTTTTATTCAAACTAGTTAAAATAATTAGTTGTCAGTAGTAAAATTATGTGTTAAAGTTACATGTTCTTTGTAGCTTTATATAATACAGGGTGATACAAAGCATTTTTGATTTTCTTCAATTTGTAGTTGGTCTCCTAATTGCATTCGGGACTAAATAGTTGCTGGAAAGTGTGAGTTCATGAACATTATTTTCATGTCTGAAGTTTAAGGCCATGTTGTTCAGCATTTTCTCACAAAAAAAAAATAAATAGATAAATAAATAAATAAAAAAAAAAAAAAAAAAAAAAAAATTGATAATTTGGTCACCTACCGTATATGTACACAATCTACCATTAAGTATTTAGACACTTTCAAATTTAGACATTTTGTCAAATATCTAGAAAATTCTTTAGGAATCATCTTTAAACTTTGTCAGTCTAAAGAACATGTTATAATAACTCATATATTTCAGCAAAAGTTGTATCATGAAGAGGAAAAGGGGCCCAGTAAAAAATAAACAAAAACTAAAATTTTTTGTATTACCCTGTAAAAAGAAATGCTTTAAATGTGTTTCGGCTGTAGCATGTGATTATGAAGATTCTTTTCATTTTCAGCAAAATGTTTTATGAGTCTACCACATATAGTCATGGAGATATAGAAGTAAAAAAAAAAAAAAAATCCACTTTTTTACTTTTTTCTGTATTCAATAGAAGAAAGTATTGGATTCGTAAAAATTTTCGACTTCCGGTTTTCGGTGGATTTACGCGTTTTAAGAGGTCCAGAACACGATCTAACCATTTTTAGAAAATGTCTGTCTGTGTGGGTGTGACAAAAATTTTGTGGAGGCTGTATCTCACGAACCACTGCACAGAATTATGTATAACTTTATATGTAGAAGCACCTTGACCTAAATTAGTACATTTCAACTTTTGGTGTCAACTGCCCAACAGGTGAGTAGCGATTTGCACAATTTAAGGGGGGGTTATCTCAGGAACGTCACAAATATACATATAAATTAATATAAAGATGCAAATTGATATGAATTAGTACCTATCAACTTTTGGCGTTAATAATTCAACAAGTGGCGCTGCTATGCAGCGATTTTCACAATTTAAGAAAAGGCCATATATCAGGAATTACTGCTTAAAAAAGCATATAAATTTACATGTAGATGCATCTTGACATATGTTAGTGCCTATCAATTTTTGGGGTTAACTGCTTAACAGGTGGCACTGCTGTGAAGTGATTTTCATAATTTAAAAAAGGATTATGTCTCAGGAACTACTGCGCAAAATTGCATAAAGATTTATATGTGGATGCACCTTGACATAAGTTACTGTGAATCAACTTTTGGTACTAATTGTTCAACAACTGGCGCTTCTATACTGCGATTTCCTCAGTTTAAGGGGAAGATTATATTTCAGGTTTTAATGCGTACAATCAAACAACACTTCTTATGTGAGAAAGCCATTATGAGACATTAAGCAGATTCAATTTGGATGTATATCTACTAGTAGGTTGCGCTGCTATAGTGCAGTTTTTCCCGAGAACGGGAATGCTATATTTCAACTTCTATGGCATTTAACTGTACGAAACTTGATACATTGAAATAACCATTATGGAAACGCATTTTTTAAGATGTCAGTTAAACTGTGTTCTTTTGGATATTTAGTGTCAGTTTTCTCTAAGATGAAAATCGCGTGCATTCATCATGGTAGATAATTTTAATAAAGAATAGTTTTTGTAAATTATTTGAATTGAGTGAATTTATATAGAAAAATATAGAAGAATGTCTTGTGGTGACCACAACATACTAGTTTTTAATTATAACACGTCAGATATTAGACCCAGTTCAAAACCATTTTCAGAAAATTTGGCATACTACATTAGACACAGCATACTGCAATCAGAATGCAAAAAACGTTCAATATATTACGAATTATGAGCGTTTTTACTAAATAACTAGTTTAAACTTTAACTGACTTAAAATTAAAATTTCACTAACTCAATAAATAATTACATAGTGAATTTAATCATTCATGAAACAGCTCACACGTTAATTCTTTATCGATTAATCGATGTTTGCAAGGTTTTTATTTTTAATTTCAATAATTTGTTGGCATCTTCCTATTCTCCAGTTTGTCTAAAAGTTTTACATGTGGCTACTCTGCTTTTTTCTAGTTTTCTCTCTGGATTCCTGGATGATCTCGTTTAATAATTTATTTAATTTCTCATTCAAATTGGTTTTGCTGCCTCGATCGGGACTGGAACACTATAAATTGCTATGATTAGCTATACTGTTTTACGAAATCGATGCAGCTTTCACAGCTTTATGAAGTACATGCCCCCTGACGCGTTTTTACTTCTAATTTTAAGCATTTTTATCCAATTATTATTTCTGTGGTCCTTTAGTTATTTTCTCTGTCATTCAGTTTAAGGGTCCTTTTTTTATTATTACCATTCGTGTCGGCGTAAGTAATTGAAATTGTTTTTGTCTCTTATTGGTTCTTAATCTGTATCGCAAATTTTTGTGTCAGTCTTACCTATAAGTTACAATCAGTTCTATTTTTGTTGTGTTGGTATTGTTTTGTATCTATTCATTGCTAAATGTTAACTAATTCTATTACGATTTCTATCATTTATATATATATATATATATATATATATATTAAAATAAAGTAAAAATATTAAATGTAGAAAAAACATTTCGGATTCAAGCGTTCAGTGCATAATGTTGTGATAAAAATGAATGTTCAACAATATGTATATATATATATTTAACTACGCATGCACTAGCTTAATATATATATATATACGCATAATTTAATAGCCAAAAGTATTGAGCGACTTATATGAAAACCCCAAACAAATATCAGGTAAATGCGAAAAGTTATGAAAGATAGAATGAGCATAAATTTTGGTTCTTTCAAACTAAAAGCTAAACTTTAAGGGGTTTTACTCATATTTTTATTTTGACTCAAACAATGCCCAATGGTAATAGAGTGTTCGCTAATTAATAAGTAAATATTGATAAAACCCCGTATCGTCTTCTCCCTCTTTTTTTTTTTTTTTTTTTTGAGAAGATCTGGAATTCTTTTGGAATTTACACGATATATATTTGGTGTTTTCATATAAGTTGCTCAATACTTTTGACTATTAAATTATGCAAATGAAATTTTTTTAAAATCTCGCGCATGTAGAGGTAAAATTTATTTAGTAAAAGTGCTCATATTTCGTAAGGTATTTAACATTTTTGCATTCTGATTACAGTATGCAGTGTCTAATGTAATATCCGAAGTTTCTTAAAAATGGTTTTGCACTTTGTCTAATACCCTACGTGTTATAATTAAAAAAGTATTTTTTTTTTTCAATTTTTTAAGAAAACCGTTAAGGTAAAACTACCAGTAATTGACACTGCACCAATAGTTGACACTTTGACGAAGAAAATTAAATATTAAGAAAAAAAAGGAAGCCAAAGATCGAGATGGTGTCTGAGATATAGTATAGACATCTAGTATACAAAATATATACAAAAGTCGGTTAACAAACTCAAGACTTCAAATCAATTTAGTATTAAAGAAGTCTTGATACAAAATGCTGGATTAGGCACAGGGAAGAGTGGCGAAGTACTCTTCGCTGTACTTATTCCAGTGATTTGTGTATTTACTTTCATTACATTTCTTTTTTATGTACATCTTAATCTAAGCATACCTATGTCAACTACTGAAAATAAAAAGTGCCAACTACTAAATATAATTGTTTTCATTAGGTGTCAACTACTAGCATAGTACCTTTATTTTATTAAAAAATAACATAAAAATACACATTAGTTTTATTGCTACAATTCTTGTCACATTCTGGAAGGGGAATAATTTGCGCAACTATTACCAATTAGAAGTTCCCTCTAAGATGATTTCGTACCAAACTATGTCAATAAACATACTAATAGATCATTAAGGTGTCATCTACTGGGTATTTTACCTTATATATCTCCATAAATATATGTGGTAGCCCCATAAAAAATTATACAGATAATGAGAAAAATCCTCATATTCATATATGCCACAGCGAAAACGCATTTAAAACATTCCTTTTTAGAGGTTGATCCAAAACATTTGGATTTTTTGAAATCTTATTTTTCTGACTGAGTGAAAATAATGCCTGGACCGGGAGTCGAACCCCGGATCTTTGACTTACAAGATCAAGGCTCTACCAATTGAGCTATCCAGGCCGACAAACCGGTCGGCATTACTCACTCAGACAACCTTTTGGCAGAAACATCTGGTCTATCATATAGATAGCTCGACAGAAATAAGCCGCAGGTAATGGAAAACACCATTAAACAATGGGCCCATTGTTATGGGCTTATTTCTGTCGAGCTATGTATATGATAGACCAGATGTTTCTGCCAAAAGATTGTCTGAGTGAGTAATGCCGACCGGTTTGTCGGCTTGGATAGCTCAATTGGTAGAGCCTTGACCTTGTAAGTCAAAGATCCGAGGTTCGACTCCCGGTCCAGGCATTATTTTCACTCAGTCGGAAAAATAAAATTTCAATAAATATGATTTTCTTCCACAATTGATTGTATGATTTTAATAAAAAATTTGGATTTTTGATTAATTTTTTATTGGTCCTTTTTTCCTCTTCAGGACACAACTTTTGCTGAAATATATGAGGTGTGTACTACCAAAGTTTCAAGAATATTCCTAAAGGACTCTTCTAGATATTTCACAAAAAGTCTAAAGTCTAAATACTTATTGGTACATATATTCTTTTTACGCAATTACAGCAGAGTTATTACATAATATTTTTCGCTCTGTTGAATCGCTATGTCATTTAAAAATACCTATTAATGTTACGTGTTTCTTTTTTCTTTAACTACTATTAATTTTAAAAAAGCTATAAAGACTTAAATCATTCCGATTATAGTAATGATAATGGATTATTTATTTATTTATTTATTTATTTATTTTTTTTTTTTCAGACAGTAGAACTCTTTGGCTATATTGGTGGATTTCTCGGAGTCTGGCTGGGAATATCTCTTCTTGCTATTACAGATCTACTAGAAACAATTTACTTGGCTGGAAAAGCTCTTCACAGTTATCTTCGAAAAAATAAAAATATCTACCAATCCAAATCTTCAGAAATCAAACTTGAGATATTTGATCCTTACAGTGAGAGAGAACGTCGGCTTATCAAGATTTATTAAATTTAATTAATTAGTTTCTTATCAGTATTTATTTAAAAGTTTAATAAACTGACAATAACAGCTAAAAGTATTTCTTTATCTTCATAACCTTTTTTAGTAAATAGAATATTAAAAAGATAAGATTTGATGTGGGCAACACAGATTTTTTTTTTTTTTTTTTGCATACACATTGACATATACATATTATTGCAAAAACATTGATATTTTCGTGCGTGGTAATTAGTTCGTAAATAAACAGACAGGTTCCAGTCCATGGATATTTCCGAAACAAGCCAATTAAGCTATTACCCTAACGACAAAAGCACCTGCACCCCAGAACATGAGTTTAATTGAATTTACTTGAATGTAGATTTCTTTTGTATTATTTGGCAAATGTTAATGGGGAGAAACGATACATTACAAAAATTAACTCCTTTAAAATTGAGAAAATGTGTTAGGTTAGGTGTTTTTCTCAATGAAACACAGTTTATGATCTTTATTGCTATTATAACGCAGCTACAGGCTAAGGTTTGAAGAAAATATTCCTCTTTTATTATTTCGAAATCTTACAAGACATTGATTACCTGAGTATTCAAAGTAGAAGTGATAATCGCTAACTTTAAACTCTTTCAGGGGCAAGGTAATTTTGCTTATCTAAAATCAACTGCTGCGAGGATTTAAAACAATGTTAAAACAGAAGAAATAAATGTAGTTTTTCTTCTTAGTTACAGGAATAAAATTTCATAAAAATTTCCGGTGCGAGTTTTTGCATTTGGGAATTAAAATTAGGTATATCCCACCGTCCTTCAAAGACATTAGTAGATCTGAAAATGTAAATATTCATAGGTATCAATTTTTTTTCGAGTAATCATTTACTTGGATTGAATAAAGCTTAAGAAAATTACAGCTTTACTTTACTTTTTTTTTTTTAAATCGTTTATTGTCTTTCACATTGTTATTTTTTACCAATTGAAATAATTGAGAAAAATATATTTTATAAGGAAATTTTATTTACACTTATAAAATAGTTAATAATAATGAAAAAAGAATCTTTTGGAGAATTTGTCAAAAATTAAAATTTATTCATAAATTTATCTTTCAGAGTTTATCGAAGCTTTAAAGGAATGACTTAATATAATTATAAAGACTAAAATAATTGACTGTACAAATATTTATTGGCATGCTTTAATGAACCTTACATAAATAACGAGTTTACTATTTTAATGAATAATATGAAACACATAAAATAAATTTTCTCTCATATCATAAACAACAACGTCAACAAGCTGTTCCTTGCATTGGATCATTAGACCTTGAAATGACGTGGTATACTCTAAGCATTTTCTTTACTAAAAGCCCAAATTCTTCCATATCCACAGCTGTATCATCAGGTATCCCACTGATAGGGGAAGAAGCTATTTTATAAGCATTGAAATCAGGCACATAAACATGAATTTCACCATTTTCATCCTAAATAAAATAAGAAATAAAAGAATATCAATAACAAAAAATAAAATATTAATGAACACTTCAAAAGTTCATCTTAAAAAGTTGGTATATGAAGATATTAGCGTTGAAAATTAAAATAATTATCAATTTTAAAAGTTTCGTTTAAAGTTACTAACAACAAAGTTGGACTTCGGGTTGGTTGGGTTTAACGTGTCACTAATACTGTGCTGTGAGTAATTGGCGACGGTCTGGACCACAATCCTAAGCAGTAAGCACACAGAAAAAAATGTTGTCAGTTGACAATACAGAATTGACTAACCCAATCTGCTGACTAGAAAACTTGAGTTAAAAAGTGCACTAGCTGAACTAGTCTCCAAAACAAAACCCCAGACTAAGAAGGTTATTATCAGTTAAGACGGTCGTATCTGATAATATTAACCTTCCTAGTCTGGGATATTGTTTTGGAGACTAGTTCAGCTAGTACACTTTTTAACTGAAGTTTCCTAGTCAGCTTGTGAGGTTTGCGTTGACGCAGACCCCATCCAAACTCAATGATTAACTTAGTTAACTTAAATAATTAAGTATTAAATATGAAATTAGCACAGAGACGCAGATATAGATAAATAAAACTAAGAGTTTATTCAACCAGATTAATGGGAGGATGATCTGAAATTTTGGTAGCTCAGTCAGCGTATTTAAATACTTCATCAAATAAATGTACAATGACTAATTTAGATAATTTGAAAATATCTCACCCCAGAATAGTAGAAGTTAGACGAATGCACTCCTTTACGTAGATACCGAGACTTTCCAACAGATTCGCGGATTCCCGGCCGAATCAGTTTTCCATTCATGAATACTCGCACTGATGCACAACGCCACTCATCAAACTGCTTGACTTAAGCACAACATAATCTCAACTACTGAAATATAACTTTATCCAGACCCTAAGCTTTAGATATTGTCGTAGACTTACGTTGGACAAGACTCCACTACCACCCCTTTTACGAAAACCATCTCCATCTTATATTACTTTCTACCAACTTCCTTTCTCTTCATTTCAATCAAATTTTCAAAATCGCTTCCAATTCATCTACCTCTCGCAACTTAATTCCTTCGTTGCAGCACCATGTCGACATAAAACTAATCCGACCTAAACTTTCGCCGAGTCACTGGCGTCGAAGAGATTTAAACATCCAAACTGAATACTTTGCTGAATTCAGCTTAATTTCAAACAAACTGTGGTGACCTTCTACAGTCTCAACCTCACAAGCTGTTTGGGTCAGTCAATTCTGTGTTGTTAACTGACAACTTTTTTTTCTGTGTGAGGATGGTTCGGTGACATACCATTATAATTTCGATCTTCCATAGAGGGGATGATTCATTTGCTTCAGTGACGCCCAATTTGAATGGGAAAATGGAGGACATTGCGGCCACTACGGATTTTACGCGCACCAATCCCCATTAGTGTACACAGCGGTCTTTGGCTGGCTCGAGTATGGAACTCACAATCTTCCAATAACGAGATCGGTGCTCTAATGATCAGGATACAACAGCCCGATGGACTTCGGGAGAATTATCATTAGAGTTTTGTTCGCAGAGTCGCACATACTAGGCGAGTCGTATTAACCCTGGTCGTTACATTTAACTCCCCAGCCCGCCCGTTCCCGCTCTTCGATGTCTTTTTCTAGTCAATTTTGTCCCTTTATTACTTCCAGTGTGAGCTTTTTTTTTTTTTTTTCTTAACACACTTGACATTGTGAGTTTTTTTGGTTTTCTTCCCATGCTATTTCTATGGGTTTTTTACCCCCCCCCCCTCTTTTTCTACATTCTAAAGTAGCGGTGGTATGGTATAGCAGGAGTTGGCATACGGCGTATCAGCATGGTTGGTTGGGTTTTACGTCGCAATAGCGCTGCGCAATGGGCAATACGTATCAGCATGCAGGGCAAATGAAGTTAACTGTTATCTATTCAGTAAGGTTGTCGCAATAGCAGTACTACCTCAAGAGCCATATTGAATCTAACAAAGCATTAATTAGTGCTGCGTTCCGTAATGACTTCTGCTGTTATCGTTTTTTGCTTCATGTTTCTCCGGATATGTCATTTTTTCTTGTATTATTCTTTCAAGATTTTATTGATACAAAAATTTTATTATTTTCAATTTAAAACACAAATAAAGGAATCAATTCAACAATCTATAGTCCTTACTATTCTTATAATATAATACTTTCAACATTTTAATCCAAAATGATGAACAGAGAGATGTGGATATCGACAATTATAACAATGATGTCGAAATTGCCCGCTTTCGTTAAAAAATATAAAAGCTGATGGCGGATATTACTTACACGATAAATATAATAATGTACACTAATATTAAAATTAAGTTACCTGTTTTTTAAACGGGAACAGCTAACAACTATACAAACCCAAGTAAAAAAAGCCAAAAACGTAATTAAAAAAAAAAGCAAATTTACATTGATAAGTATTCATTTTCTTTAAAGGTTTCATATAGGTTATTTCAGGAAGTCCGAAATACCTGCATTTTACTGCAGTTTTTACTGTAGCTTCTTTTAGTTTTTTGCTGATTTTTTTTACATGGGGATGTTTACAAGTTTACAAATTCCGAAAAACAAACTATGCCACTCTCAAAAGAAGATGCATTTCAAATTTAACTTTTGAAGTTAATTGGCAGGAAAAATTATTCATCAGAAGCAGATATTATTGTGGTTACAATCGTATGGGTTAAAACCGAATGAATAAGTCAAAATCCTAAGTTTAGCTAGAATGCCCTCCGAGAAGGGCTCTTTCTAAGAATTCTAGTCTCTATTTTGGCGAGTTTCGAAGAAAACCACTAAATATTTCGAAGGGCTAGGTCAACGAGCGTGATTTGGGTTCGAACCTGAAATCTCTGGTCTTTCAGTTTTGAAAGCAGAACCTCTTATAGTCACTGGTAGAGCCTACCATATACAGAGAGAATATACGAAACTGAATTTTTGTTTCAGATGCCTCGGTAAGTAAAATAAATTTATTCAATTAGAATGAAAATAATAAAATGATATTAGCTTTAAAATACATATGTTCATAATAAGTTAATTAAATTCATGAAACCACTTAATCATTATATGACTTAAGGGTTGGGGTGGTATAACGGTTTAAAACAGATTTTTAAAAAAATGTTGACACTTCAAGAATTCTAAGATTTCGACGCTCCATTTATTTCTCATACGCACTTTGGTTCAAAGGTTATCAACAAAATTGTAACTGATGTCAAGACTAAACTTTATTGCTTTTTCAAACATGAACGCCCTACGCCAAAGGGATTTTGCTATCAAAGCTGATAGATGGGGGTGTCGGGTTCGAACCTAGTTAATGCTCGTATACCTAACCGTTTGGAGATTTCCGTGATGTTCTCCGAAATTCGTGTGAATACGGGCTAGGACTAACCCATACCCATATCTAAAGGGTAGGCAATCGGTCTTAAAATCCTACAATACAGGAACCCAACTTAAACGTTTATTTTCTCAAAAATGCTATTTTGCTACTAATTGTAAGTTTTTGAAAAAACTTCTTCACCAACTGTTTTGAAACTCTACACTTTTACCGCAAAGGATGTCTGACTAGATAAAAATAATTGATATTTAATAAAACTAATTTTAATTAATTATGAATATTTTGAAAAATTTAACATTTTTAAAAATTTGTATATATTTTTTAAACAAATGTCAAATTCTAAAATGACCCTAACTCTTTAATTCATTATACGAAATTAATTTGTACAAATAGTTTTATACTATAAATAGCCAATAATTTAACATTATTATAAGATATCGAGACATTTACTAAAATTAATTAAATAAAAATGAAATAAAATTTTATCTAATTGCAATTCTGTAATTCTTATAAACTATTTAATGTGTAATTTTTTTTTAGCCAGCAATTTGGTGAAAAGATTGTCAACTTTAGAGAACAAGCCCTAGTGAGGATTGGATTGGATTTTGGGAATAAGGCCGATTGACTGCTGTAGGTCGTAAAACTGAGGGAGAGTGCCCTCCGTGGAGGGTCTTTCTAAGAAGTCCTAGCCCGTATTTACACAAGTTTCGGGGGAAACCACGAAAAACTCCGAACGGCTACGCCGATGAGCGCCACCTGGGATCGAACTCGGCACCTCACGTCTACCAGTTTTGAGCGCAGAGCCGCTCTACCGCTGGCGGGCCGTAGCCCTAGTGTGAAAATGTCCGTGGGAGATCATTCTGAGGGGTTCTAGAGCGTATACATACGACATGTAATACAGAAAGTTCTTTAAACAAAATGTTGTACTTTCATTATTAAAGAGAGAGAGAGATAGAGAAATATTTAAATATCTCTAAACGCTTTAATAATAATAATAAAAGGAAAGACATAAAGTCGGGAACGAAGCAGAATATTTAAACTGGTAAAAACAACGAAGAACATTATCATTCAGAAATATTTGGGTGTTCAGAAACATCTATGTACTTTGTAACTGAACTTCACGTTCGCGAAGCTACAATACATTTTTGATGATAACATCTATTAAGAAAATAGCATCTGCATTCCCATTAATTTTTTTTTTTTTGTCATAAAAAACAAACAAAAAAAGAAAAAAAGATTAAAATCTATTGTTCTATTTTCCCGTTGGTTAAATTTATTCTATTGAAAGATACATACATACACTTCTGACACAGTAAAAAATTCTTTGAAATAAATCAGAAATTATATTGAAACTAACAAAAATGCAATTTTCAGCAATTGCTGAAAGACCAATTTTTAACATTCCGCCAGAGAATAGTAGAAAAAAATGTTTAGTGCTGCCATCTGTATTCATTTCTGAGTATTTCAGGATTAAATTATTATATTAGTCTTCGCAGCGTTCCTAAAATTTTACGCACATCTATATATTAATAGGCAAGCATGAAATTTGTTGTACACTTTTAACATATATATTAATAGGCAAGGATAAAATTTGTGGTACACTGTTAACATATTAATTATGGGAGTAGAGAGTTGAAAGTGGTATCATTCGAAAGATATGATAAGCCAGATTTGCAGAATATTTTTTTTTTTTTTTTTTTTTTTTTTACGATGTCAAGATCGTATTTAAAAATACTTTTATTTTTTTTACGCATTTTTCCATTTTATAAACATATTCTTTTGCATAAAAAAAAAAAAAAAAAAAAAAAAAAACTAAAGCAGATAGTTGTTAAATCTGGCAATTTCTTAAGACTCGAATAAAACCATAGACACAGTAATTTGTATAGATGTGGCATCACTATACTCTCGACTAAATATTTTTTATTCTAAGAGAAAATAGCCATTAGAATGGTAGAAATTTAAATGAATGAGTGGTAGATCGAAAGTTTATACTGTTGAAAATAAACACAAGTTAAAAAAGAAATCTATTGAGAGTCCACTTAAATATAATGACCAGCAATTTGAGCAAAACCTGCTAGTTACAAATAAAACGAACAGTCATACTTACACTATTTTCACTAACAAAAACAGCATTGACGTCAATACCCCCTAGGGCATAACTTCCTTCGTGCAGTTCTGCAAGAGTTTTGCAGATAGCTGTAGCAATTTTCAAAAGATGTCTTGGTCTCAATCCAGGAACTGTGCGAAGGTACTGTAGTAATGATACATATCCGTGAGGAGGTTTAAATGGCCTGGAATTTAATTGTTCTCGCATCATCATTCGTTTCGACTTTTCTGCATCTAGAATTATTAAATGTAAATAATCAACGTACGTAATTAATTATAAAAATTTATCGAATTACAAAAATGAATGAGAAGGTTCATTTTCATCTGCATTATAGCGGACAGTTGCTCCAAACTAAAAGGCAATACACAAAAATAAAAACATTTTAGAACATGAGTGACACGCATACTTTATACAAAAATTTACATTTTGTGTCTAAAGGTGATATCCTAATGGTGAAATATTTGGGTGAAATGTATATCAGCTATAAACTTTTACTGGTTCATTTTTCTAAATGAAGATGTTCATGAAACTTTATTCAAATATACTGAACGATTATTAGAATGTTAAATACAGCGGAATCTTAATAACTTTGCAATAAATAATCAGTTGTTAGCAAGCCTTTTAAACGTTTAGCCACGTTGAAACGAATATATAATACATATATATTATTAAAAAATGTAAAAATAGCCACATTCAGTCATGTTCTTCTAAGAAGGAAAAATAAACAAGTGATTATTGACCAATATATATATATTTATATATATGTGTGTGTGTGTGTGTTGTCAATATATGTTACGAGAAAATAAAGAAATCGCATATGTAATAATATTTTAGAATTATTTTAGTAAAAATTTCAAATTAAAAAATGCTTGCTACTTCTTGCGACATTTATAAAGTATTCAAAAGGGAACATAGACTTTCATATAATTAAATACTACTACTAATAATAATAGTATCAACAATAAACTGGTTTACATAACTTGAAAATAAACTCCAGTAAGTATAAAGAAAACAGCATTTAAGAGGTAAATAATTACTTGGATGTGAATTGGTTAGTTTACTGACGTATGATCCTTTTCCGTCTTTCTTATTTAATCCAAATCTAGATAACATTCGAGTATGGAAGTGAAGTGATGAAATCGTGTACACTAAAGGGTTTGTAGCTGAGTTCAGCGGTAATACAAAAATGGCAGTCCATGCATAAGCTTCCCCTGTGATTTTATAAAGGAAAATAAATATCAGTCAAACACATAAATAAGCAATTAACGTGCAAGAAAAATTACTAAAAAATAAAAATAAATAAATAAATAAAATAAAATAAAATAAATAATTAAATAAATAAATAATAAAATAAAATAAAATAAAATAAATAATTAAATAATTAATTAAAAATAATTTTATTATATCTATCTATCTATATATATATATATCGTGGTTGTATACACATTCAGTTTAATTTATTTAATCTAATTGTATTTTGAATAATTTTACTATCTTTTCGCGTGATTATAATTAAACCTGGTCTATTCAGAGTATAGCTGTAACTAAAATGCAGATTGAGTAAAAACTTCGTCAATAGACATTTCAACGGATGCTTTGAAAGATTCTGAAAAAGAAAGAAAGAAAAAAAAAAATCTGCTAGGTGGCAAAGTACATAAAATTGTTTTAACCCTTTCAGGGGCAAGCAAATTTTCCTCATTTAAAATCAACAGCCACAAGAAATCCCCGAAATATTAAAAGACAAGAAATAAATGAAGTCTTTCGTCTAAGTTAAAAAAAAAAAATAAATAAATAAATAAATAAATAAAGAATTTCCGGGGACAGTTTTTGCAATTTTGAATTAAAACTTGTGGCTGCACTATGCAACCACTGCCCCTGCATAGCCTCCTAAACTAGATGCCTGTCGCGTTGCTTGTAAACTTGGCAACAGTTCAAGCGGTAGACAGTGCCACATGGTACAGATTGCGAGACTTTTTTATTCAACTGTAACCAATAATTTTAAGAAGTGATATATGATATATATAATCGACGTTTCTTCGATTCTGTTCGCCTTTTATGTATAGCAACTCCTACTTTTGAAAATTATTGGGGGCTGTTGAATAAAAAAGTCGCGCAGTCTGTACCAAGTGGCGCTGCCTACCACTTGAGCTGTTGCCAAGTTTACGAGCAACGCGACAGGCATCTAGTTTAGGAGGCTATGTTCCATGAAAGACTTGCAATATGATGATTTTTATGAACAGGGCGGCCCATGAAAAAAATTAACGATTTGTAATAAATAACTAGGTTCTATTTAGAAAACTTTTATTCATGAATTTATCAACCATGAATATTCATTTTTAAGTAAATTGGAGTGTAAAGGTTGATATTTTTATTTACCAACTATGTGAAAAATACCAGAGCCGGGAATCGAACCCGGGCACCTCCGCTTAACGCACGGATGCTCTACCACTAAGCTACCCTGGCTGACAACCAGCTAGGCATTTTTATATTATTGACGAATGGTTATATGGTTGACGTAAAGAACAATGTGCAAATCTTGGAACTGTTTCAAGAAAGCTTGAATGACGTAAAGAACAATGTGCAACAGATGACAAGCGATCAGCTATTCCTCCGTCGCTGTCCATCGGTACACAAGTAAATGATGGGGCTCAATATTAAACAATATGCTTTAGCCCGCTCAACAATCTCTAACAAATAATAAAATTTTCTGTAATAAATAAGATGTTTGTATTGAAATTCGCAGCATTATTTTGAAGTATGGCAACCCCTAGCGGATTTTTTATTTTTATTTTTATTTATTTTTATTTTTATTTTTATTTTTTATGTTATTTATTTATTGCAGAATCTTTGAGCGCATCTTTTGAATTGTTTCGATAAAATTTTTTGTCTCAAACCGCATTTTAATTGCAGCTACAGAGAGCACTGAACAGGCCAATTTTAATTAACATCACGTTACATTAAAAAAAAAAAAAAAAAAAGAAAAAACCTGATGATAATTTCATATGTCTTTTATTAATTATTATTATGTTAACTTTAGATGGACATATCAGTCATTAAGTTTTCCATAATAGCTATATCCCTATATCATTAAATGGAGTGTTGATTACTGCACTATAGGAACACAAATGGTCACATACACTAGATTATATTTTAACTAAGATGTGACTTCGGAGATTTCAGTTTGACAACATTCTCGCATGATAACGATACGTTGATCTTAAATTTACGCGACTATCTTATATTAGGTCTACAGGAAATTTCTGTCCTTTTGAATTAAAATACTGACATCGGAACTTTATCTTGGATATATATTAAAGATATTCTTGGATAACTTTCAAAATGATAACTGGTAAAGTACCATATAAGTATTGTTAAACAAAAATGTCTACTGTAATTTTATTAATTCAAAAGTACAGAACATCCCAATAGACCACTAATATGTTACGATACATAGAAACTGAGGACTGGAAACACATTGTCGTAATTTACAGAAAAATTTCGTTGACAAAACTTTTTTTTTTTGTCATTACAGAGAATTTTTGACAGCAAAGTTGCATTTTTTAACAGTGTATATATTGCTACAAAAGCATTTGCTTTTACTTTTTTTTTTTTTTTTTATGCATTTTAAATATTTTAATAATATTTAAAATGCAATGTGCAAATGCTTGTGTGTAAAAGAAATAAATCATCCATGCTTACCAAAATTAACACAGGGTAGGTCATGAAACTATAATCTATCAATTTTTTTGTCTCTTTCTCTTGACTGTTGCTAACCGATTATTTAAGTTTTATAATCAATTTTACTTTCTCTTACCCATATATATGGTAGAGAAAGTATTGATTTTGGGTCAAATTTTCGAAATTGAGTTTTTGTTACATTTACATATTTTTGAAATCTCCTGAATTCCAGAATCATGTTTTTAGCGGTTGGTTTGTGTGTCTGTCTGTGTGTGTGTATTATCAGCATAGTATCTTAAAAAAAAAAAAAAGTAAGAAGTTCAAATCTGTATTATATAGGGGTGCTACACTGAAGTTATCGTTGAGATCAAGCAAATGGTTCGTGTGCAAGAACACTCAAGAAAATTCAAATGCATTACGTCTATGGGAGAAATTGAAGGTAAATAGAGTTTATCTATAGGATCCACTAAACCAAATTAAATGAATGTATATTTTTTATATGCGTAAAACCAGGTTTCATGTAAAATATGGTATGAAAATCATTCACCCTTCTTTTACAGGGCTACAGAAAACAACTATAATATAGTGGGGCAATACTTGAAAACCAATGGAAGTGTATTTCAGTTTGTATTGCGTGATGTTAATATTCTCGTACAGATTTATTTGTCAAATAAAGCTGTTCTGAAGTGTAATTTGAATTTTTTAAAACGTAGGTTTATATAACACTATTCGTTATTTTACCCCTTAATCTTCAATCCGTATTTATAGTATTTCGTTTCAGGGTAAGAAAAGTCGTGTAAGTGTCATACCAGATTATTTTTATCTCATAAAACTTTTGTGGTTATTTAAATAACTGAGCGTATGAGGAAAAAAAAAGTCAATAACAAAAAAGCAAAATTTCTAAATTCAGTAACCACCATATCAGTAATTTATTTTATACATTGTTTTTTATTTAAAATGAAATTTAATTGATCATTTTTCTTTTATATTCCTAAATAAAGCTTTGTTAGTTTAACAAAAGCAATAAAATTTATTGAAAATACCTTTTAATGCAATATTATTGCTAAATTACCAAAAAATTAGATTGCAGACTTACCTGTGACATTTACACCTGATAATGCAAGCAAACCCATGACGATAATCGGAAACCAACACATGGAATTGGTCATTACGATTAAAGCCATTTGTCTACCAATTTTATTCTCTCTTGATTGCCTACTCATCAGCCTATTCATATTTTGATATGATTTTTTTATGGTTATATACATGTACAAATAAGAACATACGATGATAATGAAAGCAAGAGAGTTTATGCAAAAGAAAATGCCCACAGAATATTCCCAACCGGCTGGTCTGTGGTTTGTTATATGCAATGCTAAACATACACCTGAACGTGCGTAAAATCTCCCATGAAAGTACGGTTCAACCATCAAAGGAATAGCTGCCATTATTGCAGCAGTACACCAGGACGAAATGATTAGTTTGTATGTAAACTGTAGACTGAATCTTTTTTGAGACAAAGGGAAACAAAGGCAAATAAGCCTGTCTACTGTAATGAACACCAATGTCAGAACTGAAACTTCACTGGAAACTGTAGACAAAAATCCGCAAATTTTGCACAAAGTACTTCGTTTCCATTTATCAGAGTTCTCGATGTAAATGCTCCTGTAATAAACGTCAACACTTGCGATGATGATGAGATATACGCCCATAAGGAAATCAGCGCAACCTAAACTCAAAATAAGTGTTGAGCTGATCCTGCTGACATCTTTGGTTTTGAAGCGCCAAATGATGACAAATAAATTTCCAACCAGTGCTATAATTCCGAGGACCCAAAGAAAAGACCTTTGTAGCAGGCTGCTCATCAGATCTTCACATGATGATATTTCGTCTCGAGGAGGCTGACAGTTTTCCAGAGGTACTTGGGGAAACGCCATGCAGCAAAATGTGTAGGAATCACTATACCTAAAATAAATAAATAAAATAAAATAAATAAATAAATAATAAAAATACATACATAGTAGTTAATTTTCTTACAAATTACAAATACTTATTCTAGCACGAACAAGCGTTTATATTTATGGTTAAATGAAAGTCACGTATACGACGATAGCGATTAAACAATAAGATTACATATACATAGGACAAAAAAGAAATGAGCCAAAAAATTATTATTTTAAAAATATAATGATTTTTCAGTAATACTGAAATATTCCTCTTAACCCTTTCAGGGGCCCGAAGATTTTTTCATTTAAAATCAAAAGCCACCAGAATTTAGCAAAAATATTAGAAGAGAAAAAATAAATGAAGTTATTTCTCTATGTTATAAGAAACATTTTACAAAAACATTCTGGGGCAAGCTGTTACAATTTGGAATTAAAATTTGCGGTTGCACTATGCAACTGTCACCTCTGAAAGGGTTAAAAGAAACTATTAGCTAGCTAAGGAAAATAAAAAGCATTGAAACTTACAAATATTCGAGTGATTTCAACCCTGTAAATATATAAGAATTGAAGTCTACAACATCATTTCCTTTTATATCCCTAGAAGAAAAAAATGTATAAGGAAAAATATATATATACACACAAAATATACTCACAAATCTAAATGCTAAACAAATAGATGTTGATAACATTTGAGTTCTCAGCTCTGAATATATGTTTTTGCAGAGGTATTACTTTAGAATTTATTTGATTGCTGTACCTCAAAATTTATGGCATGGCTATTCACTAAATTTTATATATTGTATTTTTTATAAGGGAAAAAAGGTTCAAATTTGATGCATACACTTAACAGGTGCTGTATTTATGTTGTTCCTTAAAAGAAATGCAGGATAGCGGTACTTCAGTATCTATGGAACGGAATGAATTAATAAACAAAATAAAATGAATATATAAATTGAATATTAAAGAACACAGAACTGCCATTATTTTAATTCTGATTTAAGGTATAAGCACCAGTAGTGGACCCTGTACCAGTAGTGGACACTTTTAAATTTAAACTTGGAAAATAAGCTTTCTATTCTGTCTGAAGGTTCGATTAATGCTCAGGAAGGAAGTTATGGACCACAACTTCCTTCCTGAGCATTGGTTGAACCTTTAGATAGAATAGAAAGCTTATTTTCAAAGTTAAAATTTTAAAGTGTCCACCACTGGTACAGCGTCTACTACTGGTGCTTTTACCTTAGTTCTAATGCAGTTTTTCATGGGCGCTATTTTGAGATGTTCATTAAAAAAATAAAAAAAAAGTTGCAAAAGTTGTAGCTAAATTTATAATAGATAGAAATACAGATGCAGAAAATTTATATATAATACCAGAAAATTAATTTTTGTATTTAAATATATTGCAATAGTAGATATGAGATTTTCGTGATAACCACAGCATATTAGTTTGTGAACTATCGACAGTTTATAAATAATTCTAAATGAGTCTACATATTTAACCTCAAATATTCGTCAAAAAGATTATATATATGTATATACATAATTTTCTTTTTGTAAAAAGAGTATCATTGTTAATTATTTGTTTCAGTATTTTTTGTATGTATTTTTGAATCGTTTGATTTCGTATTTTTTCTATGATAAATTATTTTGTTATGAAATCATAAATACTTACAGCATGGTAACTGAATGTAAACCAACAAATGCTCCACCTTCAATTTTTTCTATATTGTTATTCTGCAAATTTCTGAAAATAAACATCATTATAAAAATAACTATAATACATAGGTATTGATACGATTAAAACTCATAGTTTGAAAGAGGTAATTTTAAAATAATTTTGAACTTTTAATTGTTTGAAGATTTTAAATTGAGCAATTTTCTTCGCTTAGATTCATTTCAACTCATTTACTAAGTTGTTTTAAATCAATCAAACGAATGTTACTCAGTGATAGAACAAATTAAAAGTTTTTTCAAAGATAAAGACTACAAACATTTTTTGGAACATGCATTCAAAAGAATGAAAATAAAGGTAAAAACATATAATTTTTGCAAATGATCATCAATATAAATAAAATCCCCCCCCCCCCTCCAAATAAATAAATAAATAAATAAAAAATAAAATAAAATAATATTTAATAGTTAGTGTGAATATGATGGTAAAAATTGTTCTTGCTATTCGTTAAGAGAGCGAGAGATCGAACGAATAGAAATGTGCTTATCAGCATAATAAAATCTATTTCTTTAGCAAATCTATTTCACCGAGAAAAAATTCTTTAACTGACATCTAGAATTTAAATTGTGGTTCTAGAAAAAATAGTTCCGTGTCATTTTTAAAAATTCTAGTCCCCTTTGAAAGTGAGTTATAGAAACCCCTATTAGAATTCTAGAGAGTTTGTCAATATTATCGAAGTTAAACCTATTTGAAAATATCTCCAAATAAATGCAAACACAAGAAGCGGGTTTCAGCAACTATAATCTTGGTTTATGACCCAATTCTAGATAATCAAGCGAGAATTTCTCTCAATACAAAGGATTCAGAATATTGTTTCACCATCTAGAAATGTGCAGACTAGAAATTCTCGATCATTTTGTCCATTCAATTTATTGGCGTACCTTATGTGTATAGCTCGGAAATCTATATTTCTAGTAAAGGGATTTAGAAAATAGTCAATTTATTTCTCACAAACATCTGTCATCATCACATTTTTTTCAAACAAAAGCATTTTGTAGAAAATGTATTGATTTATTTTTAAATACATTATTTTACTTTATTTTAATGTTAAAATAATGTAAAATTTAATATATAAATTCCTAAAGTTCAAAATTACAAACTCTCCTTTTTTATATTCTACTGCTTGAAAAATAGAATTAAAATGTGTTAGGATCTTAAATTTTGAAAACCAGTACAGATAGATTTTTGCTTAAAAAAAAAAAAAAAAAAAAAAAAAAAAAAAAATCAGAGTTTTAATTGCTTGTTTCATGTAAAATTTAAATTATCTCGCTGCAAGAGTTTTGTACATACTTTGACAACAGGGAACAAATTATAAAGATTGTCTTCAACAAGTTCACCTTACTTCTATATGAAACATGATGATGTAAAGAAAAATGTTGTAAGTTTTCCAACCTTTAGTTAATGATATTATATGCGTTAGCATCTACAGAAATTACTAACGACTAATTAAGAAATTATCTGGTTGCAGAACTGACCACTTCCAGCTTTTCATATGTTGTACATACAATTTGCACAATAAATGGAAGGAACTGCACATTACGATGTGCATATCATTGATAAATTTTTGAAAGAAAATTGAAGTTTCGTTTGTGATGAAGCTTTTCTATTTTCTATAAAACAAGTGAATTAGTTTTCAACTTTGAGAAATATTCGTCTTGGTATATTTCATCAAATCTCGAAGTTTATTTTTCTATTTAAGAAAAAGGAAATTTCTTTGTATTATATGTCCAAATACAAGTAAAAAAGTCAAATATTTGTTAATGAAAATTAACGTATTTCGGACGTTAATGACAATTAACGCTATTTCGGAATTTTTAAAATATTTTCAGCAGTGAAGCGTTAAATGCAATTTATTATAAAATAATAATAACAATCATAATAAATCACAAAGAGCTTTATATGTTTTTAAGGTTTTATTTTTTTATAATTTTCTTTAATACTGTACTGCAAAGGAATTTTAGAAAACGTGAAACAGCTGCATGCTTCTTTTTCTTTTAAAAATTTTTGCATTAAAAACTGCCTGTCGAGTGAATAATTTTCTAGATGTAGATGTAACGTATCTTGTATACATTGGGGCATTTCATATATTTTTCAGTGACATAAACTCGAAATCGCCATTTTTTTTTAATCTTGTCAGTTTTCTTGCGAGTTGTGATATGTGAAACTGCTGTCGAACATCTTCTCACGTTCTGTTATGAATGCATTTTCACTGAAAGGAAAAAAATAAAATATTTTGTAAAAAATTAGAACCGACTCCAAAAAGCAACTATTATTCAAACAACTAAAAATGAAATGAAATTGTAAAATGCGCTTAAAAATATAAAATAAATTCCTTCAACAAACATCAGAAAGACTACAATTAATCATAACTTTTGAAGTCGGCGCAAAATTAAATAAAATTGATACTTTTATTCAATACAACAGTTAAATTCTATTCAAAATAAATTCCAACTTTGGCATCTGTAAAACACAGCCGAAAACTTCATTAATTTAAATAAACAATTGAGATTTCGTAAGCTGCAAACGTTTGCGAATTTTACTTGGTATCTGTCGATCTTGGCGGGAAAAAAAATCGCCAAATCATCTGGTGATCATATTTAATTCCTTTCAAAAATCATGGTTGTTTAAATAAGGTAAGCATATTAACAAAAATGTACATCTAGCGTGTATATTTTCGTATTACGATTTGATCACCAGCAGTACGACAAATATCGAAGCTATACAAAGTTTGTAAACAGAACTCTGGTAACTTCGTACAAACATAAATACCAAATTGTGAAGGGTGGTCACTGTTTTATGTAGATGTTACTAATAACTTAATTGTATACAGCGATTAAATAATAAAGGAAACTATGAAGATAGATTATTTGAAAAATCAGCATTGCTATCAGTCTAAAAAAAAAAAAAAAAACAATCTGTAAAAAAATAATCACATTTTATTTAATTTTGCGCTGACTTCAAAAGTTATGATGAATTATAGTCTTTCTGTTATTTGTTGAAGGAATTTATTTAAGACTTTTAAGCGCATTTTACAATTTCATTTCATTTTTAGTTGTTTGGGATAGGTTCTATTTTTTTTACAAAAAGATTCTATGTTCTTCTAGTTTAGCAACATCCTGCATTGATAGGATAATCAAATTATTCGTTGCATCTAACATTTTAATATTTTTAATGTCATCAAAACATATTGTAAAACTACATTTTAATACATTTAATTCATCCTAATGAACCAATATTTAGGCCATTATTTGTTTATAAAATTTTAAATTTGTACATTTTTTGACTATTAATGTTATGGTAGGTCTAGAATCATCGAATCAATACCAATATATAAAAAAAGACTAGATGTTACTAGAAACTTCCTAAATGATAGTTAAATTAAGAAAAATAAATGAATCTACATTCTTTATGCTCGATTTCAAAATGAGTGTGCTAATTTACTATAAAAGAACAACCAAAATATGGCGTATAATAATTAATTGTAAAATTAAATTAATAAATAGTATATTATAAACACAAATTAAATTAAATTAATGCCAATAATTGTACACATGTGTAAATACAATACTTACAGATCTATTAAACTTGACATTCCTTTAAAAGTATTTTTTCTCAATACTTTCAAGTTTATACCAGATAAATTCCTGAAAAATGCAAAGAAGTTAGATACTTTAAAGTAATACAATTGCAAATTTAACAAAGTATTTACACATTATAAAATTTTACTAAACTAACTTTACCATAAATCGGTAAGGATTTTTTTTTTTTTTTAAACAATGCATTGAAATAATTTCATGAAATGAAATTATTAAAAGTAAGTAATTTACAGTGAAATCCGAATAAAACAAACTTCGTTAAAGTGAAGTGTTTAAGTTTCCTGAAACTCTAAAATTTTTTACAACCTATTACAAAAAGTTTACTTTAGAGAAAGATATTTTGGATTAAAAAGAAGAAGAAGAAGAAAAAAAATGGAATATACGTAAAGTTATATTAAATTCTCTATCATTTTCAAAAATTATAGCTCCAGAGACTAAAAATACACCAATAATACTAGTGAAGGTATAGATTTTTGGTAGATTTTTCGAGTAAATTTTAAAAGAGCTGGAAGTGTCCAGGCCAGGTTTCGAATCTAGCACTTTTGTGTTAATGTTTCAATGCTCTACGTCTACACTGTAAAAAGTAACAGTAGTTTTTAAAGCAGAGGCAAAATGGGTGCCAACACATTCTGCTATTAAAAAGAAATAATTTACAGCAGAAACATCTATAAAATAGTCTTTTTTTACGGATGGTTTCGCTGTAAATTACCCCATTTAACAGCAGAATGTGTTGGCAAAAATGTGTGCCAGCACATTTTGCTGTTAAAAAGAAATAATTTACAGCAGTAACATCTATAAAATAGTCTCTTTTTACAGATGTTTACGCTGTAAATTACCCCATTTAACAGCAGAATGTGTTGGCAAAAGTGGGTGCCATCACATTTTGCTGTTAAAAAGAAATAATCTATAGTAGAAACATCTATAAAATAGTCTCTTTTTACAGATGTTTTCGCTGTAAATTATCCCATTTAACAGCAGAATCTGTTGGCAAAAATGGGTGCCAGCACATTCTGCTGTAAAAACTACCGTTATTTTTTTTATAGTGTACTAACTGGGCTCTCGGTCGATATCTGACTTGCAGGATTCGCTCACATGAAGTTTGGAAATTAGTGAAGGTATTCTACTGCGAAGTGAAATGATAGGTTCTGTCCTTAAATGCTCCGAGCGCAGGATTACCTAGTTTAAATTAGGATGGTTAAAATCATTTGGATTGAGCGGAAAAGGAAAATAAGGAAAATTTATGTGTTGTGTATAAATAGTAGCCGAATTAATCCAAAAATATCAATAACCGAACATTAGAGAATCAGAAATTCAAAGCACATATAGTATGTGAAAATATTTGTAAGTTGTACTATCTCAATTTAATAAAGCATTTTTAAAAATAAGTTGAACCGATATAAGAAACAACGGATCCTGAGTGTATATTTTGTAGGTCTGAACGAAAATTAAGAATAGATAGAAACAGAACAAAATTAAAAGAGATTTAAACGAAGGAAACGAAGAAGTTACTTATTGAAAAATTCCTTAATCTTAATCCTTTTTTATTTTAAAGGCATCCATTTAATATTGTTATGATATGGAATTCCTTAACATTTTATCATGGAAAATTTCCATCTATGTTTCTGAGAAAATATTCTACTAGTTAGTAATTAAATATATAATTTTAAATACCAAATTGTGAATGAAAAAGAGATTGTAGATCAAGGCACATTAAGGTAAAGACACCAGTGTTCACCACCCTGACAAAAGACATGCTAAAATAACTGCTAATTAACACCTATGAATCTGAATCCGCTCGAGCTAGATTCTCCTGTTCTAGGGAATCTATCGCGGACTGATTCAAATTTATGTTATTAAACGCTTATTTTAACATGTCTTTTTTGAAGGTGGTGAACACTGGTGCAAATTTTAGGTTTGGCGGACACTGGTGTCTTTACCTTACAAGGAAACATTCAAAAGGTATCGTCTTCAAAAAATATTGAAAAAAATATATGTGATTCTACTCTTCATAAAACCATAGAAAGTGAAAATGTTATCGGCTGAAATGAATTACAGCGACCACAAAAAATTATCAAAATTAAGCATATTTGGCGATTTAGCACTGTTAGGCTATAAGTTCGCTAGCACCGAGATTGTCGTGTACGAACAGAACCGTGTTTTGATTCTCCGCCAAGTACTCAAAATCAATCGCTTAACAGTGTGAAATCGCCAAATATGCTTAATTTTGATATTTTTTTGTGGTCGCTATAATTCATTTCAACCGATAATTTTTTTTCACTTTCTGGTGTTTTATGAATAGCAAAATCACACATATATATATATATTTTCTTGAAGACGACACCTTTTGAACGTTTCCTTAGTACAAACTTAAAAAATTAAATTGAAAAGTGGAGTGATCGGTCCTTACATGAGAGACCACAAGTTTCCTAAAATAAGTATTGAAATTATTAGATCGAGAAAACAATGGTACACTCTTTCGAGTATCATGCCTCAAAAATTGTGGTATATTTGCCATCCAAAAAAAAAAAAAAAAAAAAAGATAATATCCATGAAACAATAAACAATATGCCCAGAATTAGAATCAGCCAATCTTATAATAAGATAATATTCTAAGAACAAAAAAAAAAAAAAAAAAAAAAAAAGAAAGAAAGAAACATGTCAACACTATTTAATGTATAGTATTGCATCCTTAATTCAATATGGATTTTGAAGGGGGGATTTTAATTAAAATAAACACCCATTTAAAGTTTTTAAACAACTTCAAAAGCACTTAGGACAATCGGAATATTAATGTTCGTCACAAGAATTCTTCGAAAGTAAAATGCATTATTTAAACTTATAAATATACAGTTTGTTTTTACTGACTTATTGTTTTTACTGAGTAATACTTACAATGTGGGTAAATTTGTCAGACCAATGAAAGCTTCCGGTTCAATTTCTGTTATAGTTGGGTTGTTATCCATTAATCTGTGAAGAAATGTAATGACATAATTTCAATTATACAGTACTGTAATCTATATACAATAGTTGGTGTTATATTACAATTTGTGAGGATTGGTTGACTGATCTCATTTGATGAGCACTCTTATTTCTTACAATATGAAAACAAAATGAAATTACCTTCGCAGTTAAAGTCGACAGTTGTATGAAAAAAAAAAAAAAAACTATTACGTTTATCTTAATTTTAGATATTGTCCTTTATCATTGTATGTCAAGTGTTAATATCTAGAGACTACCACTTTATTGAAATGTGTGAAATTCACACCAGCGGCTATTAAGCAAATTTGCAAAACAAATCCGTAAAAGTTTTGTTTGGTGTGATCTGTCACATAAAATTTATTGTTGAAAGAAAATATCCGGGTATTCACTACGCATGAGTAAGGTTTGTTAGTTCGTTACGATTATAAAGAAAACTAATTTATATAATGCATAATTTTCTTCATAATTTATAAAGAACGAAAAAATTAGTTAAGAAAGAAAAAAAAAAATTATTTTTGATCAAATTTCTAAAATTTTGTTACAAACGATTGATTAAATATCTTGTTTCTGTCACAGTCTATACACAGATATTAAACCAATAATAATCGTACATGGCGAAAGATAAAAATACCACTATTGAAGTAACCGTTTGTAATAATTTTCTCAATAAAACAAAGGAAAAAAAAAATCTGTAAGTAGGAGTCCAAACTTTGCGCCCATTCTTTAAATGAGTGAGTCAGTAAAATAATTTCACATTAAACAAAAAGGGAAGTAAATAAATTACTTGCTAAAAAATAAAGAAGTTTATTAGCTAAATGGTAAAGTGAAAAGAAATATTCAACTGTACTTTTTAAAATATGTTTAATATGAGTGTCCATAAAAGCATAAACAAAAAGTGAATGATAATTAATTTTTTTTTAATTAAAAAAAGGTCACATAAAAAAAGCTAATTTATTTAAAACTATTACAGTTCTATGGATCAACCATTCATTTTAAAGGTATTGACGAGTTCTTTTGAAGATACCCATATGAAAAATTTACATCTTCTGGAAGGTACTCCCAAGGGGGAAGTGATGTTTCCACATGCACACAATTATTTTACTGGTTTACTAACATTATTAAAAATTCATATTAATGTCACAATCTTTCGTTAAAAGTAATCTTCATTTTAACATTTATACAAAATTTTGACCTATATTGCTACGTTAAAAATTTTGAAAAAAAAAATGGATGATAACGCCACCTCTCTATCCGAAGACGTAATCAGCACCCGTAATTTATTATATACACACAGAGAGACAGACAAACGGACAAACATTTTCTAAAAATGGTCTAATCTTGTTTAAGGCATCTGAAAATGTGTAAATCCATCGAAAACTGGATGCCAAATTTTTTTAAGAATCGAATACTTTCTTATAGAAAGTATAGTATATATAGAAAAAAAAAAAAAAAAGAATTTATGAAAAAATAAAAGACGCATTTCTTGAACTATTTTCTGAATTGCATAAAACCGACTTTTTTTGGGCATTTAGTGTTATACTTCTCTGTGGTGAAAATCGTTTGTATTTATCATGAAAATAATTTAAATAAGTAATAATTTAAATTAATAATTTGGACAGCGTTAATTTGTAAAGAAATATTTCGAGGATAATCTTGTGGTGGCCCTAACAAACTAGACCTTTAGGATATTTAGCACAGGTATAAAAGGTGTCAGTTGACAATACAGAATTGGCTAACCCAAACAGCTGACTAGAAAACATGAGTTAAAAAGGGAACTAGCTGAACTAGTCTCCAAAACCCCCAGACTAAGAAGGTTAATATTATCAGTTAAGACGGCTATATCTGACAATATTAACCTTCCTAGTCTGGGGTATTGTTTTGGAGACTAGTTCAGCTAGTACACTTTTTAACTGAAGTTTCCTAGTCAGCTGTTTGGGTTAGTCAATTCTGTATTGTCAACTGACAACTTTTTTTTCTGTGTTACACTGCTTTCAATACAATGAATTTAATAAATTTAATATTGTATTTAATGCACATGTATGTGAATATTTTAATTTTAAGATCGTAACTTCCAAAACTGCTTTATAATCTGCTCCCCATCCCTTTAAATGAGAAATGTATCACAGCATTAAATTTGGAAATACAAAATTCTTCGCCATGTTTCAGGATCAACAATGTCATGTGGTGTAATACACATGCATTCTTAAAAAAAAAAAAAAAAAAAAAAAAAAAAAAAAATCCTGTCTTTGACAGAGTATTTTTTTTTAGTTAAAAAAGCTTCACCAACTATTCAGAAGATAGCACCAACATATATTAAGAAGATATAACCATCTATTCAGAAACCATTATCAATACATATCCAAAAAAAAAAAAAAAAAAAAAAAAAATAACCAAAAAATATTCAGAAGCCATAAACCATACATATTTTAAAGGTCTCGCCATCAGAAGCTATTTTCTATATACGTTCTGAAATTATAGCCAACAAATATTCACAAGTCATAATCAATACATATTCAGAAAGATATCGACAACACATAGTTAGAATCCAGCATCAATATGTGTTCTAAAGATATCGCCAACAAATAATCAGAAGCAATCATCAATATATATTAAGAAGATATAGCCATCTATTCAGAAACCATTATCAATACATATCCAGAAGAAATAGCCAATAAATATTCAGAAGCCATAAACCATACATATTCTAAAGGTCTCGCAATCAAATATTCAGAAATTATTTTCTATATATATTCTAAAATTATAGCCAACGAATATTCAGAAGACATAATCAATATATATTCTGAAAGATATCGCCAACACATAGTTAGAATTCCATCATCAATATGTGTTCTAAAGATATCGCCAACAAATATTCAGAAGCATCATCAATATAAATTAAGAAGATATAGCCATCTATTCAGAAACCATTATCAATACATAACCAGAAGAAATAGCCAATAAATATTCAGAAGTTACAAACCATACATATTCTAAAGGCCTCGCCATCAAATATTCAGAAACTATTTTCTATACGTATTTAGAAATTATAGCCAACAAATAGTCAGAAAGCGTAACATATAGTACATATTCAGAACATACTTGCCAACATACTAATTAATACTCCATAATATTGTTAACCCCGCCTCCTTTTTCCCCCAGTATCATTTTAGAGCATTTTTTCTTATTTAATTGGAATCGAATTTGAAGAATATTACTCTAAAAATTTACTGGTTTGAAAAAAAGGGCGGGACTAACAAAACTGCGGAATATTAATTAGGATGTTAGAAAGTATGTCAGAAAGATATCACCGGCACATAGTTAGGATCTATCCTCAATATGTGTTCTAACGATATCGCCAACAAATACTCAGAAGCCATTATCAACATATATTCATTAAATATAGACAAAAAATGTTTAAAACCCATCATAAATCCATCTTCAGAAAATATCTCCAAGAATATCCATAAACCATTATCAAAAAATATTCAGAAACCATTCAATTTCAGAAATGTTGATGGTCTTGGATACCAAGATTGGAAATTCGTTTCTACATGTAAGCAAGGAAGAATATCTAGCTTAACAGTAGAAAAAGTTTTTACGAATTTAAAAAAAATATTTTAAGATAGTTAATGTGATATTGATTTGTTTATTTTCAAGTTAGAAAATACACATTTATCAACTTGCAAACTTGAAATTTTTCTCTTAATGTTAAATCTTGCATTGCATTTTAGCATTACAAAAATTTTATTTGCCATAAATGGAGATATATTTACAATCATTATTATTATTATCATCATTAACATTGTTGTTGTTATCAAAAATAAACACGAATATAATAATAATAAAAATATTCATCAACGTTTACATCAATAATTATGAATACTTACAGCAATCGAACATTTGTAAGTCCTTCGAAGGCTGACGGGGAAATAAATGTTAATCGATTGTTGCTCAGATCTCTAAAGGAAGAGATACAAAATATTATAAAAATTACATTTTACCTCTTACAAATTTTTAATGCTTCTTAAACTAAATTATTTACACTATTTTTTTTTTTAATGTTTAACAAACGCTTCAACCCTTTAACTACGGCGGTGGTCAATAGAAGATTCAATGTATTTTAAGGTCCCTCTATTTTCCGAATTTAAACAGCAAGCTTCACTGTTCAACGTTGTTCTAAAATATTGCATTTCAGTAAACAGTATAGAAGATTTTTGAGATTAAATAAGATAGTGCTTATTATTAGGAAATAGTAGTGGAAGGAAGGTGAAATATAAAGCAACACTTGTGTCTACTTTGTTCGCCTGACGAAGGATCGTGTTTTTTTTCGATCCGAAACAATTGTTGCGAGTCTTTTCATTTTATGGTGTTTATTCAAAGTTTTGTACTTATTTATTTTAAACACCAGCTCTGTAATGTTTCCGTATAAGGTGAAATATCCTTGCGTGTAACTGATACTACATTTACATAGGTGCCAACTTTTACAGTTTTTTTTAACACCACTATATCTTTGAAAAAAAAAAAATCATGTTTAATCACAGAAAACTATTAAAAAGTTTCTTAAAATAAAACGTACAAGCGTACAAGTTGGCAGCTATGCATTTACCATGGCTAGATTAAAAAGTGTAGGCGTGGTAAATTAACTTATCACGCCTTATTGATGGATGTAGGCTTTTATTATTATTATTATTATTATTTACGTTTGGTGCTTTAGCTGTGTTTTACCCGTAGTTAAAGGGTTAAAGCACAATTGACATAGCTGAAAAAAAAAAAAAAAAAAAAAAAAAGAAAGGAAAAATGAATAATGAATAATATAAAAATACTCGGTAATAAATGAAAATAATATTTTCTAATTATAAAATCAATCCATTATTATTAACAATAATTGAAAAATGAATTACGATAAAATGCACGCATGCTTCATAAAATTCATTGAAAAATCATGGAAGAAAGTTTGATAAAACATGGACGATAAAAAGGCTGATATCTCTAAACTTTATCTCAATTTAAAAAGCTAAAATGTTTCTACTTCTCTCTCATACCAGTAATTTTGTATAGCAATTTATGTTAGAAAATAAGTCTTAACATTTAAGAGGAAATTTATTTTTGGGGAATAATAGTAGACAATTCTTTAAAAAGAGGCAGGATCGTTGGAACCTTGTATTATCATATTTTAAAATAGGTGGGATACAAGGGGCTAGTGTAGACATATTTTATATTTCTTCCCCCTCCACCCCAAACAAGTGTATTAAATAACATTTTTAATAATTCGAATATTTTTTCACAATAATTTGTCTTTATTTTCCTTAATATAAGCTATTTGGCAAGAATTTTTAAAAATATGATTAAAATAATATATGTATATATATTGTCCACACAAGCCCCATGTCGAGGAGCTAGTGCAGGCTGCCACAGGCGAATTTTTTTATTACTATTTTCGTACCACCATTTTCCTAACATAAAATTTATAATAAATTTATATAGACAAAGTGCAGTTTTACTTGCGAAAATATATTATAAATTTTGTTTTTTGGAAGTAGTGGTACCGGGAAAAAAAAAAGAAAAAAAAAAAAGTCGTTGTAGCAGCCCTGCTAGTGTGAACAAGCTAAATTGAATAATATAATGCATTTCATAAAAATTTATGTAAAACCATAGTAAAATCAGTTCTAGTCTAAATAAAATTATTTTTATGTATTATAACAGTTCTTAACAATGATAAGTCTAAATGTTTAGGACTTATCATTAGGACCTTAGGACTTCTGCATTTTTTTTTTCTTTTTTAAGAGACTTACAAAGGACAAAATCATTCATGCTACGTGTCCATGGCTAACCATGCAACGTTTTGCACATTTAGGAATTTTACTGATGCAGATTTTAATTTAACCGTGAAGATCAAAAGATCCATGAAATTAACCATGCCGATCAAAAGTAACTATCATATATATAATATATATATATTGAATACAATCATTTATAAAACACTATAATTTTAATTATTTGAAATGTTGAAGTGAAATAGCCTAATCTCGTCAAAAAGCAAATAAGAAACTTTCTAAACTTACTTCCCACTCCCTTCCACAAAAACCTTGTTTTTTAAACTGCTGCTGAACAAACAATTGTGTTTTGATGCAACTAGCTCATGGAAATGCCTACCAGTGTCACCAAACTTCAAAAGTTTACAGAATTATTCAAGTTGTGCACAGTAGCTCCATGTCACCACTAGCCCTCTTCTTCCCTATATTCTAATCATTATTAATCATTAATTCATCCAATCATGTATTTTTTCTTAAACGGCCATTTAAATATAAAGCAAGATGACGATCTCCAATGAAAAAAATGAAATATCTTGCTGTCTTCTGCAGTCTTTTGGATCTTCCTCGAGTAATTTAACCACAAATTAGAGGGTTATTATTACTATTATTATTTATTTTTATACAAGATTAATATCATAAATATCTCTACTGAACTCAAGCAGCAGCTGGTATTGCAAAATTTCGAGACTTTTTTTTTTTTAAGTAGTTACCTGTAATTTTGAGGAATGATCTTTGACATATACACTGAAAAAAAATTCTGTAACTGACATCTAGAATTTAAATTGTGGCTCTAGAAAAATAGGTCCATGCCATCTTTATAAATTCTAGTCCCCTTTGAAAGCGAGTTTTAGAAATCCCTATTAGAATTCTAGAGAGTTTGTTTATATTATCGAGGTCAAACCTATTTGAAAATATCTTCAAATAAATGCGAACTCAAGAGGCGGGTTTCAGCAACTATAATCATGGTTTATGACCCAATTCTAGATAATCAAGCGAGAATTTCTCGCCATACAAAAGATTCAGAATATATTGTTTCACCATCTAGAAATGTGTAGACTAGAAATTCTCGATAATTTCGTCTAATCAGTTTATTGGTGTGCCTTTTGCGAATAGCATGGAAATCTATATTTCTAGTTAAGGGATTTAGAAAATGGCCACTTATTCATTCTAGAGGAAGGAGGTATATATTTTTTCTCAGTTTACGAAAGACAATTAATCTTCGAAATGATTAGTCAAATTTAGTGGCAGATTAAAACTTATTGGCAGATATTGGATAAAATGTCCCTAAAAATTGACAACCCTGGCAGAAGCTTCTACTTTTCGTCTTCTCTTTCGTCTTTAATATTCATTCTAGAATTTTATGGTGTTTAGACTTTTTCTAATTGCAGTTCTAGGGTATCTTTTTTCTTCCTTTCTTTTTTCTTTTTAAAATATATATTTGTAACTACTATGTCTTTCACTCAAAGACTAATCTGTATTGGGTTGCAAGAAAACTCATGGCTAAATTATTTAAAATCCAATATATATAGAGAAAAAATTCTTTAGCATGGTAAATTACATACAGAAATGCAAAAGGGAATAAAAATAGTATTTTATTTAAAAAAAGGACATGGTATAATTAATGAGAAAGTATTAGAATGTCATTGAGAGTGAAATTCAATTTAACCAAAATATTTCAAAGGTGTCATTAATTAAATGAATAAAAATTGAAAGAAATTTGCTATTACTTCAATTAATTTACCTTAAAAACTAGTAGGTAATTTGAAATATTAAAAAAATACGTAAAATCAACGTTAATCCGTTCACTTCCAATATTTTATTTTTTTGGGAAAAAAAAAAAAAAAAAAAAAAAAAAAAAGTTAAAAATAAATTATTTGAATATATTTCAGTCTGTAGACATTGAATTTCTTCAGCTGGCAATTCTATCCATCTATTCATGATGGATACAAGTCTAAAACACAAAAACAGAAAACTTTCAGAAAATAGCTCTATATTATATTTCAAACTGATCTCGGGACATATACAGGGTGGCTGAAAAGTTCGGGCAATTGTATTTGTACGGGTTTTTGTCATTGTCATTGTGGTTTTACGTCGCTTTGAACAATTTTAATGAATTCCTCGGGTAATTTAAGTCCAGGAAATGTTTAATTTATTTGTTTTTTATTCGATCTGTTTACATTATGAGCTGCGAAGATGAACGTATCACTGTTATGGAATTGCGCAAGACGGGAACAGTGACGGTCGACATTGTTCGAACGACTGGTTTTAAGCAGAGGACCGTCTACAAGATCGTGAAACGCTTCAAAGAGACAGGTGGGACTGTAGGTCGTCCTTGGAGTGGTCCTTCAACCACTTCCACTACTCCGGAGAACATCAACAAGGTGCGATGACCAGAGCTGTCGAAATCCAGAGCTGTCGATGCGCAAGATTGCCACAGAGCTCAGAACCAGCAGAGAACGCCTTCAAAACATCTTCAAGAGAAAGCTGTGACTTTGTAGTTACAAGATCGCCTGCGTCCGCATCCTTAATGACGATATGAAGGAGAAGCGACTGAAGAACTGCCGCAAAATGCTTCGGCTGGTCGGTGCTGGTCGCTTGAACAAAGTGCTCTTCACGAATGAGAAGACTTTCACTGTAGAGCCGTTCCATAATCGTCAGAATCGACTTCAGATACTCAAAAAAGGTCCGCAGAAGACTACGGCAGCAGAAATAGTCGGCCGCAGCCATTTCTCGGACTCTGTGATGGTGTGAGGAGGAACCTGCGCCTCTGGAAAGACGCCGATTGTCTTTATCCAAAGAAATGTCAAAATCAATGCCGCCAGATATCAGCAACTGATCTTTCGTGACGTACTCAAATCGTGGACGACTCAGCACTTCGACCCAGATGGATTTACATTTCAGCAAGACTGGACTCCGGCGCATTCTGCCAAATTCACAATTGCCGTCTGCGAAGAACTGTTTCCAGGCTTTTGGGGAAGGACATTAGGCCATCAAATTCGCCAGATATCAATCCAATAGATAATTCAGTGTGGCCCATCCTAGAGCAAAAGGTTTCGGCTACATGATACGCTAACATAGAAGTGCTCAAAACAGTTCTGACGTGCTCCTGGGATGAAATTACGGTGGAACACGGTGTGAACGTCGTCGGCAATTTTAAAAAAGGACTGCGCAAATGTATTGAGGCTCCTGGAGATAATTTTGAGCATTTGTTGCAAAAGTGTTTGTTCTAATTTATTGTTATTGAATGAATAAAGATTTTTATTCGTTCAGTTGTGTAGATTCATTTGTTTATGCAATAATTTTACACTGAGGAAACATTTAAAAATATTGCCCGAACTTTTCAGCCACCCTGTATGTCCCAATAGTAGCGAAAGGGTTTAAATAGCACAAGTTAAAGAAAAAGTAAAATTAGTAAACGGTCGTTTTGGAACTTCTAAAATTTCATTATCAGCGTTAGTAAAAAACTAGAAAAATAAAAGTTAAAATACAACAGAATTTATGAAATTAAAACAAGAAGAATAAAATACTAAATCTCAGGAAATTATTATGTCAAGGAAAACAAGCATAGTCTGAAAACCAGCTAAGAAAAGATTTATCTTTCATTTTATTTATTATCTACAAACTTCGAAAAATATGAAATTGATATACAAAACGACTTAATTGATAATATTTAGTTAATATTGATTTATTATTATCACACATGGTTATACATTAACACAAATGGTTTATTATTATCACATATCAAATTTGTTTGCGTCAAACACACAAACAAGTGAAGGATTTTCTTCATTTACGGGCAAAATAGTCTGTAATGCATAAATATTACTTGTGCCTTCTGATTTTGCTCTGTATTTAGACAAAATTAGCTCAATAATTTTAAATTTTTTATCAAGTAATTGATAATATGAAGTGTAACCTTTTTTCATAGTCTAATTCTTTAAATTAATTAAAGCTTTGCATATTTGAGTAATAAAATAGCTTTTTTTTTTTTTTTTTTTTTTTTTTTTTTTTTTTTTTATCTCTGATGTACAGTTGAAAAAATGTTTCAACACTCCGCATGAATTCATTTCCTAATGACAATTCAAATTCAAAATCTCAGATAATAGAATAACGTTACTTACCACCTTGATCAAAAAGTTCCCGGAATCATCACCGATTGGCGTTCTGAGTCACCCGATGTCTTTTTTTTTTCTTTTTTTCTTTTTTAATATTTGCCAGATCTTTCAGCAGTATTTCCTCCAAACTGCATTATGATATTTTGATGTTTGTGAAAGTGACCAAGTGTTGAGCACATCTGTTTTTTAATCATGCTTCGATTTTTGCATTAAAGTTAAAATTGCAACAACGAGTGTGCATTAAATTTTGCGTTAAAAAAATATTCAGCGGCACAAAAACCTTTGAAATGTTTAAAAAGTGTTTCGAGAATGACAGCAGTTTACCAGTGGCATGAAAGCTTTACACTTGGTCGTGATTCTGTCGAAGATGATGAACGCAGTAGTAGATCGTTGACATCGAAAACAGACGAGAACGTCTATAAAGTGAAAGAAATGTTGGACGAAAACCATAAATTAAGAATCGGAGAACTGGCAGAGTACTTGAACATTTATTATGGATCCGTTCAAGACATTCTGGTTAATGATTTGATTTTTGCCTCGAGTTGCAGCAAAGTTTGTGCCAAAAGACCTGAATTTCTTGCAAAAAAGGGACCGCGTCGATATCGCCAAAAACATTATTTAGAAATCGAACCCAGAATTCATGAAACGCATCATTACTGGAGACGAGAAATGAGTTTATGAGTATGACATGCAATGCAGACATCAGGCGAGCGAGTGACGAGCGCCCAATGATCCAAGACCGAAAAAACGACACCGTTTTCAGTTGAAAAAGAAGATGATGCTCAGTTTCATGGATTACAATGATATTGTGCATCATGAATTTCTGCCAGAAAAATCACACAGTCAACAAGGAGTATTGTTTGGACGTTATGAGGTGTTTCTGTGAAGCAATTTGCCTAAAAATAAAAGATCTCGGGGCAAACAACTCTTGAATTTTGCACCATGACAGGGCACCGTCGCATAATGCTATCATTATCCGCGAGTTTTTTACCAAAATCGTAACGAATAACTTTCCGAAGCCATCAGATCCCCCTGATTCATCTCTCTGTGACTTTTTTCTGCTTAATCTACTCAAAAAAAAAAAAAAAAAAAAAAGGACGTTACGGAAACACGTTTTAGTAGCCGATAAGCGATGATAAAATTATCGAATAAGGCTCTGATGGTCAAACCGAAAATCGAGTGCCACAAAAGGTTGGAGAATTTAATTAAGCACTGGCATAAGTGCGTTTCAGTCGATGGGGATTACTTCGAAGGAGAAAACAGCAATTTGTAAGAATAAACTTGCATTTTTAATTTTGTGAATAAATTTCCGGAAATATTTGATCAAGATGGTATTCCTATGTTGGTCATATTCAATATTTCACTAAGCATTTGTCATTTTGTAGGATTGGTTAGATTTTATTTTATTTTTATTTTTTTAAACTTCATATCGTTATTCTTTCATGCTTTTTTACTTTAATATGAAATTTTTATTTTCTAATGCCTAACTGAGATCATATGAGGAAATTTGTATCTTGATATTAGGTATATCAATGTTGAGAATTCATTGATCATTATGCTAAAGTTTACTAAGTTAGCATCAAGTAATCGTTATACAAATGAAGATAATAAAATATAACTCAAAGATTGGTCAGTACGTAATGTGTAAGATTAAGAGGATTACACTTTTTTGATGAATCGTGTTATTTCTCGATGAATTTAATTTAAAGTATTGTTCAGCTCTTATATTTTATCCATGATTTATAAATAGTATATATATATATATACACACACACATATATATATAACGTAATAAAATGCAGCTTACAAGAAAAGCATATTATCAATGCAGTTTCATTCAAAAATTTACATAAATCTAACCATGAAAATAGTAGAATAGATATTAATTAGACCACAACACTCACACTATAAAGAAAAATGAAACCCACTGACGTTAGTGATGAAATTTAATAAAACCAACGACATCAAAAAATGGAATATTCATCAACCAGAAACTTTTAATATAAAAGATGAACATTAACAAATTCAATATCAAGTGGGTAAATAATAATAATAATAATAATAATAATAATAAAAAAAAAAAAAAAAAAAAAAGAATTTCAGTTGCGTACATTCTTTATAGAGCAGATTATCGCAAGATTTCAAAGACTGTAGAGCTGTTTTAAGCCAAAAATCTACAGTGTACGCTCTTATTTTGCGGTAAAACACCTTACATTAAAAAGAGATAAAGACATATAAGCTAAAAACATACTTAACATGTCTACACATGATTGAAGTCACCGGATTCACGCAAGTCGAATTACATCGGCAGTTTACCAAAGTTATACATATATTTAACTGTCAAGTGTAAAGCATCAAATTCTTAAAACAAACCTCTTTGAATTAAAATTATTTCTGATTTCTTGTTCTCCTTTTGTATTTTGGAAGGACTACCTATACACTGATAAAAAAATATACCGCCTTCATCTAGAATGAATAAGTGGCCCTTTTCTAAATCCCTTAACTAGAAATATAGATTTCCGAGCTATGCGCATAAGGTACGCCAATAAACTGAATAGACGAAATGATCCAGAATTTCTAGTCTACACATTTCTAGATGGTGAAACAATATTCTGAATATTCTGAATCTTTTGTGTAATAAGAAATTTTTGCTTGATTATGTAGAATTGAGTCATGAACAAATATTATAGTTGCTGAAACCCGCCTCTTGTGTTCGCATTTATTTGGAGATATTTTCAAATAGGTTTGACCTCGAAGAGAGTTTGTTAACTCTCTAGAATTCTAATAGGGGTTTCTAAAACTCGCCTTCAAAGGGGACTAGAATGTATAAGGATGACAGGGAACTACTTTTCCCAGAGCCACAATTTAGATTCCAAATGCCAGTTACAGAATTTTTTCTCTGTGCATATTTAGGACTAATTATATATTTTTATACGCAAATAAGAATAATTGAATATACAGCATCGACATCATATTAATTTCTTATTTCTAAAACATATAAATGTAAAAATAAAAAAAAAATTACTAAAAGTTATTGTTCATGTAAATATTTTTAAACTGATCATTGAAATTCATCTACTTACAACTTGTACAGGTTTCGCAGTCGGAGGAATCTTTTTGGAGGCAGAACTGTGATAAAATTATACTGAAGAATTCTATGAAAAGAAAAAAAAAATGCACATTTCTAAGTGTAACAACTTTAATTAAAATTATTAGAAGTGTCACATATAGGATAGTTACAATTAAACTTCGATATAAACGACATACTGCAACTAAAACAGGTAAGCGAATTGTCACTGAATTTGGTACGTGGACGATTTATTAGATTCCCATAGTACCCATAGTGTTTAAGGAATGTAAAAAAAAAATAGATTAAAAAATGTACACCAGATGGCACTTTGTAAGAGAAAATGTGATGAATCGCATCGTATCAAAAACTAATCGATAAATATTCGATTTGTTTATGCATACCATATGACATCAAGAGGACATTTTGACAACTCTGAGTGCATCTTAAGAATCATCCACATTCTTAATTTGGAGGCAATCAGCTCACTCATTTTATCTGCGAGTTAGTCGTGATAGTTGAAGTTCAATCATAGCTACCTTGTGTAACAAAGGGGAAAAAATCGATACTTTTTATAAGTAAATGACACATGTTATGAATTTCGTAAAAAGTTTTACATCAAAATACAATATAATTATCTCATAATTAAAATACTAAAAAACTGAAGTATGCAAACAAAAAAGTATTTTTCCTATGAATAAATATATGTAAAATAACTTTTATCGACTTTTTATGGCATTCAAGATATGATGAAAATTATTCATTAAATTAATTTTGAGAAATTTTGGTTATGGTAAATAAAATACACTGGCAAAACTTTCATCATACTATGCAATAGAAATATGTTAAAAATAATCTAATTAATAGAAACAATGAATTAATTGAATCACCTATATATATATATATATATATATATATATTAAATCTACTATGAAACTAGTAAAAGTAATTTTCCAAAAAGTTTATTATTCAATTTTTTAAAGGTAATTATTCAATCATAAATATATACTTACAACTCTCCTAATGTCCAATATTTTGAAAAGTCAGTCTTTAGTAAATCCAAACGATTAACACTGAAGTCCCTAAAAATATTAAAAATACATAATATTTACTTCAGACTTTAAATTTCCTAACCATAAATCTATAAAAAGGATTAAAAATAGAAATACACAAACATATCTATGTATATTAAACAGTTTAAAATTGTTTGGGAAAAATTACTTACAGCTTTCTTACTTCTTGTGGTAAGTCGTCTGGCAGCATCGATAAGTTTTTGCGCATACAAAACACGAACAAGCCTACACAAGTGCAATTTTTGGGACAAACAAGGTCTAAAAATACAAACGGAAATAAAAGAATAAGTTTGAAATTAAAAAGTAGAAAAATATAAATTAAAAAAAAATAATAATAAAGATTTCAGAGACATCAACTTGTATATGAAGTCAAAAGAAAGAAGAAAAGTTAAGGGTATAATTTTAGATTAAATAATAATAATAATAATAATAATTATGAAACGAAGATTTTGAAACTTTAAGAAATGTTTGTAATACAATAAAGTACTTTTTATACTAGGCATTTATTTATTTATTCATTAATTACTGTCATTTTGTTCTTACCATAACAGACCAATTCATATTAATGGTTCTTTATTTCCTAGATTTTGCAAGACTATATTTTACCATTATTTTTAAACAGTAATCTTTTGCAATATTTTTATATAAGAAAATAATACTTTTCTTAAATAGTGATATATAACTGCGTTCAAATATCAACAAAAAGGAATATCGTACATACGCTCTTTTCAAATTTCGTTGGAATGCCTTTAAAAAGGACAAATCGGCAGTACTCAGATAATTTACTTGAAGTGTGGTTTCATGTTACCTTTAAATCATATCTTCAATATAGATGCACAGTTCAGGTTTTATTCAACCCGAACTCGTGAGATAAATTTTAAATCAACCTAGAAACCAAACTGAACCCGACAAAATTCTTTTCATCGACTCGAAAAGCAAACCTAATCCGCAATAGAGAATTTTTACGACCCACACCAGACTTCTTTATATCCTACCCGAAACACGATATATTATTATCCGAATATGAACCAAAAACTAAATAAAAATTAATAATTCATCTAAAAATCGTATAATTTTTTTAAAGTTATAAAATAAACAGTTGGTAAATCCCTTTAAAAAGAATTAAAAATAAAATCACTAATACATTAAGTTAAATATTTAAGAATCTGAAATATAGACTAATAATAACTTTTAGCCATTTATGTGGGTTACGTACTTTTTTTTTTGATGAATTTCCTAAATGCTGAGATTCCCTTTCAACCAAAAACAGCCTTTAGTTTTTGTGTCCATCTTTCTCTGTCCTGAGCATCTTCCTCGTCTAATCCATTCTCTGTCATGCCCTTCGTAAGCCCGTCTTTCCACCTTTTCTGCGGTCTTCCCCTCCTGTTTTTCCCTTCAGGTTTCCAGTTCAGTACAAGCTGTGGTATTCCATTCACATTCATCCGTTGTACATGTCCGTACCAATGCAGCCTCTTCGTGTCTATTTTTGTTATGATATTCGTCTTAACACCCATCCTTGCTCTTATTTCAATATTGGTCTTTTTTTCAAGTCTTGAAGTTCTGGCCGATCGTCGCCAGAAGTCATTTTCTGTAGATAGCAGTGTTTTTTCGCTCGCAAACTTGATTGTCCATGTTTCTGCTCCATACAGCAGAACACTTTCTATCAGGGTATTGAAGATGGTTCTTTTGGGTTATGTACTTCAAGTGTACAAAAATGTTCTTTGTTCAGTTTTGTAGTGTATTGTTTAATGCTTAGATTCTTAAAAAAATAATAATAATAATAATAAAAATAAATAAAAATAAAATAAAAATAAATGTTTTGTTTATTGCTTTTTCTGATATCGATGTTTACTTTACTATAATTACCGAAACGTCAGTGGAGGTTTCCATTTGGAGAATGGAGACTCAAAATGCTTTTGTCTGTTTATCTGTCTGTATGTCTCTCGACCGCAGCCGCAAAAATCACCCTATTGACTTGCAATTTGGTACACATCTGCATGAGACAAACAGAATTAGCTGTACAGTTTTGGGTGTGTATTCTATTTGTAATTCGTGTGCAGGAAGACACCAAAGTTTTTCTTGTCATTGAGGCCTATTGACAGAATTTGTATGTATTGCAATAGTGGCCGTAAAAATCTCGCAACTGACTTGAAAATCCGTAAACATGTTAAGGAGCTATATATAGAAACAGCTGTATAATTTTTGGTGTACATATTGTTTATTTTTCGAATACAGAGACACATTAAAATTTTTCTTATCATTACGGACTATGGGCAGATTTTCATTTAACCCGTTAACGCCCAAATTAATTTCGCAAAATATTCAATTCTAAATTAATGTAGACAACTGACAGTAAAACATATTAAATGAATCAATTAATTTAAAGCCTATACTCATTTGGGGACGTTTAGTGTTCTAGCGAAAACACTTCGAGATAATAGATTAATCTCCTATTATATGCTGACAAAGACCTCGAAATAATTACAATGTATATTACAATATATATTATTATTCAACTTGACTTAAGTTGGTATAGCTGAGCAATAAACAAATTTAAATGCGATGAATGAAAAATCATAAAATAACTATCCAAATTATGTAATTATAATTAATAGCAAGCATATAAAACTTTGAGGGATCATTTAGAATGATGCTATAAACTGTCATTAAAAAGCAGAAATCATTCCAAGAAACTACAAAATATATCCGTGCTATTTTATTAACTGTCCTCAAATGAGAACGCTGGGCGTTAATGGGTTAAACTCATTTTAACATGATTACACTGCATTTAACAAAATAAAAACAACATGCGTTATTGAGGTGCTTTAAAGCATGATTTCGAAAGAAAATGTATATGAACCATAGTTAATATATATTTGTACAGGACATTACAAAAGTCTTCCGACAATGTTACGTAAATATCAAAATTATGCCAAATTTAGAAATGCTACATTCAGCATACTGGAACTTTCATACATTATTAAGATACATAAATGCATGTTTTCTCTGTCAAAAGGTATGTTTAGACAAAATAATTTATTTACAGGACCACACAAGAATACCGATGACATTGTATTCTGTAATCATCCAAATGATGTTAAAACTGGTTTAAATTAATAAGTTACAAAAAATTAGTTGTACATACTTTTATGTAATAAAAGCATGTTTTAATAAATTTAAAATATGTATGAATTTATGGATGGTGCTATACTCGTCCCCGTGGTGCGTCTGTGCTGAAATGTAAATCATAACCATATCCTACCGAAATATACTTATGGTACAAATATTTCGCCTTTTCAGGGATGGAACACGGGCGCAGAACTCATACCACTATCAGTACAAAAAAAAAAAAAAAAAAAAATTCAACTTCCTAAATCAATGATATTATAGTTAGAGAAATTTCTTAAACAAATACCGGTAGGAATTCTGCGCCCGTGTTCCAACCTGCCTTTTGGGATACTTCATTTATGGTGTTGAATTTTAGATGGTTTAGGTGTAGTTTATGGAGGTGCTAGTTAGTAGCATTATTAGCCTACTTCGATAGATAAATTAACTTTGAAAAAGCAACGAAAATAATTAAAAGTAATTTAAATAAAATAATTACCACAAAGTAGTTCGTCATCTCCATTTGGACAATTCGGTATTCCGTCACATAATTTACTTAGAGGCAGACACGAGCTTAAATTGTGACATTTATACTGCCCGGGGCAATTATAAGAATCTAAAAAGAAGTAAAGAAATTTTAGAATTTCATAGAACAATATAAAATATAAAATGCATATTTCTGTTCGAAATGCAATATATATTAAGCTTTAATTTTCTTTTTTTTTTCATACTACATGCAAATTTTTTGGATTTAATGCTATTGGGTTGTTCGGAAAGTAATTTTGTTTTTCTCAGCAGAGGGCTTAATTGTATTTTTTTGACACCATCTTCACAATTAAGCTGCATTACCAATATATATTGTGACAGCTGATATAGCAAGGCTTGCTGGTGGAAAAGTTCGTTTTATTCTGCACAACAGGTTTTGATTGGTGTCCTAACCAAATAAAGAAAATCGGAAGCGACCTTTTCGGCTTATTTTATTTTTGCTATCAAAAAAGCGAAAGTACTGTTCAAACAATGAAAAAAGTATTCGATGTGTATTCAGAAAATTTGTTTAAAGAACGCCAGTGTCAAAACTGGTTTACCAAATTTTGTTCCGATAATTTGTCGTTGAAGGCGCATTACGTTCTGGAAAACCAGTTTATGCTAATTAAGACAAAATAAAGTATTGATTTATGAAAACTGCCAAATTACAACTCGTGAGATCGCTAAGAAACCGATCAAAGTGGAATATATAATCCAATAAAGTATTTATACAATGTAAGAAAATCGTCTTTCATTTTCAAAGGAAAAAACATAATTATTTTCTGAACAACCCAATACAACGTAGTGGCATTTTTTTTTTTTTTTTTTTTTAATTGAAAAATGAAAAAAAAAAAGAATGAAAAGATTTTATTAGTCGAACTGTTTTAAATTGTAATTCTATGGATATTGAAATAGATGGCTTCTCCAGTAATAATAATAATAATAATAATATAATTAGGCTTATGTTTAGTTTCAAGATTCAGTATTGTAAAGTTTCATTTTGTTTAAATTTTAAGCAAATTTTTAAACATATTATAGTTATAAAATAACTTTTAATTGTGGAAATATAAACAATGTTCACTGCATGGAGTTTTAGTGAATATGTGAATCTGAAATAGCGAGAGATTTATGAAGTTTTCGATTAAGTTAATGAACAGTGACATATTAATCATTTCTCCTTTGGAGAAGCTAAGCACGAAACTTATTAGCTTTACATCGAATTGTTAATTTTTAAACTTTTTTTTTTGTATCTAATTATTTTGAGCGAATATAATTATATTAATATAAATAATATTTTCTTCAATGTTAAAAAAAATACTGAAATTAGTAAAAATATCCTAATAAATTTGATTTCCTTGCAAACTTTGGATTTCACGTAAACACGCAGTTTTGTGAAATTATGATGTCGCTCTGAATCAATAGTATGACAGCTTAATTTTTCAAAGTTACTTCTACCCCTAAGACCGTGGAAGCTTTATTTCCCTACTGATATTACGCTAAAGATTTTGCGTAAGGATTACGTAAAGATTTTGGAAGTCACAAGAAATTGCCTTAATTAGTCGTGGTATAGTTCCGTTTTACAGAAAATTATCTAAAATAATAGCTGTTGCTTTAACAGATATAGCATAACGCTAGTTATACGATTCTATGATTATTTATTACTTTTAAATGGCTACGAGCAAGAAAAAGATATTGCATCAAGAAAATGCAGTTTCATCCAGTTTCTCTTCAGATTATTGCAAAATGAAAAAGTTATACTTTTAATACACAATGTTGTTTCATCATTGTAAATGTAACTCAATTGTAGTTCAAATATAAATGTTCTTTCACAGTAATACTTATGCATTGGGCATGCTTGTTTAAAGACTGCATGAAAAGAATATGCTAGAATAACATTTAAACTAGCAAAAATTTTCTATATAATCTTTTCATCTAAAATAATAAGAACCAAGCAAACCCGTGCGAAATTTTTGCACTTTATTTCTTTTCTTATTTACTTTTAAAATTTTAAACTCATAAATATTATACCAATTTCACCACCTAATTAAAATTTTAATTTACCAGAAGCCAAATTATTATTAGAACCAAATTAATATTGTGCAATAGTGAAACCCAAATCATTCAAAGACAGGTTTCAGAGTAAAATTCATGGTTGACGACCCAGTTTTCATACTTCCTCAGGCAATACAGTTTTATTATAGGACCCCCATGACCCCTTCTAAATTTTTGTCACCAAACTGGCGATGATATTTTATTTATTTGTTTTGGCATAATTTTTTGTTTAATATTGTTTAATATTGTTTCCTTTAATATTGTCCATTTATAAATATTATTTTTTTTTATTCTTGCGTATTTTATTAATTACATCACTATCGTATCGTTTCGACAAAATGTAATCGTAATTGGTCCACGTTAGAGAAATATTATATAGATAATTGCAGCATTATTAGTATTGAAACATTTATAAGTATTTTTTTGTAATTTTTTATTAGAGCACTGCAAATTTTGATCGCATTTACGTTACCACAATTTTTTATAGTGAATGTTTCATAGAAAACTTTAAAAATTTAACCCTTAAATGCATGGATTTTTTTCCCAAAAAAGTTGTATCTGCAAGAAACTTTTATTACGTAGAAAACGCAACGAAAGAAAAAAGAAACAGATTTATTTTTTATGTAATGGGCTAATTTATATGTCGTATATAGATTAAATAATGGAAACTTTCCCAAAGACTACCAAAAATCCTTTATTTTCATGTTGTAGAAATGATACACTATGCATTTAAGGGATAAAAGGCTAAAATTTTTTTAATTATTTTACTTTTATAGTTATTTTTACTTTCTTCTATATGTAATATAGAGAAAGTATTAGATTCGCGAAAATTTTCGACCTCCGTTTTTTGACGGATCTACACGTTTTGGGATGTCCTGAACACGAATTGATAGTTTTTAGAAAATGTCTGTCTGTCTGTCTGTCTGTGTGTCTGTATCATTTTTTTGTGGACGCTGTATCTCACGAACATATGAATGAAATTTAACCAAACTTGGTATTTAGTTGCACCCTGACATGAACTGGTGCCCATTAGATTTGGGGATCAATAGCTCAACAGGTGGCGCTGTAATCGCATTTTATGCAAATTTTTAACATGGCAGCATAGGACAAAATTCCGTATAAATGGGCATAATGAGAGTTATTTTAAACTTGTGATTGTAAAATTAATTTGAATTATTGATGATAGTAGTAGTTAACTAGGAAAAAAAATTGTGCATAGGGGGGCATCGGTTCCCCCCCTGGGGGGGGGGGAAATACCCCCCCGGGGGGGTTAAATTTTGAAGATGGGTATCATTCGAAAGATCTCGTCAATACCTTTAAAACGAATGGTTGAACCATAAATCTGTGATAATTTAAAACAAAGTTATCGATTTTTTTTACTTTTAACAAAAAAAAAAATCGTATTTTTTTTTTTTTAACGAAATGTTACCAAACTTGGTATTTAGTTGGTCCCCGACATAAACTGTTGCTGATTATATTTGGGGATCAATAGCTCAACAGGTGGCGCTGTGATAGCATTTTATCTAAATTTTTAACATGGCAGCATAGGACAAAAATTCGTATAAATGTGCATAATAAGAGTTATTTTACACTTGTGTTTGTAAAATTAATATGAATTATTGATAATAGTAGTACGTAGCTAGGAAAAAAATTTTGTGCATGGGGGGGCATCGCTTCCCCCCTGGGGGGGGGTAAATTTCGAAGATGGGTATCATTCGAAAGGTCTCGTCAATACCTTTAAAACGAATGGTTGAACTATAAATCTGTGATAATTTAAAACAAAGTTATCGATTTTTTTTTACTTTTAACCAAAAAAAAAAAAAAAAAAAAAAAAAACTTAGAAAAAAATTCTATTTTTTCTTTTTTTTTTTTTTTTTTTTTTTTAAATATTGTTAGTGATTGAATATGTATTAATTTTCACAAAAAAAAAAGAAAGGAAAAAAAAAATCATTTTTTTTTTTTTTTAAATATTGTTACTGATTGAATATGTATACGAAAATATAGAAGAAAGTCTTGTGGTGGCCACAACATACTAGTTATTTTTATATTTACTCACCACATTCCTCTTCATCGCCTCCTCCGATGCAATCCCATTTGTTATCACAAACGTATATTGTAGGAATGCAGTATGAATTAGGGCACTTCACATAATCTTCTGGACATACGAAATCCTCTAACAAAATAGAGACAAGTACCAGTTGTAATTGAATTTTTAGTTCAAATCTTTCACAATAAAAAGTATGAAATAAAGCATATAGGAAGTACATACAACAAACATTACAAGGTAATTTTTGTGCATATTACACAAGAATTATATAGACACGTAATACAACATTTTTAATTTTGCTTAAAAAAAAAAAAAAAAAGGAAATTTTATGCAAGTATGTTGCAGCTGTGTTGATATCAGATATGACATTGTGGACTATACACTTTCTCTTAGTATATTAACTGATATACAATTTCATTTTCATATTTCCTAAAACTAGTAAAAAATTAATTGATACAAAATTTTTAGGTTATATTTCAAGTAACAGAGTGTTGTTTAATTTTAGGTTTTCTAACACATAAGTTCGAATTAATTATCCCCATTTCACGTGAAACTTTTAGTCAAAAAATGCTTTTGTCTCACACTAAATAGCCTTTTCGCATTTGGTCTGTCCGTCACCTGAACAGTTTTCAACTTTATGGAATTCATTGGCACGTGAACGTGGATTATATATATATATTTGCGTTTTGCATTTATATATACATTTATATATAAACGCAAAATACTACTAATTAACTCATTCATTTATATATCACCTATCAACGCTGAGTCCAAACCGCTGAAGCTGAAAATATACCTATTGGACAGTAGGTTCCTTTCATGAAATAGGGGTTCACAAAGAACGGATTTAATCCTTTCAGAATTAAGCTACACAGTTGTGTAGGTTAGACATCTACATATCCACACGCATTTTTGCATCTTCAGCAGTCGTATGTAACAAAAACATGGAATGAATGATCGTACACTGTTAAAAAAAATGCAATTTTGCTGCCAGAAATTCTCTGTAATTTGAGAAAAAAGTCGTAAATTACGGAAAAATTACGTTGACAAAACGTATTTTTCTGTAATTACAGAGAATTTTTGGCAGGAAAGTTGCATTTTTTTAACAGTGTACTAATTCCCAGAAAGTGTAAAGTATCATTTTCAATCATCAAATGGTATTGTACTCCATATTTTCCTATCAGCCGGCAAAAACAGAAGAACGTAATGTTTTAAGGTAAAAATGTTCCGGTCGGAAAGCGTTAACAAAATTTAACCTGAACATTTAAGGTGTTGAAAGGGGTGTGGAAGTTGTTTTAACTTTATCACCTTATCTATACAGTGGTCTCCGACAAAAGCTTCAAATTTAGCAGACTGTCTCCTCATAGGCCCTAATTAGGGTAAAATAAGAGAATATTCTGAAATTTAATCCTTAAGGGGCGAAAAGTAGTATCTCTTGCAGTTCTATCCGTTCTTCGCACGTGGAAAATCGCAGTGGTTTCCTGTAGAAGATTGGAGTTTAGCAAAAATGTCTGCTCTTAGGCTCCAATTAAGGTAAAAGAAAAAAATCTTCCAAAATGTAACCCTTAAAGGTGTGAAAGGGGTTTTCTAGCAGTTCCACCCGCTCTTCGCACATACAAAATCGCATTGGTTTACTGTTCTAAAATTTAACAAAATGTCTCCTTTTATGCACTAATTAAAGTAAAAGAAGAGGCTCTTCCGAAATTAAATCCTTGAGTAGTGTAAGAAGGTGTCTAATAGTTCTACCCTTCGCACGTGGAAAACCGCACTGCTCTCCACTAAAAGTTTTCAATAGGTTTACACAAAGATTGCTCTTTATCAGAACTCAGAATAAAAAATTTCTTGTTAACAGGTCAAATTATTTGGCTCTGCTTTCAATTTTTCTTTTGTTATTATTTTCTCGAGCGAAAAATGGGTAGAACTGAACTGTTAGAAATCCCTAATATCACAACTGGAAAAATGACAAATGAACTGAGTTTACGTGATGATAACTTCTGAAATAATACTCCAAATCGAATCAAGGTTAAACAGCTAACTTATCATGTTACAAATATTTTAGATGCGTTCGTTAACCAAGTTGTTTAAGCCACCATAAGCGCCGATACACAGCTGCAAACGTGTCTTGAAATTTCGGCAATTGGCCGCAAGTCCTCGGGCAACAATCTGTCCCACTCACGAAGCAGTGATTGCTTCAGCGACTCCAAACCGCTGTGGCATTTGGCAGATGCCTTCGCCTCCAAACTCAAGCACCCGCTATAGTCCATGGGGTTTAAATCCGGCGAGTAGGGGGCCATTCCGTAGAAGAAATGAAATCGAAAAAGTGGGCTCTGCACCACTCCTGGGTCATCTTCGCCTTATCAGCTGAGGTGGAGTCTTGTTGAAACGTCCAAAACCCATTCTGGAAGTGCTGGTGGGCCCACGGAAGTACCACAATCTGAAGAATGTCACGCTGGTACACATTTTGTTTGATTTTGGCCCCTTCTTCAATGAAAACGAGAGGGGTCTTGCCGCTGGCGCAAACGCCACCTCACACCATGGCAGACTGAGGTTTTTGTTGGTGTTCCAAGATTGCCGATGTGCCGGGAGCGTTGGAGGACCAATATCTGTCTTTTTGGGGGTTGTGCACCTGCTGCAAGGTGAACAGCTTCTCGTCCGTCAAGAGGATGCTCCCCCATCGTTGAGCTGCAAACCGAAGCTTGAGTTGCCGGCATTTTTGGAATCGTACCCGCTTGTTGCCTTCCGTGAGCTGCTGCGGGAAGCTGGCTTTTGCTTTTGGAACTTATATGGCTTGAGATGCAGTTCATTTTTGGCTATTCGGCTAACAGCTTCACGATTGATTCTGGTCTCACGGGCGATTTTTCTCATGGCGACTCTCGGATTTCGCTTGACTCGATTCTGGATGACCTTGCGGTTCCTGGGCGTGTTGATGGTATGTTTTCGTCCTCTTCCAGGACGATTGTCTTTATGGGCAAGCCTTAAAACGTCTGATGGTCTTGGATATAGTCTGTCGCGGCACATTGAGTAAACGAATAATTTCACACTGCCGTTTCCTTGACGAAACATCTCCAAAATTGCAATACGTTTGTTTGACATTCCAAAAGGAAAAGAAAATATGTGAGCTCACAGTCGTAAATGCATATACTAAAAAAATGCATGGGTATTTTAACAGAACAGCTTTTATTTCTATACGTTACAATTATTTCACGTCAGGATGTGTTAAACATTGTCTCCGTTATTTTATGCCACCGTGTATATCTTGTATGAGTTCGCAGGGCAACTTGCTCCTCACCCCCCAAGTGACAGCTCTGAAAATTCATCAACTCGATAACTTTTGAAATACTTAATCAATTCGAACCAAATTCGGACAGTGGACTTATCATTAAAATATCTTAAATGATTTCGCTGGGCATGTTTCTTCGCAATTTTATTCCCAAGTTGCGGCTGCTTGAACGCCACCACCTGAAAATTTGTTATCACGATAACTTCTGAAATACTGAATTTATACAAACCAAAGTTGGAAAGGGGACTTATCTTACAAATGTCTTGGATTAGTTAAGTGAGCAACTTGCTCCACCAGTTTATTTTCAAGTGGAGATTACTTAAAAATTTGTCAACACGACAACTTTTGAAATACTGAATTAATTCGAACTAAATTTGTAAAGTAGACTTATCTTAGAAATGCATTTGATATGTTCTTTTGCGAAATTGATCTACCATCTTGTTTCCATGTGCCGGTCACTTGAAAAATTCGAACTTACCCGAAAAAAGTATTTATGAGCCGATTTGTTAAAAAATTTATACGCACATAGGCCTAATCAATTTTTTTCAACAAGTCCATTAATAAATTTTAGCGCCCATTTTGAAAGAAGTTGCTAGCTACTTGATAAGCAAAAAGAAATAAACTTGCCCTTCCAAATGAGCCAAAAAAAAAATTGTGTTAATTATTTTCTTCGTGTGAAGAATATGTAGAACTCCTAGTATTTAACGTGTGTGAAATTATAACAAACTGAAACACATTTTTTTTAGGAACACTTATCATTGTGAAATAAAATTTAAAATATATTTCTTCCTTTCTGGAGTTTACGTATTTTGTCAAAAGCATATTTTTTTTCGTGGTTTTTGTTGTTAAATTTATTGCAATAGTTTTTTTCATTAAATACTTAACATAAATTAGTAGCTATGTAACGATAAATTTCAAGGAATTGGAATAATATACCACTAGAGAAGTTTAGTAACATCAGTATTACCTAAAAGCTTCCAGAGAAATTTAATTTGGAAGTGAATTAAAGAAACGTACATTCTTATACATATATTTATATAGAAAACATATCTCCAAAGTAACGGATCTAAATTTATTAACACCAAGTTCAATGTGACAGTAAACTATACTTAAGAATTCAAAAATATAGAAATTATAAAATACATTAAGCCAATTTACAAAACTTTTTACTTTCTTTATGAAAAATTTAAATAAAATTTTGTAAATTATACTTCATTGTAAATTTCAAAAGCTATAAAAAATTTATGTCATGATTTATTACATGAATGGTTTTAAGAATTTAATAATAATCTTTAGTTAAAAAATAAAAAATAAAAATAAAAATAAATAAATATTACATTATTTTAGGAAAAAGTAAGCCAGTTGGACTCTTATCTAGTAATTTATCTAACATTTACCTGGAAAGTTTCTTTCTTATGATGTTTTATCTTATTTTTACATTTAACTTTTATCTCTAATTCAGTAGCATTTTTATCTAGAATGAGAAAACAGTTATCAAAAATACTTAGGATGAATAAAATTATGTGCATTTTCTTTGAGATCCACTTAACATAATTTAAAAGCCGATAAAATACGTCTAATGACAATATTTACTTACCACAATTCCTCAAGTGCGTAACATCTCTGCAACCTAAATGATAACCATATTGATCAAATTCGTAACGACAACGATATTTTATTGGTACATAATGTCCCGTATTGCATCGTAAGTATTCAGTAGAATTTGTACAATTTTCATTCGATTCGATAGCTAGAGAGAGGAAAAAAAAGAAGCAATATTAGTTTATAAATGTAGCCTGTAAAGCCGTATTTTTGTAAGATTAAGATATAACATTATTACTTACAATTACCAAAGCATTCTAATGCCCCTATGAGGTGATATCCATATTGTCCTGTGCGGAATGTGTATCCAAATCGGACCTTTTATAAAAAAAGAAAAAAAATCAACTTAAAATTCAAATAATAATAATATAATAATTAAAAATTTTTCAAAATATTCCAATGCTGAAAGTTAAAAAATAGATTAAACTGTCAAATATAATTTGTTATAGATTTTAGAATTGTTAAAAAGAATTAAGGCTATTTCTCATTTTATATTGAAAATCACCTTCTAAAATCAAGAATTTCCTAATAATACTTAAATAATAAATTTGATAGTTTTAATCACCGAAGAATTTAAACGATTGTCCAAAATTCATAAATTGTTCGGTGTGCATATAAATGATTCAAATAAATAAATAAATACATTCCAAGTATTGGTTTCACAATCAATTTTTAAAGAATAAAGCAGGCTGGAGTCTTGAAATAGAACATAGAATAATTTCAATATTTTCTTTTAATCAAACTGCACACACTTCCATAAACAGATATTGTTGAACACAAACATTACTATTTACAAACTATTATACAACAATTATATACAGAGGGCCCGGAAATTAAAGTAATATTATATTCGAATAATATTCGCACCATAGCGACATATTGATCAAAACAGAACAGAGAACATTCTTTCTTAGCGATAAACAGAAGCATTCCGGTAGCACTCGCTTCAACTGGAGAGGAGTTGAGTTGTACTGCTGAGTTCTGCAGTTATTGCTGGCCTTGGGGAAGGAACTATTACAGCTGCTCTAGTTTCCCAACATCCTCCCCACTTGAGCGTTCTGCAAAAATGCTCAACAGAAATATGACACTGAAAAATACTAATAGAAAGGTTAACAAATGACAATATATATATGAATTACATTAAACATCTAATAATAAAAAAAAGAAAAATACCAAAAAAAATATTTAGAGTTCACTTTTTAAAGAAAAAAAAAATGTTTTTATAGTTTTTGAGCAGTCTTATGTTAAAATTACACATAAAGTCTTTTTACTGGCCTCACTACCCTGCCAAAACGTGTCTTAAGTAGCTCTGCATCATTAGGCTTCTCACTACTGTTATTTGTTTTTGGTGCAGGATTTGGCACATGCTGTTCAAGTCTTTGTGTGATTTCAAGAGGATAGAGTCTCTGGATTGGTCGTAGTAAAACTCCTTTCGATGTTCTAAGCTTAACCAGCCTAATAATTCCATCTTTACTAGGAAAGAGTTCGATGACCTTTGCCAAGGGCCAACATAAGCGTTTCTTATCGTCGCTGCCAATCAAGACTATATCACCCACTTGAACTGTGTCGTGACTTTTGGGGTTGGTTGGTTGTAGGATTTAAGGCCGATTGACTCCTAATGTGTCCTAGGCCTAGGGGGGGAATGCCCTCCGTGGGGGTCTTTCTAAGGGGTCCTAGCCCGTATTTACGCGAGTTTCGGAGGAAACCACGGAAAACTCCGAACGGCTAGGTCGATGAGCGCGACCTGGGATCGAACCCGGCACCTCCCATCTACCAGCTTTGAGCGCAGAACCGCTCGGCCGCGTGACTTTTGGGGATCGACGAACGTAGAAAACCCAGATATTCTCTTCTGAATCTTTGCTTTAAAGATTCTCTTACTCTCTGAATATATCTGTATCTTTCAACAACGTCAGTTTTCTCAATTTGATCCAAGTCAGGTACATCACTTGTTCGTAATTCTTGAAGGAACAGTGAAGGCGTTAGAACATTTAGTTCTTGATCTTCAGATATGTACGTTAACGGTCTAGTGTTCATAATAGATTCGCATTCACATACAAGCGTATGTAGTTCTTCTTGTGTCAGAGAGGCTCTACCTAAGTTTTTTCGAAGCAAATCTTTGAGAATTCTTATAAGTCTTTCCCAGAACCCTCCCCACCATGAGGCTGATGGTGGGTTAAATTTCCATCTAATTTCCTTTACTTCAAACGTTCGTTGAATCTCAGTCCAATCCAAACTCTTCAATGCATTATTTAATCCAGTGAAGTTTGTACCGTTGTCGGAGTATAACACAGAAATCCGTCCTCTTCTCTCTATAAATCTTCGTAAAGCCTGAATGAAAGCATTCGTACTAAAGTTTGTAAAAATACATTATTAGTGGCATGCGATTTTGATTTAGTTTCTTTTTTTGTAAACAGTGTGTCAACACACTTTTCTTTTATTTCATCGTGATTCGAAAGTGACCTAGAACCTTCATTATTTTTATTAGATTCCAACGTGGGACACATAAATTTTAAATGTTTCTTACTACAAATCTGACACCTAATGTTTGATTTGCATGAATTGGCTACGTGGCCCTTAACTAAACATATTCGACATAATCCCTTATTTTTAATAACTGAAAGTTTCTCGCTTAAAGGAATATAAAATGCTTTCTTACAAAATCGCATTTCATGATCTTTTGAACAAAATGAACACAAATTACTTTTTGAATCATGTGTAATTAGTTCCATTGCGGATGGATAATTATCTTTTACATTTTTATAAGTTGTTAAACCTTTATGTTCGCGCTCAGGAAGCGTATTACAAAGATCGGTTCTGCTCAATTTAATCTTTTCTTCGGACTGTACTTCGTTTCTTAAAAACAGAAGTATGGCATCAAGACTCGATATTTTATTTTCAGTTTCTAGAATTTTTCTCTGTCGTTCAAATAAACGTAATATATTTATGGGTAATGAACTTTCAACTAAGGGATATAAAATTAGGCCACACATTTCACTAGTAACACCCAAAGTGCCTAGCGCTCGTAACTGAGTAGATAATTTATTATATAAACCGCTCAAAGAACCATTTTTCTTATTATTAGAATTAAGAACGAGTTTTAATAACTCCCTAACATAAAAATCGATCAAAAGATCTTCTCGACCATACCTTTCTTTTAAGCTCTGTATAGCCAAATCATAATTTTCTTCAGTTACGGGATATGACTGAACAATTTCTCTTGCTTCTGATTTAATTTTACTTGACTGAATCAAATAGTGAAATTTATCTGCTTTACTTAAATTTTTATTCTCATGAATATTCTTAAATTGGTTCCAAAATGTGAGCCAAACTTTTAAATCTCCCCCGAACGTGTAAAGTTCAACTTCAGGGAGACGCTGACATAATGTTTTACCCAATTTGTTAATCTCTAATTGATTATCATTATCAACAATATTACATTCTTTTACATTTAATTTTTTGTGATTTTCTAAAATGCGTTGAGCTCTTACTTGAATTCTCAGTGCTTTTTCCCTATATTCTTCTACAGAATCAAATTCTGTTTCAAATTCTTGATCTTTTAAACTATCTAAATATGTATTATGTGTCAGTTCTAATGTATCAGATTTTTGTTTAAATAAAACTAAACTGATCTCTACTTCTTCGAACGAAGAATTTTCGTCTGCTAGTATATTTTCTAGCTTGTTATAGGCCCTCGTGAAGGAAGCTCTGTGTGCAGTTTTATTTCTTTTGATTATTTCCATTTTTACTATCATATAATATAATACAATATTCACTCAATATTTATTTTACTAAATAAATTTCGTTTTCATAAATTTGAATTCACCACAAGATAAACTTCAAAAACCAAAATATTTTCGTTTTACAAACTTTCAATTGACAATCATAAACTTCAAAGTATTTCTATTTTCATTATATCAATAAATAATACACTTTGTATTACTATCTAATACTATCTAAATGATATAATACATTCATTAATAAAATGCATTCATTTATGAAATATTCTTCGTAATTTTCGTTTTAATATTTCTTTTTTTTTAGATCATCAATGAAAAACTTCAAAATGGAAAAATCTAATCTTCTTACCTCTTAATTATTAATCATTCTATTTTAAAAGACGCCAGGCCCACCCGGGGGCGCCAGATATTGGTTTCACAATCAATTTTTAAAGAATAAAGCAGGCTGGAGTCTTGAAATAGAACATAGAATAATTTCAATATTCTCTTTTAATCAAACTGCACACACTTCCATAAACAGATATTGTTGAACACAAACATTACTATTTACAAACTATTATACAACAATTATATACAGAGGGCCCGGAAATTAAAGTAATATTATATTCGAATAATATTCGCACCATAGCGACATATTGATCAAAACAGAACAGAGAACATTCTTTCTTAGCGATAAACAGAAGCATTCCGGTAGCACTCGCTTCAACTGGAGAGGAGTTGAGTTGTACTGCTGAGTTCTGCAGTTATTGCTGGCCTTGGGGAAGGAACTATTACAGCTGCTCTAGTTTCCCAACACCAAGTATGTTCTTCAATGGACCAATTCCCATTATACTTTTTATTCAAGTCTTCTTGAAGTTTACCCCAGATGATTATTAACAGTTTTATAGAGAGTGAGTGAGTGAGTTTTTTTGTACGTCGCATTTGTGGTACGCTATGGACAATTGGCGACGGTCAAACGATGTAGAATATATGAATAAATTAATTTTGTACCAGCGATATTGTACAATGCATCCAATATTATGGCAAGATATGTTAATTAATACATATAAGTTCCACAGTGAATTATTAAAATAGTACTAAAGTATAGTATACAAATATATATATTTATATATGTAGGGTACTTATAAAGTATCTGTCAAAAATATAAAGATATATAGAAGTGACAAAAATACGTACATTTTAAATTGGAATTTGTATGCGGAAATGATATGTAAGCGCAGGCAGATTAAAAAAAGTTTGAACAACATGCTAGTTAGAAAAACGGATAAAATAAAACGGAAAATGAAGTATTTTTCTATTTGTTATTGTATTAATAACAATAAATACTCAAAGCAATATGAAAAAATAAATAGTAAAATATTTGTATCTCATTCATTCCTAATGTAAATCATTTACACACGTGATTTCTGTGCTTTCTATTAAATTTGCTTAAATGTATGTGGAAAGTTATGTAGAAAGTTATGTGGAAAGCTTTGAGGGACGCATTCCTTGTACAGTCAACAGATGGCGCTGCCTCTGATGCTCATCTTTCAACGACATGATGAACGGAAGTCAGTGGGGATCTGTCTTCAATGGAGATCGGTTGAGACCTTCAGCGCGCAGGCTGATATGGTCATTTTCTTCTAATTAGAGCTTGAAGTGCTCTTAATAGTTGGGTAGAGCCATGAAGGGCTCAATACCTCAATCTCACATATTTAAAATAGTGCACGTAGGTACTATTGTGAATTGTAAGAGCTAGTAATTCTCATATGTTACTTTGTGATAGTTATTCTGATGAAGTGAACTTCTTAGTTCTGTGTGTTAAGCCTCGAAACCAGCAGTTGGTTAATGATACAAATTCTGCTATTATCATTTTATCTTTGTGTAAACTGTGTTGTGTATGTTACGTAATAAATGTTTAGTTATCTAAGTTGCATCTCATCATTGCCCCACCCCTAGACGCCCAGCCAAGATTCTACAAGTGGGGGCTCTGCCGCGATATTATGGCAACACCAACAAGTTATAAAAGGTAACTTTTATATATTTATCATTCTCTTAGATAATAATGAGTAATTCATAAATTGAAGCAGGATGAATTTAGTGCTATTTTGGATTAGAAATTGATGAAAAATATTTTTAAGAACAACAGTTTTGGTTTCATTTTGTGATGAAATAAAAATATCACTTGAGAAGTATGAATAGAAGTAATAATTATGATTGAAAAAATATTCTGAATAATCTTTTAGTATTTTGCTTATTATTGTTTGCAATATTATTTTAACAATATTATTTTAAAACGAAAGTGAAAACAATAATTAAAGAAAGAATAATGATAATGGTGATATTATATGAAATATGTGTAATAATTAAGAAATATATAAGTTGTTCTAAATATTCTGTTGAATAGTATAAATTGTTCTGAATGTGCTTATTTCAAAATCATAATTTTGATTTGAGAACAAAAACCATAGAATCACTTTTAAGAAAAATGTTCTCATATTATTTTTTTTCTATTTAAGTATGATATTAATTTGGTAGAAATATTGAAATATCTCTTGGTAGAAGTAATTATTTAGAGTTATAATGACCCAAAATGTGTTACAAGGTATTAGAAAAGCCGATTTAAAAACAATTGCTGAAGAATTAGGCCTAGCTGTTCCGGCAGAAGCTAAGGTAGTTGAAATCAAAACTCTAATTGAGAGTTCTGACATTTATAAAGATGATTTAGAATTTGTTAAAGGCGTTATTAAAATGTTAGTAGAAGAGCAAAAATTGAAATCTTTAGAAGAACAAACCAAAATTGAGATAGAAAGAATTAAATTATCCCAGCTAGAAAAAGAAATAGAGCTTCAGAATTTAAAATTACAAGCTGCAGCAAATAACTCTAGTAATAATGTTGAGCAATCAAATTCGGAAACTACTTCACAATCATTAGAGAATTTAATCAGAAGTATTCGAACTTTAACCATTTCAGTACCTGAGAAACCCGAAGCTTTGCACTTATTTTTTCAATCCCTTGAAAAAGCATTCATTTCTAAAAATGTACCGTCTAAATTTAAATCGGAAATATTGATTAATTTATTGGGAGATAAATGTAATCAGGTTCTTGCGTACTTAACCACCGAAGAAATTAACGATTATGAAAAAGTTAAGGAATTAATTTTAAGACAATTTCAACCAACGCCGCGTGAATGTTTAAGTAATTTTAAAAATGCGCTGCGGAATCCGTCATAATCTCATGTCCAGTTTGCTTCCCGTCTAAGTGCTTCTTTTGATTACTATTGTAGATTGAGAGGGGTTAACGATGTTAAGCAATTGTGTGATCTTATAGTTTCTGATAAATTATATGAAACGTTGGATTCTAGAACTAGGGAACATATTAGTGTTCGAGAAGGTCAAAATTCGTTTAAACCCAATGAATTAGGTCGAGAGTGTGATTTATTCTACTCTTCCAGAGGTAAATCGCTAATTGAAACTAATAATAATACGCGAAACGAAAGTTCAGAGAATAAGCGGTTTGTAAACAAAACTCCTTTTAGAAAGACACAGTATAATAATAAAGATCCCATAATACGTAATTCGGTATCTAATCAAACTCACGAAAGGCATGAAAGAATGTGTTACATTTGTGATGCAAAAGGGAAAAATTTCATTTCGCTAGAGTCTGTCCTAAACGTATTGCAGAGAAAAAAGAATTCCGTGAAAATCTTCCAACGAATTCAGTTGTTCAATCCGAAACAAGTCCGATTAACCTAATTGTTAATGAGCTCAAATATGTTGATATTTTAGTGGATGATATTCCACTTACAGGGTTAAAAGATACAGGTTCTTCGATTCTAGTTGTAAATAAAAACAGCATTCCACAGACTAAAAATGTTATTTCTTCAACCACTCTAGTTAGCTGCTTTAATGAAAAGAAAGATGCAAATCTGACTGAATTTAAAATATCTTTACCTAATCATGATTCAATAAATGTAATCGGTGCTTTTTGCAACAATTTGTCATGTGACGTAATTCTGCCTGGTAATATCTTTCATATTTTGAAACAACAAAATAAAGAAGAGACAGATGTTTCGAGTTCCAGCGCCGTAGGGGGGAAGATTGTTTTCTGATTTCGGGGGAAAGCGATCTCGATGAAACAGGTGGCTGTACTTTTTCTTTATTTGATCGAAGAGAAAATGAAATAGATTCTTTTTTTTCAAATATGTGCAACTATTCAGAAGAAACAAAATTCGATGTCAGTCATATTTTAGATCAGTCGTTAAAAGAGAGATTAAGCGAGTTAATAAAAATTATAAGCCAGTTAAAACAAAAAGTACTGATTTAAAAATGTCCATTATTTTATCTGATGATACACCAGTATGTTTACGTTCTCGCAGATTATCATTTGTAGAGAAATCAGAGGTGGATAAACAAATTGACCAGTGGTTAAAAGATGGTATAATTAGAGAAAGTACGTCAAATTACGCTTCGCCAATAGTGGTGTGTAGGAAAAAAGATGGAGGAATAAAGCTATGCTGTGATTATCGTGTTTTAAATAAGAAAATTATTAAAGATAAATACCCGTTGCCAAATATTCATGATTTATTTGATAGATTAGGGGAGGGTAAAGTCTTTTCGACACTAGATTTAAAGAATGCGTTTTTACAAGTTGATGTAGAGGAAAAAAGTAGGAAATATACAGCTTTTGTGACCGATAATGCCCAGTACGAGTTTCTAAAAGTTCCCTATGGATTATGTAATAGTCCCTTAGTATTTCAAATATATGTAAATTATGCGTTTAAAGACCTATTAAAAGGTGGTACTGTAATTATTTATTTAGATGATATAATAATTCCATCTAAAGATGAGAATGAAGGGTTAGATAAATTAAAACGTGTGTTAGAAACGGCACCAAAATTTGGTTTAGAGTTAAATTTAAAGAAATGTCAGTTTTTGAAACGAAAGATCGATTTCTTAGGTCACATAATTGAGAATGGCACGATTAAACCCTCGGTAGAAAAAACACTTGCAGTCCAAAATTTCCCAGAACCCCGTAATGCTAGGGAAGTGCAGAGTTTCTTAGGTTTAACGGGTTACTTTAGAAAATTTATTCGTTCATATGCCAACATAGCAAGACCCCTCAGTGACTTATTACGTGCTTCCACTCCATTTAAATTCGAACAAGAGCAGAAATTGGCTTTTCAAACGCTGAAAGACATTTTATCGAATACACCTGTGTTACATCTTTTTAAACAAGGCTATAAATTAGAGGTTCATACAGATGCATCTAAATTAGGATTCGGTGCTATCTTATTACAACAAGACCACGATGGACAGTACTATCCTATTCATTATATGAGTAAAAAGACCTCGGTACAAGAAGAAAAATACTGCAGTTATGAATTAGAAGTGTTAGCGATAGTAGAAGCCCTTAAAAAATTTAGGAACTATTTATTAGGAAGTGAATTTAAAATTTATACTGACTGTCAAGCGTTCACTAAGACTTTAGATAAACGTGAATTGACACCTAAGGTAGCCAGGCGGTCTTTCCTGCTACAGGAATTCGATTACGAAGTAGAACATCGTCCTGGTAAGCAAATGCAGCATGTTGACGCGCTTAGCAGACACCCTGTAATGACTGTAACTACTGATACTCTCACTTGCTCAAGAAAATGACGAGTATATCGAAACCATGAAATCTCTTTTACAACAAAACCAAAATGACGAATATGTGTTAAAAAATAATATTTTATATAAAGTGTTAAATGATAGGGATGTACTAATTGCCCAGAGACCATGCAAATTGAGGCCGTAAAGAAATGTCATGCCTTAGGACATTTTTCGGTTAATAAAACTGAAGAGTTAGTCAAACGCGACTATTACTTTTCTGATATGAAAAAATGCCTAGATAACGTTGTAAAAAGTTGTGTAGAATGTATACTCGTAAATAAGAAACAGGAAAAGGAGAAGGTTTTTTGAACCCTGTCCCGAAAGGACATATACCATTATCTACTTATCATATCGATTTTGTGGGTCCATTACCGACCACTAATAAAAACTATAATCACATTTTTACCGCTATAGACGGTTTTAGCAAATTTTCGTGGCTATATCCCGTGAAATCAGCTTCTTCAGCAGACGCCTTGCAAAAATTAAAACAACAAGCTGCTATTTTTGGTAACCCCGCAAGAATAATATCTGATCGTGGACCTGCGTTCACATCGAAGGACTTTACAGATTACTGTGAATCAGAGGGAAGCGAACATGGCACCATCACAACTGGAATCCCAAGAGGAAACGGTCAAATTGAGAGACTTCATCGAACAATCATACCTGTATTATCCAAGTTATCTATAGATGACCCGAACAAGTAGTACAAGTTTGTTGAGGCGGTCCAGAGAACTATTAATTCCACCGTATCAAGAAGTACCAAAAGAACTCCGTTTGAATTACTCACTGGAGTAACAATGAGAAGGAAAGAAGATAAAAGAGTACTAGAACTCCTCGAAGAGGAAAGGATAAATTCTATGCTCGATAACCTTAATACCATTCGTGAAGAAGCAAGAAAAAACATTCTTAAGATTCAAGAAGAAATTCGCCGATGTTACAACAAGAAGAGAAAGAAAGCCCATGTGTATAAAATCAGTGATCTAGTTGCCATCCAGCGAACTCAGTTTGGAACTGGCATGAAACTCAGACCAAAATTCTTAGGTCCCTATAAAGTTGTACGAATAAAGACCAAAGACAAAAGTCGAGAAGATAGGTGATCACGAAGGACCTATACATACTAGTACCTCCGCAGACCATATGAAATTATGGTCCACAAACTAAACTAAAATCCAATAATAGAGACTAATGAACTTTAAAGAAAAAGTTAACTGTGAATATTAATGTACATAATTTTTCTAATGTCTGTTTCTCTTTTTCGTTTTTTTTTCTTTTAATTGTATTTTGCAGATATCCTTTAGTATCCCAGGCTGGTTCGACGGTGAGGTCACCGTGCGTCAAGATGACAGAGCTCTGCGAAAAGTTATGTAGAAAGTTATGTGGAAAGCTTTGAGGGACGCATTCCTTGTACAGTCAACAGATGGCGCTGCCTCTGATGCTCATCTTTCAACGACATGACGAACGGAAGTCAGTGGGGATCTGTATTCATTGGAGATCGGTTGAGACCTTCAGCGCGCAGGCTGATATGGTCATTTTCTTCTAATTAGAGCTTGAAGTGCTCTTAATAGTTGGGTAGAGCCATGAAGGGCTCAATACCTCAATCTCACATATTTAAAATAGTGCACGTAGGTACTATTGTGAATTGTAAGAGCTAGTAAGTGCTCATATGTTACTTTGTGACAGTTATTCTGATGAAGTGGACTTCTTAGTTCTGTGTATTAAGCCTCGAAACCAGCAGTTGGTTAATGATACAAATTCTGCTATTATCATTTTATCTTTGTGTAAACTGTGTTGTGTATGTTACGTAATAAATGTTTAGTTATCTAAGTCGCATCTCATCATTGCCCCACCCCTAGACGCCCAGCCAAGATTCTACATGTATGTATGTTTGTGTGTGCTCCTATGAGCATTTTAATTTAACATTTAAACATCATTAAACTTCTATATAATACTGAATATATTTTAGTAAATTCTGAGTTTTGTTAGTACTATTTACTAAACTGAAAAACAATGCATTCATTTAAACACAATCTGTATTTTCAGAATTTTTATCTTGAATGCACGTGAAATGGTTATTGAAAGGTACAGTACATACATGTGTACGCAATCTTCAATTAAAGTACCACATAACTTACTAAAGGAATTCTGATTTTTCACATAAAGTTCAGATTTCTACTACTAATTTTGAACAGCTTTAAAATCAAAGACTGGAAATAAACTAGCCTTACCTCTTTTACAGGCAAGGTTTCTTTATCTTCCAAAAATCCTTCATCCCTCGACAAGACAAATTTTTCAACTGAATCACAATTACAGGTCATATTTGCCTTAATGCATTTACCAGGAGTGTTGTAACACCCACAGGTTTTGTTTTGCTTTGCACCTCCCCAGATATATTGAGGCTGTCCATTCCATGAGACCCACCAACTCCAAGGCTTGGCGGAATTAAAATGGAATCCTGTTCCGGAACAGTGCCAACTTATATGCTGCCGGCAATTTTTGGAAGAATTCGTCAATGCTTTTATTTTGTCCATTCCAAGAGAATACACAAGTGTCCGACTATAACTTCCGGGTCCGTCTTTTCCAGATCTGACATATATTGACTGTTCGGAATCATGATGAACTACAGTAATAACACTCGCAGGTGTTGGACCTATTTCACAGTACACTTCAAATGGAGGTATCGGTCCATCGGATCCATCAGAGTCTACAATGTAGTAACCGCTAGTCCTGATATTATCTAAGATGTATAGGTCAAGACATGTTCTTCGATCTAAAAGAAAAAAAAAAAAAAAAAAAAAAAAAAAAAACTATTATTCTATCATTCATTTACGAGAGAACTGTTTGAAGAAATAAAAAGAAATGCATATAAGGTTCATTTACTTTTTAGATAAATAAGATTTCGTTTTCGTTTTCTTTCAATATTCACATGGATTTAATTCTATAGTGCTTAACATCTTTTTATATGAATGATTGTTAAATTATTGCATCTAAATTTGCCTTGGTAAAATTATGCGTACATGGTGTAGATCATATTTATTTTATTTATATACTTTTGTATGTAAGAGTTATGAAAAATAATAAATAAATAAATAAATAACAAAATAAATAATAAAATAAATAATAATAATAATAATAATAATAATAAAAGAATCACACATTTTATTCTTCATTTACAGCAAGCGTTTAAAGTAATAAACTGTTTGAAATTCAACGTTCCTTATTTCTTTTGTGTTTTTAAATGTTTAGTGTTTAGGTATCTTCATCTACAAAAACTTAGTTTAGGTATCTTCATCTACAAAGGTTGTAAAACAAACTATGGCATTTATTTTAATATTAACTACTTGTAGATTGTAATAAATATTCTAATATTAAATTAGTTAAAGTTAGGGAACAAAAGAAAAATATACCGAAATATTTCTGTTGAAAGATGATGAATATAAACTTTGCAAGCAAACACTATAAGTTGTAAAAACATGTAACAATTTTTTTAGGGTCAAAATGATTAAAATAGTCTTCATCAGGTGAAAATAAAGTAGACATTTACTTGGCTTAATATTTATCGCATGATTATCGATTGTGCTTAATATCAAAATCTGCAGTGTTAAAATTTAAGTGCGTGTGTTAACTGAAGTCATTCCTTTTTGTTTTATAAAAACAAAATGCCAAATAACATTATGAATCGTTGGTGAAGTCAATGCGTGGAGTTTGACCAATAAAGTGTGAATTGCTTTTTCTTTTCTTTCTTTTTTAAATATATATAACGCAGATTTTAGATAGTAACTCAGCTCTAAAAAAACCCGCAAAATCGTTAAACAGTAATTTCATTTCTAAGGAAGTTCATTCGGTAATTATTATTATTATTATCATTATTTATTATTAAGTATCAATGAAGTATATATCACGAAATATACAATTATTTCATATTTTGATAATTAAAATGTTACTATGCCAAACAATAAAAATAAATAAATAAATAAATGAAAAACATTTATTTTATTTTATTTTATTTCATATTTACCTCTTTCAGAGCAAAGCTGTTTTTCTTGTTTTTTTCCATCCCTGTCTTCTCTTCGAGCTGTTATTTAGTAAAATTATAAATTAAAATATGTACATAACATAGAACTAAATACTTATGATTATGATGTGATATGGATATGGATATTAATATGAAATAATCCAAAAACATGATTTAATGATTTTATAAATAAATTACCGATGCTGAGATTAAATGGATAATTTAGTATTAAAGAAGTCTATTTTTATTTTAAGATAATTTTATTTTCATAATAAATTTATTTCACATAACTTTATAAACATAAAGCAAACACTTTTCGATGGATATATATATATACATATATATAGTTAAAAATATTTATAAACTTTAAAATAAAAAGAAAATGGATAAGCAAATTTCACATCCCCAATCTTTATCAAAACGATGTAAATATTATATTCTAAATGTACTGAATGGCAAATTTCCATGGTTATAAACTACTATCTTTTGTTTTGAAATGAATTAAAATCTTCTCACGTGCAATGAAACGTAGATTTTGGGAATATTAAACTATGAGAATAAATGTATATAGGAAATCTTTTAGAAAAAATTATAATTTTTTACAGACTAGCATTTCATGGAATAAACAGATTTTAAAGCTTGATTAGAAAAATTTTCTCTGATATCCTTTCAGAATCAGAATGTAAATAATTAAAAAACAATTAAAAAATTACAATTATTACTCTTGTATTAATTTATTGAAATTCTAATGATATGAAAGTCGTATATTTTAAAATTCTTAGCTAAAAACAATTCCTTCGAAAATTAATAAAATAAAACTTAAATTTAATTTTATTTTTATAAACATTCTCATTTATTCTTATAAAAAAAAAAAATAATTCAACAGGAAACTAAGCAGCATATCGATAGATTTGAAAAACGAATCTGGATAATTATTCTATTTTCAAATAATTTAAAATATCGAAACATCAAATTATAATTATAATTTTCCTTTGAAAATTGCAGTTTTTGTGATAGTCACTTCCTCTTTGTTTTGCTTATGTTAGTTTTCTACGAATACCATTTGCTAAAAAAGTGATTTTCAAATTTTGAGACGATATCCTATATTAACTGAAATTTTATTTTTCCGACTGAGTGAAAATAATGCCTGGACCGGGAGTCGAACTCCGGATCTTTGACTTACAAGGTCAAGGCTCTACCAATTGAGCTATCCAGGCCGACAATCGGTCAGTAGAGATGTTTCTGCCTAAAGGTTGTCTGAGTGAGTAATGCTGACCGATTGTCGGCCTGGATAGCTCAACTGGTAGAGCCTTGACCTTGTAAGTCAAAGATCCGGTGTTCGACTCCCGGTCCAGGCATTATTTTCACTCAGTCGGAAAAATAAAGTTTCAATAAATATGATTTTCTTCCACAGTTGATTGTGTTATTTTAATAAAAATTGATATCCTATATGTTTCTCGCCCAATCAAACGCAGGATTATTTGCGATTAAATGCGATTGAAATTACAAATAATAATATTATAGTGCATTTCATAGTACATTTGCAGTTTTAAATTTTCTTAAAAAATAGTTTTGAAAAGTCTTAATCTTAAAGAAATTAAGATTGAGAGATTATGATTTTTTAATACCGTGTAAAGGAACTTGCTTAAAGTAGCTAGAAACTGTAGGATCTTATTCTAGAATCGTGAATTATTTAACCTAACACATCATAGCAGCTATCTATCACTTTTATTTCATGGAATAAATTGATTTTTTTTGGGACGAAATTTTAAAAATTTGTTGAGAGTTTTGAAAATGTTTTAAATATAAAAATTTATATTTGTTACTTGAAATTGAACAAATATTTGAGCTGTATTCACATCTTTAAATTGTCATAAAAAGCAAAAAAATACATAAAGCTTTAGTTTCCTTCAGCATTTTGTTTTTTCTTTTAATATTGTTTAAATTATTTTTCTCCAAGAACCACAAATAACATTTCATTCAAATATAAAAATTTTAAATACTATAAAGTTAAAATATCGGATAATGCATTTATACTAAACAAGGATCAGTAAATGAAATCATAGCTGACAGAATTCAATAATAACTGCATATTAACATTATCCACAAAAATCACAAAATAAGTAATAACAGGCAGAAACAATAACAATTAAAATCTTAAAAATAAATAAGTAAATGAAGAGAATGAATTATCCACATAACAGTTGATAGTTAATATATATATATATATATATATATATAAAATTCACTTTCTAATATAAGACAATTCAAGCTTCTCTTAAAAACAAATTATTATTGAAATACTTTAATAGAATGGTAGTTAGAAATAAAACATTTTAAGAACCTAAGACGACATAAATAACATTTATCGAATTCAATGTAAGGAAACAATGAATATCACCTCCATTTACCCTAACAATTTCATTGTATCAAAGTAAAGCAGCAATGCTTATACAGGATGTCTGTAAATTCATAGGCCAAAATTTTAGGGTAAGTAAAACACATTGAAAGAAGCATTTTTGTATAGCAATATAGGGCCAGGAATGAAAAATACAAGCGAAAAAACCAGAAATTCAGAGCCCATTAGAATGCGATAAACATTCGAAAACCATACAAAACAGCATGAAAAACATTAAAAAAGTACAATCGCAAGTTTGTGAAAAATTACTAACATCAGTCAAAAAATAAAGGAAAAGTAGACGAGAAAAGAAACTGAAGCCGTGGAAGGGTAGATTAAGGGTCTGCTGAAAATTTTCATATGTAAACCCATATTGCTGTACAAAAAAAAAAAAAAAATAAATAAATAAAAATAAAAATGCTTCTTTATATATATTTTACCTAAACTTAAAGTTTGACCCATGAATTCAGGAACACCTGGGGTGAATCAAAATTAATCAGAATGAATAGAGTGAATCAAAATGATTGAAGAAATTTCAAAGCATTGTAATGCAAAATGTAACTAATGTATACTACTGGCCATTAAAATTGCTACACCAAGAAGGAATAATAATAACGGAATGAAATTTGTTGGACACATACATTATTGTAGGAAGAACAATTGATTAAAATTTCAGGAAATTTGGAGTAATATGCACTGAGAAAACAGTATATAAAGCAGCGACCTCTGTGAGCAATAACAGCACATATCTGCCTAGGCATTGAATCGAACAGCGATTGGATGGCATGTACGGATAGAGCACTTCATGAAGCTTCAACACGATGCCACAATTCATCGATCGAAGTTACTGGTGAGTGGTGGGGGGGGGGGGGGGGAGCAGTCGCTTTTCAACGATTAAACAGTCATTTTCACTGGTGCGAGATCAGGAGAACGCGCTGGCCAGAGCAACAGTCGAACACATTCTGTATCAAAGAAGGTCCGGACAATACAAAAAACTTGCTGTCGTGCATTATCTTGTTTAAATTTTGCGCTACGGAGGCCTCGAATACAGAGCAGTGGGGCGGGCCTTAACTCATCAGAAATTTAATGGCCGCTGTTCAAAGTGCCAGGAATACAAACATGAAGTAATCGAGAAGTGTATCCAATGGGAACCCATAACATCATTGCGAATAATGGACAGTATGATGATGTCGAATCCCAGTTGGCAATGTGCATTATTCATAATGCCGTTAAATACGGATAAGGCAATCTTGATGCTGTAAACAGGATTGTGATTTGTCTCAAAAGTGACTTCACGCCATTCCTGCGCCCAGGTTCATCGTTGATCACACATCAATGGCGCCCATATCAGTGATGCAGTTTTGAGGGTAATGCGAATTTTGGTAGCCGCATACTGAGTCACCACCTGGATTGATGGTATGTGGTACCATTGGATACACGTCCTGGTCACCTCTTGTTTTCATTCCCTCCACTCTGAATACCAGCCATTACATTTCTGACGAGTTAAGGCCCATCGCTCTGCCCTATGTTCAAGGCCTGCGAAGCGCAACATTTCAGCAGGACAATGCACGACTGCAAGTTGCACATATTGTCTGGACCTTCATTGATGCCGAATGTGTTCGACTGTTTCTCTGGCCAGCGCGTTCTCCTGATCTCGCACCAATGAAAATGACTGTTTAATCGTTGAAAAGCGACTGACCCCCAACCACTCACCAGTAACTTCGATCGATGAATTGTGGCATCGTGTTGAAGCTTCATAAAGTGCTCTACCCATACATGTCATCCAATCGTTGTTCGATTAAATGCCTAGGCAGATAAGTGCTGTTATTATTCACAGAGGTCGCTGCTTTATGTACTGTTTTCTCAGTACATATTGCTCCAAATTTCCTGAAATTTTAATCAATTGTTCTTCCTACTATAATATGTGTGTCCAACAAATTTCATTCCGTTATTATTATTCCTTCTTGGTGTAGCAATTTTAATGGCCAGTAGTGTATTTATTCAAACTATACATATAGTAAAAAGTAATGTACTTAAATTACGAATAACAGCTGGTAATTTTATATGTTGCTAATAGATTGCACTGTATTGCGAGTATTCTGTTTATTGTTATGTGCCAATTACGCGTTCAACCACAGCTACAAAATGATCTACCTAACTTTATTCTATAATAAGATGATATAACCCCACATTTTCTAACTGAAGGGAGGAATAGATTTGATTGCATGTTACTAAAATGAAGGATCGTGTATCATCCCTAGATAAAGTGCTATTACCTTGGACACTACGATTCTCAGTTCTAACCCGGGAATTCTGGGATTTTCTTGTAGGGATTATAAAGCATCGCGTTTAAGTGCCTTTAGGTCCAATGCCCATGACTGATTTCAGAGTCCGTACCACAGCTGCTGTCGAAAGCATTCGTACAAACACGGTGTCCAAAGTTTGCCAAGAATTGCATCACAAATATATACCATGTTACAAAAGGAACGCATATTGAAAATTTGTGAAGACTACGTTCAAAACTTTATCATAATGTATGTATCATACATGTGATCTCTACATGTATGTATCATTTAAGTAAATAGTATATTAATTACATTTTGCTTAGTAAAGCTTTCAAATCTCGGAACTAAATTGAGCTTACTCTACGTTTCAGTGAAAACCTGCAAAGTTCACCTTTCAGAAAGTAATAAATGAAAAGGGAGTAATTTGGCTAATGATAATCTTTTATCGTAAGATCCTTGGATGGATCCTTTCATAATATTAGTTATAATTCTATATAGCCTAAACTTTAATTTTGAAAATAGCTACTTTTAATTGTCACACAAATTTCAGATATTTCTCAAATTATTTAATTTATTCTCCAAATTTCTCGCTTTTAATCACACAATTCTTGGATTTATTTTCACCTTTTAAAATTTTCTTTTTCCTCCAATTCTACTAATAGCAACCTTAAGATAATAAAAAACTTGTTATTAATGAAGTGCTCGTTGGGTAAATTTCTGAACGTAAATGTGTGTAAACCTAATAGCATGTCAGTTAAGATATTCTATTTTTGTCAGATCTGTAGTTTAAAAAAGTCCCAAAAATTGAGATAAATTTACCAAACGCAAATATTATTTTTACTTTCCGAACATACATGTGTAAAAAGTGTATTGTAATCCTGCCAAAAATCCGAATTTGATATTTTGCTGTTTATACACATTTTGAGGTCCCCTAAGTTTATTTTTGCTATTTTTGCGGTGATGTATGTATGTGCGTGAACATGATAGGGTCTAAACGCTTTGTTCAAATGAGTTGAAATCTGCACGTGTGTTATAGGTCACCGTAGCACGAACCCTATTGATTTTGGTGAATGTATCACTTATAGTTTTTTTTTTTTACAGAAACACAAAGAAATTTTTTTTATCGTCATGGCTTGTGGTCTGAAATTTTTTAAAGTGCGATAGCGTCTAAACGAGCGTTTATCCGATTGAGCTGAAAATTTATGACATGTTATAGGTCATCGTCGCACGAAGTGTATAAATTTTGGTGAGTCCGGCACTAATAGACTTTTACAGGGATCCAAAGAAAAATTATACGATTATGATCTACGGGCTCAAACTATTTGAAGAGCAATAGCGTTAAATAAACAACATACTATGTAGAAAAAAAATACTCAAACACCCTATTATAACTTTCTCTTTTGATTATTTAACGCCTTCTCTTTCTTTAATTTATTTTTACAACCATTAATTACTTAATATTCGTTAAGTCGTGCGGAGTTACTCAATTTTTTTTCGTATTGCAGTAGACTGTTGTTTTAAGGAATATATATATATATATATATATATTTGTTGGAGTTTTAAATGTGACGATATATTTACAAGAGCAATTTACTAAACTCTGATGTGTACACTGCAAACAAATTTCGTAGAAATAAGGCAATTTTTTAATGTAAATGCAGCACAGTTTTAAAAATTTTCATTAAATTTTTACACCTAGTTCTGTGAAGGTAATTGAAGGCTAGTTTGTTTCATAATGTGCTGCAAATCAACAGCGAAGAAATTTAAGCGTCTCTTTAGTGTGTATCATGTGATTTATTTAACAATCAGAATGGATCTTGAATCTATTGATACACCGCAAAGAGCAAACTTCAACAACCCGCTGTTGCATTTGGCAAGGGGCTAGCTTCTAGAACTGAGTATTAGGAGTTCGAATCCTAGCTAAGACATTGATGTTTGTTCAAGTCTTCTTATCTGTGTAAAACTTGGGAATTGTTGTAAACTAAATTCGTGTAATATAGAGCATCCGAGAGAGTAACCATCATAACGATAGATATCCGATGATTAGATATTTCGTTTGGTAAATTTTCATTATTTAAAGACACGTGATTGCTTTGCTTACAGAAATCTTTAAAAAATACAGCACATGTGAGCAGAAATTTGCAGCACAGTATAGCAATACAGCGAAGGGAGTCAGAAATACTTTTATCAGTGCGATGTATTGTAAACTTCTTTAGAAAAATTTTACAATGTAGACGGCAATTTTTATGATTATTTTGTTTTATAACAGTAATGCGCATGGTATATTTTCCTGCTAATACCATACTACCTATTAAGACTAATTTCATAATATATAAGATTTTTATAAATATTCTAAAATATCAAATCAACTTACAACAGCCATATTGTTCGTCTTCATGATATTTTCCCGGACAGTCTCTGAATCCGTCACAAAGCGTATGCCTTGGAATACACGTTCCATCATAACACTGAAAAGTACTATTTGGATTGCAGAAACCTGTAATGTACAACGAAATAGTGCAACAATAAAATGTTGAAAGTATTTAACAGTGATTCTTCCTATCAGTGGGGAATTCTAATTGTCAGTAATCAACTATTTTACTCACATAGTTGTTATAACAATCTAAAAAGGACCAACGAATAATATTCAAGAAAAATGATTTGTGCAATATAATTTTGTTTACAAAATTATAAATCAATCTTTCTTCATTAAGTAAAAGGCTCATACACAAATATTAATCAGCAATCTTTTTGGTTTGAATTTTCATAAATTTTTAAACAATGTCAAAAATAAAAAAATACCTTTGCAGTCACGCTCATCTGATTTATCATAACAATTTGGCAACAAATCACACTGCTGTTCTCCAGGAATGCACTGGCCATTTCTACATTGAAATTCTCCTGGCTCACATTCACGGTGTTCTACGGAATAAAAACATACATCAAAAGCAACACTAACATATATATGAGAAAAAATCAAGATAAAATTATATAAAATTGAAAATAAATATGCATTACGGCATTTCAAAGATATTTTAAAATTTAATAACATAAAACAATTAGAATTAGTTAAATGGCTGTTGTCATCAGACGTTTGCGGTTCATTAATGTGAATCCGTTAAATTAAGTATAATTAAGCATTACATAAAAGCACATTGCCTTACCACATCGAAATTCATCGGAAAGATCACCACAATCATCTTTATAATCACAATAAGCGGCTACAGATACACATTTCGTGTTATGACAGCGGAAACTGCTTTTTAAACATTCCTTCGGTGCTGGAAAAAATTCAAATAGAAACAAGACCATTGAAATTAGGTATCTACTTTTCAAATAAATAAATAAATAAATTTAAGGAATATAACTGCTATTCAAATGAAAATTATCCCTTCTTTTGAAACACACAAACAGAAAATTAGATATTGTTTTACAATAAATGTATATTAAAAAATGTTAATGCACAAGGAAATTTTTAAGCACAAGGTAAATTTTAATTTTTATCATAAGTGAGTAAAAAATATGGGAATAAAGCAGAAATAAATAATAATAATAATAATAATAATAATAAAATGAAATCTCGTAATAAGAGAAAAAAATTGTCTTCTTCAACGAATATTTTAAAACCACAAAATACCAAATGAGTGTGATTTTATGAAGGATCAAAAGAATATTCAAATAGCTTTAATTTTTCTTTCGGTTTTAATGAATAAAATTATGTAAAAATCAGTATATACATCCTAAGCAGTTTTTGGTTACCGACCTGTATTATTCGTCCAGAGACCAATGACTGAAATACAATTTTGTATAAACATTAAACTACTTAGAGACAAAGTAGCTTAATTTTTAAGGATAAAACTGATATAATAAGGCTTTTATTTATTTGTTTGTTTTTTATAAGAATATTTTATGCAGAAATCCACTAGATAGCAAATTTATCTAGAAAGCCACCTGTTTATATTAGACGAATATAACACCAGAATCTCTTAAATAATCAGAAGGACGATTTTCTTTCTTTTCTTTTTTTTTTTTCTTTTTTTACAATTGTGTGCATTTTCTGGTGCATATATATACTGTTGCATTTTAACACTGAGCTTTGCAGTCTTAGATTCAGTGCCTCGAAATGACACCAAGCTAATGATGTTAGAGTTTTTCTCCGGAAAAAAAAAGTATTAATGGCTATGCTGCAGCAGATCTGAATTCGAGTTTATCCTTGATGTGAAAAATACTAAATATCAAAATATACATACGACAGTTTTCCTCATCGCTTCCATCCCTACAATCTTCAGCTAAGTTGCAAACAAATTGGGTAGATATAATTTCCTTATTTCTGCATAAAAAGTACTTTTCTGCTGTAATATTATTAGGCGTTGATCCTGTTGATTCGATTTGAGAAGGGATTGAAGGCAATCCTTCTTGATTTCCTGAAAATGTCCACACAGAAGTATAATAGTAATTATAATAATGAAGAAATTAAATAACTATTGATTGAATAAGAAAGATAAATATTGATCAACAATTATACAAGAAGATAATGAAAAATTTTTAATACAAGTAATGGCAAAAAAGAACTAAGATTTCATTTATTAAAAGACGATTTTTTTTTATCATTATTATTATTTAAAGAGCTATCTTTAGAATTAAACTAAAATTTTGGTTCTATATATTTTTTATTTTATTCTACATTTTCCCACAATTTTAGTTTAAAATTGAACTAAAATTGTTAACTAGTTTAATTTCACTTTTTATGCTTAATATAAAACAAAAATTTTATTTAAGAATAAAGAAAAACCGCTTTAATTAATTATGTTTTCAGTATAGCTCATAAAATAATGAAATAAATAAACAAATAAATAAAATAAATAAATAAATACGGTCATTTTTTTAGTTTACAAGCCCATTTTTTCGAATGTGACTTGACAAACTTTTAAGAAGTTGAAATTCTTACACATTTGCACGACAAATTCATATACACGAAATTATACAAATTTTCAATTTTTAATGAATTTTTTTTCAACAAACTTTAATAAAACACCAAATTTATAATTTATAATATCCTTTTTTAAAATTATTGTTTTTTTTAGTAGACCATGTGAAAAAAGAATTCTATATGTATTTGTTAAAAAATATATATTAGTCTATATAAAAAAGCTATTTCCGTAATATCTCACATTGAAGAAAGACATTTATGTATGACTTAAAAGTAATGAATTTTAAACATAATTATTATTTTTTAAATGTAAAAATAAAATAAGTAGAATTATTTGTATATCTGGAGGTTTGTGTAAATAGATCATTAAGATAATTTTGTTTATTTTTAAGATAAGAAGATTGACAATTTTCTTTACTCTCTTAAAAAAAAAAAAAAAAAAAAAAAGTTAATTGACCTTGTCGAGTAGTAGCAGTTATTTATTTATTAATTGTTTTTCAATCGACTTGAGCTAAAAATGCAATTTTTTGAGCCAATTGGCCGCTTTTTATTTAAGCGAACTTGAGTTATCGATATTTATGAATACTTGAGTTATTTCTGCTCATTCAACTAAGTGGCAACATCGCTCTCGCTGCAGTGGCATGCAAGTGCAACAGGCAACACCATTACACAGTATGATCTAGGTTATTAAAATTATTAATAAAATAAATAGGTTATTCAAATACAATACATAACTCAAACTTGAGTGCATTTGTTAACTTATTCAATTTACAGAATTTAACTCAAGATGAGAGGGCGCGTTTCTTCTAGGCAAATGAGTGAAAATTCACTCAAGTTGATTTATTTTAATCCTTTCATTTTAAGAGAGTAACTTACAGCATTAAAAATCAATCTGACATTTCAAGATAATTTGGAGACTGTGAAAAATTACGGCGAATTTTTTCTCTGCATGAAAAATTGTTTTTCTTTTATAAAAACTAGAGAGGAATTTCTGTAAGACTAATATTTCATAACTATTCAGTTCCTTTAAACTAATATTAATTTGTTTCAAGACATTACAAATTTTCTATTTCTATTTATTTTTACATACATTGTATATTACATTTTAAAATTTCATGTTTTGACATATTTTCATATATGTAAATAAATATTTTCGTATTTCTTTCTTTTCTTTTCTTTTCTTTTTTTTTTTTTTAATCTTTTTAATTAATCAAAGTTTACAGGATAGCGAAATAAATGAAATATTTGTGTACTAGTTGTATCTTCATATTTTTATGAGAAGTCTTTTCAACTAATCCAGTTATTAAAATTTACTATAATTCACAAAAAAGTGAATAAAATGAACTACTTATGTATTTACATATTAATAAATAAACATCTTTGTGTTTTTATCTAACGAGGATTTTCAATTAATCAAGTTATTGAAACTGATCATAGTTCACTAGAAAGAAAAATAAATGAACTATTTATCTACGAACACATCCAATAAAACAATCACTTTCTAAACATTTTAGCATTTTGAAAATAAGAAAAATTAATTTTTACCAACTGGTCTGTCACTTTGCATTTTACATATGAAGCTACTTATAGATGACAGGACCTCCCTTTCTCCATCATCTCCCCAGTCGATGCCATCCCAATTATGAAATGCCAGCCTTCCCAGTGAACAAGGTATATCATGCCAGTGAGCAGTAGAATGGCCACTGTCCACACGCAACATGGTGCAGTCCTGATAAGCTCCGCCGTCAGGTTGAGTTCGAAGACTTCGACCTGCTGGTGCCCTATAAATGTAACATACGAAATTTATTTTACAATATATATGATTATTCATATTTCGACTTTCAAAATATACTGAGTGTAATGATGCATTTGTCATCTAAAATTGATCAATTAATTGTATACGTTATACCTAATTATCTACCTACACCAACAGCAGTGAAATGCCCCAAAAAAGTGCTGTTGAAAGGTAATAAATAAAGAAACTTTGTAAACAATATAATAGATTGTAAATAATCTCAACAATTGTTTCGAGTCAAACTAATAACAAGGCTCTTCATGAGATGGAAAATGTAGGCACGAGTACAGCGTAAGAGCTCTAACGTGCAAAACAAAGTCAAGTGACCACCTTAAAAAAAAATAAAAAAGAATTCTTAATAAATTCTAGTGCCAAATGATTGTCAATAAAGTTGAAACAAAATTATTAAAATAAATAGACATAAAAAGGATTATTATTGAAAAAAAATTATTGGCTCAACAAAAGGCGTTTGAAATATAGAATAAATGAGTACCGTCGAAATGTACGTGCTGAAATTTTTTTCCAGATCACCTATTGGTTCCCACTGCTGGCCTTATAGTCACAGTTTTGACTTTCCCTACACTGTAAAAAAATAACTATTACCAGCTGCAAAATTAACTTTAATTTTATAATAATTTTTCTCATTAGTCAATTTACTTCTATTTATTATAGTAATTTTGTTTCAATTTTATTGTAGTTCACATCACAGCAGAATTTTTAAAAATGCTGATTTTATTTATTAGCTTCCCGTATTGTATGGTGGTTAGCACCCCTGACTTACACAAGGTAGGGCCCGAATTTGAATGCCGGAAATGCACGGTTGTTTTGCCCTGTGTTGCCTCTATTAAGGGTAGTTACGGTCACCCATTTGGTGCCCCACAAGTGACCATAAATAGTCTCGTCCCCGGCCAATGCACAAGTTGCAACTGCTGCACCATTCTTATATATAAATAACTTGCTTCAGTTCAAAAATTCCTTAAAATCATAGCTTAGCTTTTGCTTTTCACCTGAATTAAAGGTTGTTCACTTATTTATTACTCTTATTTAAAAATTATGTATTTAACAATCATTTATTTTAAAATACAAGGAAGTCTTTAAAAAATAAAAATCACATAGTGTAGGTGCTCCAGTGATTGGCATGCTCCAGTAATTGACATCTATCCCGAAAAAAATAATAAAATCATATATTTTACATATAAGAATTTTAACATCTTATGTCAAACACTGGTGCATAGGGTGATAATACATGGTAAAATGAATAACTAGCAGCGTCAAACACTGGAACATAGGGTGCCAATTACTAATGAAAGGAAAAACTGGCAGTGTGAATTACTGGAACATTGAGTGGGTGTCAAATAAAAATTCATAAAAAAAAAAATAATTGTTATCAAATGCCCTGTGGCAGAAATTTATTATGCTTTCTGCGACAAGCTTCATCAACACCAAAATCTTTCTGCAGGAATAGTTTGTGAAGTTAACATTTACGAATTCAAAATAAATTTTTTTTAAATAGTAAATAATATTCAGTATAACCAATGTATTTAAATTTTAACTAGGCACAAATGCATATATCTGCACTATTGCAAGAAAATACTCTTTTTTTTTTTTTTTTTTTTTTTAAAGAAAGGTGAAAATAAATCTATTGGTCTTAATTGCTTCAGATTTTTTGTTCACATTAATATACAATATTGTTTATTCAATGAATTCAAACCATAAAATGCAGTAATACATAAAAAATAATCTACAAAATTATTTAAGGCATTTAAATCATGAAATGTCTAAATTAAATAAATGTTACAAATACTTTTAAAATTTCATTATTTTTATTAATATTAAATATATATATTTAAATTCACAAATGCACTTTTTTCCTAAGGTGCAAACCAAACATCATAAAATATAATACAGAATTCAAAATTAAAATACAACAAATTAAAAGTAAAAATTAATATAGAATACTGAATATCATAATGAAATATAAATAATTTACAACATTTATAGTTTTTGAGATTATTAGAAAGATGCACGATAACATTCTAATACACAAGATTCATATTTTGTATTATATACAAATAGCATAAAGATGTGTATTTGAAATCTAAAAAATGTGATTTGACATTAAAGAATTCAGAATGTATAATTATACCATCATTTAAATACGTAAAGTAAAACAGAATACATGATCTAAGTAACACAATTATAGACAAAGCATAGTCGAAATATTTTCATAAAGATTGAGGCAAGTGAAATATTTAATATTTAAGGAGATGTTGAAATCTGGTTGGTTGGTTGGTTGGAGGATTAAGGCCGATTGACTCCTTATGTGTCCTAGGCCTATAGGGGGAATGCCCTCCGTGGGGGTTTTTCTAAGGGATCCTAGCCCGTATTTACGCGAGTTTCGGAGGAAACCACGGAAAACTCCGAACGGCTAGGTCGATGAGCGCGACCTGGGATCGAACCCGGCACCTCCCATCTACCAGCTTTGAGCGCAGAACCGCTCGGCCGCTGGTGGGCTGTGGAAATCTGAAATGTAACAGATTTCATGGATAAAATCTATAATAGAAAATAATGATTACAGATGAATGAAATAAATAGAAATCAATTAAAAGTAATATTTGATATTGATATCTATACAAATAAGTAAATAAAAACAAATAAATAAAAGCATTTGCTGTTTAATTAGTATTTATTTAAAACAACTAATATTAGATAAAATTCCTTTTGCTTACAATATATATAATATGTATATTCAACAAAACCTTTGGTTTGATTTTTAATCAAAATAACTATTTAATTTGCAATATTTCAATTAAAAAAAATAAACATTTTTTAAAAATTCAAATGTTTAAAAATGAAATGAACAAGCTCTAGAAATTAATGATAAGAGTATTTTTGTAAAATAAATTAATAATTTTTTTAACGGCTTTATATGCTTAAACAACAAAATTTAAAGATAAGAATTTTAATCGCAATTAAAATAATTAATGATTAGTAAAGAAAAAAATTAGAGAAGTTACCAATTTTATAACTTATGTTACCCATTAATATTTATTGCTAAGATCTTTTACTTCATATAAAATGCTAAATATCAATAAAGTATTTTTAAAATTATTTTCTTAATTTTCTATTATTTGGAGCAAGGTTTGAAGCTTCATTTTTTATTTTGCGTATAACTACAGACGTTACAAATTTTCCCATAGTCTTATTTCTGTATATATTTGTGAAATGTACTGCATAGTTTGAACCAAACATTAAAATTAATGCAGCTTTAAAAAAATTACGTGTATTTATTACCACGCACGTATGCACGCTTCGCATACATTAAAGAAAACAAATCACTAGATGCAACTTATTTGTCGTGAGTAAATCAGAAAATGTATGAAAATCGGCACAGCAGCAATCACGCACTTAAAAATGAATAAATAAAAAAATCACTGGATGCAGCTATTTTGTTATGCATGAATCTGAAAATGCATGAAATATGAAATTCGGAATATGGTCGCAAAGCCACATTCTTTCGAAAAAACATCTTTTCGCAATACAATAAATACACACGACACCAGCAGCAGGCGCGGCGCGAAAACAAAATTTGTGAAGAGGTTCCGATGTGAAGAGGTTACCAGTGAAAAGTGTCGATACACCGAATCATATCACCGCATAACGAATCGCTAATGCATGCCGTATCAAAGCTAACCCAAGTGAGTTACATCCGCTTTATCTCCTCTCCTTATTCAGGATTAAGGTGATCGTATCTGCAGAAACGAAAATTTGTTCTGCAGAACCATTCTTTGAGTTTCTTTCTCTCTCCCTCTCTCTCTCTCTCCTTTTTTTTTTTTTTGGAATGGCAAAATTTATTTCACTTAAGTAAAATTTTTCTGAAAGAGCATTTCTGTTTCTGCGACATTGTCGCCGTGTCGCCGTGTTTCTGCCACGGGGATCAAATGTATATATTTTAACATATATGTGGTTCTGAATGTCTTTCATACCATATGTACTAACTTAAGATTTCTAAAAATATTTTCTGATGACTAGAACATTAAAAACATCAGAGATTGCTCTAAAAATGTCAATCACTGGTGCACTTACCCTAATTGTGTCTATTAAACATTTTAAGTGAAGATTTAGAAAACTTTTTAGTAAATAATAAAAAAAAAATGCTTTTATCAGAGGAAAAAACTGAATTATGATGAATAACTGTAAACGAAGACAAATAAATAAGAAAATTCCTCAAAGTCTTACCAGTCAGTATATATCATTGGATTTCCATCACTCCATCGATAAACTCCTTCTTTCTGTTCATCGTTAAGACCTAGAAAATAGAACAGCAGAGGATTTTGTAGCTAATTTTTATATAATTGTACTTAAAAACTTCTTTACACACCATAAAATTAATGTAAGCAAAATGAAACGCGTTCTACTTACCTTAGAGGAAAAAGCAAGATTGAAATTATTTCTGTTTTGCTTTTGCCTCCAAGGAAGTAGCACGCGTTTTGAGCACATGAAGAAGAAAGACCACGTCCTTTAGAAACCGGTAGGGCATGGCTTCATTTTGCTTTTAAAGCATGTGAGAATGGTAATTCACAAAGTGAAAAATCCTACTTTGATATACTTATATACTACAGTTTAACTTTCAGTGGATGCGAGAAGATGAGAAATCTTTATCTAAAAATGATGTGTTAACTTCAAGAGGAATTTAGTTGATAAAGTAATACATGTTGAAATAGCATTGGAAGATTGTATGTGTTATAGAGTGAGTAAGGCTAGGATATTCTGACATTGTGTGTATTGTGTAGCACAGAAAATAACAGAACAGTTCAATTAAGTTATTATAGGATTTAATCTCTTAATTGTAATTGAACTTGATTCTGTTCTGAAAGCTGTTCTGAAATCCCAAAATGGGACAAATTCAAGAATACATATTTTTTCAAGTATATAAAATTTATAGATGCTTACATTTAAATTCGAGAAAACTAAATTGTTTTCTTTATTTAGAAAATTGTGTTAATGTTCGTATTTTGAATCGATTTTTTACTGTATGACATTTGTGTAATGGTTGTTCAGAGTCTGCACGGGCCGGGTTCGGATCGAAATTTTGAATTTGCTTTCGGGCCGGGCCGGGCTCAGTTTTTTTGTGTATTTCGGGTCGGGCCGGGCCTGAATGAAATTTTCTCCGGGCCGTGTCGGCCCGAATCTTTTTCTGGTTTCCTCGTTAATCAACGAAAAAGGAAAATGATAAAATATTTCTTCAGTCATTTATTTTACATAATTTTATAGGCTGGTATGTCACAAAAAGTTCTATTTTGTTAAAAAGTGTCTGTAACTTTAATTTTCTATCACTCTGTCTGTCCGAAATGTGATTTTTCGCAAATATTTTTAGCATGCCTCGAAATTAATATATTTTATTTAAAGTAATATTAGATGGTTTCCTATTCAAAATAGTATACATGTTACTACCAGTTTGCGTACATGTACATAACAAAAGAAATGAGATACGTTACTGTGTATAAGGCTTTGTTTCTTATGATCTGTTGAGTTTAGGTGGTATAAAGGCTATAAAAATATTTCCGCTGTAATTTTTTCGCTAAGGTTCCTTTTCCTTTCGCCAGTGGACGAAAGTAGCTTCATTTTTATCACGGGCAAAAGCAACTTTTCTATTGAATATGGTTGGATTAACATTAAAGTTTTGTTTACCGGAGCATATGAAAGATTCGGATACATTACGGTATATAAGAGGAAATGATTAAAAGTGTATTTTTATTAGTATTAAGCATATTAAATACCTTCCTATACTGTTTGATGAATGCTAATATTTTCGATTTGACTCTCTGTTTGTCTTTGTGCTTTGTCTGTAATAATGATTTTCTGTTTATATATAATTATCTTATAAAAGTTCAGCAGTTTTGTTAAAGAACGTACTATTGTTTGGTTACATAAAACCTCTACAAAACACATACTAAAAATCTTTTTCATAGAAAGCGTTCATTTATGAATTTATTTATTTTTTGTTACTTTACGTATTTTTGGATCGGGCTGGGCCCGGGCCTCATTTTTTGACTTCATAACGGGCCGGGCCGGGTAAGCAAAGCTTTCGTACGGGCCGGGCCGGGCCCTGGCCTCGAAATTCCGGCCCGTGCAGACCTCTTTTTCAGAGTACAACCATAAAAATTCACAATGTGCCACATTTATCGAAAAAAAAAAAAAAAAAAAAAAAAAAAAAAAAAAAAACTCGATTTTATTTCAACAGTGATGTCTAGAAAACTTATTTTAAATTCGAATTTTTATCTAAAAATTAATTCATGGCTACGTCAAAAAATTTCAAATTTTTAAGCGAGGAATTATATATCTATTAAAAAAAAGTTTAGTTGGGTGATTTTTTTTTTTTTTTTTTTTTTTTTACGTCGCATTATTGCTACACTATGGGTAATTGGCGACGGTCCGGGATTCACCTCTAAGGATGGTTCGGAGTCATGTCCTCACAATCTTGATCCTCCACCAAAGGGGTGGATGTTTTATTGAGAAAATCAAATTTGTTTTGTTGACTAAAATTTAGATTTATTTTTTCATTTTCACAATAATTTTGTACATTTAACCAGATCAAGTTTCTTCGATTGACCAAAAGAAAGTAATTAAAAGAAAAGAGTCAGTGTCATTGGATAATTCGAATAGCTAATTCATAGATTCTTTTGTAAACAACCAATGACCGAGGCATGTGCTAAATCATTAAAACTGTTTGTTTAAATAAACAAAATAATTTTGAGGATTAATAAATATTGATTAAATCAACAAAACAATTTGGTTAAAACAACAAAATTATTCTTTTCTGGCAACAAAAAATTTTGGTTGGGGATAGATCAATAAAGTATTTGATTGGTTTAAATTTTTGTTGCGTCAATAAAACATTTTTTATGTGTATATCTATATCAATATACATACATATACACAATATGATTAATAAACTGGTTACATTGCACTTCAATCATATGTGGGAAACGTGGTGCGTTAGTTGTTTTAAGCCGGCAAAGATTTTCCCATCTCGGAGGTGTTTCAAGAAGAAATTCCTCGGAAAATCATTTTACCTTCTAAACAACTAACACAACAGACTGAAATCTTTTGGAATTCATTTTTCTGAACCATGGAGTTCCTTTCGTGACAATGCTCTCAACTGATTAATACAATAACATATTGATGCCACCGGAAAAAAGTAATACTAACTAAAATCATTAAAGAAGACATAATTTATTTACCTATATACAGAGACTTGTGTTTTGCTTTCCAGAAATTGGTAAGAAAATAATGGACGACGGCATTTTCTTTCTTGTCAAGTATGCTAACCAAATGACCTTTCTGATCTTCTCCGAGAACTCTGCATTTTTTTTCAGCTTCGTACCACTGCAAAGCGTCATTTTCGTGATATGCGTTGTAACAGTATCCATCATAATATTTCCAAGGTGGAGGGCATGCTGATTCATCTTAAAAGAAAAAAAATAGAATAAACTTAGGATATTAAAAAGAATTAAAAGTTTGAAAATTTATTGACCTTTTACTTATTAATTGTTAAGTACTCCCCCCTTTCAAATTTTTAATAATACATTAGAAACCTGATATTAAGTCTTTTGATTTAACATGGATTCGGATATGAAGCAATGATGATTACATCATTACGGATTTGATTAAAAAGTTTTTATTAATTATCACTCAATAGCTGTATTTCTGTGTTAATGTAAATTTCAATGTTTGTTTTCCAATGGTACAAAAACAATAAATATATAAATAAATAAATAAAAAGAAAGATTATTTTCTTTTGGTGACATGTCGTAATGAAGTAAAAACCATTTATAATTACAGTACCGGCCACTTATTGAACTCACATTCGTTCTGAGCCAAAGGGATTTTATTAAGCGGTCGATTTTCATATACGATGATCGATCGTTCCTGCATTCAAGAAAAAGCTATTCCTTCTTGAATTTGGAAAGAAATTTCAAAATGTAACGAATAATGGAATTAATTAACAATATTATTTGATCTCTGACTGATAATTAATTAATTGTTACTTTAAAATAAGTATATTAAACACATCCCAAGTTCTAATGCACTTTCCTGTAAGGAAGATCATAATTACTCTGCCAAAAATTCACGCTTTTCTTTTAAATTTAAAATATTTCCATTTAAACCTCTTGCCTTTTAGCTATTTCAAAATAAGAACTAAAAATTATTTTTTATTAATGAAAAATAAAGAAGAAAAAATCATTTTCGAATCAAATCAAATTTGTAACTTATTATCGTACTTTAAAGAACATGTTTCTTAAAACTGTTACAAAGACAAGTGATGGGGTTTGTTTAATTTGTAACTATGCAGTAAATGTAAAATTTTTGACAAAAAATAGAAATGACGGAGAGATTGCTGTGTTTTATTTTCTTTTTTATTTCAAAAATAAAAGATCACAGTGTCAATAAAAATTTATTTAGTGTGCATAAATGATATTTTTACTGCGGCAGAGATTTTTTTTGAGTTTATTAACCGGCGAAGCTGATTTTATTAAGCGGCGGTTTTAAAAGCAGTTCATATTAATTTGATTCCGGTCCTTGCAATTTGATCAGATTAAGCGGCTGATTTTTTTAACCAGTGACTTTATTAAGCCGCGGTTTCTGTATTTATTTTATTATAATACACTTAAAAATAATACGATAGAATGACGAAACTAATCACAACACTACTAGACAATAAAATTGACACACTAGGAAGGAATGCAAATAACAGAATGATATTTATTGGATACATTATAGTGAGAAGAACAATTGATTTAATATTTAGGAAATTTGGAGATAGCTATCCTAAGAAATCAGTACATAAAACATCGACATCGACATCTGGCAGTAATAACGGTACTCATACTTTTTAGTGTGGAATCGAACAGCGATTGAATGACATGTATGCGTACAACATTCCATGTAGCTTCAAAACGATGCTGTAGTTTATACACCATAGCTACAAGAGATTGGTGGTGTGCAAGTCGTTTGGAAACGATTGTGACCAGACATTTTCAATTAGTGAGAAATCAGAATAATACGCTGGACAGAGCAATACTAGAACTCATTATGTATCAAAGAAGGCCCGGACAATTCATATAATATGCGGTCGTGCATTGTCTTACTTTAATGGTGCGTGACGGAGTCCTTGATAGAGCCAGGGCCTTAACACATCAGAAATGTAATGGTCCCATTCAGAATGCGGGAAATACAAACAGAAGGTGATTGAAACATGCATCCAATACCATACCATTACTCCAGCTGATGGGCCAATATGACGAGATAAAACACCAGCTGCAATGGGCATTCTCCACGATGCCTCCATATGACGGATGCGGCCATCTTGATACTATGAACAGAATTGGGATTCGCCTGTAAAGATGATGTCACACTATTTTTACGCCCAGGTAAATCATTGATCACACCACTGAAGGCGATCTTGTCTTTTATGTAGTTTCTAGGATAACCGAAGTCATGAGCGCTGCATATTGGTTGATCATGGGGAGTAACGATATGAGGTGCCTTCGGATACACGTTTCGATCACCTCTTATTCGCATTTCCGTCATTCTGAATGATGGCCGTTACATTTTTGATGGATTAAGTTCCGTGGCTCTGTCCTATATTCGAGGCCTCCGTAACGCAACATTTAAGCATGACAATGCACATCCGCATATTTTCCGTGTTGTCCTGACCTTCTTTGATACACAATACACTCGATGTTGCTTTGGACAGTACGTTTTCCTGATTTCCCATCAATTGAAAACATGTGGTCCATTGTTGCCAAGCAACTGGCGCGCTACTACTCACCAGTAACTACAATCGATGAAATGTGGCATCGTGATAAAGATGCACAGAATGCTACACCTGTTCATGCCATCCAATCGCTGTTTTATTAAATATCTAGGCTTATAAGTGTTGTTATTGCTGACATATGTCGCTGCTGTATGTACAGATTTCTCAATATATATACACCTTTAAATTTCACGAAAATTTAGTCAATTGTTTTTCCATTCCGAATACCCAAATTTAAAAAAAAAGAAAAAAAGATTTATTTTATTCAGAGAATTTGCATGTAATAAAATATTCATTTTAACGATATTAATTTTTATTTTCATTTACTTTTAAGATTACCAACATTTGAATAAAATCTTGAAACATCCAATATGTTTTTTAAATGCAAAAACAAAATATTCTAGATTTCATTTACCTTACATTAAAATTTTCATAAAAGATATTCTGCAATTAGGGGAGAGTGTTGTCCCTTGGGATATTGACAATTTCTAAAAGCCTATTGGCAATATCAAATTTTTTTTTATTTCTAAGTGTGACTCTAACAAAATAGATAATACCACAGTAAAAGGCAGCATCAGAAATGCTGAACACAGGACTTAGTGAATGAAAGAAAATTTCATCATTTAAAAGTAAATATCTTTCTCATTTTCTAATTTCGATTTCTGAACTAGTATTTGCAAACTATTCTACTCAATTTTAAATGGATATTGAACAGAAGACTTTTAAATGTTTCGGCTATGAGAAAGTAATAATACCGCATTTTGATTGACCAACATTTTGATTTTATTTAAACCGTGTGATGACCTTGCGACAGTAAACCATGTTGTGTCCCAAGGAGCAACATAGTCAAACACATAGTTCTCAATAATGTAAGTATTGTTTTAGTAAAAATATTTTTTAGTATGTTTTAACATAGCATTCTAATAATAATAATTTAGTATAATAATTAATAATCTTTTAGTATAACTTCATATATATCCGATAGACCAATTGCTTCAACTCAAGTGTTAAGTGAAGCTGTTGAATCTACAGCAGTAAATGCGACAAATGAGTTAACAGCTATATGTGTAGCCTGTTCGTCTTCAGATTCTGAAGGTGGGGCATCACCAATAATGATTTGAGTATTTCCCAAAGGTCTTTATCAATACTTGGTTAATTTACGAATAAGATTTGAACTTTCAAATTTATTATTATATGTATAATGCATCTGCAAGTGTATTTTTTTAATTTAATGCCTTAAAATATTTTTTTCTAATTATTTGCATAAAACTGGTTTAGACTAAGACTACTCCATGAATTTTGAAGCATGTCCCAAGGTACAACATGGTGTTGTACCTTGGGACAGTTTACACTTCCCACTTAAAATGGCTGGCAATTTTTTATTTTCAAACTTTTAAAAGTAATATATATATATATATATATATGTGTGTGTGTGTGTGTTATAGAGTAGAATGTTGGAGTATTTAAATATTGTCTTTAGAATATAAATATAATTTCAATTTTAGAAGTTAAAAATTAAAATGTGAAAAGTATGGCAAGATACAACACTCTTCCCTAATAAAAATTTGTCAACAGTTTATTTGAAAATATTATATTTTAAGTAGAATACAAACAAGCAAACTGTATTGTTATACTTAACGATACAAATTAAACTACAATAATATGTTAAAATGTAAATAACAATAAAATAATATATTATAAACACTATATATTAACAAAACATTTTTTATAAGAAGAAAATAGCTACTTTTCAATTTTAATAGGCATTTCCTTGAATTAAATAACATTGCAAACATTAACTATAGCAGAATATACATCTTCCATTATTATATAGTTATACTCAAATTGTTAAACCCTCCCCCCCCCAATTAAATAAATAAATGTTCATATATAATATATAAGTTATCCACTTTATATTTTAAAATGCTTACAATAAAAAAATATATATATACAAAAATTTATTTTTTGCATAACAAGGATTTACATATGGTTTTGTATAACATTCGATTTTATTTTAGTTCCTCATCGTACTATAAGTGTGGTGAACATCGAATTGAACATTGAGTAGCCTGTAAGGTGAGTAATTTCAGTTTATCACTGTGTTGAACGATCATACAAATTTATTTCTCTTAACACGAGTATCATAAGCCCTATAGTAGAAGTTTATAAGTTTATGAAAACAAATATATGTTGGGGAATTATACAAAGTGCACCCATGCCAACTAGATTTAAAATGATTTGATAATTTTAATTTAATAAAATTTCTGGTCTTCCATAAAAATACCAAGGACTTTTTTTTCTCTTTAAAATCTGAATTTAAATGCACGTGATTGTCATGTGAGCTCATCTTTAATTGTAATTCAAATGTAATTGCATCGATTGTAGTTACAAATATTCGGTATATTATTTTCATAATAATACTTAAATATATTTCACGTACTTTAATATTTATGTCTTATGTTGATTAATACTCTTCAGAATAAAATTTTTAATAACATTCCTTAGGGGGAAAAATGAGCTTTATACAAGTTATTGAAATTTTATTTTTCCGACTGAGTGAAAATAATGCCTGGACCGGGAGTCGAACCCCGGATCTTTGACATACAAGGTCAAGGCTCTACCAAGGCAGTCGGAAAAATAAATTTCAATAAAATACGATCCAATCAGTTGATTGTGTGATTTTATACAAGTTAGCCTAGCAAAATAATAATAATAATAATAATAATAATAATAAAAATTATACAGACACGACATTATTTCATTATTTAAGACATGAAAATCTGACATTGACAGATTTTAATTTGGTGCCAGAGGCCTACTGCTAAACTTGTTAATATCGACAAATTCTTCTTTAGTTAATTCGTGACGATCTAAATTCCATGATAAAGTTTTCATTAAATCAAACCAATGTGTTTCAGCTGCAGATGCTGTAACAAATAACGTTGGAAGTCCAAACTGTCTTATAGCCGCAAAACAACGTTTTTTCTCTTTTTCCCAATGAGGGGGAGGTGTGCCTTGGGGGGGACTCATGTCAAAGGTGTGCCTTGGGGGGACTCATGTCAAAGGTGTGCCTTGGGGGGGACTCATGTCAAAGTTGTACCTTGGGGGGGACTTATGTCAAAGTTGGGCCTTGGGGGTACTCATGTCAAAGTTGTGCCTGGGGGGGGGACTCATGTCAAAGTTGTGCCTTGGGGGGGACTCATGTCAAAGTTGTGCCTGGGGGGGACTCATGTCAAAGTTGTGCCTTGGGGGGACTTCATTCAATAAATCCCCATTCAATAAACCGACTGAAATAGGCCCTTAGCACTATTAAGAGTGACGTATAAAAATTCGACAACGCTGTACCGACTGAAATAGGAGTACCTTGGGGTGACTCATGTCAAAGTTGGGCCTGGGGGGGGACTCATGTCAAAGTTGGGCCTTGGGGGGACTTCATTCAATAAATCCCCATTCAATAAACCGACTGAAATATGCCCTTAGCACTATTAAGAGTGACGTATAAAAATTCGACAACGCTGTATCGACTGAAATAGGGGTACCTTGGGGGGGGGGACTCTTGTCGAAGTTGTGCCTGGGGGAGGGACTCATGTCAAAGTTGTGCCTTGGGGGGACTTCATTCAATAAATCCCCATTCAATAAACCGACTGAAATAGGCCCTTAGCACTATTAAGAGTGACGTATAAAAATTCGACAACGCTGTACCGACTGAAATTGGGGTACCTTGGGGGAGGACTCATGTCGAAGTTGGGCCTGGGGGGGGACTCATGTCAAAGTTGTGCCTTGGCGGGACTTCATTCAATAAATCCCCATTCAATAAACCGACTGAAATAGGCCCTTAGCACTATTAAGAGTGACGTATAAAAATTCGACAACGCTGTACCGACTGAAATAGGGGTACCTTGGTGGGGACTCATGTCGAAGTTGGGCCTGGGGGGGGGACTCATGTCAAAGTTGTGCCTTGGGGGGACTTCATTCAATAAATCCCCATTCAATAAACCGACTGAAATAGGCCCTTAGCACTATTAAGAGTGACGTATAAAAATTCGACAACTGTACCGACTGAAATAGGCCTCTAGCACTAATAATAATAACTAAAATGAATAATAATAATTTCATTTATATTTTATATTTAAATAAATTATTTCATTATTTATAAACTTTATTAAAAAAATAATTAAAACTGATCCAATGATAAATGGTCATACCATCTAAGTCGTACACCTGTATATCAGCCGGCATTTGGAAGCTTTTTGACGCATACTTCAATGCAAAACCTCTACCAGTGATTTCCGCATCTGATGAAAATTCCAATAGCAGTGAATTCCAGCTGGATACAATTTCATCAGGGGGTATTTTGGTATTGCAAAATCTGCCAATCAAATTTGATTTCAGATTCGTATCTCCGTCATACACTGCCAGATAATCATATTGACAATTTTCTCCTCCAAATATATCGAAATCTTGGAAAGTAAGATTAATAAAATGAGAAGGTTGTGCTCTATAAATTACAAAAAAAAAAAAAAAAAAAAAAAAAAAAAGTATTAAATGATTTATGATTATAACAGGAATTTAATATATAAATAAGCATACAACAATCAATTTAAAAATTAAATAGAAAACATCCCAGATAACTCAGGGATGGAAATTCGGCGCAGAAATCATACCGTATTTATGAAACAAAATTTTCTTCTTCTTAAACCAAAGGTTTTATAAGTAAAAAAAAAACAAAAAAAAAAAACAAATACCGATGTAAGTTCTGCGCCAAATTTCCATTCCTAGATAACTACGTGTCATCGGATATTTATTTTTATTTATCGAGTATTATAAAGATTTTCACATCTTTTGACTAAGAATTACAGGCCGTATGCTCCCGATATCGGAATGTGGATCGGTATTGGAATTCATTTCACCCATAATCAGATCGAAATTGCTGTATATATTCAAATGAGATTTCTTCAGAGTTTTGTCTGAAGATTTGGAGACACACGCAATTCCTGAATTTCAAACCAAATTCCTGTTTCGAGTTTTAGGGAATACCGCTATACGTCAGTTGCGTATGTATAATCCCACAGCTGCAAACTGTTCCGATTTTTCGATACCGGTATTTCTTTACCAGAAATTTTTTATAAGCTTTTGTCGCAGTTTTCTATGATTAAATAAGGTGGAAATTTCTATTAATAAATATCATCATTGAAAAATTGGAAAGGTTAGCAGATGTGTAATTAGAAATACGTGTGTTATTTTATTATGTTTTACTTTTTTTGCATATTTTAAAAGATATACATAATACTAATTTATTTTTAAATCTTGCAACAGAGATATATAAAGAGGATAATAAACGTTTGATTCATTAGATATTTTCAATTGCAGCAAATGTAGGAAAAGGAATGTTGTCTTCTTAATTATGTAATACGAATTTATAACCTGGAAATATTTATAATTTATTCCGGAGTATTGTTAGTACAGCGTTTTTCTTAACACCACTTTATTCGTTGGGAGTTTTTTCCCAATATTTAATCACGGTGAAAAAAAAAAAAAGAATTACTCTTAAAAATAGTGGTGTGAAAAATGGGCGGGTTCTAACAATACTTCGGAATAAATTATAAATGTTATGAGATATGGTAATGGACACAGGTGTTGCCAAAAGTGCAAAATGTATAACCATATGTTTTCAAAATAATTAAAAATAAATAAATAAATATTTTTTTCTGAAAATAAACAAAAGTCCAGAAATTAGACTTTTATTCATAACAAGTGTATAAGGAAACCATAATTAGATATGCATAATTATGCTTTTCCATATATAAAAGTTACATTCATGTGATAGAGATCATACTTATGTACCAGTCGCCTACATTATTAACTTTCAAATGTATGAACTTTTTTTTGGTTTTTAAATTTGATTATTTGCCACTCAAAATATCTGTAACGTATAAAAAAGGAAAGAATATATTTATTTAAATATAAAACAGTTTATACGTAAGATTTTCTTAGCAATATTATGTATGAAGATTATATTTATATTAGAACGAATATTATAATTGAATAGGCGAAAAGATTTTTCCCTTTAAGGGGACCTTTGACTAGGCACAACTGAAGATTTCATATAAAAGCTTATATTTTCAGTTAATATTTATAAATCAAACTATATTAAATTTGTTCAGTAAAATATGTATTCAAGCCACAATTCTTATGTTTTTTTTTTTTTTTTTTTTTTTTTTTTAATACAGATTTGAAATCTTTAAATTGCGTTTTCTTAGTTTATGGTTTTACATGAATTCATGATCTTCAAAATGCTAAAACGTCTATAGGTATTTAAGGAAAAACTTAATATTGTTGCGTACTTGAGGGTTCGTGTGTTGTCCGAGAATGAAAGGCGAAACTTACAAAAATTCAGTAATTTCTTCACAGAAAGTTCCAGAAAAATACAGGTCTATAAACCAAGTATCAGCTTCAATTCAACCAGTAAACACAGCTTAAACAACAGCTGTCAATAGCAAATCCACAGTACAAACTGTATAGCAATAACACTAAAGCAATTCTCTTTCAAAGAGGCTCAAAGTAATGCTAGCATTAGCGAAACTGACCGACTCTGATCTCAGACTGAACTGAACTGACTCGCCTTAGCGAGAAAGCGCTCCTTATATACTGTTCCATTGAACCCAGACTTTTCGAGAAAACTCTAGAAAGTGGTCAACCAATCAACTTACAGCTTCCATATTTAGTATATCCCTAATAAGGATTTTCTCGCCAAGGTCGCCAAAAAAAATCGCCAAGGAGGGGAAAAATCCCCAAATATGGCGCCAAATCCATTACTTGCCTTATTGGAGCTTTTTAATGCGTTTTTAAGGGAAAATAAAGTTATTTTAACGCTAAAATGACTAGACATTCCCAAAATTAGCATTTTATCAACTGACTAAGCCTCTTTGAAAGAATTTTTACAAAAAAAAAAAAAAAAAAAACCCACAATTATTTTCAATTTTGTAACAATATATATATATATATATATATATATATATATATATATATATATATATATATATGTATATTAAAATGTTCAATAGGACCCACTTAGAAGAATTAATGAGGGATTTTGAAATTTATTAATTAGTTTTTGAGGAAAGATATTAAAAAGTGCATGTCCATGTAAAAATTTCCAAAAGAAACATGATTTTTGTTAATTTTTATTTTTAATACCTTTTCTTTTAAAGATATTACAAAATCCATCCTTAATTCTTTTTAAAAAGTTCTGTTGAACATCCAAAAAATATAATAAAGTCTTTTCTTAAATATCTGTAGAAGATTTAGCATTTTGAAGATCACGAATTCATGAAAAATGCGGTTTGAAGATTTCAAATATGTAAAAAATATATCAAATAACCATAAGAATTTTTGTCTGAATATATGTTTTAATGACCAAACCTAATATAGTTCAATTCATAAATATTAAATGGAAATATAAACTATTATATGAGACCTACCTCAATGGTTTCACGTCAGATGTGCCAAGTTCTCTTAAGTTAGAAGATATGTATTGTAAAATTGGACGTATTGTAAAATCAAAAATACAAAAATTAGAATTTATAAATTTCCTCTTTCTGATTTTAATAAAAAATTCTTAATTTTACTCGTATTTTTTTTTTATTGGAGTAATGAATAAAATATTACTGTAATACTGTAAAGTAAACAAAATTGTTTATAAGAATTTTTTTTTCTGTTCTAAATGGTCAAAAATGGCATATAAATAGATATTATACGTACCGTATTAGCCAACTACACCGATGATTATTTGGATACGGCAAAGGATGTCCTACGGAAAGAATTTTGCCACATGGGGATTCACACATGTGCAATTCTGAACATTGAAAATCTCCTACTCCACATCCAGGGCAATCTGAAATTTCAAAACAACACAAATTTGATTATGTATGAGTAAATGTATTCAAAAAGTAAATACATTCGATGAGTAAATGCATTCGATTTTTCACTACATTCTTTTCAAAAGTTTGAATACATTCGATAAATGTCACAGTTAAGCAATCTATTTCTTTCTTTCTTTTCTTTCTTTCTATGTCGTTCTAAGCTTTCAGATAATTACTCAGAATTGTTTATAGCCCAAAGTTATTAAACATTCACATTAATCTTCAAACACTTCTGGACACTGAAAATCTCCAACTCGGCATGCAGGACAATCTAAAATTTCAATATAACATATATTTGGTCATCTGTCTAAAATTTCAGACAGTTTCTCAGAATTGTTTATAGCCTAATGTTATCAAACACTCACATTAATCTTTAAACAATTCTGAACATTGGAAATCTCTAACTTCGCATACAGGATAATTTAAAATTTTAATATAACATGCATCAAATTATGCGTAAATGCATCCGATGTATTTTGGTATATTATTTTATAAATTTTGAATATATTTGATAAATGTTATACGCAGTGAATCTATTAATTCATTTTTTTTAAGTTCTAAAATTCCGCCTATCATAGCCTAATGTTATTAAACATTTATCTTAATAACATTTCTGAAAATTGGAAATCTCCAACTCCACATCCAGGAAAATCTAAAATTTGAAAACAACACAAATTTGATTATGCACGATAAAATGCATTCGATGAATTTCGGTATATTATTTTATAAACTCTGAATATATTCGATAAATGTTACCGATAATCAATATATTACTTAGTTTTCTTTCTTAATTTTAAAATTTCAGACAATTGTTTAGAATTGTTTAAAGTCTAATATGATTAATATGTTTAAACAATCATAGGGATAAAGGAGTTCCGAATTTTTTTGCCACCAGTAGTTACAGAGTTGTCCGAAATACATGATAGAAAGTATTTTAAGTTTCTGATTTCAAATGTATTGATGCAAATATAATTTTTCCATATTGTAATAGCACATATAGTGATGCAGAGAAATTGGATGCAGAGAAATTCACCGGGCACGGGATAGAGTGCACCCCATACAGTCCATACCCAAATCTGTGCGACTTATTCTTATGGGGTTATATCAAGGTTAGAATCTATAGGAATAGCCCTGATTCACTGGAGGACCTAAAATTGGCTATCAGAAGTGAGATTGAAGCACTTGATTACTACACACTCCAGCACATTATGACAGAGTTTCGAAACCGGCTTTATAACACTATAGTCGGGGACGGTAGACATTTTAAGCATCTTGTATATTAAATGTCAAATGTAATAAATCAAAAAATATGTTTCATGTTCTTGCATGTTGTCTTTTTTCCACAATGATCGCTTACTTTCTATCATGTTTTTCGGACCACCCTGTATATAGAGAAATTATTATAATATTTTTGCGGTTGTTTTTGTGACTTAAAAAAATAGAAATTTTTGTAAGAAAATACTGGTGAAAAAAAATATATATATAACTCTTTTATTGCAACAATCACATTAACCTTTAAACAATTCTGAGAATATCTTTAGAACAGTGGTCGCCAACCGGTAGTCCACGACAAAATTTTACTGGTCCTCAGAAGAATCTTGGCTTTATTTACATGTGTTAATATTTTATTAGCAATTATACGGATGTTAATTTTAACTTCAGGATTTCCTGAATTACTTTTACTCAACATCAGACTTCAAAATTTTCTGGATGGGAACGAGGATAGATGAAGAAAAGTCGGGAATTTTAAGTAACGGGCATAGTTTTCGCTTTGATTTTTTATCTCCATTTAATACTTTGTTTTTGTACTAAATTGCTCTAAATTTATTAGAATTCTCAAAATTCTTCAAAGATTTGAAAATATACGTCAAAAATATAATTTTTTATTCAATTAAAATAAAATAACAATATTATATAAAAAATACTAAATTTATGAAATACGGTTTTATATGTGGAAAGAGCAATTTATCACTCCAGGGAAATATTTCATCTCAAATCCTTATAGGGAATCAATAAAAAGATGTTCGCGTTCTATTCTTATAGTTGTTTTACTACAAAAAAAAAAAAAAAAAAAAAAAAAAAGCTTGAAGCATCACTCTGATGATAAATGATAATTTCTTATAATAAAACAAAATTTTAAGCTATTGCATAGCTTTTATCGCGGGCTTTGAGCGCGGCGACTGAATCAAGAAATTCCGTAACGAAAATAAACCTAACACAGTTCGGCAGACTTCGGCAGACAGTCAGTTCGGCAGACTTCGGCACGGTGTTTGTGTGCGTGCGACTAGACGCATGCGTGTAGACTAGCTGCTAACTGCTCATAACTGATTCTATCTCTTTTAGACACAATGCTAGGTGAGACAGCGTGCATTTTGGCCGCGTCCACGAGTGAGTTCGAGCCCGCGACTAGTTGAACCTTAACGTGTATTTATATGGTACGACTGTACGAAGCTCGCACGGATCGAGACGAGCTGCTCCGAAATCGGACGAATACGTAAGCAGCTGTTTGTGAGAAAGTATATAGATGTATAGGTATCTATCATCTATGTACAACAGTGAATAGCTGTACGCGTAAAATTTATGTATAAAGTGTTTTAAATATGAATAAACAAAGTGCATTTATTAATGAAGAAAGTGATGAAAAAATAGTGAAAGAAAATGAGTGAGTACTCTATATACATACATTTTATTATTATCTATTTTTTTTTTTTTTTTTAATTTTTTTTAATTTATATATAATACTGCTATAAAAATAACCTAAATTTTTGATATTAAAATGAGCGATCTTAAAAGTAGCCCTCTTTTATACACACAAACACACACACATATAGTTTAAATTCTCAATTTAGATTCTCAATATGTATGTATATATATATATAGTATATATATATATATATATACATATATATATTCATCCTTCATCTATATATATATAAAAGAGCAGAGTCTGTCTGTCTGTGTGTGTGTCTGTGTGTCTGTCCGCTATAGAAACCTAGGCCGTTTCACCGAGCAGGACCAAATTGGGCACAGTTAATGTTTACGACCCGAGAAAGACAACGCCGCAAGCGATTTTAGAAAATTCGCACTCCAAGGGGGGGAGGGGGGCAAAACGTAATTTCACAAAATCCTTCATTTCTCAAACAAAAAAACAGATATTCGTAAAATATTTGCTTTAAAATATAGTTAATAGAAATGTCTAAAAATCGGTTTCTGGAATTTTTGAAATTCGGTCCTCAAGGGGGCGGGGGGGGGGGGGCAAAACGTGATTTCACATGCGTAAAACGTGATTTCGCATAATCCTATATATCTCAAACAAAAAATTGATAAACGTGAAATTTTTGCTCTAAAATATAGCTAATGCAACTATCTAAAAACCAATTTCTGGAATTTTAGAAATTCAGCCCCCAGGTGGGGCAGCAAGGGGGGGGGGCTATGGAGCAAAAACAAATAGAAATACAGTTAGGCTGTTCAAAATTGGTACAGATAGGTTTTAAAGGCCTGCAAGTCGAATGGGGATATTTTCGATTGTGTAAAGTTATTAGGAGGGGCAAGAAGGGGGGAGGGGAGGGGGGGAGCAAAAAAAATAAAAATAGTGTCAGATCGTTCAAAATTGGTACATAGAGGTTTTCGATACTTACAAATCCATTGCGGATGATTTTGAATTTGTGAAATTATTAGGAGGGGCAGGTAGGGGGGGGTGGGACGGTAAGGGGGGCTATGGGGCAAAAACAAATAGAAATACAGTTAGGCCGTTCAAAATTGGTACAGATAGGTTTAAGAGGCCTGCAAGTCGAATGGGGATATTTTCGATTGTGTAAAGTCATTAGGAGGGGCGAGAAGGGGGGAGGGGAGGGGGGGCAAAAATATAAAAATAGATCGTTCAAAATTGGTACATAGAGGTTTTCGATACTTACAAATCGATTGCGGATGATTTTGAATTTGTAAAATTATTAGGAAGGGCGGGTAGAGGGGTGGAGCGGTAAAGGGGGGGCTATGGGGTAAAAACAAATAGAAATACAGTTAGGCCGTTCAAAATTGGTACAGATAGGTTTAAGAGGCCTGCAAGTCGAATGGGGATATTTTCGATTGTGTAAAGTTATTAGGAGGGGCAAGAAGGGGGGAGGGGAGGTGGGCAAAAAAATAAAAATAGTGTCAGATCGTTCAAAATTGGTACATAGAGGTTTTCGATACTTACAAATCGATTATGGATGATTTTGAATTTGTAAAATTATTAGGAGGGGCGGGTAGGGGGGTAGGGCGGTAAGGGGGCTATGGGGCAAAAACAAATAGAAATACAGTTAGGCCGTTCAAAATTGGTACAGATAGGTTTAAGAGGCATGCAAGTCGAATGGGGATATTTTCGAAAGTGTAGAGTTATTAGGAGGGGCGAGAAGGGGGGAGGGGAGAGGGGGGCAAAAAAATAAAAATACAGTTAGATCGTTCAAAATTGGTATATAGAGGTTTTCGATACTTAGTCGAAATGGCCTACACATAGTCATGGTAGCAATTTACATTTCTCCGAATCCAAAATTGGACGAGGTAGAGCATTTTATTCATCGCACTTTACTGGAGTACACTGAAGAAGGGTGCGAAAATACTTGGAACAAATGGCAATAAATTTCCACTTATCTTGGCTGGCGATTTCAACATCAACTTCGCTGATAAAAATCAGAGCGGTTGACAACTTTTCTTTCGGAAAAATTAAATTTGAAAATGAATAATGATCCTCAAGAATCCACAACAAAATATGGGACCACCATTGACGCGGTATTTTCGAGATATTTAGAGGATATCAAGTCTCAAACTTATGTTTCTTATTTCACTTACCGTAAACCTATAGTTTCAATGATAAAAATTCCTGAATAACCTACATGTATTGTAAGATAATAAAAGTATTTTAAACAATATTAACTTCTCATTTATTCAATAAAAGAAAAAAATCTGTTTTCTTATTGGTCACCACGCTCAAAAAGTGTAACTTGAATTAATATCAAAGAAAAAAAAAAAATACTGCATAAATAAAATAAATAAATAATTATAATTGCATAAGTTGAAAAAAATGCTATGCAATAGCTTTACCGCTGCAGTCCCCGAGTGCCACACGTATTTTTTTTTTTTAGATTCATTTCCTATTCATAAAAGTTATTCTCTAATTATTATTATAGAAACATATTTTTATTTTTTAATCCATAATACTGATAGTTCGCGAGAATTTTAATTATGAATTTAGTGGTCCGTGGAATTTAAAAATGTGAATTTAGTGGTCTGTGAAGGCGGAAAGGCTGGCGACCGCTGCTTTAGAACTATTAAAGCAAATCCTTAGATGTGAGGATTTAAGTCTGGTCTCATTTTATCCATTGAATGCTCTACATGGTTGTGACAAGTAAACTGCCTCAGAGATAGCTTACTTTTTGTCAGGTTACCAGTTGTAATTGATTAACATTCCACTATATGCCTCTGTTACACAGCTATAGGTGATAACATTTCTCAACATGTAAAGAGGAAAATAAGTTCCCTCAATAATGTTGTGTATTCTTACACAACATTTTTTACATTGTACATATGTTTCATTATTTCTTGAATTTTTACGGAGACTGATAAGAATTTGATTATGGCGTTTTATATACTGCATTTTGGTGTACTTATGGATTTCCAAAGCAATTATTTGCACAATTCATTAATTGAAAAAATTTTTCAGAGAGCTTTATTTGGTAAAATAATTTAGTTTCCTTGTGAGTGTTTTGAAAATTACCATCCTTTCAAAGAAAATCATTGTAATTTTGTTTGTTCATTCAGTAAGTAATTTTTTTTTTTTCTTAGAAGGTTATTGCTGTGCGTGTATTCTACCTAAGAATATATAAAATTTAATTTAATTTCCAAATAATAATAATAATAATAATAATAATAATAATAATAATAAACTGTCGAAGAGAACAAAGGAACTTTCGAGGCTAGTGTGAATGAACATCATTCATTCATTCATCCTCGATTTTCTTTTCCCAACCTTTTAAAGTTAGAGGATTTTTACTTTACAAGAGTTTCAGTTTCATCTTCCATTTATTGAAGAACAGAGCAAACAGCATCGTTATGATTTTGAATTTTAAAATTTTGAATTTTTACTTATAATAGGGCATGATTAACTACCAGTGCGTATATACTATATATAAGCATGTGTAACCTAATCAAGTTTGTCATAAAACTTATTGGCATAAGCAAACGCATACTCATAAATTTTGTAACCAAAATTCGTTTTTTTTTTTTTTTTTTTTTTTTTTTTTTTTTTCTGAAAACAAACAATAAGTTTTTTTGTATGATATTGTTAGTAAATTTGATTACGGATGAAAGTGACTTAGAAATTGAACATGATTAATTTTGAAAGCGGGAATATTTGTGATGAGGTTACAATATGTTTTACTTCTTATACCACTATTTCATTATCATACACTGTAAAATATTTCTGTAGTTTTACTGAAATTTTGATACGAAGTCTCTGTAAATTTACAATAATTCTTAATTAGAGGTAAATAATTGAGATCCTAAATTTTTATTCTGAATTTTTATCTATTTTTATTATAAAATTTTTCAATAAAAAATTAAAATGAATGCTTCTACTTTAGAAAAAGCATTCTAAGTCACAAATATATTCTTGTTAATAATTAATTATATTGCTATTAGTCATTAAAATGTATGTGTAAAATAGATTTTTAACATCACCGTTTATTTTTCTCTGTAATTTTACATAAGACTTAAGATAAATGATTACCAGAATATTTCTGCTGAAATTTTTTAATAGTGTAGAAGAGAGTATATAATAGGTATCAAGACATTTACTGGTGTAAAATTAATTTTATTACTTATTAAATATCGTACGTACTTTAAATAAGAAGAACATATTTTCTAAAAAACGAAATTAATAGAGAGTAGAAAACAGATATATAAAGGATATAAATAACACCTAGAAATACTTCAAAATTATTTATGGTCTCACAGGATATTATACTGGTTTACTCAAAACTAACTTTGTATTTCCCCCTTTTCTATGTCTTTTTCAATGCAAAATCAAAGGACAGAAATAATTATTATTTTCACAAAATAGGTTTAACTACTTACCAACTGATTTATAAGTTGCATAAAATCCTCTAAATCTGCTTCTAGAATATCGAAAGCAACTTTGAAGATGAATCTTCATCAGACCGTTTGATATTATTCTTTTTGGAAATAATCTTCCATCTGGAGATTTAATAATCGAATTATTTCCATATCCGGAGTATACAGTCAGTTCGTCTCGGCACCGCCCAGCATTTTTGCTGTCCTCTTTCTCTGCCAAGTCATAGATCATGAAGTTAAGTTCAATATGTTTTCCTGGTTCAGGTTCAATCGACCACCAGCATGATTTATCTTGTCCATAATATCGTGGATGATTTGGTGACGACACAACTCCCACGGGAGTACTTAGGATATTTCCGCAATGAACTGGAAAATGAGAACTTTTAATTAATAAACGGAGAGTTACAAAACGAAATATGTTTCTTATCAATAACAACAAAATATATTCTTATTGTGATTCTATTAAGGGACGCTCACAAACTATGACACACCGATCGTAACCAAAATTTACAGGTACACTGTTAAAAATTTCAACAGAAAACTCTGCGTAATGTATTATCTTAAGTCTTACGTAAAATTACTGAGAAAAATAAAGGGAGATGTTAAAAAACTTATTTTATATATTCACTTTTATAACTAATATTAATTTAAGTAATTATTGGTGAGAATATATTTCGGAATTAGAATGCTTTTTCTAAAGTAGAAACAGTCATTTTTAATTTTAATTAAATAATTAAATAATAAAATTAGGTAAAAATACAGAATAAAGATTGAGAATCTCGATTATTCACTTTTAACTAAGAACTGCTGTAGATTTACAGAGACTCTGGATAAACATTTACATTAAATTTACAGAAATTTTTAACAGTGTAGTTAAAGGGTACGAAGATATACAATTCTACCAATTTATATTGGAAAACGTTACTTCAGAACAGAGATATTGGTATTCGAAGTTGGAACTATTTTTTCCAATATTGTGACATCATTCAATTTATTTGTTTAATTTTTCTAATTTTTTTTCCACCAAACACGTGCTGTTCATTTATTTACTTAAATTTTATTTCAGACTGCATGCAAGAAAGAATGTAGTGGTATATGTTTATAAAATAATATTGAAATATAAATATGAAAATATCCACTCGCCACGTATTATTAACTACTTAATACGCTCCGTGTAACCGTATTATATAATAAAATAGGTATTAAATAAATTATTAAAAATTGTAATTGAAATCTCTGATATATAAACACAATGGTCTTTTTTATTATTGAAGACTTTTTTTAGTTTACATTTTCTGTCATAAACCATCTGCCGAATCCGGGATAAAAACGGAAAAAGGGGAAAATAAATTAGAAATATCAGTCCTATCGTTACAAATTCGGTACCAAATGAAAGGGATTTTTCCGAATCCAGGTGTGCAAACAGTTTTTCGACACGACAATTAGAGTTTTTTAAATTAACTAAAGTGTGAAATTTAGGTGAGAACACTTCATTTTAATTCCTTTCAGTTATTTAAAAAAGCACGTGGCTCATTACAAATTCGGTACCAAATGAAAGGGGCAAATATCTGAATCCAGGGGTGCAAGCAGTTTTTCCACAGGTCAATTAGATTTTTTAAAATTAACTAAAGTATGATATTTAGGTGGAAACACTTCATTTTAAACTTTTCATACTCATTAGTCCGAATCAAGCTAATAGAAAAAGTCTTTAATTAAAAAATATATATTTTCAAATGTTAAAGACAAGAAAAAAAAAAAAAAAAGGTAAAATCTAGAATAAGAAAAAATAAGCACGTGCGGATGATTAAAATTACAATTTAAATAAATAAATCAACCGCGCGTGTTTGGTAGGAAAAAAAAAAAAAATAGTAAGCTCAAATAGATAAACTTAATGACTTCAGAATATTTGAAGAAAATAGCTCCAACTTCGAAAACCAATACTTTCTGTTCTGAATTAACGATTGGCGATTTAAATTGGTAGTAGCGCATATCTTCGCAACGTTTAACTATCAGTAAAGTTTGATTATGATCGGTATGTCATAGTTCGTGAGTGTTCCTTGTAAGAATAAATATGAATAAGTAAATAAAAAATGATTAAAAATAGAACTGTAAAATATTATGCAATATTGATAAGTAGAGAGGTTATAAATATTATATACTATTATATAAAAATGATTTATTACATCCTGTACGTTATGATATATTTCTCTTTGTATAAAATTCATTAAAGGTGGAAAAAGAAGAATGCGTCTAATAAAACTTCTGATTTTTTTTTAATGGAACAGATTAATAAAAATAATTGTAATTCTAAAATTTAATTAATATTTTACGAAAAAAAATTGCAAATGCATGTATGAATTAATGTTTGGAAAGTAATAAATAAAATCTTTATTTATAAAATATTAGTTTTAATAATTTTTTTTATTATATACCATTTATTGTGTTATTATAATTTTTATTACTATTCGATCAATTCTATAAAAAGTATTCGACTTGGAAATTTTTTTTGACTTGCCCATTTTATGAGGTCAATTCCTTTAAGGAAATCTAAAAAACTTTTTATTTTTGTAAAATTTCTTAATCTTTGTGTGTTGCATAAATTTTTGTGACACTGTAACTCAAAAATTAATGCACATAATTCTATGAAACGTTTTATTTAACTATTTTCTTACGGAAATTTATGTCGATAATATATTCACCTAAATCACCTAAAAGATATTAAAAACATTTAAAATTTAATTTAAAATTAGTTAATATATTATAAAACAATTATAAATCTTTGCTTTGGTTTTCTACTATGCCGTAGTCATCACTGGACCTACTAAGCTATGGTTCTTCCTTATTTATCGTAAAACAGGTGAATAGAAAGCAAGTAAGGAATCATAGCTTAGTAGGCTCAGACATACTTGCCAACATACTAATTAATATTCCGTAGTATTGTTAGCTCCACCTTCTTTTTCATACCGTCATATTTTTAGAGTATTTTCCTCGTATTTAATCGTAAATGCATTTGGAGAATATTACTCTAAAAATTTACTGGTGTGGGAAAAAGAGCGGGACTAACACGACTACAGAATATTAATTAGGATGTTGGCAAGTATGCTCAGAGGTTGACTACAGCGTAGTCGAAAATGCTCGACCAAAATATAAAGGAAAGATGGGAAGTTGAGTAAAAAACAAGTGACCAACGCCCAGAGAATTACTATAACATAGCCGAAAATGTTTGACGAAAAGGTTTTTAATAGTTTTGTAATGTTTTGTAATATTTTAAATTACCTATACTTTTATTTTCCCCTTAATTCAATTGCTTCTTAATTGTATCTTAGCTTCTATCACATACGTGATCGAAGATGAATTAAACCATATACGTGATATCTATTTTATTAGTAAAAGCGCTGATTCAATTTTGATACATATTACATAAGAGGTGGCACTATTGTAGCGCGATTTTTATGATTTAATTGGGATTTTTTATTTTTATTTTTTAGTTTTTTTGTTTCATGTTTTTATGGAATTATTTCAAACGGGATATATGGGAACATCATCATTATTATAAAACAGTATGCAGACTTTGTTTCAGTTTCTAAAAAGGTATGAAGTTTTACATATGATGCCCCTTTTTAGTGACAACTAGAGCTTTCTTTATTGTATTGACCAGATTTTTATGGATTGTACAAATTGATTTTAGCAAGATGTAAATTTAACTAGGCAGTGTTTAAACTTGGGCTTTTTGGTTAATGATTCACTGTTCTACTAACTGTAGCATTCTGGTCCATATTTGTTTCGCAAAACGTAATCTATATATTAATAGGCAAGCATAAAATTTGTTGTCCCTTTTTAACATATTAATTATGGGAGTAGAGGGTTGAAAATGGTATCATTCGGAAGGTATGGTTAGCCGGAAGGTGCGAATACAAATATTATTTTCTTACGATGTCAAGAAGGTATTTAAAAATACATTTATTTTTTATGCATTTTCCCCCATTTTTCCCTTTTATACACGTATTCCTTTACATTAAAAAATACCTAAAAGTAGAAAGTTGTTAAATCTGGCAATTTCATAAAGCTCAAATAAAACCATAGACACAGTAATTTGTATAATGTAGCATCACTATACGCAAGCGAAGTGATGACGTCACTGTCTGTCCATGGAGCCATGAAAAAGATTTTCTAAGTTAATCGTCCATTGGATTTTTTGTAAAAAATTATTAAAAAATAACGGAAATTATCTGCCGATTTTAATTCCGATATTTGGGTATCCGCGATTGTAATGAAATGCTCGCCCTCTGGTGGGCTAAGGTGAAATTACAATAAACGTGGTTTAATTCGAATTCCATACGTCCGCCATTGCTTACCGATATTTAGTTTCACATATATTTATTGAATAAAAATGAATAAATACGGTAAAAAAGATAACACATACTGTTGTGTGCTACAATCTAACTCCATAGGATCAAGAAATCCAGAATTGAGCTTCCATTTATTTCCAAATGACAAATTTAAAATTTCAGTTGCTTCGGCTAATGGAAGTAAAGAATTAATCAGATGATTTGAAACTAATATTTGTTCAACTTCAGTTAAAAATCTACTTCCGATCGAACTTTGAATAAACTGAAGTATTTTTTCCAAAAGCAATCAATTTTCCATGATGTAATGGCGGAGAAATTATAGTACGAATATTAAGTAGAATAACAAAGAACACTAATGGAACACACGTGTCTATAATGTTTACAAACAACTGCAGTGCTGAGAAAGCGCCATCTATCGATCATTACAATCGCGGATAGTTATATATAAGTTACTGTCTACATGTGTTTGATTGAGTTTTTTTTTTCTGTAAAATTGATAAAATTTTAATTTAAAATCTCAAAACTCCAGAAAAAAAAAAATGGCAAACTTCCAGTTTCGAATGTAAACATAAACATTTCATTTCAAAGGGTGATATTTAAACAATAAATATTCAACTAATATACTAAATAAAAGGAAAATGGATTTGTTACTAACTGCAATTAACTGAAATTGGCTACTTATTTTTAAAAAAAGTGTCTTTATTGCTAGCTTTTGTGGGTATAAGAAGCAAGTAGAAGATAAGTAAAAACTTTTGATTTCCGGTTTTCGATGAATTTACACGTTTTGAGATTTCCTTGCATTTTAATTAAGTGAAATTGACTAGATTTTTTTATTTTTTAAGAAGTGGAGTTATTATTCTTTCCTCTGCATATATAAGTAGAAAATATAAGATTCAGAAATGTTTTAGATTTTCGGTTTTCGATAAAGTTACACGTTTTGAAATTTCCCGAACTCAATTCGACCATTTTTGAAAAATATCTTTTTTTTTTTTTTTTTTTTTTTTTTGTTCAAACACTGTACTTTATGAACCAATCGAATTAATTTAACAGAAATTGATACTTGGTTGGGCCTTGGTTTGCCATGGTACCTATTAGCTTCTGGGCTGTATCACACAACAAAGGGGCGTTATCACGTTGCGATTTTCTCTCATTTCAGGAAAGGCTAACACCTACAGAGAGAAATAGTTATATTAAGTAAAACTCTGCTGATTCAGTTAGAGTGAATATCGGCAAGCAATTGCCGCAGCTGTGTTGCAATTGCATTCCGTTTAGGAGAAGGCAATAACTTTGCTTTGCCTCGCTTTGCAAAAAAAAAAAAAAAAAAAAGGTCTAGTTTCGACCACAGGGCGATACTAGTTTAAAATATTATTCTAATTATTTATTGTCATCCAGCAATTGCAAAGTTAAAATACATAAATAAATAAAATTTTAATAGACTAAATAATTCCATCCAATCTAAGATTCATTTGTAGGGTGACAGTGACGGAAAAAAAAAAAAAAAAAAATCTTTACACAGCAAAAAAAAAAAAAAAAAAGTTACGTGTGTCAGTTGCCGTTCCCTCCATAAAAATGTGTCAAACCCCAGGGATGGCACGTGGTGTTAGTCAATCACAGACGACCTTTCCCTGTAATATTATCCCTCAGTTCGCCTCCCAGTCTTTTAGAGTAAGGGTGTATGCTCTTTTCTCCCGACAGCCAGTATTTAGTCCATTTGTTAAAAGTTTGAGAACTTAAGCGCGTATCAGACCCAGCAATTTTAGAAACAACCAATTTTTGAGCCGACTTTAGCGCCGATTTTTCCTCAACGAAAACACCATAGAGGTTACAATAGACGGGTGAAAAGTTGGATGAAAGAAGACTAACTTCTGACTCTTATCACTTTTCTTGGCGCGAATAAAATACGCAATGATTTGTGTTAAAATTCCCTTTCATTTGTGTAAAATATCGCATTATTATTTCTATTTTGATCTTTGTTACAACTATTGTCATAACGCCATACGAAAATAAAAAAGATTAATTCAAAATTCTTATCATTTAACTGTAAAATAAACGTGCTTAACGATAATCTTTCTTCTTCAAATCTCCACATTAAGCGATTCCCGTGTTCCGCCATCTTGGAAATATGACGTATCAAAATAGTGCATCCTGATTGGATGAGTCTGCGGAAAAATTGTGTGTAGAGACAATTTTATCAAGACAGCTCTGGAAAAGTTGGGCAAGTTCGGTGCGCGCTATCACACTGGGAGAAGAGACAATTTTTTCCGAAAAATCGGCGCTGATAAGTGGTTGGCTCCAAAATCGCCTATAAAGTTGTCGTGTCTGATACGCGCTTTACATTGGAATTCCCACTCCACACAGTGGGTCAGATTAAGCTTAAAATGGAAGAGAAATACCCTGATTTTACTCTGCTAGAAAATGGGACACTGTGATTGATGTAGCCAGAGATCTGGCAGATGATTCTAGATGTAGCCAGATGCAGATGTAGCCAGAGATCCATAACTAAACGGCTGCGGAAGGCAATAAAATGTAAAAAGGGAAAGGTCGTCTGTGATTGACTATCATCGCGTGTCATCACTGGGTTTCGATACATTTTTATAGCGGAAACAGCAATTGACATGCAAAGTTTTTTTTTTTTTTTTTTTTGCCGCTCAAATGTAAAGATTTTTTTTTTTTCTCCGGCACTGTATTTTCAGAACAGATAAAAAAATTCTAATTTTCCTATGGGCTAATTGTGCGAATCAGACTTCGACCGGAAGTGCCCAGTTGGACATTAAGTCCAAGGTATGAATCCTGCCCTTGTCATTCATCACTCCGATAAAAATCAATTTATCAAATCTATGAAAAATCTATAATAAAAGTAATTTCTTTGCTTTTTGATAATATTTACTAAATTTTTTGGAACACATCATGTCACATTGTATAATTAATAACATTCACCTTTATCTATACATCCTAAAATTTCGATTCTCAGGCAAGGTTGTTCATAGTAATCCAGTATTGTAATCTGCACTACTCTTGCAGGAATTCCTTTTAAAAGGTTGAATCTCATAGGCATGTCATTACTGTAAGCAGGAGATTCACACTGATCACATACGTATACCTAAAATAAAAATAAAAAATAATTAATCAAAGGGGTAGAAGAAATATTGTTTTTATTCACGCAGTTCGTAATAAAAAAACAAGCAGAAAAGAAACTAAAATAAATAAATACAAATAAATAAATAAAACTACTTGGCATAGGTGGACTCTGCTCAGTTCCCCATCATATTTATGTTCTCATGAATTTCTAGTCCGAGACATATTATAATCATGTTAAAAGAAATGAATTTGACCAAAGCTTGATACAGTGACAGAATGAAATCCCCGCCTAATAGGCTATCACCGTTCACTTCGATATATTTATCTTATTCTAATCTATTAATTTATTTTATCAGGGTCAATTCCGTTGTTTAGTTTTCATGCTACTATTTCCAATGCAATAATCCTCAAAATTCATATTTATATGAAAAATTTACAATTTCGCTATGTTGGTAAAATCGTAAATTACGAATAATTTACGAAATTTTCCTATTAGAATATTTGTATTCAATCATGTTCAAACAAATATCATAAATGTAATTTTGAAGTTGTCTAATGTATTTATGATCCTCAAAATGGAAGTTTATGCTCAATTTTGCCTTATTCTGACATGTTAAGTAAATCGTAAATTCCAAATAACTTACGAATTTTTTAAATTGGAAAAATCATAGTCTATGATATTCATGCCAGTATCCTAAATAATATTTAGAAAGTAGTTTGACATCTTTACGATGAAAATATCCCTCAAGATTGACGTTTATGTGAAATTTTGCTCTATTCTGCCATGTTAGGAAATTCGTAAATTTCCAATAACTTACGAAATTTTTATATTGGAAAAATCATAGTGAATAATATTCATGCCAGTGTCCTAAATAATATTTCAAAAGTAGTCTGGCATCTTTACGATGAAAATATCTCTCAAAATTGACGTTTATGGGAAATTTTGCCCTATACTGCCATGTTAAGAAATTCGTAAATTTCCAATAACTTGCGACATTTTCAAAGTAGCATATTTATAGTTACTGATGTTCATTCCGGCATGAAAACTGATGTTTTAAAACTAGTCTGGCATTTTTACAGTTAAAAGTTTCCATTTAATGCACGTTTAAGTGAAATTTTGTCCTATTCTCCCATGTTAAGAAAATCGTAAATTTCTAATAACTGACGAAGTTTTTTAATTCGAATGTTGTAAATGAATAGGGTTCTTGCCAGTATTGAAAGTAATATTTTAAAACTGATCTGACTTCTCGGCGACAATTTGTTCTTGAGATATCGTGTACACAGACTAACAAACTAACGGACTAACACACTAACCCACTAACAGACTGACACACTAACAGACACCCTACAGACACCATACAAATTTTGTCATTTTCGGATTCCTCACACCTGAAAACGTGTAAAAAAGTCAAAAAACCGAAGTCGAAAATTTTCACGTTTACCTAAGTTCCCCATACCTATAGTCTGATGGGGAACTAAAAAAAGTCAAAAAACCGAGGTCGAAAATTTTCACGATTACCTAAGTTCCCCATACCTATAGTATGATGGGGAACTAAAAAGATTAATTAAAAGATTATAAGAAATGTTATTTCTACTCCCGCAGTTCAGAGGGAAAAGCAAAAAGAAGATGAACATCTATGTACCTTAATTAATATGTTTGAATAAATTTAAATTTAGCAATTGCTAAATAACAACTGGTGTTGGTATTTTGGGTTAATGATAACTGTATGACCGAGGGACCTAAGCATGGGAGGAACGCTTTAGGGAGAGGGGTCTTTCTAAGTAGACCTGTATTCCCGATAGGTCTGAACAACTGACTGCGTTACTATTTAAACACAACAAAAATCAATCTTTTTTTTTTTTTTTTTTTTTAATTGCATGCTTCTTAAAACTTGTCAAATTTGAGCAATGCTGGTAATAATGTGATTTTAAGAGAATGCTATTACTCGAATTTGCCAAGGCATGCGCTTGCGATTAAAAGTATTTATTTTATTTTCAATAAGACATCTTAAAATTAGGTTATTCACAGGTAAATTAATTATAAGAGAAAAATAAATAAATAAAAGGAAAACGAACTTCTTTATAACCGTGGAAGTTTTTGGATTCATCCTTTATTCTTGCTTCTACGTTAAAAATCGGTGTTCAGTATAAATGACATAGGTAACAATTAAATTAAAAAATATATATAGAAAGTAAATGTGTTTTATAAAACGGAGTATATCAATTTTATACAAATTAAAAAAGTAATTCCTTTATAAATACATAATTATTTAATAACATAATTAACATAAATTAATAAATACATAATTCCGTGTTCTACAACATTGGCCTGAAATTTCTTCACATATTCCTTTGAAACATCTATATAATGAATATTTTTTGAGGAAAACATTAACGTTTGGGGAAAATAGAAAAAAAAAAAAAAAAAAAGAAAGAAAAAGAACGCTTTTTAAAGAAAAATATTCTTTTTAATATTTCACAACATTATATGAGGAGAAAACATTCAAACCGTGTTTTCTCCTTCGGATACATTTTTTCAGACAACACAAAAACCACTAAATTAAAAAATAACTAAACTTAAAAACCTAACTATCGTTTGTTTAGATGTATTACTAGATACTAGGAAAATCTATAGACATATCTAAGAAACTATATAGACATGCTATTTTCATGTTAAGTTTAAAGAAAAATCACTAACTCAATTTATTATTTTATTTTTGGAGAAAACACGGTTTGAATGTTTACTCCTCAGATATGCAATTTCTTGAAATATACAAATTAATATATATATATATATATATGATGAACAGTTTCTACAGAAAAATTTACAAAATAATTATATACTTTTTGTTGGCCAACTGGTTCTTCTTCCCATATCCATCTCACAGAATCATTGCTGAAAAATAAATGGAATTTCTTTACAATCGTCTTCTTTTGTGCCCCATTTAAACCTTGAAGTATGACGCCTGTTACAATAGTCATATTTTGTAAATCAACCTGGAGAAATAAGCATTGTTGTGTAATTGGAAGAATGTCTTTCATATAATAATAAACAAAATAAAAATGAAATAAAAAATAAAACAAAATAAAATAAAAATAAATAACAGAATCAAAATAATTAACTTGTTAATTAATTCATTTACTTAAAACTCTGTACATGTTAGTAATTGCTAAGAAATTCTTTTAATTGTAAATACTCTGCAAGATACAAAATCTTGTCTGTATACAGTCGGCAGCAAGCAAAAGTATCCGAGAAATAGCAATAATCCCTGTCAAAAAAAAAAAAAAAAAAAAAAAAAAACACTTAATACTGCTTTGTTAAATAAATCCTTGTCGAGTCATGTTCTTAGTCAGTCTAAGAACATGATTCGACAAGGATTTATTTAACAAATCAGTATTAAGCGTACTTTTTTGATATCGGAATTATTGGCTAGTGCTCGGATACTTTTCCTGCCGACTTATTTCAAGAACTGTCAATTAGGAAAGGGCATGTTTACAAACAAACGCTCCGTCAATCAATCTTTGCCACTCTCGAGTGGCAAAAGATCGACCAGGATTGGTGGAAATACCAGTGTTTTGCCACTTTACCTATAATTTAGCTGCGAGTGACGTCACGTGCCCTTTCCTTATTGAAAAAGACGTGTGTATGTCTATAAGGAAAGGGCATGTTTACAAACAAACGCTCCGTCAATCAATCTTTGCCACTCGAGAGTGGCAAATGGTCAACCTCTGTTGGTGGAAATACCAATGTTTTTCCACTTTACCCATAATTTGACTGCGAGTGACGTCACGCGCCCTTTCCTTATCATTCTGTATACCGAGTGTGAGTTGAAAAGAAATGTTTCTGAATTAAAACTTTGCAAATTTTTAAGAGCAGCATGAATCATTAAGGCAGCAGATAAGTCAGATTCATTCTTTTCCCATGTGATACTGTGAGGTTTTTATTGCTCCTATTACAAAATCTCTTTTAAAAATGAGGTTTAACCTGAAAACCCTTAACGGAATCCTTACAGAGTTTTTAACAAAATCCTTAAAAGAATCCTTACGAATTATGTTTTCTGAATATTAGCCTTTGAGCAAGTCACCCTTTAACTTAAAAAAGCGTTTTTTGAAAAGAAGGAATTTAAATATTTTATTTTCTTAAGTAATCTTTTGACTCCAATTTTCAATCTATAAAAGGAATACTTAAATCTTTTTTCTTTAAAAAAAAAAAAAAAAAAAAAAAAAAAGTTCAGCTATCTAAAAGGCGGTAAGTTCAAAGAGTAATATTTGAAAAACTTCATTTTTGAGTAGGGTATCCTTATAATAAATACAAAGCAACAAAAATTCCATAGGGTTACATGGAAAAGAAGAAAAGAGGAAACTGTCTCACGTACAGCAAGAAGGATATATTCATAAAACCAGCATTTAAAATTCAGCTAGCTGAAACTGGAGTGAAGTGTAGTTTACAGGGGACGCTTAACATGTTCAGTGCCACGCATTAGTCATTGGTGACGGGTTATTGGGATGGAACTTTCAGGTTCCGGCAGTAACAGGTGATTGACACTGAACTTTCTGATCAGGCCGCATCAGTCACCGGTGATTGTCACCGAACTTTTTGTTCAGGCCTCCGGCTGTGACTAGGTATGTGAAATACAATATAAAACTAAAAAACACCGTTTTAAATAATTACTTAAAAGTTATTAAAATTTTTCTTCTAAATAATAGGATCGGCTTGACGGGAACTTTCTTATAAATTCGTGTGATGCTTAACACGTTAAAGGTACCTAAAAACATTATCATAAGTAAATATATCTTGAATCCTTTTGTGAATGACTTTTTAGAAAAAAAAAAAAAAAAAAATTTGTCAATAAATATTTAAATTTTTATATTTTGAGGTTGGCTCAAGTGCAGACTAGGCTGAGGTTCATTCTAAATTTCATTGAAATTATCACAATTATTGCCAGCATCTTTCAGATACATATAATAAAATGGCTTCATATTAGTAATTTAAATACCTGATACGAGTTCATGAAATTTAGAAAAAGTGTTTAAAAGGTTAGAGAAACAAATGTGTACATTTGAATCCAGGTTTAGGAAAATAATATATACCGTGAATTCCTTAAGCGAATCATTAAAGCCAGCACACCATCCGAAATTGGCATTCAGCCGCCCATTGGTGTAATAATAATTGTCATAGTCATCGCTGGTTGATGCGCTGATCTGTGCATCAAATATTTCTTCCGATGCCATACCAAGAGGTTGACCGCACGATTCTGAAAAATGCATACATTTATTTAATGAATCACACATCTGTTATATTAGACAAATGAAATAGTAAAGTGACATAATTACCGCATGATAGTGAATATAAAAAACATTTTATGATCATGAATGAACTGTTTCTTAATCCATTTTATCCCATTGTCCTATTTAAAGGACAGCTGAAAAAATAGCATATAGAAATCAGAATTTGCTTGGTGCGAATATTTTGTTAGCGGGAATATATAATGATATATATAAGCTTCTGCTAGCGTGTTATGTGTCTCACCTCCTCCTCCATCTGGAATATTTGTTTAATCTTTGCATTAGGGGGCGTGCTTTATCTTCTGTTTGCGGTTGAAAATTCTTTCTGGAGAACTATCATGTAAATAAGAAAGTATTATACAGGTAAAGCAAAACTTTATACTCGGAAAGTACTTTTCACTATTGAAGAGAACACTAAAACATACAAGTGCAAATTTCATCCTCTTTATTTCAATGTCCTACGTACAAGGGGGATAAGATATCTTATACAGAATATATATATATTTTTCAAATTTTGTTGCATTTAGTTTATTTACGTTTAATTAACCTTTAAAAATATAATTTTTCTCAAATTTGAGCAAAATAAATAAATTGGGATAAAATGGGTTAATTTGCTATGCGCATATATGATAATTAAGTTTCGAAGGATATTGTTATACTTCTTCACGATGGAATACTGTTAGTAATGATATATTTTTTAAAGGAACTTTTTAATCTATATGTCCATAAAGTATATTACCAATATTTAATAAAGACTGTAAAAAAAAAAAAATACTATGTTAAATTACTTCCTGACCATTCATCATTATTTTATGATAAACGATTTTATTTTGTAAATTATTTTCGAAGACTTTATTTTTTATTAAATTTTCAGATTTATAACAAAGTAAGTGGTAATTTGTTTACGAATGAGCTGATTCTTAAATTACTTTGCGTAGATGTATGGTCATTACATTTTAAAAGATTTTGTTATAATTCTTTGTGAGTGGAAATTATCAGTAATATTTTTTTAAAGAAACTTTTGAATGTATGTCAATAAAAAATATTAATATTTTTTAATAAGTACAAAGAAAAAAATATATTAAGTTAAATTACTTCCTGACCATTCAACATTATTTTATGATAAGTGCTTTTACTTTGCAAATTATTTTCGAAAACTTTATTTTTGATTAAATTTTCAAATTTATATCAAAGCTAAGTGATAATTTAAACACCAAGCATTAACGATTCAAATTTCAATTTACATGCTATCCAACGTATATTCTCTTACAGATTAAAAGTCTACAAAAACTTAGTTTTTCTTAATTGTTAATTAGTATATGCTTACCTATTCCAAACACTTTCATTTCGCAAAATTGAAGACTATCGAATCTATCGAAAACTTGAATGGTTACAAATTGACCATAAATAGGCTGTGAACAATTGATTTTCAGAACTGTGAACTCCGGTTTAGTCACAGGATAGACGGCACAAGTATAGGCTTTGCTAAATTTTCCGACTTCCGTGTGAGGTATGCCGTAAGACAAATCATCATAGTAACGGCTAAATGTATCAACTAAGCCATTGTCATCCACAGTTACTCTGAATCCTCGCAGACTTTTGGCTGAAATTAAAACTTTAAATGTATTATTTGACATAAAAAGTATCTTTCATAAATATGCTTTTTAATAATTTGAATATAATAATCAACTCATTGTCTCAAAATAATATATAATCATAATTAAAAAAGAATAAAGATTTGCTTTAATTAATTCATTAGTTGAAGAATAAAAGGTAGGTGAAGAATAAAAGGTAGTTGAAGAATAAAGGTAGGAGTACGAAACTGAATGTATTATTTGAATTATAAAAAAAAAAAAAAAAAAAAATCCTTATTATTATTTTTCTTTTAATTTTTCCTTATTTTTGAACCAATATCAATAATCGAATATTTTGTTGAATATATTTTCTAAATCATTACTTACTTAAATTGTAAATGACTTGTTAATTTTTTTTCTCTTTACTCAATAGAAGAAAGTATTGGATGTTTAAAAATTTTCGACTACCGGTTGCGATGGATTTAGATGTTTTAACAGGTCCAGAACACGATTTGACTATTTTTAGAAAATATCTGTCTGTCCGTCTATCAATGTGTATGTAGACAATTACACAGAATTGCATATAAACTTATATGTAGATGTACCTTGATCTAAATTAATGCCTGTTAACTTTTGGTGTTAATTGCTCAACAGGCGGCGCTGCTAGTACGGCGGTTTTCTTATTTTAAGGGATGGCTCTATCTCAGGAACAACTGCTCAGAATTGCATATAAATTCATATGTAGATGCAACCTGACATAAATTAGTGCCAATCGCTGAACAGGTGGCACTGCTATACAGCGATAACTGCAATTTAAGGAAGGGATGTATCTCAGGTTTTACTGCGTATAATCAAACAAAATTTGATATGTGAAAACACCATTATGAGACATTATACTAGTGGCGCTGCTATACTGAAAATTTTCTGTACAATGGGAAGGCAATATCTCAACTTCTATGGCAAATAACTGTACGAAACTTGACATGTGAGATAACCATTATGCATTTATTGAGATGTTATTTATAAAGGATAAAACTATCCTTTTTTGGATACTAAGTATTTGTTTTTTTTTAAGATGAAAACCATCTGCATTCATCATGGTAGATAGTTTTAATAAAAAGTAGTTTCAATAAATTATTTGTACTGAGTGAATATGTATAGAAAAATATAGACGAAAGTCTTCTAGTGGCCACAACATACTAGTCCTATCGAGTATTTATTACTATATATCAGTATTTGAAAATGAATAGTTACAAAAGTACTTAATTATTTTGTTTGTATTTCTACAAGCATTATTTTCTTTAATTCCGCCTAGAAATATAACAGAGTTGCGAAATATTTAATAAAAGATAACATGAGTATTATCAATGCGAATATCCGAAGTTAGGTGAATTTAATTGATTTATTTCACAAAAAAAAAAAAAAAGGGCCGCGGTAGCCCAGTCGGTAGAGCGCCGGCCTCGTAATTGGAAGATTGCGGGTTCGGTACTCGAGCCGGCCAAAGACCGTCGTGTACACTAATGGTGGCTGGTGCACGTAAAATCTGTCGTGGCCGCAATGTCCTCCATGTTCCCATCAAAAATTATACCTCTGGGGGTCACTGAAGCGGGAGAGTGTTTGCGGGAGAGGAAAAATTGTGATGGCATGTCTCCGGACCACCTCTGGGGGTGTGTCCCAGACCGTCGCCAATTGCCCATCTGCGCAGCACTAGTGCGACGTAAAAACCCAACCAACCAACCACACAAAAAAAATGCAGGTAATCTGAAGGTATTTAGAACAATAAAAAGTTTAAGGGGGAAAAGAATTACTTGCTTTTACACTGCAAATATTTTGCTTTTAAACTGCAGTTATTTTGCAGATTTTATGATTTTTGTTCCAAATACCTTCAGATTATCTGAAGATTTTTTTATTCCCCATTATACTATAGGTATAGGGATCTTAGGTAATCGTGAATTTCGAGCTCGTTTTTTTTTTACTTTTTTACACGCTTTCAGGTGTGAGGAATCCGAAAATGACAAAATTTGTATCGTGTCCGTTTGTAGGGTGTCTGTTGGTTTGTTAGTCCGTTAGTATGTTAGTCTGTGTACACGATATCTCAAGAATAAATTGTCGCAGAGAAGTCAAATCAGTTTTAAAATATTACTTTCGACACTGGCAGGAACCCTATTTATTTGCAACATTCGAATTAAAAAACTTCGTAAGTTATTATTTGAAATTTACGATTTTCTTAACATGGGAGAATAGGGCAAAATTTCACTTAAACGTGCATTAAATGAAAAATGTTTGCTGTAAAAATGTCAGACCAGTTTTAAAATATCAGTTTTGATGCTAGAATGAACATCAGTTACTATAAACATGTTACTTTAAAAATTTCGCAAGTTATTGGATATTTACGAATTTCTTAACATGGCAGAATAGGGCAAAATTTCACATAAACGTCAATTTTGAGGGATATTTTCATCGTAAAGATGTCAGACTACTTTAGAAATATTATTTAGGACACTGGCATCAATATTATTGACTATGAATTTTCCAATACAAAAATTTCGTAAGTTATTAGAATTTTACGAATTTCTTATCATAACAGAATCTTTGCGAAATTTTACACAAACGTCAATCTTGAGGGATATTTACATCATAAAGATGTCAGACCACTTTTTAAATATTATTTAGGATACTGGCATGAATACCATAGAGTATGAATTTTCCAATTTAAAAAATTCGTAAATTATTTGGAATTTACGATTTATTAAAATGGCAGAATAAGGCAAAATCGAGCATAAACGTCCATTTTGAGAATCATAAATATATCAGACAATTTCAAAATAACATTTATGGTATTTGTATAAACATGATTGACTACAAATACTCTATTAGGAAAATTTTGTAAGTTATTCGAAATTTAAGATTTTATTAACATAGCAAAATGGGGCGATATTTCATATAAATATGCATTTTTTGGGATTGTTACATTGGAAATAGTAGCATGAAAATAAACAACGAAATTGATTCCAATAAAATAAATTAATAGGTTAGAATAAGGTAAATATATCGAACTGAATGGTGGGTACCCTATTAGGCCAGGATTTCTTTCTGTCACAGTGTCAAGCGTTTGGACAAATTCATTTCTCTTAACATGAATATAATATGTCCTGTACAAGAAATTTATGAGAGCATACATATGATAGGGAACTGAGCAGAGTCCACCTGTGCCAACTAGTTTTAGCCGCGAAGATTGCTAAGCTACATTTGCATAGCTGCCAATATTTTAATTTATTCCGGAGTAATTTTAGCCCAGCCTCTATTTCGCACCATTTATTTTTTAAAAGTAAATTTTTCTTATTTTATTGGAGTTATGTATTGAAGAAAATTTTTCTATAAATAAAGTGGTGCGAAATAAAGGCGGGGCTAAAAGTACTCAGGAATAAATTAAAATATTGGCAGCTATGCATTTGTGAACTTATCAGGTACATCGATTTGAAAGTTAAATCAAATACTCAAATCCAAGTGTATAACGTAATGTAGTTTTTTGGCAATTTCTAATGAGTAAAATTGTGAGACTTCTAAATAGTAATATGGCATTATATTTTAATGACATTACTCTTATGTGTTTGTTATTTTTTCCCGAAAAAAAAAAAGTTCTAGAAATGTTTGAGGCAAAAACAAAACCTTTTATATACTGCCACCTAGGGACTTTACAAGCCCGAAATATGTAGGATATTATAATTTACAATGATAAACAAGATATTACCGTATTGGAATTACTTGATTCACTTAAAATGTTTTGGATGTAATTGATTTCACCTAAAATATGGCTTGGTACGTTTTTGTCCCGACTCCCTCAATTCTTCGGTATATCATGGAAAAAAGAAAGAAAGAAAACAACTTACATATATCATAATAGCAATAATATAAGGCAATTCCTTTTTCAAATCCACTCTTATCAAGTTTTGGATGTGGCTGTCTATATTTTGGCATACCATCTATAGTATCTTCTTTAGTCCAAGGCATCACAGGTGGCACATCTTCGTTGAAATGAAAGTATTGTTCTTTTTCTGACATACCTTCAACTTTCTGACACGATTTACCATATCGGAGCAAGTAAAAAGGAGCCTCTGTTGGCAGTTCTATCAAATTTTCAGCGCTACCATCATCTCTGCAGCAAAAGTAGATTGTCGTAGTCTGTCTGGTGTAGTTACCTTTCGGGACATAACCCCGGACTGTACTGTCGGATAGTACGTCTTGGGTATCCCTCCATGTTATGTAACCGCTTTTGAATTTCGGAGGACAGTATTCTCCATATTTAAATATACAGTATTCTCCAGCAGGCCATTCTCGAGAATATCTCGAAGGAGAAACCGAGCGGGTTTTCATGCAGAAATGTTGAACTACACCGCTTCTTTGTACGTTACCACCTGAGGATTTTTTCTGAAGACCACCTGTTGAATGAAGAATAGATAAAAATGTTAAATTATTTAATTATAAACTTAAATATTTGTATGTAAATGGGGAAGTTTTAGAAATTTTCTGAAAAATAAAATAAAATAAAATATTATTGCACCTTGATTTATATACATTTTTTTATTAGTCTTAAAAGATTTATTTTAAGAAATTTATGCCAAATAAGATCTTGCTTTTAACTATTAATATTTTTTTACGATTGGAAATTTATTTATTTATTCAGTCACTTATTTAATTTTTAGAAGTCAATTTTTAATATTAATTTATTCAAGATGAATAATCTCGGCTTCAACAAAGGCATAATTCAATAAAATAAAATAAAATAAAATAAAATAAAATTAGATATAGTACATCCACATACATACTTACACACACACATATACATATATCAAGGTGGAGTTAGGAAAAAAGAAAAAAGAAAAAGGTATTATTTTACATAAAATTTGTTTTTTGTTAATAATTTTTAATTCGTTTAAATTGGTTCAATACAGTTTAAAAAAATGCATAACTGTGTAAAACATTGAAAGCACATAAACCCAAAATATTTTTCATATAGGAAGGCATTTAATGCAAAGGCATCCATGAGTAATCATTCTAGATAATTTGGTTAATTTTTGTTTCAATTTAAAAAAATAAAATGAAGGAATGAATAAATAAAACCCTAAAAGCGGTAACATCCAGTTTAATGGCATTGAAGGTTAAAGGAAAAAATATTTATTAGAAATCCATTTTCTTTTAAACTACTCATCTTTAGTTTATCTGAAGATTCGTCTAAAACAGATATGAAACATTTAAAATTTAAATGCCACCATGATTTGACTTTTATTATTTATCTATTTATTTACCTTGTCTAAATATTTTTAAATATCTTATTAGTAAAAAAAAGGAATAAAAAAATATTTGATAATAATATAAGTTATTTAAATAAATGCCAATACATCGAAATTTTAAACATTTAAATAATAGTCCGAAAATTTTAATCGATTTACTGATAACTTGCATTTATTCCTATTATTTGATTTTTTGTATAATTTCTTGTAAAAACACTATTTCCTTTTTTATTGTGTGTGAGAGTGTGTAATATGTTCTTTTCAATCGCCATATTTTAAAATGTTTAGACTATTTTACACAAGTTTTAATTTAAACATTTAATACGAAATCTATATAAATAAAGCAAAGAGTCTGTCGGCTGAACACATTCGGGTGGACCACTCTTATATTTGATTGGTCTAGATTTAACTACTTTGGTGATGAAAGTCGGCCATTTTTTTTTTTTTTTTTTTTTTTTTTGTAAAAACTGATGAATTTTTAAAAATGATACTGCATAGATGTTAAAAGAGTTCTAAAAACTGTTCATTTTTTCTGAGGACAATACATACATCAAGTTATTAGATTTAAAGTTATCACATTGCAAAGTTTCACAACGCGATACCATTCGATTGCTTTTATCTTAAAATAAGAGTCTAATATTAAACAAAAAATAGTCTAAAATTAAAGAATAATGAATTTTAAAAATTATCAGTTTTGAAGTTCTAAGAGCTGCAATTTTTAAACTACAGCGTACTTATTTCCGATATATAATCTATTAAATTTGTAAACAATTGCTGATTCATTCTTGAGAATCATTCACATAAGACCATAGAGCATTGTTGCAAAATAAGTGCATGGTTGGTTGGTTGGGTTTTACGTCGCATCAGTGCTACGCAACAGGCAATTGGCGACGGTCTGGGATTCATCCCTAGAGGCGGTCCGGAGACATGCCATCACAAATTTGATCCTTCACGGAAGCAAAACGAATGCAAGACGGAAGAAATATTTTATTTAATATAGTATAAAGAGCGGGGGACATAGGCAACGGGTACCCAAAGTCAAGTTTAGAGCGATTTCGATGTAGGTAATTTTTTTTTAAAGTTTTTATTTATAATGTAATGTAAAAAATAAATGGTGATTCAATTCTTTTGAAAATCAAATACAGTGACCAGTGGAGCCTGATAGTTTAAAATAAAAGAATAGATATTTCTTGTTTTAAAAATTGACCTTCATAATTACTAAAGCATAAAAACATTCGGACAGTAATTCTATAGTCTAGTCAAAGAAATTATTTGTATTTGAAAAGATGAATGTGGGTTAGGAGAGATTAAGGGGAATTAAATACCAGCACACACATACAGATACTTGTGGTAATGTTTAACATAAAATGCATACAGAAATCATCTACAAACTGTAAGTATAACTGTGAGTACTTACACAAACAGTCCTTTTTAAAGAGAAATTTCTTATTTTTTACTTTTTTGGGGTTTTGGTCTCGTATTTTTTATGGATTTTTTTATTTAAGGCATCTAAGTTCTAGTATCCACAAATGAATCAGTATGACAAATGAGTATCTGGAAATACGAAGTTCTAAAGAGTTAACACTAACTTTATCATAATTTATGTAGTCCCTTTTATGACCTGGACACATAAGGAGTCAATCGGCCTTAATCCTCCAACCAACCAACCAACCAACCAACCCTTTTATGACCTGTTTTAAAGTATATTTTAAGATGCTTGGTACTTTCAAGAGAACTTTTAGAATGAACAAAACCTAATCATTAAAAATACTTGGTTTAACACTGCTATCGCTGAATAGTTATGCAATGTTCCAAAATCAGATATGTATGTATATATATATATCATCATCATAATCAATTTCAGCCTTTATTAATCCACTACAGGATGAAGGCCTCTCCTAGATGATTCCAAACTGACCTGTTTCTGCAATTCTTCTCCATTCTGCTCGTCGAAACTTCACAATTTCATCTCTCCAATGACACAGTGGTCTCTTCCTTGATATTTTCTTATCTCTTGGTATTCCAAAATAGAACTCTGGTGGTCCATCTATCATCATTTCTTCTTGCAAGGTGCCCAGCCCAGCTCCATTTTAATTTCTTGACTCTAGAAATAATATCAGTAACTTTGGTTTGTTTCCTAATCCAAGTATTTCGCTTTCTGTTTCATCGGATGAATTCTAACATGCATCTCTTTATGCTTCTATGGGTTGCTTGAAGTTTTTGAATAGCTTTAAATGTTTCTGAAGCATAAGTTAAAACAGGCAAAATGCACTGATCAAAAACTTTTCTTTTCAAACATGATGGTGGTCACTTTGATATATACAAATATGGTCACTTTGACTATACAGATATGATGGCGGTCACTTTGAAGAAATCAGAGTAACATTTATAATATGTAATTTTCTGTGTGTGATGCTACCATACAGCACAGTCTGATCCCTAGAACGTGGAAGAAACGTAGCAATATTGGTGATATCGCAGGTACGTCGCATTTCTCGATCTACGTATCGGAAATGCTGTATAAACGTGGAAATGTTCTCTATCTATGATATGAAATGCGACATTGTATAGATGTCGCATTGATGCACGTGTGGCAACATAAATTATAAATGTTTCATTTGAGATTGGCAAAGGTAAATATATATATATATATATATATATATATATTGAATTGTGTGTTCGTTGAAGAAGAAAAAGGTTAAGATGCTAGAGTTTAAATAAACGGCTAATTTTTAAATTTGGTAATATTATTTATTTTTTTGTTGACATTTTTGCAACACACGCATAAAACTTCGCGATAATATCGATATTTCAGAGACGTACTTTTTGCAGCCCAATTCGACTGAATAGAAGACCTTGTAAAAATATCGCAAAACGCTCTCACAGTTATATATTATTTACAGCACAAAGCGGCGCAGCGTGAATGGGACGATGCGATGTATCTGCTATATGCTTAAAACTAAATATGCTGTATGGGGAGTTTAATTTATTATTCAAAGTTCTAATTAAATTAAGCTCAATTGAGAATTCTCTGTCAAAAGCTCTTTTACATGCTAAGATGTCTTTAGATAAACACTTAAAGGACGGAAAACCTTACTTTGCTTCTAACATTTAGCCCTTGTACTTTCTTTGGGGGGGGGGGGGGGGGGGGGAGGAACCCGTCGTCATCAGCGGCCCGTTCGGCATGTAAGACTATCGCATGTGTACTGGACATCTTGCACGTTCGGCTGCTTCTCTCATTATGTGACTCCACATTCGGCCAATACCTGCAACTGATTCGTTGCCATTACAAGGATTGGAATGGTTAATAATTTCGATCGTTTCGCAAAAGTCGCATAGTAAAGAACAGCCTTCGATGCCGAACGTGACCTCGCCGAAAATACTACGGCTAAATGCTAGAAACAAAGTAAAGTTTTTCGTCCTTTAAGTATTGAAAATGTTTTGTTGTTTGAAATCTATTTATTTTAATTAATTGGTTTAGGTAAATATTTTCCGAGAACTGGCATTAATAATACAATAATTACTTTCAGATTTTGTTGATTATCAAAGATGTATCCGATATTTTCAGGTTTAATGCAAACTTTTGAAACAATTTTTAAAAAATAGAATATGACATTGGGTAACAGTCACCTTTAAGAAGCATGCCAGGGCTCCAGTGCTCCACTTTATTATCTTGAACAATGTCATACTCCATATCTTGATATCGGTAACCAGTGTGCCACAGAAAGCCTATACCGATCGGGCAGCCTGATACGGGCATTGGGAGACCGTATGATCCATCTGGCCAAGAAGGTTTGTTTATATTTGTGGGCTGTAGAAAGGGAAAGATAACAATGTTAATTTTTATCGAATTATATTTCTTAAATCTATGACTAAGAATGTATAAAATAAAATTTTTTATAAGCAAATTTTAAAAGAAAAATCAACATTTTCGAAAATGTGATTTTAATTAACACTAAATTCAACACTATTTTTTGAAAGAAATCTTTTTTATGAGCTGATAAACGGCATTACAGGAATATTTCTGATAGTACATTTAGAGAACCGATGTATTTTTTTTCTCTGACTATTCTTGAATCAATCTAGTAAACTTTTACCCGCTCGGCTAGTCACTATATCCTAATGAATATTAAAAAAAAAAAAAAGAAACATTTAAGTAAATATCTTTCTATGGGCGACAATTTTCGCCAGATTAAAACCATCGCAAAAATACTATGATATACAACCATTAATGAAATGTAAAAGATTTTTTGAGTTTTATTATGTTAATCAAAAACACGGTTAATTTAAAATAAACTATATATTTATTCACATTAAACAGCAGACGATAAAATCAGGTATATAAAAAAAAATCTGGTGTGAAACAACCAGACGACTTCCATTACCCAGTATTACACACATATTATATGCATTTTTGGAATTTTCCAGTAAAAGAAACTTGATACATACGTAAAGGCATATAAAATAGAGTTTACTCAGCGAGTTAAAAAATAAGAAAAAAAAATATGATAGTTACTTTTTTAAACACTAGTTTATGAGATCTAAAACTGAACTATCTAATCACAATGACCGTTAATTTTCCTGTAATAACCACATAATACATGAGAAAGGGTATCTAAAATGGATTTATGTAACAATTTTCAAGAAAATCGTTTTTGAGATACCAACTTTTATCAAAACTTGACATACTCAATTATTGACCGGAAAACAATAATTACATACAAAAAGATATTTAAAAAGAAGTTAATATGGTGAGTTTGAAAAAAAATCCGTTCAACCGTTTTTAAAGCAACGCACTTGCGAGACATGAAATTTTGATATTTATACAGGACGCCTATCAATTTTCCTGAACTAACTAACTATATCATTCGAAAGGACATCTAACAGAGTGTTTATATTGCAAATTTGAAGAAAATCCTTCGAGCCGTTTTTGAGATACGGACTTACGGTTTGAAACTTACGGTTTTCAATGACCCACTTCCGGTTTTCCAATTTTCATTAAAATTTGGAAACTTCATGTGTACTCCAAGCTTGTATCAATTCTGATATTTTGTAGTTCAATCTCTATTAGTTTCGGAGATATGATAGCCAGAACATTCCATACACACATACATATACACATACACACACACACACTGACCAATTGTCAAAAATTACTCTTTTGGATTCAAGAGGCCTTAAAACTCAATATCGAATTTTTGCACCGAATACAATACTTCCATTACCTACGATAGTAAGGTAATGGAAGTAAAAAACACATATTAGAGTATTTAATTAATTAAAATTATAAATAAATAAAAATTAGTTATTTTAAAAGAGGAAACTCATCTTAATTTTTTAATTACCACTTAAGTACACTAACAGGACTTTAAAATCTTTGAAATCACATAACACTTTTAAAATAATGTTATTCAGTGCCTCAAACGTTATTTAAAACTATTTACAAAATTTTAAACTTTAAATTTATTTTTCTTGGGTTATACATTTGAGAAATAATTAGTTACTTACAATGATCCGTGTTAAATAATTTTTACTTAGTCTTTTAAAATTTTGTATGAATGTTAACCCGTGCATTTATCACAAATCTAGGTATTTGTTTCGAAATCAAGAAATCATTACCTTTATTACAAACGTGCGAATTCAATCGCAAAAAATCTAATATCATAAAAATCCAAATTTTGTACTTTTTTTTGTTTGTGACTGATTCTGTAATTGAGATATATAAAATCAAATACCCATATGTGCTCAATTACATAGAAAAAACGCATAGTAAAAAAATTTGAGTTATAAAATGATTTAGAATTCGCATGGATCTTATTTTACATTTCCCCCCCCCCCCATAGAATAGACATTTCCATTTCTAGAATTATTTTCTATCTTTTAAAATATGATCTATGGATGATAATAATAATAATAATAAAATCTGGAGTGACTCCACTCAAATTTCCGATAAACTAATTAACGGTTGAATAAGTAAATTAAATTAAAGTAAGCGAAGTCATTAAATAAATGAAAAAAGAAATTATTTATAATAAGGTATTTAAGTAGTTGTTACTATATTGTATGTTGTTTAAATTAATGCTATTGTCCTTCAAATAATTTAAGTCCATAGATCATAATGATAAAAAAAAAAGATTTATTCGTTGTGTCGCTGTAAAAAATTATATATGCTAGAGTCATCAAAATCTATATACTTCGTGCGACGGCGACCTATAACATTTATAAAAAATTCAGTTCAATCGGATGAGGCATTTAGATGCTGTGTAGCACTTTAAATAATTTTAGCTCATAAGCCACAATGATAAAGAATTTTTCTTTGTGTCCCTATAAAAAAAAAAAGAACTGTAAGCGCTAGATTCTCCAAATTTCATACATTTTGTGTGACGGTGATCTTTAACGTGTGTATAATCTTTCAGCTCAATCGGATACGGCGTTTAGACGCTATCGCACTTTAAAGAATTTGAGCCCATATGGCATAATGGTAAAGAATTCTTCGTTGTGTCCATGTAAAAAAAAAAAAAAAAAAAAAAAAAACTATAAGTGCTACATTCTCCACATTTCATATATATCATGTGACGGTGATCTATAACATGTATATAAACTTTCAGCTTAATCGGATACGGCGTTTAGACGCTATCGCATTTTAAAGAATTTGAACCCATATAGCATAATGATAAAGAATTCTTCATTGTATCTCTGTAAAAATAACTATACATACTAGATTCACCAAAATCTGTTTAGTTCGTGAAACGGTGACCTATAAAATGTGTATAAATTTTCAGCTCAATTGAATAAAGCGTTTAGACGCTTTGCACTTAAAATATTTGGGCCCATAGACAATTATGATAAAGAAATTTTTGTTGTGGCCCTACAAAATTCTGTGATTCGCCATAATCTATACAGTTTATGCGACGGTGATCTATATCATGTATATAAATTTTTAGCTCAATCGGATGAGGCGTTTAAGAGCTGTCGCACTGTAAGTAATTTGAATCCTTAAGCCACATTGATAAAGAATTTGTGTCCCTGTAAAAGAACTATAAGTGCTACACTCACAAAGATCAATAGAGTTTGTGCTACGGCGACATGTAACATACATACAAACTTTCAGCGCATTTGAACAAAGCGTTTAGATGCTATCGTGTTTACTCACATATTTATACACATTCATACACACATGCATCATCGTAAAAATAGTAAAAAATATTTATTTTCGATGTTTAATGACACCTACGTAAAATATATAGGGGTGGATTTTTCAATATTTTTAAAGAAAAAATATTAAAAACGAAAGTATAACAAAAATCTTATAAATTATATGTAATATATATATATATATATATATATATATATATATATATATATATATATTATTTTTTTGCATTGACATGTATTTTTTATTTTTATTTTTCTCAAAAACTAGTTAATAAAATTAAAAATCCATCCCTAATTCTTTGAAGTAGGTTCCATCAAACATTCAGAAAAATATTATGTCTTCATTGTCTCCTCTTATTTATCTCTAGAAGTTATAGCATTTTGAAGATCATAAGTTCAATGAAAATTGAAAACTGAGAAAAAGGTTTTTAAATATTTCACATATGTAAAAAAATATATCAAAGACCCTAAGAATTGTTGCTTGAGAGATATTTCACAAAAAAAAACTTTATATAGTACAATTTATAAATTATGCACAGCGCGTCAAATAAGTTTTAAGACTGGGTCTGTAAAAAGAAATGGAAACGAGATATTAATACCTGTTTTGGTTTTTTATTTAAAAAAGGACCCTTCGGCTTCAGTGCACTTTTTACAGCGATTTATTAATGAATCGAACACCTGTTGTAAATAACTTTGTGGTGCAAATCACGCGTCGAAGCTATTTGTATGATAGAAATATCATCAAAATAACACTCTTTTAACTTCATTTTAAGTTTTGGGGATAAGGAGTAGTCACACGGTGCTAAATCGGGTGAATACGGTAGATGGTTCAACACACAGACATTATTTTTTGCCAAAAATCGATGTAAAATAAAGGAGGTGTGACTGGGTGCATTGTCGAGTAACAAACACCAACTGCTTTCAATCCGATAGTCCGGACGAATGCGACGAATTCTGACCATCAAACGCTTTAAAACAGCTAAGTAGTATTCACCTGTAATTGCTTGCCCAGTTGGAAAAAATTCTTTGTGTTCTTTTTCAATAACTTCAGCTATCCTAGATGAAATTGGTCTTCCACTACGCTGATCATCTTCTAACGTATCTCTTCCGTCAAAAAAACATTTGTGCCACACAAAAATATTTGATATACTTATACAACAGTCACCGTAAACTTGTTTCATGAGTTGGTATGTTTCCGAAGCACTTTTACCAAGTTTTGCGTTAAATTTAGTTACAGCTCTTTGTTCTATCTTAAAAAGTTAACATGAAAATACTTCACTTCTGCAATGAATACTCGCCTTCTCTCAGCTACTTAACGAAATGAGCACAACTTGTTGGTAGTGTGACAGTAGACGATGGACGTTATGACGTTTGGCATTTACACTCACAGCGCCTTTACAACCTGCGCTCTGGGACGAATCTTCAAACTTATTTGACGCACCGTGTAAATGGAAATAGAAACTTTTAAATAAAACTTTCAGTGGTGCCCAGTAATTGTTGCTCGAGATATTTAACTAAAAAAAAAAACCTTATATACGAGGGTTGCTATTTATATTTCTGGCCTAATAATGAAAAAACAAATATGTAGGATCGAAATTGGTTTTATTGTTTTTCATAATATTCTCCATGATGATCAATACACTTTTGCATGCGTTTGAACCAATTTTCAAAGCACTTTTTCCAGTCCGATTGAGGTAACTCCAAAACATGCGTTTTGAATGCCTCAACCGCTTCTTCGGAGGTCGAAAATTGTTGTCTACGTAATTTATTTTTGATGTGTGGGAATAAGAAGAAGTCATTGGGTGCCAAATCAGGGCTGTACGGCGGATGACCCTTCAGTTCGATCTTTCGCTCAGTCAGAAATGCATTTGTTTGAGTCGATGTGTGAGAGCTCGCATTGTCATGATGAAGAATGATTCGCCTGTTCTTCTGCTTTTTTCGAATTTCTCCGATGACTTCTGGCAAACAAATGGTCGTGTACCATTCAGAATTGACCGTCCTGCGTTGCTCTAACGCCACTGTTGCCACATGACCGTTAATGCCGAAGAAACAGGCAATCATTTGTTTCGATGTGCTTCTTCCTCGAACAACTTTTGTTGGATTTGCCTCGCCTTGGAAGACCCATACAGTTGATTGCTGTTTTGTTTCCGGCTCATATGCATAGATCCATGATTCGTCACCTGTGTAGATGTTATACACAGCCTTTGATGTACCTTGAACGTATTTTTCCAACATTTCCTTGCACCAATTGATACAAGCCTTTTTTTGAGCGTTTGTCAGATTATGCGGGATCCAACGCGAACAAATTTTTTTTACGCTCAAATGTTCATGCAATATTTTATTGATGCTAGTCATACTAATGTCCAAAGACGCCTCAATCTCACGGTATGTCACATGACGATCTTGCTTTATCAGTTCACGCACAGCATCGATCTTTTCTGGCACAACAACGGATTTTGGACGACCTGCACGGGATTCGTCCTCGATCGAACATCGACCACGATTAATTTCGTTATACCAATTTTTTACAGTGCTGTAGGATGGCGCTTTATCGCTGTATAAAGAATTAAGTTCATCGAAGCACTCTCGTCTTGACAATCCACGTCGAAAGTTATGAAAAATAATCGCACGAAAATTTTCACGATTCAATTCCATTTTTTGAAAGAGAAGAACTTTTCAATTTACTGTCAACAACACAAATAAAGCTATAATGGTAAATCGTTTGCTGAATTTACGTTTAAAAATATCAAACTTTCGATTAAAATCGTCTGCGGTCGCCTAGCAACACTAACTGTTGCCAAGGCCAGAAATATAAATAGCAACCCTCGTAGTACAATTTAAAATTATAAATGGAAATAAAAGCTTTTAAATAAAACTTTCAGGGGTGGCAAGTAATTGTTGCTCTAGAAATTTCACAAAAAAAAACTTATATAGTACAATTTAAAATTATAGATGGAAATATAAGCTTTTAAATAAAACTTTCAGTGGTGGCAAGTAATTGTTGCTCGAGATATTTTACTAAAAATAACCTTATATAGTACAATTTAAAATTATAAATGGAAATAAAAGCTTTTATATAAAACTTTTAGTGGTGCCAAGTAATTGTTGCTCGAGATATTTTACTTAAAACAATATTATAGTTTTAAAAAATTAAAGAACACGCTTTTATAGAAATGTGAACTAAAAAGCACAAAATATCTATCTTAGTATTAAAATGCAGGGTAAGAGAAAATCGTGTGAGTGACACACCATAATATTTACATACATTTAAATCTTTAATTAAAATAATTTAAAATTAAACAAAAACCATTTTTAAAAAATCTCCCCTGACTGGGCTCGAACGCTAGACCTTTAGGTTCGTAGCGCGGCTCTTTACCTCGCAGCCACGGCGTTCACGAGCGAAAAGTCTTTTTTTTACAATATAGATTTTTTGTTTGCTCCCAGAGTGGTTACAAACATACAAACATACATACATACAGGTGAAGCTAATAAAAGCGTGTTAAAAAAACTTATATTGTACAATTTAAAATTATAGATGGAAATAAAAGCTTTTAAATAAAACTTTCAGTGGTGTCAAGTCCCTTAGTATTATTTACATGTTTAAACATTCAATTTTAAGTATTTTTTTCATTAATGTCTGTTTAGGATCATTTTTGTTTAGAAAGTGCTTTATAAACACTAAGGTTAAGCACGTTCTAAGGAATTTCGTTTTTGGAAATATTTGAAATGTAGGTCTCTTACCGGAAGGAGGAAGTCAGCAAGATATAAGTCGTTAATTAAAAGGGAAGGAAACTGTTTTTTTTTTTTTTTTTTTTTTTATTCAATAAATTTGAAAAGGACAATCGTTATGCATAATTATTCATTTTAAAAATAAATTGTATAATGATATTTTTTGGTTTATTATCTGCTTTAATGTACAGTTAATATTTCACAATCATACATTAAAATAAACATTAAAATCAGAAAAGGTTTTTCTGCTGAAACAGAATATATTTTTTAGATTTTGACATTTTAATGTAGGAACATTTTTTCCCCCTAGACTCACCGTAAAAAAAAAAAAAAAAAAAAAAAAAAAAAAAAAGATAAAATAAACCAAAACCTATAAGTGAATAAAATACATGAAAATAAAATTTTAAAAACAATTTAGAACTATTCCTAAAATATTGTTAGAAATGGACATACTCACACACAATCTCAGAAATGAATATGTTTATGTGTGTGTGTAAAGAATTTTTTATTACTACGTTTATACAAATAAAAATCGAACTATTTTCAATAAAAGGTCAAGTTTTAACTTTTGCATAAATTAGGTGTATATACAACTGAAATATATTGGATGTGGCTTAAATGCAGTTTCATTGGCGACGTACAGTAAAATTAAGATTTGTGCTATATATTCTACGTTGCATTTTGCTCAAAATTCATTACAAAATCTGGTGTGCAGGAGACCTTAAAACATGTAAATTAGGTGAAATCTCGATATCGAAATTTTTGACCGAATACAGTTCTCCATTATCTACGGTAATCGTGTAATGGAAGTAAATGCTGGGATTTAAAAATTGTTATTTTCAGTTGAAATAATCTATGTTCCAAAATTAATACTTCTGGGGTCTACCAAAGTGGGGGGAGCCAACCTCACCGCAGAAGGTCAAAATTGTGATGGCATGTCTGCGAACCACCCTTAAGGATTAACCCCAGACCATTGCCACTTGCCGACTGAGTAATTATAATGAGATGTTGAACCATTTAACTCAATTCAGTTGAGTTGAAATAATTTAGAATGATGTTCTTTCTTTTTGGAACATTGTTGTACTTGTATTTTTGCGTCATAAATTTCTTCAATGATTTAAAGTATTTCTTGTAGAATATAAGCTATCTATGTATGTTATGAGTATAATTTTTTTTATGTACAAAATAATGACTCGCTAATGTATGAGAGGTTCTGCTTTCGAAACTCGTACAAGTTAGGTACTGTGTATTCGAACCCGGGTAGCGATCCTCGGCCTAGCTGCTTTGAAATTTCCATGTTTCCCCCAAAATTCGTGTAAATGCAGGCTATGACCCCTTAGAAAGAGAAACAATGGCAACATTTCACGCAGGCCTAAGATTATCTGTAGTCAATCGGTTATAACCCCTGTAATAAAAGAAACAATCAATCTGAATACACGTAAATCCTTTTATAGTCAAATTTTATTTACTCGACAAGATTACTAAGTTTTCTCCTTAAAACTAGAAAGAATTTCTATAAAATTTTACAAAACTTGTAGAAAAATTGACAAAAAATTAGAGAAACACTATTTTGAAACATAAAATTCATCCGTGCAATGCTCGCTGAGATATGAGTATTTATAATAAATATTTTTTTACTGCGCATGAGTGAGAGACAGAAAATCTTTTAATACATAGATTAAAAGCTAGATTTATTTGGAAACTTTTATTAAAAGTTCATTTGAATAGAGTAAAAATTAAGCAAACTGGCGGCAAAAGAACGAGCTAGATTTTAGGTATTTTCCACAGTTGAAATTTCATAACGGGTTTTTCACATTCTGCATATTTAATTTGAAGATCAAATTATTTAAACCACGTTGCAAATGTTCTTTTTTTGGGGGGGAAGATCCCTTATAATCTTGTAATTCTAACATATTTTTATTTATATACTAAGATTTGTGAGTTCATAAGGGGTTTTTCATAAAATTCTTTTGTGTGTTCCTATAAAAGAGCCACAAACATTATATACATCAGTAAAAACTATACAACATTTTTTAAGTACCTCATGAATAATTGTTCAAAGTTTGACATAATATGCATGATTACGTGGCATTGTTGGAACACTTTTGTTAGATGCTGTGCACTAATTATTAAGAATATCTTCCAAAAAAATTTCCAGAATCTTTCAAATGAAGAACTATCATCTTTGAATATCATCTTTGAAGTTGCTCAATTGGAAACGCGCATTTACAGAAAGAAAACTTTGCTACGCCTTTGGCTGGTGCACGTAAAATCTGTCGTTACCGCAATGTCCTCCATGTTCCCATCAAAAATTATACCTCTGGGGGTCACCGAAGCGGGAGAGCCATCCCTTCCGTGGAGGATCAAAATTGCGATGGCATGTCTCCGGACCACCTCTAGGGGTGTGTCCCAGATCGTCGCTAATTGCCCACCTGCGCAGCACTAGTGCGACGTAAAACCCATCCATCCATTTGCTACGCCTTACTTATGATTGAGTTAATTTTATTTACTAGCGATAAAATAAGGAGTGCGAAATATTAATTTTAATTCCAAATTATATTATATTATTAGAAAGCTTTGGCATGTTACCTATATAAATAAAGAGAAGTGTCTGTGTGTCTGTGTGCCTGTCTGCGTTCTGGTGTTCACATTACCGATCACAGAGTTACAACACTTGGGAAAAGGATACCTGGGACCCTGCAGATGTGCACCTCATCGATAATTTTTAGAATTTAGAATTTGAATTTTTTTAAATTAATTTTTTGTTTTTCTATTTTAAATATTGGCTTCTACGTTTCATTTTTTATAAATTTGTTCTTTCATTATAATCGTCTGCGTATCTTTGCAACGGCTATTATGCTATTTATCTTTATTTAATACATTCATTTGAAGGCGAAATCTTTTTTTATTTTTTTAATTAATTATATTTATTGAAAATAAAACGGTAATGCAGTAGAAAAAATTAAGTACATTAAATTTTATATTTAAAAACGTATTTATAACAGTTATGTCTATGTATAATTTTTATAATATAACAACTTTTTATTTGTCATTTATTTATTTATTTATTTATTTTTTTAAAATCAATTCCTTTAAAAGATTTTTTTTAATTATTATTTATAGTATTTACCTGAAAATAATGGTAGTACATAGTAGAAAAGATTAAACTGATTAAAATTAATTTGTTTCTTATGTATTTAATTCCTTTTAAAAGAAAATCTTCTTTTTATTTTATTTTATTATATTGGTTGGAATCAAATTGTAATGTAGTGTAAATAGTGGGGATATAAAACACATGTTTCTAAAACTAAAATATTTAATAGAGGCTGAGATAAAGTCTTCTTTAAAGTCGTAGTTCTTAAATAATAGTAGATCCACCTGTCGTCGATAAATACCCAAATTGAAGTGCCCGGGAAGACCTTTCTGCAGGCAGTGGGAATCTGGACCTAATGCAGAATGGGCTTAAAAAAAGAGCTGCTGTAGGCAGCAGGTAATCGAAGCGAGGTTTGGAGCAATTTCAATGTAATTTTTTTTAGTCTTTATTTACAATGGGATGTAAAAAATAAATATTGATCTAATTCTTTTGAAAATTTATTAAAATATAGTGATCAGCGAAGCGGGCGTAGTGTGCTAGTAGAAAAATGTTTAATTCGTTTGTATCAGAAAAAAAAAAGCTATTTTTATTAGAAATACATTTTTTTTAAAGAGTGTTGCGATTCCAGGGCTATGTTTTACAAATGAATTATTTTAAAAATAACTGATTTGTAGCAAATGATATAACTGTGCATATTTTCCGGCTTACTAATAAATATACGAATTATAAATCGAGATACTTTATAAAAATGGTATGTAGTGTCCAGCAAAGCGTGCAGAGCAAGCTAGTAATTAATATGAAGAGAAACAAAACTATTTCGCGAAATATTAATGAAAATATCTTTAATTCGATAAAGGAAATAAAAATTAAGCATAATAATCAATAGTTTTAAATGTATATCAATAGAAACCATAAACCAACATCAACATAAGAAACAACTATTGTGATTTTTGCCTACCAATAATTTTTAACAATTTTTTTTTTTTTTTTTTTTTTTTTCTGCAAAAGTTTTCAATGATTAAAAAAAGATTTTAATAATTTTCTAAGATTAAATATGATTATATACAAAAATTCTTCTCACTCAAAGTAGTATTAAAAAATCGTGATAACAGGCAATTATGCATCAGTGTTATTAACTAAATTCTTATAGTTTCTCCCAGAACCATTGGAAAAATAACTTTCAGAGTAAAACGAGTAATTAATTTCTGGAAATTATAATTATAGAGTTTTTTTTTTTTTTTTTTTTTTTTTTTTTTTTTTTTGCAGTACTAATTGAATTTTTAGCATTATGTAGTTATATTTCAGAGAAAATCCGTAAGACGATAAGCAATATCGTTTTCAAATTTTAGAAAGTTCACAAAAACCGATAGAGTCGTTTTCAAGAAAACAAGATTTCTTCCATATTTACCCCGGGTGTAGCGCGGGTTAATAATGAATTCTAATTTTCCTAAAAATGTAGGTAATTACAGATTCGCGTTGTCATCTTAAAAATTCCCTCTCTCTTTCTTTTATTCTTCATCCTTTTTCTTTTTTTTTTAATTTGTTAAAATAGTTCAAACAGTTTTAAAAAAAAGCAACTTTCTCCTACATTTTGCCCCAGGTGGATCGCGGGTATACCTGTAAACGCTATTTTTCCTTAAGATGAGCATAACTGAGATCAAACTGTCTAATTTCTCTGACCTTAAATTTTTATTAAATTTATTAAAGTAGTTTCATAAAAGAAAGAAAGAAAGAAAAATTGATGCACGAGTTACCAGCAAACGCTAATTTTTTTGAATATGTGGATAACTCAGATCCGTTTCTAATCTCTAAAAGTCTTAAATTTTTATCAAAAACGTTAGAGGCTTTTACGAGAAATCAGAGACTATATAAAAATTAACTTGTTTAATAATAAGGAGGATTATTTTTACTAAAATGAAATAGCATTTAAATTTTTACTACCTGAGTTTGCGTCTTCGTACTGTACAGCTCAAATCCATATACACGATACCTCTTCTGTAGATTTACTTGCCACCAAGGATCTCGTTCAAAATTAGTTGCTGTACATGTAGATATGCTTCCGTCTACTGCTGAAAAAGCATTCCTTCCATCTTTTGTACTAGATTGTTTTGCAGGTTTCCCTTCGGCAACATTAGTTGGTGGTTCTATAGTAGCTAGAAAATAAATTAATAATACAGTTATGAAAAAAATACAAAATCTAATAAAATAATAAAGTGAAACATAATAGATTGATACAGAATAAAACACATTAATTGGAAGGTTTAACCCTTTATTATTCATTGGTTTTGCACAAAAACTGAAAATTTAACATTTTTTTTTATGCAGTAGTTTTCAATATATTTTCCTCCTTTTAATTGATTTTCAAAATTTTGTTCCTTTTCTGTTCGGCAGATGGCATCACTGCTCCGAAGTCTGAAAATGTAATAAAGTTTCAGGGGAAGCACCTTAAATTTCTTAATAGGCGCCAGTGCTATTTACTCTTTTGTTGATGTACTCGTACCAAGTTTTTTATTTCAGATTATTCATTATTCATTGCTTGATGAAGGACGGTGTTACTGTTTTCGTCTGAAACAACTGTTACAAGTTTTTGAAATTTATAGTGTTTGCTTACAAAGTTATTTATTTATTAACAAATTATTATCTGATTTTAATCGAGTTAACATTTGTAAGTTTCAACCCAAAAATTTTTTGAATATAAAAATAACTCTCCTCTTTATTTAAAAAAATATATATATATTTGAGATCAGCCATGTGTTTAATACCCAATTTTAACACTTTTGAATACGCTGTATAATTTTCTACATTTGTTTTAGATGGAAATGCTTAATAGTTACCTTTACATAGTACTAATAAAAACAAAATATAATAAAATTGTACTTTAAAAAAAAAATAAAAAACACGCTTTTATTGAAATGTGAACTGAAAAGCACAAAATATCTCTCTTTATAGAATTAAAATGCAGGGTAAGAAAAAATCGTGTGAGTGACACACCATAATATTTACATCTTTAATAAAAAAAAATTAATTTAAATTGTTGACACTCAACGTTATACAAATACAGCCAAATCCTGTGCCACATACGATAGAGTTTTATATATATAGATTTTTTTTTGCCCCTAGAACCTGCCCCTGATGGAATAAGAGCCTGGAAACACTTGCATGTAGTATTGTCATCGACTATGAAGTCGTGTGCAAAAATTCAGGTCAATCAAATGAGATTCAGGTCAATCACAAAAAGAATTTTGTGATTGATGTCAATGATGGGAATTTTATCCATTATATTTTATGCATATTTCTTCTATATCATCATGTAAACTGACAAATATGTGTGTGTATTTATTTTTAAATATATTGAAGTTTTCATTATTATTATTACAGTAAAGCACCATTTATGCGTCCTTCAAAGGACAGACGTAAAAGGACGTGTAAACGAAAAGACGTTTAATCGAAATTTTAATAATAACACTTTCTTTACTACAAATTTAATACATTTAAGTAAAATTTATTTGAAAATACTAATTAATAAAGTTTCTTAAATTAGTAATTGTATATTATACTTTTTTAAGACAATAATTAATTTAAAAAAAAAAGTCTAGAAATTACGTAATATTAACTGAATAAATCTGTAGTGATAAGTATAAAGGATTTAAGTCCATATTCTTGATTTTTCAGGAGACTAAAAATAAAGTTTAACTAGCTAAAAACAAATCAGAAGAATGGATTAGGGAAAAGGTATTTCGTTGATTTTTACCCTTTATACCATTCAGTGGTTGTCAACCTTCATTTAATAACGGGAAAAATTGAATTAAATATTTTATACCATACATGAATGGTAAATTTCTAAATTGGTCCTTTTTTTACCAATGGATTTTCTCAAAGACTAAATGACATAGAATTAAATCCTTTATACCAATCGATAGAGAATTTTTTTCTGAGTCTGACTATGTACTTAACCCAAAATCGACATTTTTGGACTTAAATTCTTTATACTTATCAGTACAGAAATAACATAATGAAGGAATGAGAATAAATAATTTAGAATTAAACAAAAACCATTTTTAAAAAAATCTCCCTTGACTGGGCTCGAACGTTAGACCTTTAGGTTCATAGCCCGGAGCTTTACCTCACTTCCACAGCGTTCACGTACGGAAAGTCTTTTTTTACAATATAGATTTTTTGCTTGCTCCCAGAGCGGTTACAAACATACATACATACATACAGGTGAAGCTAATAAAAGCGTGTTAAAAATATAGAAATACCTGATAACTAATTTTCGTCTTTGTTTTTTATATTTCTCGAAGCAAATGGTTATCAATTATCAATTGTAATAAATATCTTTATCCGCAATCACTTTGATTTAGAAAATGAAAACATGATGATAAAGAAATTGCTTTTGAATAAAAGTCACACTTAACTGCTAATTTAAAAATTTTAAAAATTGTTAAAATTATGCCTTCAACTTAAGTAAAGAAAGAAAAAAATGTTGTGATATTTAATCTCAGAACATTCTTTTATTGACTTTCGTTTTTCTTGTTCCGGACTTTCTTTTTTGTTTTTTGCTTCCCGCCAACTGATTGTTCGGTGCACCTGCCGCATCACGTGACGATGTGTCGCGTCTCTCTACAAGTACATTGTAATACTTTTTCAATCATGTAATTTTTGTTATTCGGAACTGACGTTCCATTTTCTTATTCTATTTAATCATAATATTTTTCTTTTGTCTAAGATGAATAAATAAAAAGGCAAAACATCTAGGCATTCTTTCATTACGCAGCAATGTGTGAATTATCCTAAATAATAATTGATCTACATATTATGTAAGAATTTCTCAGTCTAAACAACATTCATTATAGGAAAAGAAGTTGCTACGCTTTAATACAGAAGTCATATAAAATATATATCCATGTATTTTTTTCATCTAATTCAAGTGTACGATCTGATGATAAATTAAGAGGTTTTTTTCTTCACCAATGGAATATACGATTACCTGTGACAACCCAGGTAAGTCAAACTTTATTTAATTATATGACTGTTGTTTTACAAAGAATTATTAGTAAGAATTATTTGTTATAAAATATATTTAAAATAACTAATTTGAGGAAACTGCGAACTCATGCATTCATTTATATAGTATTCTTCCATCAGATTATGATTCTGAGATTTTGAATTGAAAATTTAGATTTATTCTTGACAAAAGTTTTTTCATTGCACATTGGAAGAAATTGCTACATTTAAAACAATAAAATAAAAAATGAAAATGTAAGCGAAAATATTTGTTTTTTGTTTCTTCAAAACTGAAGTGACACTAAATCGAAAGTATTGAAAAGTACTTATTTTTATGAAAACTATTTAATTTTATTTTCTTCTTCAAGTACTATTTATCCAAACTGTGTTGATTTAAAATATTAAATGAATATTTACGAATTGAACAAATATTAACAAAACTATTACAAAAATTTTGTTTAAGTATGTCAGCAAGAAAAGATATACAAATTGAACCGCTGAACTCCACAAATTATAATGTGTGGAAGTTTCGTATCGAAATGTACTTGCAAAAAGAGGATCTTTTTACAGTCATTACTGACGATCCTCCCAACCCAATAACTGATCAGTGGCGTTCAAAAAATAGAAAAGCCAGAGCTATTATCAATTTACTTATTGATAATGAACAAATAGTGTACGTTATGAATCTAGATACAGCACGAGAGTGCTGGAATGCTCTGCGCCAAGTCCACGAAAGATCATCGCTTACCAGTAAGCTTTTCTTACTTAGGAAACTTTATTCCATAAAATTAATTGAAGGTGGTGATGTTAACCAACATATAGCTGATATATATAAAACAAGCGACAGACTCACCGCCATAGGTGAAGTCATAGATGAATCGCACCTAGCTGCATTAATGCTATGCTCACTCCCTCCTTCGTATGACGTTCTCATAACAAGTCTCGAATCGAGAGACGAAGCCCAATTGACACCTGAATACATACGAAACAAATTAGCTGATGAATATGCCAAAAGGCTTGAAAACAAAACTATTCAAAATTCAGCGTTAAAAGTCCAATACCATAACAAATCGGAGAAATTCTGCAAATACTGCAGGAAAAGCAATCATAATATAGAAGATTGCTATAAGTTAAAAAATAAAAATAATTCTGCTGTTAAAAGTCACAGTAAAAATTTCAACAAAAAACTCAACTTCAGATCCAACATATGCTCTCAGAACAATGAGAAGCCAGATAGCGCTCAAATTGCTGAGGGGACCAATAAACCAAAAGCTGATAAATTGTATTCTTTTTATGTTGGAGATAAAACTGTAAATTGGGTGGTTGATTCAGGGTCGTCTTCACATATCTGCAATGATAAACTAAAATTTCGCGAACTTAAAAATAACGTTTCTAACGTCACTATCGCGAACGGCACGCAGCTAAAATCTTTGGGTTCCGGTACTGTGGATTTGTATACCGTAAATTCGGAAAACACACAGAACAAAATAACACTTAAAAATGTTCTTTATGTCCCTGAAATAGAAACTAATTTAATTTCTATAAAAAGAGCAACAGAGAATGGCTGTATCGCTGTATTTGATGATAAAACCTGTAAAATTGTAAATCAGGGTAATACATGTAGTCAGGGATATGTGAAAAATAACTTATATGAATGTCAATTAAATTATTCTGAAAACAAACACACAGCGAACATTGTAATACAAACTTGTGATAACGAAAATTGCATAAACAAGTGGCATGTGAAACTTGGCCACAGAAATACTAACCACATTAAAGATTTAGTTAACAAGGACATGGCTGTGGGTATAAAATTAAATGATTGCAAACATAATACTGAATGTAAAACATGCATAATGTCAAAATTAACTGATTCACCTTACCCCAAAGCTGCACAATTTAGAGCCTCCGTACCACTCGAACTGGTCCACACAGACTTATGTGGCCCTATGAAAACCCCCACTGTAGGTGGAAAATATTACTTTCTTACATTTATAGACGACTACAGTCGTTATACTATTATATATTTGCTAAGAAATAAGTTTGAGGTATTTTCTAAGTTAAAGGAATATGTGGCTATGACCGCAAACAAATTTGGCCGAAAAGTGCAAGCAATTCGCTCCGATAACGGGGGTGAATACACTGGTATGGAAGTAAATGAATTTTTGAATAAAGAAGGAATTGAGCACCAGTTTACCGTTCCTTACTCTAGTGCTCAGAACGGCGTGGCAGAACGTAAAAATCGTACGCTGACCGAAATGGCTCGCTGTGTGCTTAAAGACAGCAATTTACCGAATTCCTTTTGGGGGGAAGCCGTAAATACTGCAAATTACATACAAAATAGGCTCCCGACCTCCTCATGCGACTCAACTCCTTACGAAAAATGGACCGGCCGTAAACCCGATTTATCAAATATAAAAACATTCGGATGTCGCGCATATGCATATGTACATAAAATACATAGGGGAAAACTGGATAGCACCGCTCAAGAAGGAATTTTTGTGGGATATGATAATCGTAGCAAAGGTTACAGAATTTGCACAAATAATAAAAATGTAATAATTAGCAGAACAGTAAAATTTTTGGAAAATGAGAATAGAGAATCACACAATAATGAAACATCACAAATCAAGAATGAAAATTCAAATGATGAAATTCCGGTGTCCAAATTACCAATATTAGATACTGATATAAATATAGATATAGCGGGCGATAACGATAGTCCGGATGACACGCAAACTCTGCCGCGACGATCACAACGATTAAATAAAGGTGTTCCGCCCGACAGATTTGCATTTGCAGTAAATGACAAAAGAATTGATGAGCCTAAGTGTTTTGATGATATACTAAAAATTCAAAACCCAGCTGAAAAAGAAAATTGGCTGAATGCCACACTCGACGAAATGAATTCACTCAGACAAAACAATACTTGGGAACTTGTTGACGCTCAACCAGGGACCAAAGTAGTAGGGTGTAAGTGGGCGTTCAAGGCCAAATACAATAGCCAAGGACAAGTCGAGAAATATAAAGCCAGGCTTGTTGCCAAGGGTTTTTCTCAAAAATACGGGGGTGGACTATGACGAAACTTTTGCACCAGTTGCATCGCATACCACTCTAAGAAGTTTCTTGACCATGTCACTATATAAAAATTTGAATCTAAGGCATGTAGATATCAAAACTGCTTTCCTACATGGAAATTTGCAAGAAGATGTATACATGCATCAACCCGAGGGTTATGTTGTCCAGGGCGAAGAAAATAAAATATGTAAGTTAAAGAAAGCGGTATATGGCTTGAAACAAGCCGCTAGAGCGTGGAATTTGAAAATTAATGAATCATTGTGTAAATTAGGATTTAAACAAAGTCAACATGACAAGTGTTTATATATCCGTAACAAAGATAACACAGAAACTTACATTCTTGTGTATGTTGATGACCTACTTATAGCTGGTAAAAATCACAATATTGACATACTAATTAATCAACTTAGGGAAGAATATCCATTAACCGACCTTGGGGAAGCCAAATATTACCTCGGCATAAATATAGAAAGACCTTGTAAAGGGGTAATTACGCTTGATCAAAATAATAAAATACGAGACATTGTAACCAAATTTGGGCTAGATAACGGACGGCCCTCTGACACACCGATGGAACCAGGGTATATAAAATTAACTGATAATGACAATCTCTTACCAAACAACACAATGTACAGACAGGCTATAGGCGCGTTACTTTACATTTCTACAGTATCGCGACCTGATATAAGTGTTGCCGTTGGCATCTTAAGCCGTAGAAATGAAAATCCTAGAGCGAAAGACTGGGAGGCAGTTAAAAGGGTTATTAGATATTTGAAAAATACCCAAGATATTAAATTAAAACTTTGTAACTCTGGTGAACCTGTTCTTAGAGCATATTCGGATTCGGATTGGGCCAATGATCCAAGTGATAGAAAGTCTATCTCAGGAAATTTATTTATATTGGATAAAAATCCAATATTTTGGACTTCGAAGAAACAGTCCTGTGTGTCCATGTCTTCAGCAGAGGCTGAGTACGTCGCAGCTGCGAGTGCTGCACTTGAAATACAGTGGCTCAACAAACTACTGGATGATTTAAATTTGCCGCAACAATGTACTATAGTGTTGTACCAGGACAACCAATCTACCATCAAGATTGCTGAAAATGATAAATTCCAGTCCAAAACAAAACACTTACAGCTGAGATATCATCTTCTGCGAAACCTAATACAAGAAGGCCTAATTAAGCTTCAATACAAACCTACCAAAGAAATGACCGCCGATACCCTAACAAAAGCTCTGCCAAAAACTGATTTTAATAGACATAGAAATGCATTAATGAACAATTGAAAAATTTCTGAGCTTAAGAGGGGGTGTTGTGATATTTAATCTCAGAACATTCTTTTATTGACTTTCGTTTTTCTTGTTCCGGACTTTCTTTTTTGTTTTTTGCTTCCCGCCAACTGATTGTTCGGTGCACCTGCCGCATCACGTGACGATGTGTCGCGTCTCTCTACAAGTACATTGTAATACTTTTTTCAATCATGTAATTTTTGTTATTCGGAACTGACGTTCCATTTTCTTATTCTATTTAATCATAATATTTTTCTTTTGTCTAAGATGAATAAATAAAAAGGCAAAACATCTAGGCATTCTTTCATTACGCAGCAATGTGTGAATTATCCTAAATAATAATTGATCTACATATTATGTAAGAATTTCTCAGTCTAAACAACATTCATTATAGGAAAAGAAGTTGCTGCGCTTTAATACAGAAGTCATATAAAATATATATCCATGTATTTTTTTCATCTAATTCAAGTGTACGATCTGATGATAAATTAAGAGGTTTTTTTCTTCACCAATGGAATATATGATTACCTGTGACAACCCAGGTAAGTCAAACTTTATTTAATTATATGACTGTTGTTTTACAAAGAATTATTAGTAAGAATTATTTGTTATAAAATATATTTAAAATAACTAATTTGAGGAAACTGCGAACTCATGCATTCATTTATATAGTATTCTTCCATCAAAAAATGTTTTAAAAAATGTTATCAAACAGACATTAAAGACAATCAAAGACATTTAAAACAATTTAAAAATGTTATTTATGTAGAATAATGTCAGTAGAGCCGAGAAATTTATCTCTACATTCGATAAAGATATATTATTTGTCTGTATTAGATATGTTAATGTTTTTTTCCCCTTTAATTTACTTCCGTTAAAACGTTGTTTTTGACAGTTCTTTTCAAAATCGATAAGAGTAACTCAAAACTGAAGCATTATGTCAGTTACTCAATTTAAACGAAAGCAAACAAACAAACAAGAAAATGTCAAGTATTTAAGGTATCAAGGATTATAATTCGTTTTAAATATATATATATATATATATATATATATATATATATATATATATACTATATACATATATATTTATGTATATATACTATGTTTGCTTACTTATATGGCCTCGCTGCATTTCATGAACACCTCTGTAAACGGCATAAAATCCTCTTCCATTGCCAACTCTTCGCCATCTTGTTGCAAACACTAGTGTCATGACATTCGTTGTTGAGTAAATCGTTCCTTCTCGATTAAGATTGCAGAAACCACCGATGAGATTTTTCTTATTAATGGTTTCACCATTGTATATCCAGAGTACTCCACTTTCTGGTGTGCAATTTCTTGCTCCGGGAAGCGCCGGAATATCAAAGTCGCTAAATTCCAGCTCAATTACATAGTGTTGGAGTGCTCTCAGATACCACGTATGGTTATAGTCACTGTAGGAATCTGATGGGAAGTAGTAGTTTGGTGGAAATGGATATCTGTCAATAAATATGGTATTATAGTTATCATTTAAATTTTGACAGGTATAAGAAAGTGTTTTCAGCATCTTCATAATCACTGTTCATAAAAGCTTTTACATAGTGTACCCATTAAGCCACTGATATCCATTAGACATCTAAATTACGTCCAATGATCCATAAAAGGTGTAAAATATCTAAAGAATGTCCATTAAAAGTCCTGGATATCCTGTATTAATTATAGATATTTATTAGATGCTTAAATATAGACGAAATTTAGATGTGCTTTTTTCGATGTCTAATAGATGTAACATGTTAGATCAAAAAAAAAAAAATATATATATATATATTTTATCAATATCTAATGGATCTAATAAGTCTAATTACTGGCTATTTTGAGATTTACTGGATATGTAATAGACATCTAATGAATGTAAGAAAGAGTGACATTTGTCATGCTAATAGATATCTGTTGGATATTTGTAGAAGTTTAATGGATCATTTTTTCACTTTTATACGTGTTTATAGATGTCTTATGATGTAAGTGGCTGCATGGGTAAGTAATATTTTTTAAGCAGAAATATTGAGTACGCATTTATATTCGTACAGGGATGGAACACGGGCGCAGAATTCATACCGGAATCCGTTTAAGAAATTTCTCTACTTATAATATCGTTGATTTAAGAAGTAGAAAATTTTCTTACGTCGATAGTGGTATGAATTCTGCGCCCGTGTTCCATACCTGTTCGTACAGTCACCCCAAAAAAAAACGCCCCCCCCCCACCTAATTTCGCCGTAAATTATCCTAGAAACATGCGACTGGTACCGATCAGTTTGTAATAACGTCTAGTTTATAATGTTATAGTTAGATTTTACTTAGGGGGTCGTCTACATATTAAAACTGACATCAACTTCATATTTTTCAATAGTAACCCCCCTTTTTTATAATTTATTTGAATTCTTTGGATCAAATCATCACGGAAAATGGTATAGTTTATATATTTCGCTCAATTTTTCATAGAGTTATAAGCTGTCAAAGTTTGGGGATGCTAATGTTAAATGAATGTGACAAACATTAAATCATATCTTCCGAAATAATTAAGATATTTAAATTCTGTTTTTTTTATTCGTTAGAATGAAGTGACCCAAACATATTCCATGCAAATTTTTGCTAAAAAAACATTTTTTGAATTATGAAAATTATTAATAAATTCATATTTGAAAAAATTATGAATTATGACCTATGTTAATTTTTGCACGAATAGAACGGGCATCATCAAAAACATGGGTTTCCAAATTCTAACATTATTTTTTGAGTTACAGTGATATTTCATTTTTTACTGCTGTTAGGGGGGCGTCACTTGTCATAATTTGTATCCTCTGTGAGTCAATATTTCTATACATTTTGACGAAAAACTATTTTAATTTACCTTTATGTTATTATAATTGTTTTCTAAGGAACATTTCGATGTTTATTATACAAATTGGCTTATTTTTTATAAAATTATCGCAATGCAGGCAAGAGATTGGGAAAGAATTCCAAAAGAAATGTAGCCCCGCCTCTATATTGCGGAAACAGTATTAAAAAAAGTAGTTTGCATACTCGTATATGACTCTATATGTAACGCTGGTATGCATAAATGTCAATGGCATTTACTACATTGAATGCTGAAGACAAAATTTAAATGATTTAATTGGAAGTATGTAAAATAATTTTGTTTTATAATGTAAAATTTTAGAAAAATTCTGAAAAGGCGTGGCTTTCGCTGCAAAAAGGAGTTTACTCGATTCTGAAATGTTAAGTCTTTGTTCTTAAATATTACATAACTTTTTCTAGTTTCTCACTGCTAAAATTCTATTTTATCCCTTTTGTCTTTTGTTTTTAACTTGAATATTCTAGGATTCGTGCATCTCAAGTTATATATATTGATTTAGAAAATGCGGTAGGACGAGGATTATTATTTGAAAGAGCAATATGCTGTGAAAAATACTTTTGTTTTTGCTTTCTTTTAAATTAATATAATTAATTTTTATCAGATTTTTTAAAACATATTTTCTGTTTTAATCTTGTTGTGACATTTTCGCATTCGTTTACTCTACCGTTTATGCTATTTAAATTTTATCGCATGACGTAACATAATAAAATATAAACTTTTTATTAAATGTTTTTTTTTTTTTTTTAAATACCGAATAATATAGTGGATTTTTTTTTTTTTTTTTTTTAAGTTTTTAAAACCTATTATTGAAACAAAGCGCAATATTATTTATTTTTAATTATTCTAATCACGACGTAAAACTGGCTACACATTTATCACGGAAAAAGAATTTAAAACTAAGTAATATGTCTTATAACTTTTAAAGATATAGATTTTACGCATTTAAAATTAAGAAATCAAGTACAGTAGACGACTGCAGAACGGGGAATATTCGTTCTAGGCAATAGGAAACCGTTTTTTCTATATCCATATTTATTTTCATATGAATATACACAATAATTATACTCTTTCTAGTGAAAGTATTTGTTTCATACTATTTTGTTTATATAAATATGAATATAAGGAATATTCTTAAGAAATATCGTAACACACAAATTGTGAAAGAAACGCCCACTGGAGGAGTTACAGATTTCCAAATGACGTGAAACTACATCAGCAGTCGCGAAAATATTAAATATCCTTTCTCAGATTTTAGTTTAAATCTTGTTATCTATATTTTTGTATATTATCTATTGTTGGTTTGTACGCCTAAAATTAAACATAAAACTTTATAGTAACACTTTCATGCGGGGCTTACTGTATAAAATAAAAATATACCCAACAAGAAGTACATAATTATTTTTCTTAAATATTAAACACTTTTTTTTTCTTTTAACCGCTATTAATATTATTATCATTATTACTATTATTCTTTTACCTTAGTACCTAGATTTTTGTAATTCAACATTGTATTGTAGGGTTCATATGATTCAAGCTATTTAATTTTCCTCGTATGAAGTGATGCATTTTACTATTTAATGTTTAATAAATAGAAACCAATAAAAATCTTTTACTTCGTAAACTAACACAGAAAGTTTTGCGAATTAGAATCGTTTTTTATTTTGTAATAAGCATTTCTAAACTTTGTTTCCGGTGTGAAATTTAATAAATAATGTATATTGCGTGGTAGATCAAAATTTATTTTTTCTAAATGTATAGACGGTCTCCTAACACATTTTCACGTGTAACTCTGTTTAGAATTGATTGAAAGTATACAAATATGTAGGTTTTCCGAACTGCCTTGATCTCAAAAATAGGAATATGGGATCAAAAATATTGGTCGTCATCTTGAAAAAAATGAAGTTTATGCCTGTTTTAATATGTAGATGACCCCTTAAGTAAAATCGAACTACACCATTAAAAACTAGACGTTGTTGCAGATCGATAGGTACCAGTCGCATGCTTCTACGATAATTTACGGCGAAATTAGGTAGTGGGCGGGTTTTTTTTTTTTGGCTGACTGTACAACAGGTTTTACGCCATAAAAGAATCAATGGAAAGAATGATCAGTATTTTGTGATGTCATATTTAGGTGTTGAAATGAATACAGGACACATGAATCAAGATTTTATACAGTATTGTTTAATTATAAATATAAACAATATATACATTAAAAAGTACACATTGTTAATAGATGTATAAAATGTATAATACGTATGTAATTTCATTGATGCTAAGAATAATCAGTATTTTGAGAGCTCATGTTAAGTGTGGGAATTGATACAGATTTCATGAAAATTAGATTAACGCAACGTATCATGTAACTAATCAACTTTCTTTCTCTTTTTAACGCAACTAACCAAACACTATTTTGTTAGAGGGAGAGATATTTTTTAGCAGATAAGTCTTTTGACACTAAGTTAGTATGTGTAAGATGCATTCAAGTATATAATTTCGATATGAATTAGAAATGATTGGATTTTTCCGATCTTTTACACGTGCATACGCAGTTTATAATTGTGTATAGCATACATATTTCATGTGTCAACATAATTAATAAATAAATAAATAGGAATCAAGATAGACAAATTTTTTTCGACAGCTTTAATCACATGATCATCACACAATGTATGTAGCGTAATTAATTGAAAACTTGAATAATACATAGTTTAAAATCCAAGCGCTGTTCATGTTTCTATAACAAGAGCACTTTGCATATAAAATAACCAACGAGAAGCATATTAATTAATCAACTTAGTATGACCTTTTTTTTTCGTGAGTTCATATTTATTGTAGGTTTTCACTAAATGTATGAATTTTTTTTTTTTTTTTTTTTTTTTTTTTTTTTTTTTTGAAAATACATTAATATGAAAAATGGAAAAGTAATGGCAATAAATGTAATTAACAATTCTCTAAAACAACTTAGTTCTACATCAAGATCGTGAATGTCTTAACATAATGCGAATTATTATGCCATACATGCCAACCATCTCATTAGTAATCGTAACATTGTTACGCCTCTTTAAAACACGCCCAGTTTTCCACACCACTTTATTTTTAGAGTAAATTTCTCCAAAGCACTTCGAGGGGGGGGGGGCTGAGTGCTGAGTACCCGGGGTCCAATGATGACCCCACACCTCAGCGGACCAGAAAATGAAAGCAGAAGGAAAAAAGAACGCGATGGCTAAAAACTAAAGATAACAAAAATGAAAAAGGGGGCAGGCCGGGACGAGTAGACCATACGGACGAGAAGAAAAAAAGGGAAACAGGAGAAGAGAGTAGGTCATTGCAAGTTAAAGAGCACCAGACTCCCTAAGGGAGAGAAGTGTTCTGTTCACCGAAGGTTTCCTGGAGAATATTTAATTTTTCTAGTAAATTATTTGCGTTTTGCATTTTACTTTTGGCTAATTTGAGTTTATTGAGAAGTTCGACAAAGGAATTAACTTGGAATTCCGAAGTGATAGCGTTTAATATTTCATTGAGTTCGGCTAAAGGACTTGAAGTACCTCGTTTTAGATGAGAGGGCGTGGCTATAGCCGCGAAGGAAATTTCGGATTGGACGGTGGGATATTGATTGATAGGACGAATATTTTTGGTAAAAACAGATTTATTGCGGTTTTCTGGAAATTTAGGGCAACCACGGTAATTAGCGAGGTGATCACCACCACAATTACAACATTTCGGAGGAATACGAGCTTCTTTTTCTAAATTACAGTCTTTCGTAAGATGATCACCAGTACAACGGAGACATTTTAGTTTCATATGACAATTCTTGGCGGAATGAAAAAATAATTGACAGCGATGGCATTGAAGGGTCTTAGTTGGGTTTTTGTAATGTTCTATTTGAACACGGTAATATAAGAGGGAAGTAATTTCAAAAATGGTTTTGCTATGCTCGCTCTTTTCGAGATGAATTTGAAATAAAGGCATGGGCTGTTTCGTTTTGAAGCTGATCAGTTGATTAATTTTGAGAATATTAAATTTTCTCTTAGTTAATTCATCTTCAATGTCTAAAAGGGCAGTTTCGGAGGGAAGCCCTCGGATAACAACTTTTAAGGGTGGATTAGTGCGATCATTTTTAGATAAAATTGAACCTGCATTTCAGTGAGTTTTTCAGCTATGAGGTCATGGTCGTCATTGGATTGAGGGAAAATTTTTACGAAATCACCGGCTGGTGCTGCAATAAAATTGCAATAACCTATAGCTTTTTCAAGATTTCTTAGGAGTTGTTTCTTATTTCCGCACCTGGCAGTAATGAATCGACCTTTAGGTAAGGAGAGTTTTTTATTTTTAGAATTAATTCCATTGCTTAAGCTAGGTTTAGTGATCTCACTGCTGTCGCCATCTAGTGGCGCAGGGTCATCTAAAAGTTCATTTTCATTAAGAGAGACGAATTTGTTAGCAATGGGGATGTTGTAGGTATTTTCAATATTGCTAGAATTTTGGGATTGGCTATCATCTTCTATTTTACGTTTGTTAGTTCTAACATTAGTATGGTTAGAAGTTGGGGAAGGAAAATTAGTATTTGTTAGTGGAAGATTTTCTGATACCTGATTGTCATCAGTTATTTCATCGAGATCTTGATCTCTAGTCCAATCAGTTGATTCAATTTTTCCGAAACCAATTCGGAACTCGGGAAAATCCTTGATAGTAGTTCTAATTTCAGACACAGTGAAATCTTTAATTTGTCCAGTGATGCAGTTAAGAGTTCCGCGGGTGTTGATTGGGATTTTGAATTCCAAGAATTTCTCGTAGTCGTTATCGGACATTCTTTCAATCATTATTGGAGTAACCTCATTGAATTTTCCACATCTGAAGAGCATAGTTAGGAGCTCGAGGTTGGTGTATTTAAAACTCTTAAAACGGTGTCTGGCACCATCTTCATCTCTGGGAGTTGAAATGTTTGAGATTATCGAGGAATTGCATGAGTGATCTTCACTATCCTTCGAATATTGGCTCTGAAAAGTGCCTCTAGGGGTAAGTGGATCTTTCTCATTACAACTCTCAAAATCCATTGAGGAGTTATTTAATTCAAGATCCTTACTGGTCTTCCAAAAATGGCTCTGAAAAGAGCCTCTAGGATCCAGTGGACCTGAATTTGTGCGTTTGATTTGTTCCACCAGATGGCGGCCTTGGGAGCTATTCAAAGATACGTCCTATCCCTACCGAAGCAGGTGAAAAAACGAATCAAATTTCTCTAAATGTAGTTACGATTAGATAAAAATAAAATTATTCTATAAAAATACTGGTGTGAAAAAAAAAAAAAAAAAATGTTACAATTCATAATGAGATGGTTGGCAGGTTTCATTATATACATTTTTAACACTTATCTACTGACAGCACTTTAAAGTATCCTTAAATTAATATATATATATATATATATATATAAATAAATAAATAAATAAATAATCGAATTTAAGGAAGAAATGTCAAAGCTATTTATAAGAATAGAATGCATATAATCCACTTTAACCCTTTGGGTACATTTGACGAGTGAGACTCGTCATGTGCTAACTTGGGCGAAGTTGCGGTGGACGAGTCTGACTCGTCATCTGAATTTAAGAAGTAGGCGTTAATGTTTGCGGCACCCCCGCCAGTGGGCGTTGATCGCAAACACATTCCTGGTGTATTTTATGATATCTTAAAACCATACTTATATCATCAATATAAGTATATTCCAAATAAAATGTATTACTTTTACATATTAACACTTTCGCGACTGCTGATGTTGATTCAAACCATTTGAAAATCTGTAACTCCATCAGTGGGCGTTTCTTTAGCAATTTGTATGCTATTGTTTCTTAAATATATAATTAATATTCACAATTTTACAATGAAATATAGTATGGATACAAATACTTTGATTAGAAAGAATAAAATTATAATGTATATCCATTAGTAATATAAATGTGAATACAGAAAATTTTGTTCTGGAATATTGTAACATGGGAGAATAACGCCCAAAGGCGGACCTTACTGTCAAAAATTCAAAATCATTCTATATAACGACAAATTAAATCCGTCCCTTGGGCATAAAAAATCTTCAAATAATTCAGTACTCAAAGGGTTAATCACACTACATGACACTAGACGCTACATATGATATAACCGTTTTTATTCAAGAAAGGATTTTATAGAGTGCTGTCGCTGTTTTTGCTTGGCATTTTTCGCAATCTTTACGTGTGTTATAATTAATTTATATACAGTGAAACTTGAATAATTCGAACTTGTTTAATTCGAAATTCTGGATAATTCGAATTTTTTACTCTGTCCCTTGAATTTTGTATTAAAATAATGTTAAAAAATCGTGGATAATTTGAATTCTATTTCGGATAATTCGAATTTTTCATACGATTACACTTAAAATATTACTGTAAAATTTGTTCCTGAGATTTTTCTCAGCTAATATGTTTTAACAGTCTTTCAAAAGAAGGATAAGGAAATACAAAAGAAGCCCCTAGCTAGTGCAAAATATCTGACAATTTTTTAAAAAGTGTTGAATAATTAAGCTCGTAAAAAATATTGATTTAATGGGAGGGGGATGTATAAGTATGCTTAGATATAAAGTTTATGTGTTAAATATTTCATCGTAGAGCTTTAATTTTTTAATTTATCTACTTTTTTTTTTTTTTTTTTTTTTTTTTAACAAAATAGTATATGTAATTCGAACTTTTGGATATTTCAAATTTTTCTCTGGTCCCTTCAACTTCGAATTATCCAAGTTCTAATGTATTACCTCAATAATCTACAATCAATCTTAGAAAAAATATAAGAATATAAAAAGTAAATATTTTTTTACACTTTTTCATGATCCTAATACCTTTTGCGTCCTCTGTGTATCAATGGTATACTGAATGGCATTTTAGTACTAAATCCTCATTAAGCATTATTTATTATTGAGTTAATATGAAATTTTTTTATTGAATATATCTTTAAAAATTACTTGTAACTAAAAGAAATCTGGTGTGAAACAACCACACGACTTCCATTACCTACTATTACACGTATTATATGCATTTTTTTTTGGAGATATTATATGCATTTTTTTTTAATTTTCCAGCATTAGAAACATGATACACGTAGACATATAAAACAGAGTTTACACAGTGAGTTAAAAAATAAGAAAAAAAAAAAAATAGAGTTATTTTTTTAAACACCAATTTCCAAGATCTAAAACTGAACTACCTAATTAAGATAACCGTTAATATTCGTGTAATAATCACGTAATAGATGAGAAAGGGAATCTAAAAGGGATTAATGAAACAATTTTCAAGAAAATCGTAAAAGCCGTTTTTGAGATACCAACTTTTACCAACACTTAGTACACTCAATTACTAACCGGAAAACAATAATTACATACCAAATTATATTTAAAAGGGAGTTACTATGGCGAGTTTGAAAAAAATCCGTACAGCCATTTTTAAAGGACGCGCTTGCGAGACCTGAAATTGAGCTATTTATACAGGATGCCTATCAATTTTTCTGAACTAATCAACTATTTTATTCGAAAGGGCATCTAATAGAACGTTTATATAGCAACGGTTGAGTCGTTCTTGAGATACGGATTTACGGTCCCCTTTCCGGTTTCCGATGACCCACTTCCGGTTTTCCAATTTTCACCAAAATTTGGAAATTGCATCTGTACAGAAGACTTGTATCACTTGCGAAGTTTCGTAGTTCTATCTTGATTAGTTGCGGAGATATGATAGCTAGAAGATTCCACACATACATACACACACTCTGACCAATTGCCAAAAACTACTTTTCTGGACTCAGGAGGCCTGAAAACGTGTAATTCAGGTGAAAACTCGGTATTGAATTTTTGGACCGAATACAATACTTCCATTACCTATGGTAGTAGGATAATGGAAGTAAAAATATGCTTCAAATACATTTTTTGTCTATATCATAATGTAGCAAATAAAGAGTTAAATGGTTATTATTATTATTATTATTTGTATCTATGGCACTGTTAAATATTTTGTACTAGATTGTACTGAAACATGCTACAACAATAGCTCCAACCGTAAGATGGTGAAATCGTTTAACATGATTCTGTGATTTTTTTCAACAAATTTTTCATAACAGCATATTTCACATCGCATGGTTGCAATTACTGTAGTAAAAAGTTTTGGTTCAACCAGATATTTAACTAGATAGGAGTACTTTACATTTTACTTACTCTTCTGATGCAATGATTTTACAAACACCACTGCAAGTAGTTGTTCCGTTGTTGAGACCCAAGCCAGGATTACAGCCTCCGCATTCTGTAAGTTTAAAAAGAGTATGCACAAGATTATCAGAACTTGATACATTTATATATAAGAATTCATAAAGGTAAAATGATGATTTTCTTTTTTAAATTAGCAATCATTTTGATATACATTAATTTAAATCTTGAAATTCACTTTCTGTATTTCAAACACAAATTTTTTAACTAATGTTGTTACGGGAGTTCTCGGTTTCTGAAAAAAAAAAATAAATAAATAAATAAATAAATAAAATAAAAAATAAAAAATAAATAAAGATATATGAAATAATCTGGTGTGTCACTCACACGACTTTTTCTTACCCTGAAATTTAATACTATAAACACAGGTTGCATATTAAAAGGTAAGATAACGAGTACTGTTATATAAACCTGTATTAAACAATTCATATTAGGCTTCTGAAGAGTTTTATATGATAATTAGTTCTGTGTGAGCTCAACCCCCCGTTTCATTATTGCACCTATATTTATATAGAATTTAATTCGGTTATTAAAAAATAATTCTGTTTTTAAAAAATAAGTTATTAAAATTATTATTTAAAAAAAATTATCTTTTATGATAATGCAGACGATTTCCATATTAGAGAAGTAGTATGACACCAAATATCCAAAAAAAGTCCATTTTATTCTCAATATTTAAAAAAAAAAAAAATCTAAGTTTTTTTTTTTTCGTTAAAAGTAAAAAAAATCGATAAATTTGCTTTAAATTATCGCAGATCGATGGTTCAACCATTCATTTTAAAGGTATTGGCAAGCTCTTTTGAAAGATACCCATCATGAAAATTTACTCCCCTCGAGGGGGTACTTCTCCCCCAGTGGGGGAGGCGAGGCTCCCACATACACAAATTTTTTTTTCCCAGTTAACTATCTCTATTACAAAAAATATATATTCGTTTCATTTGGTTTAGTGCAGTCTATAGACGTTAAACTCTACTTTCCTGCAATTTCCCCCATAGACGTAATGTATTAGAATTCTCTTGAATGTCCCTGTACACGAACCATTTGCTTGATCTTAACGAAAATCTTACTGTAGCATCCCTATATAATACACATTTAGAACACCAAGTTTGAATTTTCTGCCATAATTTGTTTTTGAGATATGCTGATAACAAACAGACACACAGGCACACACACATACAGACACACACACACAGACATACACACAGACCATTTGCTAAAAACATGATTTTCGTATTAAGGGACCTCAAAACGTGTAAATATAACAAAATCTCGCGTTCGAAAATTTGACCCACAAACAATACTTTCTCTACCTTATGGGTAAGAGAAAGTAAATAATCTGATATGTCACGCACACGACTTTCTCTTACCCTGAAATTTAATACTATAAATACAGCTTGCAGATTAAAATGTAAGATAACGAGTACTGTTATGTAAACCTGTGTTAAACAATTCATATTAGGCTTCTGAAGAGTTTTATATGATAATTAGGTCTGTGTGAGGGGGGGGGCTACCGCCAGTGTTGCCAGATTTGGGGACTTTTTTATTCAACCCCCGCCGCTAAATTTTAATTGTAACGATTGCCTAAGCACTTCGAAAGATAAACGTCTATTATGTATAGCAAATATCACTTCTCAAAATTATTGGTGAGAGTTGAATAAAAAAGTCCCCAAATCTGGCACTACTGGCTACCGCCCCCCTCAACCCCCCCGTTTCATTAGTGTACCTACATTTATATAGAATTTAATTCGGTTATTAAAAAATAATTCTGCTTTTAAAAAATAATTTATTAAAAATATTATAAAAAAAAAATTATCTTTTATGATAATGCAGACGATTTCCATATTAGAGAAGTAGTATAATACCAAATATACAAAAAAATCCATTGTAATCTCAGTGTTTAAAAAAAAATACGATTTTTTTCTAAGTGTTTTTTTCGTTAAAAGTAAAAAAAAAATAGATAACTTTGTTTTAAATTATCGCAGATCGATGGTTCAACCATTCGTTTTAAAGGTATTAGCGAGCTCTTTTGAAAGATACCCATCATGAAAATTTACTCCCCTCGAGGGGGGACTTTCCCCCCAGGGGGGGGGGAGGCGAGGCTCCCACATACACAAAATTTTTTTCCCAGTTAACTATCTCTATAACAAAAAATATATATTCGTTTCATTTGGTTTAGGGCAATTTATAGACGTTAAACTCTACTTACCTGCAATTTCCCCCATAGACGTAATGTATTAAAATTCTCTTGATTGTCCCTGTACACGAACCATTTGCTTGATCTTAACGAAAAGCTTATTGTAGCATCCTTATATGATACACATTTAGAATACCAAGTTTGAACTTTCTGCCATAATTTGTTTTTGAGATATGCTGATAACAGACAGACACACACACAGACACACACACACACACACACAAACACACACAGACATACACACAGACCATTTGCTAAAAACATGATTTTCGTATTCAGGGGACCTGAAAACGTGTAAATATAACAAAATCTCGCGTTCGAAAATTTGACCCAAAAACAATACTTTCTCTACATTAAGGGTAAGAGAAAGTAAAAAAAAGTACTACTGTCTTACTTTTAAAGAATAGTAGAAAACTTTATAATGGATTGCAAAATTAAATTAAATTTTACTTTCTCTTACCCATAAGGTAGAGAAAGCATTGTTTTTGGGTCAAATTTTCGAACGCGAGATTTTGTTATATTTACACGTTTTGAGGTCCCCTGAATACGAAAATCATGTTTTTAGCACATGGTCTCTGTGTCTGTGTGTGTGTGTGTCTGTGTGTGTGTCTGTCTGTTATCAGCATATCTCAAAAACAAATTATGGCAGAAAGTTCAAACTTGGTATTCTAAGTGTGTATCATATAGGGATGCTACAGTAAGCTTTTCGTTAAGATCAAGCAAATGGTTCGTGTACAGGGACATTCAAGAGAATTCTAATACATTACGTCTATGGGGGAAATTACAGGTAAGTAGAGTTTAACGTCTATAGACTGCACTAAACCAAATGAAACGAATATATATTGTTTGTAATAGAGATAGTTAACTGGGAAAAAACAAATTTGCATGTAGGAGCCTCGCCTCCCCCCTTGGGGGGGGAAGTCCCCCCTCGAGGGAAGTAAATTTTCATGATGGGTATCTTTCAAAAGAGCTTGCCAATACCTTTTAAACGAATGGTTGAACTATCGAGCTGCGATAATTTAAAACAAAGTTATCGATTTTTTTTACTTTTAACGAAAAAAAAAAAAAAAAAAAAAAAAAAAAAACCCTTAGAAAAAAAAAAAAAAATCTTTTTTTTTTTTTTTTTTTTTTCTTTTAATTGAGAATAAAATGGACATTTTTTTGGATATTTGGTATTATACTACTTATCTAATATGGAAATCGTCTGCATTATCATAAAAGATAATTTTTTTAAATAATAATTTTAATAAATTATTTTTTAAAAACAGAATTATTTTTTAATAACCAAATTAAATTCTATATAAATGTAGGTGCATGAATGAAACGGGGGGTTGAGGGTGGCGGTAGCCCCCCTCACACAGAACCAATTATCATATAAAACTCTTCAGAAGCCTAATATAAATTGTTTAACACAGGTTTACATAACAGTACTCGTTATCTTACCTTTTATTCTGCAACCTGTATTTATAGTATTAAATTTCAGGGTAAGAGAAATTCGTGTGAGTGACACACCAGATTATTTTCTGAGATGAAGTTAATTTGTACCAAAAGCTGCAGACTATTTACTCCATTTTTCACGTTGTCAGAGAGTAACAAAGAACAGTCTTATGGGGAAAAAAGAGCGTCGTTTTCAGACTTTATTCTAAAACAATACCTTATTCTAAAAAGAAATTTTGCGTTTTTGTCTTTAACCCTTTAATTACCATTGATATGTATATACACTAGAATCCTGAGGGTTCCGATAACACTCCCCCCAAACCCGATAGATGAATTTGAAATTGACCCTGAACCCGACAAAATATTTTTCCTCTTCTCAAAATCCGACCTAAACCCGCAGTAGAGAATTTTGAAGACCCGTACTTGACATAAACCAAACTTCTTTATAACCGTACTTGATCTTAAATACGGAAACTAAATGTAAATTAATAATTCAACTAAAAGACATATAATATTTTTTTAAATTGTAAAATAAAGTAACTTTCCATTGTCACAGTAATGGTAAACGATTTAAGTAATAATTGAAAATGGAACTAAAATATACCAGGCTAAAATTTAAAAAATATGAAAAATGGATTATTAATAATATTTAACCATTTTTGTGTGTTGTGTCTTTCAAGTATGCAAAATGTTCTTCAAGTTTAGTGTTTGTGGTTTGTTGCTTGATGCTTGCTTATATACAGGGAGATTTAAAACCCTATGTACAAACATTTTAGGGATGTAGGGCACGTCATAAGAATTAAAAACTGCACAAACCCCTGAACGCAAACGTCATTTTAACCCTTTAAGAGCTGGATGTTTTTGATTAATTTTTAACTGTAAACAGGGGTCGTATTCTCCGCCCTTTTTACAGGACACACTTCCATTCTTCAACCACATTTCTTTAAACCACGGAAGTCTTTGCACAAATGCTGACTCAACGAGTCCAGCGTTAAAATAGGGGTGATAGTCATTTGATTAGGATAAAATAAGGGATAAGAGAGCGCCGAATGACTGGATATTTTAGAAATTCAAACCTGTCGGTCAATATGAAACCCTTCCAAGCTTTTGGGCTCGTCTTCACTATTAGTTTTAGGAGCCGTAGTCACACTGTATATAGAAAATTTCCGTTTTTATTGCTACAACTATTTTATACAATATTTTCTGCCCTACTTAATAAGGACATATTCCTATAAAAATACCACAAATATTTCTGCATTAAATCAGTGGTGGCAAAAAAGGCAAACATTTCTCTTTCCTGAAAGTGGCATGAAAAAAGGGCGGAGAGAACGACCCTTGCAATAAAACGTACAAATGGGCGTGGCTTTTTTATTGCACCATTTTGTATTGTGGCACAATTTTTAACTAAACGTTTTTAGACGTTATTGTTTACATTAAAAGAGGTGATCTATTAATGTTACGAACAATATAATGTTTAGTTAAAATGCAATTTACAAAAGCCACGTCCATATTGCGAGTTTTACTGTTAAAAATTAACAAAAAACATCCAGTTCTTAAAGGGTTAAATGACATGGCCGTGAGTTCCTATGCAATTTTCGATGTGTCTCACCTCCCTTAAAACTTTGTAATTTGGGTTTTAAATCACTTTGTATATATATGTATATATATATATGATATAAGAAATGAATATATATATTTAATAGAAGAACTGAGAACAATGAGAAACATAGGAAAAAAAAAACTGAAATAGCAATATATATACATATTTATATATATATATATATATTTAATATTTTTCTGTTTATTGCTTTTACTTAGATTTCCGCTGGCTTTGGAGCAAACATAGAAAACTGTCCTTGTTAAATATTTGTTGCAATAAAACCTGTAAACTTCAAGAAGATGGATTTTGTACGCTATCCGGATGCTGGAATGCTGTAGAATCAAATTGATTCCCATTGTGGAGAGTATAAAAGTGCCCGTTAAATAGAAATATCTACAATTTAAGGCGTCCAATATGGAAGTTCACTTTAATATAGTAATTTGGGTATGCGTATATTTAATCATATGTATATTTGGCAAATTTCTATCAATTATACAGTTATATCAAACATATTTATGCTTTTTATTGAAAAAAATTTTTGAAAGATATTTTCAACTCTCAATCCGACTAGAACTAGACCTTCAAAAAAAAGTCTACTGAAACTAAACTTTGGACCGGGTCGGTTTCCAGTAAAATCTGGTTACCCGATTCGATGCAGGACTCCAATATACACCAGAAGCAGTTTCCGCATAGATTGCTAAGGATAAAATTTAAATATTTAAAAACGGATACGTAAAATCATTTAGTTAAATAATGTAATGTTTATAGAACGCCAAAAGGCGATGTTTTCCGTTCAGAATATCAAAATTTTGTTCAAAATAAAAATATACAAAATTTCGCATACTCACCTGTTCGTCTTATGTATGCTTTAAATCCTCTACCAAGCGGAACCAAAGGATCTTGGTTACATGTTGTAAACGTAATGTTGACTGTTGTCTGTGATCCTTCTGATGCATAGTAAGGGGGGCTTTTCTGTCTCATGATAACAACTCTCTCTCTTGCGTTTTCTTCTTCAGCTCTAACCGTAACCACGCTTCGGCATTCAGGAACTGCATTATAAGAGCCATAGTGCACGACATCATAATCTGGGAAAACTAACTCCATGGTTTCTCCTTGCGGTATTTTTACTGACCAAGTATATCTATGGAAGGGTGGTGGATACTTGCCTTCATTGTAACCCGGAGAAGTCAATTTTATCGGTGCTTTAAGCACGCCCATAAATATTTCTGTGGGATGAGAAAATTTTATAATTAGATAACATATATACATAAATTGGAAACATATATATTGACATGTAAATAATGAAAAAGGAATTTTCACCCTTTCTTTGTACAATTAGCTTAAACAACATTTTTAAATAAAAAAAGAGTTTTTTCATAAGTAAACCATAAAATTTAGCATCAATCGTAACATCATTATCCTCATCAAAGACAGGGAATTTATTTAAAAATTAATAATAAATCAATAAGTACTTCATTTTAGAAGCAATTTTTTAAATTACAAAAATTTGCTTAATCCAAAACAATGTTAGCTTTATTTTTTCTACACTATTTCATTAATCTTTTGATATCATGATCTTATTGATTGAATCTTTTGAAATCATTTCTTATGATTTCTTAGGGGAAAATCCTGATTTATTTATTTGTAAATTTTTCATAAAATTATAACTTTCAGGATAACTGCTGAAAACTTGCAGGTATTTTGGACTTCTTGAAAAAAATCTGTATGAAACAAAAAAAAAAAAAAAAAAAAAAAACAGAATATTTCCTGAATAAAACCTGCTGTTTTCATTTTCTTCAAAATGCTTATGGAAACCTTTAAAATACTTTCAAAATTTTATAGGAATTATGCTTAAAGTTTGATACTTTAAATATATCCCAATTAACGAGATTTTTATAATTTTTATCATAAAAACGTCATTAACTGCGATTTCCGTATCTGCTCTCTCAGATTGTTGGAAATATTATATAAAATCCACATATTCTTGATTTTTACATATCCTAAAATATATCTCAATTTTCTATTGACTAACGCATCTCTTAAATTCCTATTGGAAACCCATTTCTTAAATTCCTATTCCGATTCCAAAATTCGCTTCCTCATCTATATCAGGGTATCGACAGTCGAAAAATTTTCCCCTGATTCTTCCACCTGCATTTTTCTTTCAGAATTTTCAGTAGTAAGTTTGCACATCAATTAAGTAAAAATTATTACATAAATACACTGGTGGAATAATCAGGGAAAATTTTTCGACTGTCGACACCCTGTATATATAAGAGCAATAATTCACCTCGTCATTTTGCACTGATGATGGTACGCTTTACGCTATCGAAACTGCTGTTTGCTTTTAGTACCTTTTACACTGGCGTTTTCAATTGCAATTTAGTACTATGAATTTATAAAAAATGTTTAAAAACCGTAGATTTAATGCATTTCCTTTTTGGCAATTTGGAGATTTTTCTCGATTCAACCCTGAACCTCTAATCTGAAAGCCGGTAAATGTTATCTCTACTCTACTTAACAATCTCCTTATCTACCACTCACTTTTCTTATTATCCAGTTTTCCCTTTCAGGTTGCTGTTTCACGTAATATTTATTTTAATTAACGTGAGGCAATTTTACGTATTCTTTATTATTACATAGAAACACATTGTTACAAAAATTGAACTAAACCTCTGTGTCCCCCAGATCGGCAAATTAATGGTCCTAGAGTATGTTGTCCAGCTTCATTAGATTCTCCGGTATCTCCAAATCGGAGTTGTAATACAGGAAGTCTACTGGAATCTAAGAGCAAACCAGAATCTTCTAACCACTTCAGTTTCATGTTGGCATCACAATTGCAAGTGCTGTTCCGAGAAGTCGGATAACAATATGGATGGCAACCACAACTTCTACTGTCAGTTTCAGCTCCTCCCCAATAATACTGATTTTTCCAATTCCTACCAACCCACCTATAATTATTATAAAAAGAGGAAAAAAAAAAAAAAAAAAAAAAAAGAAAAGAAAAGAAAAGAAAATGATTAGTCAGTTTTATTTTGATTATACATTTTAAAATAAAAAATAAAATAAATATAGTATTTTAATTATTTCTTAAATTTATTCTGTTGATTTGATTGATTTGTTTTTATTTTATTTATGTATTTGTTTATTTTATTAATTAATTAATTATTATATATTAATTATTATATATTATTAATATATTAATTATTTTTTTTCAAGATAAAAAACTTTAAAATTTCTGAAGAAGAAATCAAACTCATAGAGGAAAAAAAAAAAATAATAAATAAATAAACATATACATTAATTGATGCATTCAGAGTAAATTATGATATTGTAATTTTGATTTATATGCTAATAAAATTAAACAATGTTCAAAGTATAAGTAAAATAAAATTACATAAGTAGTTACAGGGAAATATAAAAGTACTAGAAGTTAATTTATCGAAATACTCTAAATCAATATTTCAATATAATGTTTAATATTCATTGTATTACATGTAATAAATATGTGAAGAATTTTAGCCACCAACTAGAAAGCATTTTTCTATAAAGGCAGTTTTACTTGCAGAAATATTTACAATTGTAATACTTCCATTTATTCATTCATTCATTTATTTATTTTTAACAAACCATGATGATAAAATTTGCATACTTAACTGCAATATGAATTGTAAACAGAAGCGATATTAAAGCAAATAAATGAAATGTGATAATGTATTTACCAACTATCAAGATCAGGTGGATACCAAAACCCAAACATAGCTCCTTTACACGCCCACTTAATGTACTGCTGACAGGAAAATGATAAATCTATGAGAGCCATAAGATGTGCTTCAGTAGCGTTTCTGTAAGTGATGTTACGGACGTAGGCTCCAGCCGCTTCATAACCTCGCACATCAGTTGGATTCTCTGCATCATGATGCACAACAGTTAAAACCTAGAATTAGATTAATATTAATTATGAAAAATTAAATGGATTGCATATAGTAGATTGTCATGAATTCAGTTCAACAGACGTACTAAGAACAGGAAGGGAAAAAAATAAAGAAAAATTAGCAGTAACAGCTTTTTGAAAAATAAACTAAAAAAACAATTAAACAATCTTATATAAACTAGTACGTCTTCTATAAACCACAAGACTTGCTTCTACATTTTCCTATAGAAATTCATCCAGTAAAATTATTTTATTAAAGCTATTGTTTATTAAAATTATCTACCACAATGAATGCAGATGATTTTCTTCTTATTAAAAAACAACACTAAATGCATACAAAAAAAAAAAAAAAAAAAAAAAAAAAAAAACAGTTTTATTCTCTATAAATAAAATTTAAAAAAATGTGTTTTCATAACGGTTATGGATTATCTCATATATGAAGTTTCGTACAGTTATATGCCACAGGAATTGAGATATAGCTCTACCGTTCTCGGGAAAAATTGCAGTATAGCACCGTCACTTATTGACTGATATACATTCAAATTGAATCAGCCGAATCTCATACAATGGCTTTCTTACATACCAAGTTTATTTCTATTATACAAAAAAAGAATCTGAGATATAGACTTTCCTGAAATTGCAGAAATCTACGTATAGCAGCATCACCTGTTGAGAAATTGCCACCAAAAATGGTTAGACACTAATTTATGTCAAGATAGATTTACACATAAATTTATCTGCGATTCTGTGCAGTAGTTCCTGAGACATAGCCTTCCCTTAAATTGTGGAAATCAATTTAAATCAGCGTCACCTGTTGAGCAATTGACACTAAAAGTTGGTAGGCATTAACTTATGTCGAAGTGCATCTGCATATAAATTTATATGCAAATTCCGGAGATATACCCTGCCCTGAAATTTTAGAAATCGCAGTATAACAGCGTCACCTGTTGAACAATTGACGCCAAAAGTTGGAAAGCACTAACCTATGTCAAAGTGTATGTGAATATAAATTTATATGCAATTTCGTGCAGTAGTTCCTGAGATATAGCCTTCCATGAAGTTGTGGAAATTGCGGTCTAGAAGCGCCAAATGTTGAGCAATTGACCCCAATAATTGGTATGTACAAATATAGGTCAAAGTACATCTGCATATAAATTTATATGCAATTCTGTGCAGTAGTTCTTGAGATACAGTTGTCACAAAATTTTTATCATGCACACACACATACAGACATAATCTAAAAATGGTCAAATCGTGTTCTGGACCTCTCAAAACGCGTAAATCCATCGAAAACCTGAAGTCATAAATTATTACGAATCCAATACTCTTTTCTATTGAATATACAAGAAAGTAAAAACGCTATTTTAAATTTCAATTTATTAAATACCCATCAGTAGAGAATATTTAATTAATTTTTACAATTGCATAGGTGCCAATTCTCCCGTTTCTCAAAAGAGACTTCATACCGGAAAGTTTTTATATGCGTTTAAATAATCATCGAAAATATATGCAATCAATTTGAAGTAGTGATGACAGTTCTTATTTAAAAATTGTGAAGTTTGGTAATAATGCAATTGTGTATCTGAAATGGGGCAATTGATTCTATGCCTTTTGTGATATAATACCTTTAAGCAGTATTCCTTATAAATTTAAAAGAAAGCAAGGCAAAGCATTCGCTTCTAACTTAATTATAAAAAGAATTTGAACAACCAAAGTCAAAAATTAACACGCAAGGGGTAAAAAGACATATAAGACACTATCCAATTATATATGCTTGTTATATGGTTTAGTCATCAATGTCTTTTACCACACCAGAAAATATATTTTGCTTTTGATATTTCTGGAAGAAATACCACACAAACATTATTTACATCTTTATAATATATAGAAGCTTAAAATAGTTTGCTTCTGTAGTAAGCTTAATATATACGACCATATTCTATTTATATCCCATTATATATCTAAATATTTTTGAGCGGTCCTTAAAACCAATTATTAATGTGAATCAAACGATATTATACAGAATATTTAATATTGTTCACCTAAATAATCTATGCTACTTTTGTACTTTTGTTACATTTCTTATAGTATGAATTATTTTAATTTTGTTACATTTCTTATACCAAAATATCCTTAGAAATATTTACCGCAGACCGCAATGTGTTTCATTTATTTAAAAGTTCATGTACACAAACGCGTAGTAATTTTTCTTTTTTTTTTTTCAAGTTTTATGAGTAAGTTTTTAAGCGAGGAATAATAAATGTTATCGAAAGTTTTTGGCACAGTATGTATGTGTAAGCGTATATAATATCCTCCCGAAATCGGTTTATAAATAGCGGTTCGGGTTAAGAAATCTCTGTTTCATGGTTCATATAAAAATTAATTGAAATCCATCATTTAAAACGTATTCGTATAAAGGAAGTAGAGAAAAAGAAATTATGTTAATACAAGAGCTAATATAGGTCTTAAAGTTGCGCAATAGAGTTAACTATTTGCCCTAATGCTTATTTATAATAGTCTACGTTTTTAAAACAGAGATGAAAGAGTTCCACTTTTTCTGCCACCAGTGTTTCTATGCAGTATACAGAAATTTTTATCATATTTTTAATTTTTTTACTATGATTTCATACGTTAGTAATTTTTGTAGGGAAATACTATGGTGGGGAAAAAAGCAGAACTCTTACTGCCTCATTCCTGTTAAAAAGATCTTTGTTTCTCTCAAAGAATGTTTACAATGCACCTTTATTTGAAATTTGGATTTCTTAAATTGAATCCCTGTTGTTGTTTATAATTTAATTTGATTTATCATGATTCTAAAAGTATTGCTCTAGAAAATAATCTATTTTTTTAATGCATCACATAGAAGAATATTTTTCATTAAAGTTCGAGATTTTTTCCCCTACAGAACGAAATACAGATTTTTATTTAAGTGTAAGTAAACAAGGTTATGAAAAGGGGGTTTTTATTACCTGATGGGGGTCTCTGCCATCTCCCATGTCGCATTCTACCCATATTGGTCCAAGGGGTCCATCTCCGTCCACATCGATCTGATAGTTGCCAGAGTGCCGGACACTTTGAAAGTTCCATAAATCTCGACAATTACGTTCTATGATTACACGTCCATCTAAAACAGTACTTAATCTATATTTATGTGCACAATATATATATAAACAATAGTTTAAAAAACATGTATGCCCTTTAAAGAATTCGAAGTTTGCACAATACGGCGACAATGTAGATAAAAGTAATTTTACAAAATCTGATTTTGAATCTAGCATCTGGCAAATGAAGGGCAGAGCGCTAACAAATCAGTCACCAGATGGGATAACATCAAAAGCTTTCATAATATAAATAACATTATAACTAAGCGAATATATTTTGAAGATATTTGTAAAATGATTTTAAAAAGCTACAGTGTTAAGAATAAAATGGCCCGTTTCACCAGAAAAATGGTTTCAGTTTAGATGCAACCAATATGTTGGTGCTAATTTTCACCATTTTAATAGCACTAATTTAATAGTAATTAATATTTAAATGGTGTATATCTTACCACCAAAATATTGGTTGCACCTACACTGGAATATTTTTTTCTGATGAAATGTACCATTTTATTTTTAACAGTGTATTAGCTATCACTGAATATTTATTAATGAATATAATAATAATAATAATAATAAAATAATAATAAATAATAATAATAATAATAATAATAAATGTAATATTCTACAAGAGCTCTATCATTTGTAATTTTATTATGTTCCTTATTTAAATAATGCTGATATTAAAAATAAATTCTTTACTTTATTTTCGACTTAAAACTTCTTGAAACTGTATTTAATAACATTATTACTCATTAGGCTTTATTTTTTAACGTATATTATTGAATGTTTTTAAACCATTCTTTATAGTAAGATTTTTAATGATTTTTGGAAATCAAACAATAGAGGAGGAAAGCTGATATTAGTAAAGCAACCATATCTTATATTTTATTACTTATTATTATAAATTATAAAGTTATTACATCAAACATTCCCGTTTATTTTTTGAAATGTTTAAGTATGTAATTCTCGATGCAGAAAGTTAATATACATACATGTGACGTGGAAATCAGGTTTTATATATAAGTTTTATAATTATATTCTCTGCTTTATGTGTACGATTTTCAATGCTAATGTACTTTAACCCTTCCATTCCCAATTTTTTCCCTCAATAAAATAATAAATCTTATATTTAGACATAAATTTATTTCAAAGGTAATATATATATATATATATATATATATATATTTAATAGGAGTGATAGTAGAGTACGAATTAATATAGCTAACAAAGCAGCTGAAAGATGTTTATTTATGTTTAATATAACCATTGATGCCATTAAAAATTCATAATTTTTCAATAAATAAAAATATCAAAATTTTGGAAGAAATACATATTGTAATTAATTAAAATACAAATTATAAACATAAAAAATAAATAAATAAATAAATAATTCAAACAGTTAATTTACTCAACCCTTCATATCCCAAATTACCTGATTTTTGGAAAAATAGTTTGGAATTTTTTATTATATTTCTTTGCTGCATGAGAAACATCTCATATTAAATTTAGCTTAAACCATAGCTTAACTATAGGGAAAGTTTAAACTATGGGGAGTTTGAAGTTCCAGTGAAATTCTGTAGTAAATTTAGGCTATATTGAGGAATTTTTTGCTGGGACTTTAAAGTCCTGGTGTGGATACAAAGGGTTAAAAACACACGATTCTACTTTCCAAACACTGTAGTGAAGAATGTATTGTAACCATGTCAAAAATCCGAGTTTGAAATTTTAGTGCTTCTACACATTTTGAGGTCTCTTGAATTCTTATTTAATGCTTTTACGATGATGTATGTGTGTAGATATGTGAGTAAAGACGATAGCGTCTAAACGCTTTGTTCGAATGAGCTAGAAGTTGGTACATATGTTATAGGTCACCATAGCACGAACCCTATTGATTTTGCTGAATCTAGAACTTATAGTTTTTTTACAGGGACATGAAGAAAAATTCTTTATCATTATGGTAATGGGCCTACGAAGAGGTTTTATTGTCCGTGAAATAGTGAATCCATCAAGTACATTGCTTACCACAATAACTAGGCTGGAAGTCCATAGCAGTTCTTTAAAAAGAGTGTCACTTGACATAAATAATAGAAGTCACTTGCAAAAGAAACAGTTTTTTATTCTTATGTTAAAAACATGAATTTTCAAGCAAACACTTACAATGGTCCTCATATGATCTATAGGGCAGAGAGAGAGAGGGAGAGCAAACTAGGAGAGATGTTTATTAAACCAGTAAACAAGAGATATTGACTGTTTTAAAGCGAAAAGTGAACTCAATTGCATTCGCCAATTCAAACCCGAAATTAATAAACTAATGCCAAATAAAGCGCCAAAAGAATGTTCTAATTGGTTAATTCAAAAATTGAATCCGTTATTCAAAAGACAAAGCCAAGGTTGGCAACATAAATTATGCCAAAGTAATTACTTTCTATCGGCGCCACCAATATATCATTAAGAATTTATTTGTTCTTATTTTATTTTATTATTATTATTAAAAGAAACGAATCCACATCTGTTGACGCCAATAAGACTGAACTAAGCTATTATGAAAGCACAAATCACCGGAAATGAAATAAATTTTGCAACTTCTGTTTATATTATGAAGTAATTTAGACAAATAAATTATTTTCTATCTATGATTGAATGAGATATTGAACATAACGTTGATGAAAAGGGGGAAATGTATCTATCTACAAACGAATAAGTCCCCTAGTAAAAATACAAATTAAATAAAATAGAGATTGACTTTTATAATAGAATGAATTGAATTCAGAGGATATTACAGAATAAAATTTTCTTTTTATTGGAATAAATTAAATTAGATTTTATATGTTAAATGAATTAATTAATTTTATAACTATTCTTAATAAATTGACTTTTTTATATTTAAAATTTTAAACTGAATTATTTAGAAAAGAAATAATTATTTAAAAGAACATATGTGTGAACTTGTTCTCACAGGGCCCAAATTTTTAAAAGAGCGATTGCGTCTAAGTGCCTTATTCGACTGAGTTGAAAATTCATACACATGTCATGAGTCACCGTCGCACGAACTGTATAAATACGTTTATAGATTTTCTTTTTCTTTTCTTTTCTTTTTTTACAGGGACATACACACACACATACACACACACACACACACACACACACACACAAAAAGTTGCACTTCGGGAGTGCCGACAGAAGTGAAAACTTAAACAATTACGTGTGTATTTCTTGAATCGTCAGGAAATATTTTATTGTGCAGGAAATACTTTTAAATGAAGTGGTTTTTTTATTCATTAATATAAACTCAAGAATTGTCACAATTATAATATCTATAATATCTATGTTGAATTAACAGAAACGTGCGTTGAATTGTATAATGAACTGTTATGCGATTCTCGCAATCGAAAGGGTGTTAGATTGTTCGTCGTCGGTAAGGTAGAAATACATTGGATGGGTGCATTAGATAGCATACGAAAAGGCGCGGAATTAAATTTTTTTTAAAATTATAACAGGAAAAATTTTTGTTTTTTTTCGATTCGAAAAGTTCCGACATGAATATATATCTACATTGTACGTATATACACAATATATGTTTATATTATATATAGTTATATTATAAATGTATTTCAACCCAAACTCAACTCTCGTGTAAACGGGGCCAATATATGTAGATACTTATATACAGAGGTGTCGGTTACGGTAACTGTGTCGTGAGTTCAATGGTTTTTTCCTATCTCAAAAAATATCAATATGCATCTATATCTATGTACGTACATACACAATATATGTACATACTTATACACAGAGGTGTCGGTTACGGTAACAGTGTCGCGAGTTCAATGGTTTTTTCCCATCTCAAAAAATATCAACATGCATGTGTATCTATGTACGTACATACACAATATATGTACATACTTGTATACAGAGGTGTCGGTTACAGTAACAGTGTCACGAGTTCAATGGTTTTTTTTCCATCTCAAAAATGCCCAACGCGCCTAAAGAAGTTTTCACTTAAAAAAAAAAAAAAAATTCTTTATCATTATGGTCTACATGGGCCCAAATTTTTAAAACTACGATAGTGACTAAACGCTTTATTCAATTGAGCTGAAAACTTATGCACATGCTGTAGGTCACCGTTGCATAACGTTCATAAATTTTGGTGAATCTAGTTCGTATAATCTTATACAGGGACTCAACGAAAATACTTTATCATTGTAGTTTATGGGCTGAAGTTATTTAAAATGCGATAGCGTCCAAATGCCTCATCCGATTGATCTGAAAATTTATATACATGATATAGGTAACTGTCACACGGACTTTATAGATTTTGGTGAGTCTAGCACTCTTATAGATATTTACAGGGACACAAAGGAAATTTATCATTATGATATATGGTCTCAAATTATTTGTAGGGCAATGACGTGAAATTAAACAACATACTATATTATATGAAGAAAAGTACTCATACACCTTATTATAATTTTCTCTTACTTTAATTTATTTATACAAGCGTTAATTACTTAATGTTCTGAAAGTCGAGTAGAGTGACTCCAGATTTATTAATATTTGAATCTTGAATTTTTACTTTAACAAAATAAGAACATTCTTTAAAAGGTAGATAGTTTGGATTTATTATTATTATTATTATCATTATTGTTAAAAATGTTATTTATCTTACATAACCATTAAAGGTTTTATAAAACATATATTTTTGCCGAATAAGCTACCCAATGGATCAATTTTTTGAAGTATTAATATTAAACGATATTTAGACCATTTTTTCTCCTTAGAAATTTAAACAATCTTCTAATTGACAAGAGAAAATAAATTATAATAAATAAAACTGAAAATTATGTAACTTATAAATATTGGTACTTATAGCACTTACCTTCTAATAATACTTTCATAAATAATAATAATAATTACGTTAAAAGTGAATTAGTGAATATTTACAAGAAAATACTTACTTGTGATTTGTAAGAGAAGCAAGCTTATAATATAAATTGCTGGAAGTATCATTATTCATTACTTAGGCATCTTCATGTAAGAACTGAAAACAAAAATGAATATATGATTAAAGTTTTTTATTTTTATTTTTTAACGTTTTCATTGAAATAAGTTGCAGTGTTAGCAGTTTAATCCCAGAGCATGTGCGAAAAATATTTTTTTCTTTTATGTGTATATCGTGAAAAAAAAAAAAAAAAAAAAATTATCGTCGATTGAATGGACTAAATTTCACTTCCTATCTCTCAATCTATATAATATTTCTCTAACGTGGAGCAGTTTCAATTATCTTTTGTCGAAACGATACGATACGCGAGGATAAAAAAAAGTAATATTTATACATGAACAATATTTAAGCACGCGGACATAGCTCAATGAACTAATAAGAAAAAATGACGACATTTGTCTGATGAGATTATTTTACGAAAAAAATGTATTTTTAACAGTTGTTTCTTCAGAATCTTTTCAAGCGTCATTTTAAACCTAGCAATATTTTAAAGATATATACAGAATATGAACTTTTGTGTCATAAATTGACTAAAAGCACAATCATAAAAAATATATTCAAAATAGGAATTACTTTATTTTATTTATTTATTTATTAAAAAAAAAATAATAATAAAAAGTCATCGCCAACATGACGACAAAAATTTAAAAGGCGTCGTGGGAGTCCTATATTAAAATTGTACTGCCTGTGGAAGTATGAAAATTGGGTCGTGAACCATGAATTTTATTTGAAAACCTTTCTTTTAATGATTTTAGTTTCACTATTGTACAATATTAGTTTGGTTTTATTAGTAATTTGGCTTCTGGCAAATTGAAATTTTAATTATAGGTGGGGAAATTGGTATAACATTTATGAGTTTCAAATTTTAAAGGTAAATAAAAAAAGAAATAAAATACGAATATTTCACACGGGTTTGCTAGTAAATAAATAAAATAAAAGTGCTAGGGGATTTTATCCATACATATTTCCAACCAATATACTTGATTGTTATGCTTTAAACTGACTTAAGTTAAATATTTGGATAAACCCTCCTACAGTTTTGCTTTTGTTGTTTGTTAATTTTTTGTTTATTGAGAGGAGGAAGAAGAACTAAAATTTAGGTCATTCCGTGTACGATAATTTTTTGCATTTTCACAATATTTGCTTGGGATTTTTACATAAATAGCTCAATACCGTGGATAAAAAATTGTTCAAAAGAAATTTTGTTTATGCTTAAGTATTCGCAGTTAAAAAATATCCAGGAAAATTGCTCATATTTCATGATATACCGTAAAATAGCGCAAAAGCGCCCTCCCTCGATTAAACGGCCTCCTTTGGTTTTCACGCATGAATGTTGTTTGTTCTTAATATACCGAATAAGGGCCTTCCCTCTCCGCTCAGTGGTAGACTCTATCTAAATAGATGACAGTTTTTTACGTTATTAATAACTTTAATAACATCATTTTTGTAAATATGCACATTGATTTGCATTATTTTAAATCGGAGACTGAGTATTTGAAAATAGAAACCGTAAGCTTCCAAAAGCAAATATTTTAAAACAATTTATTGAAAGAGGGGGGGGGGGGGAGATAGGTTTCCGAAATTTTTCGGTTAGTTGAGTTCAGTACAGTAAACCAAGAGTTTATAACAAAATAATAATAAACAAGGTAGCAATAATAAAAGTACTTATTTATTTTATCATTGCAACTAAATACATATACATAAGTTTTGTTTTAAATTACCTTTGTGCTACATAATTTTAACAGGAAAATACATGTCGATTTATATATTTTTGCATCTTTTTACCATTTATTCGTCCCCTTCCCAAATGTATCCCAATTTCACTTGAAGATTGAGGGAGCGCTTGAGCGGTATTTTACGGTATATATATATATATATATATATATATATATATATAATGTTTACAATACCATTGGCGTATATTTGTTATGTCTAATATAGCATGTTAAGCTTTCTAAAAACGGCTTTCCATTGGATTGAATATCGCGCATGCTGTAACAACAACAACAACAACAACAACAACAATAATAATAATAATAAATGCACAGATATTTTTGAAAATACACTAAGCGACTAAAAAAAAAAAAAAAAAAAAGCCGCACTTGGATATTTTCCTTTTCGCCTTCTACAACTGCCAATTTTATCGTTTAAAAATCAAATTTTCGAACAGATTTTATTATGTTGTCCTCCACATACACTTTAGCTTTGAGTCCAGTGTTAAAAACAAAATCCAATTGTCAAGAAAATTGTAATTTTTGAAATTATTTCATAATTGGTAAGAATAAGGCAGTTAACGATGCCACAAAAACTATTAATTTTTGAATGAAAATAAAAAAATATTTTAATACGAGAGATGGCAAAATAATTAAATGTTAACGAAATATTGGTAAAAGGATTTTTAGCATGCTATAACATTTTTTGGCCGTTTAAACTGGAAATTTGGTTTTAGGCGGCCATGTTGCTCATCCAAGCGAGATGACCGTAAGTTAAAAAGCCAATAAAATCGATTTGTATTACATTTAGAACATAAAAGAGATTCAGAAAAAGTGTTTAGCAGCATAATTTCTTTAACTACAGTACAACAACTATTAAACAAAGCAGGTTTAAATGACAGAAAACTAAAAAAAATTCCATTCTTTGTGAAAAGAATTAGAAAAGCAAGACCTCAGATGGCTAAAAAAATTAAAAAGTGATTAGTTAATTATAGGGCTGAACTGGCTCTCTTTGATGAGTCAAGTTTAACTTATTTCGAGCTAAAGAAAACAAGCAGATCTGACAATGAAAATATTACAGACTTAATGAAAATTGCACTTTTAAAACAGTGACACATTCTGCGTACATTACGGTACGGAGGTGCATAAATTTTCAAAAAGTCGGTCAATTTTTTATGCTCAAGGGATCAATTAACTCGAAATAAAACACAATCTTCATAAAAGTGGTTCCTGACCGACTATTTTGGAGGTATCTTGGACATTTCAGCAAACAGCATTTCAAGACGATAATGCACCTTACTACACGGCGTCTGTGGTAAGTTTATTCACTTCAAATTTTCAAAATTTTCTATCCATTCCCATGAGAACCTATAATTCTGTAAGTAATCATATCTTTTTTCACTTTAAGTTAAATCCCATAAAAGATATAGTAGAATTTTTCTTCATCAGACATGGAAATAGTCCTAATCGCGATCCGCTCGAAAATGTTTCGTCTATAAAAAGGCGGGGGAGAGGGGAGGGGATTCAAAATTTGCAGCCTACAACTATGCGAGGCGAGAACTAGAAAAAATTATTTGTAATATTTGACATATTGAAATTTCTGAGATTTATATTGAAACACTGTATAAACCTATGCCGTTGCGCATTAAAGCAGTAATTCCATATAAAAATGGAATTAACCCAATGTAGAATACATATTTTTAGTAAAAAATTGCTTAGATCTAACAAATAAATAGTTTTATTTCATATATTAAAATATAACTTCTTTATTTCATATAATAAATCATAATAAAATACAAAGTGTATGGTTAATACATTATGTTAAAAAAGAAACTTTTATGCAGATTTTTAAAAAGTACTTCGTGGAGTGCAATAAAGCGGATTATTAAATCGAAAATGTACATAGGTATCATTTCATCCCTTTGGTATTATGCAAACAAGACAGTTTTATTTGTTTCAAACATCAATTTTAAAGTTATTACAAATAAAAAAGGTATACTAAGTCCTTTTTTCTGCAGCACGGCTTTTTTTTTTTTTTTTTTTTTTTGTTGCTTAGTGTATTTATGGCTACATGAAAGATGTGCTTTTCAGATGTAAATAAATACAGACAGTTAAAAGAAGCCTCATATTCAAATGTAATAGCTACAGCGTATTTCAAGTTATTTATTTATTTATTAAACAGGGTGTTTTCAAGGTTTAAAAACAAATATTGTAAACCTAAATGACAACAAACGTGTTTGGTTTTAAAAAGTAATTAGCGACATTTTTAGTTTATTCATATACTTTAAAGTATTGAGTATTTTCTCAGAATAATGAATGAATGTTGAATGACAGAATAATGTTGAATGACAATGACTCAAAGTTGAGTTAAAAAAAAAAAAAGTTTTTGTATAATTAATTTCTATTGGTATGGATTTTAATATTTTCAAGTTATAATGGTCCGCGGTAGCCCAGTCGGTAGAGCGCCGGCCTCGTAATTGGAAGATTGCGGGCTCGGTACTCGAGCTGGCCAAAGACCGTCGTGTACACTAATGGTGGTTAGTGCACGTAAAATCTGTCGTAGTCGCAATGTCCTCCATGTTCCCATCAAAAATTATACCTCTGGGGTCACCGAAGCGGGAGAGCCATCCCTTCCGTGGAGGATCAAAATTGAGATGGCATGTCTCCGGACCACCTCTAGGGGTGTGTCCCAGACCGTCGCCAATTACCCATCTGCGCAGAACTTGTGCGACGTAAAACCCAACCATCTATCCATCAAGTTGTAATATATTTTGTAATTTAAAAAATATCACTTGGAAAAAATAAATAAATAAATAAATAAAATAAAAAAATAATAAGGAAAATAAGGAAAATTCTGTCAAAGACAGAATTTAGTTTAGTACAGGGGACTTTTAATTTCAATCTGTAAAATTCTTATTCTTATTTTTTATTTATTTTTTTATCTCATTTGTTCACCGTGGGCCACGTATTTTTTAAAATGACTGAAATGAATTAAAATGGAGCGTTACCTCCTAAATTCCATACTTTTCAAAAAATCTAATTGCAATAATTTGTTTAAAAACAAATATAGTAAACCACAATGGCAACAAACATGTTTTTAAAAGTTATGGGCGACATTTTTAGTTTATTTGTTTATTAAAGTGTTGAGTAATTTCTTGACGATGACGCAAGTTGCGTCAAACAGAAGTTTTTATATTAACTGGCGATGTCGTTTTATTACTTTTAAGCAGTGTAATTTTAAAAATCTCCCAGGAAAAAATAAATAAATAAATAAATAAAACAAACAAATAAATAAAAAGCGTATAAATTACAAATAATTCAGGTTATATTTAATAATTAAATAATAAATAAAGTAATTTCATTAAGTAATATCGGTATAGTTAATTGCTATCTTTATAAAAAAAATTAAATGATGTCTAAAAACTTACATTTATGAGTGTGCTGCCAGCAAATAAGAAAATTCTTACAAACAACGAATGGTATCATGTTAATTTCAAACTCTCTTGCTGTCTTATCTACTTCCGAACATATTTTGTGACTTTTTCAGCATTCTGACATCCAGCCTTTCTTTAACATCCGTTCTGAATTAAGATATCCTCAGACCTTTGTGATATTTCTCTTACAGAGAAATACGACTTTCTGAGCGGCTTCGTCCGGTAGAAAATCGAAGTTTTTCTATACTTATCGTCAATGAGCGATCAAGTGTGTGCCTTTTGATTGTGAAATCAACATATCTCGCTGCTTTCCTCTATCTCCCGAAAAGATTACGCTACTGAACTCATTGTTAGACAATATGAATGCATGTATAAACAGTACTTATGATGGGTGTAAGTGATTTGTATGGTGAATGGGGTAGTTTATTTTTAATGCCATTCACTTTCTTTTTTTTTTATTTTTTTCTACTGAGAGTAGTGTTGTGGGTTTTTATTTGAAAACAAATTTGATGATTTTTTCAAAAACTGAAGAGAATAGTTTGATCTAAAAAGTAATGTACAGTCGGTAACAAAAGTGTCCGAACACTAGCAAAAATTCCTATGTAAAAAAAGAACACTTCATATGGTTTTGTTAAGTAAATCCTTATCGAATCATGCTCTTACACTGACTAAGAACAGGATTCGAGAAGGATTTATTTAACAAAACCATATGAAGTGTTCTTTTTTTACGTAGGAATTTTTGCTAGTGTTCGGACACTTTTGTTACCGACTGTAAGTGAAAGAAAAAAGGATGATGTTTTTTTATAAATGATACAGCTGGTGTTCTTTTAAGAAGGCTTATGATGAGTGCAAGTTATCTGTTTGGTGAATGGGATAGATAATTTTTTTGATAGCATTCACTTTTTATTTTCTTATGCTGATTTTTATTTTATTTTTATTAGAGATGTGTTATGGAGGCAGAGTTAATTTTAGAAAAGTGGAGAGAACAACTTAATTGAAAAGCAAAATAAGTGAGAAAAATAATTGGATGATGACTTTTATAAAAATTTTCATACAATATAATCAGTTGATCTTTAAAAAATATTTATTATGGATGTAAGCGATTTATTTAGTGAAGCGAGTAGCTTATTTTGAATGTTATTCAAATGGTTAAACAAACAAACAAACAAAAGAAAAAAAAAAAAAAAAAAAAAAAGAGAGATAAATACAGCATTGATTTTTTTTTTTTTTTCTACAAAATAATTTTAAGTATTCGTTTTTTACTGTGCAAAATATTATATAAAAGTAAAAAAAAAAAAAAAAAAAAAAAAAAAAAACTTTTTTAGAAAAAGATAATTTTGTTCATTTAAAATTAACTGCCACCAAAATTTACAAACAATAAAATTCTATGAAAAATTTTCGAGGTAAGTTTTTGCTGTTGGAAATTAAAATTAGGTAAGGCTGTAAAGGCATCACTACCGCTGAAAAGATTCACTGAAGTTAATTATAATTTCACTTACTACTACTAATAAAAGAATTTGATAATTTTATCTGAAATTTCATTGATGAGTAACGGTGTGACCGAAAACTATTAGATATTAAAATAGGAATTCGTATATAAAGATTCTTCCCCTCCTTCTCCACAGGTAATTGGTAATATAGTGCCTTATAAAAAATTATTATTATTATTATTACTTTTAATATGAAAAAAAAAAAAAAAAGTAAGAAAATATGTAGAAAATTTAATTTTATTTCTTTATTTAAAATTATGAAACTACCCCCTCTGCCCGCTCTGGTCACCATCCCCAAGATAATCACTGGTTGCCTTTTTTAAAATTACATCTTTAAATAATTATGAAAAACTAAATGAACTGTTCTTTTTAAATATTTTTTAATTCTAAATTGTAATTTTAACTTCATTTGTTTCGTAGAGTACTTGAAGATACAATTTTATATTTTTAGCAAATTTTCTTTTTATTGGTGGAAAAAATATAACTATACTTTTAAATATATTTGTAAGCAAATGTAAAATATATACAACAAATAAAGATAAATAATTTAAATTGTATCAATAAGAAAATTATTATTATCATTTTTTCTTATTTACTAGTTTGTTATATCTTGACAGTTAAAGTAATTAACTTTTAATATCTGCATTATTAATATAATAAAAGCAGGATGTGCTTTTACCAAGAAGTACTGTTAATAGTAATGTTTCATAGTTAAACTGCAAAAAATCAGAATTCCAAAAATTTTTATATAAAAAGTTAAAAAATATAGACTATTGGCTAATATTACATACCTCTTTTTTAAACATATTTGAAAATATGATTTCCACAGTAACTATGAGATTAACTTAAAAACTCCATACTAAAGTAGAGCCCATCAGCAGCCGAGCGATTGTGTGCTCAAAACTGGTAGACGTGAGGTGCTGGGTTCGATCCCAGGTCGGCTAGCTGTTCGGAGTTTTCCGTGGTTTTCTCCGAAACTTGCTTAAATACGGGCTAAGGACTCCTTAGAAAGACCCCCCATAGCGGGCACTCTCCCTCATGCCTAGGACCCCAGTGCAGTCAATCAACTTTAATCCCCTCAACCGAATCCGTACTAAATTAGCTTTAAATTCAAAGTCTGCCAATAGATAGCAGCACTAGCGCTTATCAATTTATCCACTGAGTGAAGATTAAATGAAAGATTAGAAAAGAAAATATAACAGTTTAGTTGTTTTTAAAATAATGACTTTCGATAATAAACCATGAAATTACTCACCCATTTTTCGTCACGTTTCTTTTTTGATATTTCATTTATTTGTTGTGGGTTTCAGAAAAAGGTTTAAATTGAAAATTAAATAATTTGAACAATAGATTTTTCAATTTGAGCCTCTTTAAATTAATACTTGAATGTGATAAGTTTTAAACTTATTACTTCTAGTTATACTTTACATTTTATTCTTACTTATAATCTTGTTAGATAATAAATTATATATTATAGTATTCAGGAATGTGTGATGGCAAAATTAAATTATTTAACTATCTTTTATGTGAATTAAGCATTTCTCTCTAAATACACACGTTTATGCTTTTATATGTAAATGCTTTAAATAAAATTAAAATTAAATAAAATTAAAATTTTAAGCTCTTCTGTTTTATGATAAACAGCGGTAATATTTCATTGGCTAATATAAAATTATGACTTAATATAATAAAAAAAATAAATAAAAAGAGAAATTCCACACCATAAAATATTCAAATAAGAATGAAATAAATATTGATAAATAACTAGAAAATGCTTATCTAAACAACCTAATTGACATTTATAAACATGCTTTAAAGAATTTAATTTTGTAAAATGCTGAATTATTTATATGTAGGTTTTGTGACATAAAGCGTTACTAGATGGCAGCACTAAAAATAATCTTCGAAAATCAGCAAAAAAAAAAGTGAAATCCGTACTTTAAGTATTTTTTGCGCTCGTTTGGACCTAGTCGTTCGGAGTTTTCCGTAGTTTTCTTCGAACTTGCGTAAATACAGGCTAGTATCCCCACGGAGGGCATTCCACCTATTGGTCTGTGACTAGGGCCTTGGGGTAGTCAATGAGCTTCAAACCCTATATCCAACCAAATGAAATTGGTCGATGTGATTTAGAAAAAAAGTTTTTATGTGTTAAATAAATAAATATATATTCTTTGTTTACATATTTACTGAAATGTGCGGTAGAAGCTATAATTCCATAACCATTCCCCCCCCCCCCCTCAAAAATAAAAAAATAAAATAAAATAAATAAATAAATAATAATAATAAAAAGTAAATAAATAATATAAAATAAACAAATAATAAATAAATAAAATGATTTCTTCCGTGGAGTATCAATATTGCGATAGTATGTCTTCGGACCATCCTTAGGAGTGAGCCGCCAATCGCCCATAGCGTAGCATTCGTAAAATAAAAAAAACTGCCAAACCAAAATAAATAAGTAAACAAAAAACGGTAGTGAGTAAAATAACTTGGAATGAACACCAAGCTTTTTATCCATTACATATAAACGCCAGTTCTGTGATACTTTCTTATAATTAAAAACGATAGATAAATGAATAAACAAATGAATTTAAACAACTGAATAAAAATATACAAACAAGGTATTGATATTATTGTTGTAGTTGTGGTTTAATGCCAGTTGTTTATATGAGGAACTTAAGATGGGAGGATTGTCTTTCTGCTAGTATAAAAATAACAAAAAGATTTTTATTTATTTTTTATTTTTTCCTGTGAGCAAACAATCTCAATCAATAAATTATCTCTAAAAAAGGGATGCTATTCACGTTATTAAAAGACTTAACTGTTGACTGTGAAAGGAAAATATTTAAAAACTGCTCATTGGAAAAGAGCAATAAAAATCCCTGATGATGCTTTACTATTTAAAAGCGAAAAGCTTCGGATAAAATTTTTAACACCTTTTAAATAAAATTTAATTTTACGTGTTTTTAAAGTGTTTTTAATATAATTAATCTCTATCAATGCCATACTTGCAGGAAATGCTCACACGTATTATGTCATTATGTAAGAATTTCTTTGTTCGAAACCAACATGTAACGGTTAATATACAGAGTTACAATACATAAATGATTGACATGATTTTACAATATTCTTAACTTTACATGTAGTGATTGTTTGCAGTACTGCGTTCGAAATTTCAGTTACATTGTTTTCGGCGATTTGGTAAAAGCCTTTTAACGAACACAATATTAGACTTTTGCCATTTTACGTTGCGTCACAGAGTTATTGTTGCACCGTCAAAAATGTCCCAGTGTAGAATTAAAGGGAAAATAATCTATTTAAAAAAACTTTTAAAACCAAAATTCTTAATGTATCGTATCACATAAATCTTTTCGAAGCTAGAATAAAATTTAATTCGAAAAAAAAAAAAAAAAAAAAAAAAAAAAAGAGTAACTTTTTTGTTTAAAAACCAAAAAAATTTATGAAATTGGAAATGCAAGTTGGTCTTGTAGGGTACAAGGTGTAAGTTATATTTTTGTGTTCGTGAGAGAGAAAAAAAAAAAAAAAAAAAAAAAAAATGAAAACTGCAATTTTTAATCCCATTTCAAAAACATGTGACTTAATGTGAAGCAGATTTTTTTTTTAGTGCTAGAGGCCTATTTCAGTCGGTACAGTTGGCGAATTTTTATAGGTCACTCTTAATTAGTGCTAGAGGCCTATTTCAGTCGGTTTATTGATTGGGGATTTATTGAATGAAGTCCCCCCAAGGCCCAACTTTGACATGAGTCCCCCCCCAGGCCCAACTTTGACATGAGTCCCCCCCAAGGTACAACTTTGACATGAGTCCCCCCAAGGCACAACTTTGACATGAGTCCCCCCCCAGGCCCAACTTTGACATGAGTCCCCCCAAGGCCCAACTTTGACATGAGTCCCCCCCCCCCCCAAGGCACACCTTTGACATGAGTCCCCCTCAAGGCACACCTCCCCCTCATTGGGAAAAAGAGAAAAAACGTTGTTTTGCGGCTATAAGACAGTTTGGACTTCCAACGTTATTTGTTACAGTATCTGCAGCTGAAACACATTGGTTTGATTTAATGAAAACTTTATCATGGAATTTAGATCGTCACGAATTAACTAAAGAAGAATTTGTCGATATTAACAAGTTTAGCAGTAGGCCTCTGGCACTAAATTAAAATCTGTCAATGTCAGATTTTCATGTTTTAAATAATGAAATAATGTCGTGTCTGTATATATTTTTTTTATTTCTCCTAACGGTTTCCATACAATCGTCTGCTGTTGCCACCTAAAATTCATACTTTAGTTAATTTTAAAAAACTTAATTGTCCGATCGATAAGATGTTTTATCCATCGGATTCACAAAAATTTTCCCTTTCATTTGGTACATTACTTGTAACGATACGACTGATATTTCTAATTTATTTTCTAATTTTTCTAATTTATTTTCCTCATTTTAAATAAATGTACTTTTTTTTCTGTCAGGGGAAAAAAAAAAAAAAAAAAAGGCAACAATTAAATCATGTTGAGATTCAAGAACACAGCGTAGTGAGTGACAGTAAGTACATAAGAATTTGGGCAAAAACAGAATTTCTAATCTATGCGAAGCTTTCAATATATTAAAATAATAAATTATGTGATTATTCTTTCTGGACCAGTGAGCAGGACATGCTAGCCACCAATAGGGTGTTACTGTTAAAAAAAAAAAAAAGTAAAAGAAAGAAATGTACCAACTATTGCAGATTTAAAAAAAAAAAAAATTCGTTTCTGTTTCTATATATAATAAAATCCAAAATGGGTTAAAATCCTCTTTAAAATATTTTATATATTTTAATAAAAAGGGGATTTAAGCAGCTTGATGTGTCATTATTACATGTAATTTTTCCATTTAAATACAGAAGTAATTGATATATTTTTATTTTAAAACTTTTTTTTCTCCCTATCCATTTTTTTTTCTCCTTTTCTCGTTTTTAACACTTTCCAACAAGGTTGAAAAGAGTTAATGACTTCGGTTTGTCTGTTTGTCCGTCTGTCTCACTATCCGCGCTCTAACATCCGTAAACATTCATGGTATTTCTTAAAACTGATATATGTTATTCAAGTTCACTATCGAATGTTCCCTATTGAAAATGGAGTAAATACTTGTACTAGTTTGTGTACAGGGACCCCCGAAAGTATTCCAAAGCATTGTGTTCTATGAGAGATATTTCTATAAATCATGTTTTCATAGCTTTACTTTACACATATCTTAATGAATTGAAATATGTTATTTAAGTTCAGTATCGGATGTTTTCTATTGCAAATGGAATATGTACCAACCCTGGTTTGTGTACAGGGACACCCAAAATGATTTCAAAGTATTGCGTTCTATGAGAGGTATTTCTATAAACCAATTTTTAATAACTTTGCTTTGCACAAATTTTAATGAAATTAAAATATGTTATTCGTATGCACAAAAGAATGCTTTCTATAGAATATAGTATGGTTATCATTCAGATTTACAGGGTCATACAAAACATTCAGTTATATAAAAGGATATTATTGGAAATTTCCTGGAATTGCATTTAGGTCGTTTACATTAAGCGTTTTAAAGACTTTTTAACTGTTTTTAAGTGTGAATATGATTTGAATTTGTCTATCTGTCTGTCCAACTATTCATCTATCTATCTGCCCATCTGACCATCCTCGGCGTCCGTAAATATTTTCAGAATTTTTGAAAAGTAATATATGTAATTTACCACGTGGTTCATTATGGAATGTTTGCTATTTAAAATTGCATTAATACGTTCTGTACAACTGGTTTGTAAGCAGGGACACTAAAAAAAGGCCAATGCATTGCGTTTTAGGAAAGACATTTAAATAAATCACATTTAAATAACTTTCTACGACAAAAAGTATAAAATATTGACATACTTGGGAAAAAAAAGCAAAAACAAACAAAAAAACAAAAAAACAACAACATTATTTTAGCATATTGATAGTACGTCAATACGTTAAAATAATGTTTTGTTTAGAATAAGATAGAGTTAACTTTTAAATTTAATTGATTACACTTAAATATTTAGATACATTGAAGACTGCTATTAGAATCTAAGGTCTGCATTTTCTTTTGCGTTAATCATTTTTAATATTTTCCCACGATGTTTATATGTGATTATAAGAATTGAATTAGTCAATCTGCATGCGTTTCTGTACTTCTGTCTGTCCGTTGTGTAAAAACGTATTCAAAGAACACTGAAAGATATACGATACAACAAGTACATACAGTTGGAAAGCGTTAATAATCAATGCGCACCGCATGATTTTTCGTTCTTCTTTCAATTTTAGTTCCCCATTATACTATAGGTATGTGGAACTTAGGTAATCGTGAAAATTTTCGACCTCGGTTTTTTGACATTTTTACACGTTTTCAGGTGGAAGGAATAAGAAAATTAGTATGGTGTCCGTCTGTAGGGTGTCTGTTAGTTTGTTAGTCCGTTAGTGTGTTAGTTTGTTAATCCGTTAGTGTGTTAGACCGTTAGTATGTTAGTCTCTGTACACGATATCTCAAGAACAAATTGTCGCAGAGAAGTCAGATCAGTTTTAAAATATTACTTTCGATACTGGCAAGAACCCTATTCATTTACAACATTCGAATTAAAAAACTTCGTAAGTTATTAGAAATTTACGATTTTCTTAACATGGGAAAATAGGACAAAATTTCACTTAAACGGGCATTAAATGGAAACTTTTTACTGTAAAAATGCCAGACTAGTTTTAAAACATCAGTTTTCATGCCGGAATGAACATCAGTAACTATAAATATGCTACTTTGAAAATTTCCCAAGTTATTGGAAATTTACGAATTTCTTAACATGGCAGTATAGGGCAAAATTTCACAAAAACGTCAATTTTGAGATATATTTTCATCGTAAAGATGTCAGACTACTTTTGAAATATTATTTAGGATACTGGAATGAACAGTAATGACTATGAAGTTTCCAATATAAGCATTTCCTAAGTTATTGGAATTTTACGAATTTCTTAACATGGCAGAATAGAGCAAAATTTCACATAAACGTCAATCTTGAGGGATATTTTCATCGTAAAGATGTCAAACCTCTTTCGAAATATTATTTAGGATACTGACATGAATATCATAGACTATGATTTTTTCCAATTTAAAAAATTCGTAAGTTATTTGGAATTTACGATTTACCTAACATGCCAGAATAAGGCAAAACTGAGCATAAACTTCCATTTTGAGGATCATAAATACAATAGACAACTTTAAAATTAAATTTATGATATTTGTTTGAATATGATTAATTACAAATATTCTAATAGAAAAATTTCGTAAATTATTCGTAATTTACGATTTTATTAGCATAGCGAAATTGTAAATTTTTCATATAAATATGAATTTGGAGGATTACTGCATTGGAAATAGTAGCAAGAAAACTAAACAACGGAACTGACCCTTATAAAATAAATTAATAGATTAGAATAAGATAAATATATCGAAGGGAACAGTGGCTAGCCTACTACTCCGATTCAAAAAATTAGAATAATGAAAAGAAATATGGTCAAGGGAAATGAAAATCGAATTTATCAAATAAATAATCAACAATATCAAATATAAAGTACTATAATATGAATCTGCATATTTTGCAGATTATAAAAATGTAAACACATTACAATGAAATAGAAAATATATTTAAATCAGCTAACAACAAAAAATTCAAAATATTAGAATACTTTCTAACATGGTTCAAAAAATTAGAATAATGAAAACATATTGAACATAATTTAAACTCTAAGTATTTTTACTTGCTAATCAGTACTTTGTTGCATCACCCTTAGCTTTAATGACAGCTCTTAAACGTTTTGGCATGTTTTTAACTAAAGGTTCACAACCTTTTTATCCAAATTCACCCATATGCTCTTTATACTAGAAATAAGTTCTTTTTTGTCTCTAGGCGCAACTTCTTGAAGTCGTTTCTTCATAATTCCCCACAAATTCTCGATAGGATTTAGATCGGGTGAGTTTGCAGGCCAAGGGAGTACAGGTATGTCCTTCTCTTTGAGCCATTTAGTTGTTGATTTGAAAGTGTGGGGAGAAGCTGAATCTTGCTGAAACAAGAAATCGTCATCACATAAATCCTCAGCTGAAGGAATCATGAAATGTTCAAGAATTTCTTGATAGACTTCTGAATTGACTGTTGTGGAAACAATACACAAACTGCCTGGGCCTTCAGCAGTCATGCAGCCCCATACCATAACAGAGGTCGCAAATTTAAACGAACGTTTTAAACATTCTTTCTTATAAGCTTCATGTTTGAGTCTCCAGACATGTATACCTTGATTTCCGTGAGACACACAAAACACACTTTCATCGCTGAAAAGTATCTTTTTCCAATCGTCGTGATCCCAAAATAGCCTTTGTTTACACCATTTAACTCTAGCAGCCCTTTGCTTAGATGATAAGAATGGCTTTATCTTAGGCACACGTGATCTAAAACCTAATTTGCGAAGTCGTCGTAGTGTTGTAGATTTGGAGACATTTATACCCATTTCTTTCCATTTTCTATGCACATATCTCACACTCCGAAAACGATGTTTCTTCACAATCTTTTTCAATTGCCTTTCATCTCTTCTTGAAGTTACTGGCTTTCGACCACTTTTAAAGTGTTTATTTTGAAAACACTTATTATTAGAATATTCTCTCAAAACTCTACTCACACTTGCTTGAGAGCATTTCACTTCTTTTGCTATAAAAAGTTGTGTTTTTCCTATTTCGTGCAAGTACACAATACGATATTTCACAGCCTCAGATAAATCGCTCTTTCGTCCCATATTAAGCAAATACTACGCTACAATCAAATGCCAAACGACTTTTCATTTTCAACGGAGCACATTTTATAGTCCCACAGATGTTAATCCCGCAGCCTTTCTCTCAACTTATAAGAAAAATTTGAATATTCTAATTTTTTGAACCATGCTATCGAGGTATTCTATTTCTTTGAATTATTCTAATATTTTTTAAATAGTTAATTATTAATATATCAGATAAAAATAAATATTTATGTTATATTTATAAATGCTCTGAAGATAATTAGATACTTTTAATATATTTTTTCCTGGACGCAGTATGCAAATTGACGCGTTAGCAACATCAAACTCATTCTTCTTTACATTATTCTAATTTTTTGAATCGGAGTAGTATTAGACGGAGATTTCATTCTGTCACTGTATCAAGCTTTGGTCAAATTCATTTCGTTTAACATGATTATAATATATCTCGCACTAGAATTTTATGAGAACATAAACTGCTGTTTGTAAAAAATGCAACACCATGAAGGAATGCAAATATCATAATGATATTTATTGGGCTCATACATTATAGTAAGAAGAACAATTGATTAAAATTTCAGGAAATTTGGAGTAATATGTACTGAGAAAACAGTACATAAAGCAGCGACCTCTGTGAGCAATAACTCCACTTATCTGCCTAGGCATTGAATCAAACAGCGATTGGATGACATGTACGGGTAAAGCACTTCATGAAGTTTCAACACGATGCCATAATTCATCGATCGTAGTTACTGGTGAACGGTGGGGGCCATCGCTTTTCAACGATTAAACAGTCATTTTCATTGGTGCAAGATCAGAAGAACGCACTGGCCAGAGCAACAGTCGAACATATCCTGCATCAAAGATGATCCGGACAATATTTAAAACTTGCGGTCGTGTATTTTCCTGCTTAAGTATTGCGTTTCGTAGGCCTTGAATTTAGGGCACAGTGAAGGGCCTTAACTCGTCAGAAATGTAATGGCTGGTATTCAGAGTGGCGGGAATCAAAACAAGAGGTGATAGAGACGTGTATCCAATGGTACCACATACCATCACTCCAGGTGGTGACCCAGTATGTAGCTACAAAAATTTTGATTACCCTCAAAACTGCATCACTGATACGAGCCCCTCTAATGTGTGATTAAGGACGAACGTGGACGCAGGGATGGCGTGAAGTCGCCTTTCAGACAAATCACAATCCCGTTTACAGCATCAAGATTGCCTTATCCGTATTTAACGGCATTGTCAATAATGCACAATGCCAGCTGGGATTCGACATCGTCACATTGTCCACCACATGCAGTGATGGTATGGGGTCCCATTGGATACACGTCTCAATTACTTCTTGTTCGCATTCCCGGCACTCTGAAATGCGGTCATTAAATTTCTGGTGAGTTAACGCCCGCATCTCCTCTCTATATTCAAGGCCTCCACAGCGACACACTTAAGCAGGATAATGCACGACCGCAAATTTTCAGTATAGTCTGGACCTTCCTTAATACATAATGTGTTCAACCGTTGCTCTGGTCAGCGCATTCTCCTGATCTCGCACCAATGAAAATGACTGTTTAATCGTTGAAAAGCGACTGGCCCCCACCACTCACCAGTAACTACGATAGATGAATTGTGGCATCGTGTTGAAGCTTCATGAAATGCTTTACCCGTACATGTCATCCAATCGCTGTTTGATTCAATGCCTAGACTGATAAGTGCTGTTATTGCTCACAGAGGTTACAGTTTTATGTACTGTTTTCTCAGTACATGTTACTCCAAAATTTCTGAAATTTTAATTAATTGTTCTTACTATAATGTATGTTCCCAATAAATATCGTTGTGATATTCTCATTCTTTCTTGGTGTTGCATTTTTTACAAACAGCAGTGTATGATGGGGAACGGAGCAGAGTCCACCTATGCCAACTAGTTTATTTTGTTTTTGCTTTGTTTGTGTTTTTTTATTTTGAACAACTGTCTTTTATTGGGAAATAAATTTGGAAATAAAAATATTTTAATACAAAAGTCATAATTGACAAATTTTGCAATCGATTGGAAGATACAAATTGAATGAAAAAGTGGTGATACATTTGGTGATTTTAGACAAAAGCTAGTGGTAGTTTATTTTTATTTTTCTTCATTTTCTTTTCCGCCGACCAGAAGTAACGGCCTTACTAACGGCTGAAAATTTCTGCTTTCAAAAAAGCTGGTATACGAGGCGTGCTGGGTTCGAACTGTGATCACTCTCTTTCGCAACAGGCTTTATAGTACACACATCGACCTTTGAATTTGTTTGGATTAAAACTGATTGTCTAAACGAGGATAGAGGGAATTTCCAATGCAAAGGGCACTTCATAGGGGGAGTGATGGTTTTTCATGGAGTTTTTATAGCTCTCCTAAAAATATCCTTTTAAGTTTAACTTTAAGCTTATATTTTGTTTCTTTCTAACATTTCGAGGTAAAAAAATGTCACGTTAAACTTTGTGATACGCTATGAAAATAAAGAAAAGTAATTAAAAATTGTTAATAACTCAATATATAGATAAAGTGTTACAAATAATTTCATCCAGATAGTTGTCAGACTCGCAGCTTTTGTGACTGTTTTAAAAAATATACTAGTTTTTTTTTTTTTTTTTTTTTTTTTGTTAAATTATTGACTGTATTTTTTAAGATAATAAAAAATAATTAAAAATTTGCCATAAAAACGTAAATAAAAAATAACTTGTAGTTTTTTTTTTTTTAAATCTTTTTTCAGTGTATCACTTGTGAACTTTTATGAATTCATAAGGCCTCGAAATATTTGTTCAGTCTTCACTTCTGTAAAAATAGGCTTTAGTGTAGTCTTATTATGTAGATTAGAGCTGACTGTCACGGCAAGGACCGATAAAAAACCCTCCGTGAGTTGCATTTCAAAAGCGTCTGCTCTAAGAAGCCCTCACAGAGTGTTCCCGGGATCCCTCAAAACGCACAGTTCACTCCCTGCTAACATTTCATAAAATAATTAAATAAATAAATAAATACATTAAGCATTGTGATGCGCAAAGAAAATGAAGAAAAATAAATAAAAATATTAATTAACATAATATATAGAGTAAACATAATATATATATATATATATATATATACAGGGCCCGAAATTTTGACTCAGATTACACTCGCCGAAAAAACAGTTTTACTCGCCACAAAATAGAGTTTTCATTTTTTTTTTTCTTTCTTTTTTGCGCATTTTGGTTTCTTTTTTTTTTTCTTTTTCCTAACTATTTGAAATGCTTTTACAAATATACTTAAAATTATATATATTAAAAGTGTGTCGTTTATCATCCTCTCTCATAATCATCTATAATCAAAAATCATTATAAACATAGGCAGTATTTTTAAAAGGGCTCGGGCCCATTTTCATGCGCCAGTATCGCATTGGCAAAATTTCACATTTCTCTTCTGCCGGATAGTGGGCGACGGGCAAAGGGGTTCTCTGCTCGTCTATTCTCCCTCTGCTTGGAGAAATCATAGTGGGAGAAACGAAACTGTCGAAGAGATTAAAAATTTTAAGCATGCACTAAGCATTTTTCCTTACCAGATAAATATTAGGTTATAAGATGGCAAGATTTTACCATATTTAAATCTATAAAAATAATGTTTTCTGTCACCATATCGTGTAGAAATTATATCTATAACTAGACCAAATTTTTACTCGCCACAGTAAAAATTCCACTCGCCAATGGCGAACTGGCGAGCGAAAATTATATATATACAAAATAGTTTTATTTAGATCGATTATTGTCAGACCCACAGGTTAATAATTTTAAATAATTGTACTAATAGCTTCATTTTTTATTAATTGAGTATAATAAATTAATAGACACTAGTTAATAACGTCTCATAAAAAATAAATAAATTAAATTATAAGATTAAAAAAAAAAAAAAAAAAAACTTTTTATATACCATGTTTTTAAATTTTCTGACGAATCATTAACAAAATACGCGAGAATAAAAAATAATATATAAGCAATATTTAAGCACACAGACTCAGTTCAGTAAACTAATAATAATAATGATAAAAAAAAAAAGTTTAATTCTTTAAGGTTCACGTATAATTAAATGTATTTATTTTTATGTCGAAAGAAAATGAACTCGTAAATTTTTTTGGGCAACAATTAAATTATAGCTAATATTTTAATAGCTATTTTTATTGCTATTAGGAGTTTATTATTTTCATATTTTAATTAATTAAAAGAAAAGTATTCGAAAATTCGAAAATCTGACTTCGAAGTATTGTGTTATCCCCGTGTTCTGAGATACTGTGAAAGTTTCAAATGTCTAGCTAGTAGGGAAGTTAGTTAAAAATAGATTGCAAGATTTGTACCGGGCAAACAAACAAACAAGAATCGAAGTTAATAATAATCTATTAAAAAAAAAAAAAAAAAAAAAAAAAAAAAAAAAAAAACTTTTAAAGTCCAAATTCTTAATGTATCGTATCAAATAAATGTTTTCGAAGTTAGAATAAAATATAATTTGAAAAAAAAAAAAAAAAGTAACTTTTTTGTTTATTAACCAAACAAATTGATGAAATTTGAAATGGAAGTTGGTCTTGTGGGGTACAGACTGTATATTTTATATTTTTGTGTTCGTGGGAGAAAAAAAAAAAAAAAAAAAAAAAAAAAATTGAAAACTGCAATTTTTAATCCCACTTCAAAAACATGTGACTTAATGTGAAGCAGATTTTTTTTTTTTATTTCTCCTAACGGTTTCCATACAATCTTCTGCTGTTGCCACCTAAAATTTATACTTTAGTTAATTAAAAAAAAAAATCTAATTGTCCGATCGATAAGCTATTTAATGCATCGGATTCACAAAAATTTTCCCTTTCATTTGGTACCTTATTTGTAACGATACGACTGATATTTCTAATTTATTTTATAATTTTTCTAATTTATTTTCCTCATTTTAAATAAATGTACTTTTTTTTTTTTTTTTTTTTTAATTATTCTGTCGAAAAAAAAATGGCAACAATTAAATTATGTTGAGATTTACAAACTTACCGTAGTGAATAAAAATGCATAAGAATTTGGGGAAAACATGGTAATAACATGGTAATAATTAAATATTGCTAATAATACAATACATACTAGATAAAAAATTACAAATAGTTTCATTCAGATACTTGTCAGACTCATAGCTTTGGTGACTGTTTTAATAAATGTACTAGTTTTTTTTTTTTTTTTTTAATTGATTGTACTTTTTAAGATAATAAAAAATAATTAAAAATTTGCCGTAAAAACGTAAATAAAAAATAACCTGTAGTGTTTTTATTATTATTATTATTATTATTATTATTATTATTTTTGAGTGTATCGCTTGTGAACTTTTATGAATTAATAAGGCCTTGAAATATTTTATACAGTCTTCACTTCTGTAAAAATAGGCTTTAGTGTAGTCCTATTATGTGGATAGAGCTGACTGTCATGGCAAGGACAGATAGAAAACCCTCCGTCAGTTGCTTTTGAAAAGCGTCTGCTTTAAGAGTTCCCCACAGAGTGTTCCCGGGATCCCTTAAAACGCACAGTTTCCTTGCTATCATTTCATTAAAAATAAATAAATAAATACATTAAGCATTGTGAATGCTTACAATGAAGTAAAATAAATAAAAATATTAATTAACATAGAGTAGGTGCTCCAGTGATTGGCATGTTCTAGTAATTGACATATATCCCGAAATAATTAATAAATAAGAAAAAAAAAAAAATAAAATCATATACTATTTTACATATAAGAATTTTAACATTTTATGTTAAACACTGGAGCATAGGGTGCTAATAACTGGTAAAATGAATAACTAGCAGTGTCAAACGCTGGAACATAGGGTGTCAGTTATTAATAAAAGGAAAAACTGGCAGTGTCAATTACTGGAACATTGAACGGGTGTCAAATAAAAATTCATAAAAAAAAATAATTGTTATCAAATGTATATATTTTAACATATATGTGGTTCTGAATGTCTTTCATGTCATACGTATTAACTTAAGATTTCAAAAAATATTTTCTGATGACTAGAACATTAAAAACATCAGAGATTGCTCTAAAAGTGTCAATCAATGGTGCACTTACCCTAATATATAGAGTAAACATAAAAAAAAAAAAAAAAAAAAAAAAAAAAAAAAAAAAATGGTTTTATTTAGATTATTGTCAGACCCACAGATTAATAATTTAAATAATTGTGCTACTAGCTTCATTTTTTATTAATTGAGTATAATAAATTAATAGAAACTAGTTAATAACGTCTCATAAAATAAATAAATAAATAAAAGCTAGGTGTTTCTTATTATTTTTCTAATAAATTATTATTTTTCTTGAATTTATCGCTTGTGAACATTTACGATTAAATAATCTTTTAAAATATTTTATATAGTTTTCACTTCGTTGAAAATAGACCTCAATGCAATCTTATAAAAGTAAAAAAAATAAAAATAAAAATAAAGTAAAGTAAAATAAAATAAATAAATATGAGTTAAACTGACTATGCTGTCTTTTAAATAGGCTATTAACTTTAAATAAATTTAAACTCTTTTACATTGTTATGATTTTTTTAACTTTTTAAATTTCATTCCTATAAAATAAGATATATCACTGAAGAACAATCAAGCAAGATCAATAGACATATATTGCGAAAATACGTCACCTAATACTTTAATATTTCAAAAGTTATTTCTGAGGAAATATTTCCCAAAGGAATCAATAACAACAATAGATTGAAATATTATGCCTATTACATAAATTGCATGCAGATTTGATAAAAATAAAGTTAATATTTTATGCCATTGTTAAAATCAATAGAAAGAATTTATTCCAAGCAATTTTTTTTGCAGAAAACCTTCTTCTATTATTATAAAATCCTCAAGATGATGATTCACGAAAATATTTTTAGTTCTTTAAGGTTTTATATCTTTAATAAAAAAGAAAGCGGTATAATTTTTTGATTGTGAGAATTAATCGGACTATTAAAAATTAGAATATTAATGGTCTTTTAATAAAGAGAAATATTTTTAGGTAAGAAGAAGTAAATGAAGTAAATTATTTAACAATGCAAAAATCATAAAGAAATCTTAATTAAAAAGAAACAAAAAATCATTTTATACCATTTTAGAAAGATATAATTTTTAAGTCTATGTCAAATAATAAAAATTGCTCAACATAAAAAAAAAAAAAAAAAAAAAAAAAAAAAAAAAATGAATAAATAAATAAATAAAAGCACTTAATATCTGTTAAGTGTATATTGAATATTATATGCAAGGCGTCTCAGCGAGACCTCCCAAACTCTTCACAGCCAGATTCCTTGCTTACAATACGTAAAAATTGTCCAAAGAGATCTTTACAACAAATAGTTTTAGAGGAAGTCATGAAAGAAAAATATGATGTCATATCTTGTGTACTTAAAAAGTTTGGGCTGTGCATTGTCTGGGCGTCCCTGTTGTGACACACTGTTTAGATCATATTATAAGAAATGCTAATACAGATTGTTTCAGATTATGTTCCATGTGTGTTATCTATAAGGAAGGATAGAATAAAATGCGCTGGAGTTGGTAGTGAAAATACGAGTAAATAAATAAATAAATCCAAGTGAGGAACAGAATGAAATCAGAAGCTTTAAGTTAAACATCATATTTAATGAATTTAAGAAGGGGGGTTTACGCTCAAAATCATTATTATCTATTAACTCGGAGGCTTGGATGTTTTTAACTCAGGGCACTAACTTGCGCTGGTTCCTCTCATCTCAGAAGCTCGGGGAGGTCTTCTGGTTTTTCAGCGTGCGATCTTCTATATTTCTCGCTGTTGCCACTTTTAGCAGACAAATCTTGTACTGGAATTGAGCTGCCACTCTGGAGAGACAAATCTTATTGGTTAGTGCGTTAAATGACAGACACAGGAGAGTGGGATGACCTCAGCCGATTCAAATAAATAAATAACATAAATTTTTAATTATTTCCGGAGATATTAATTAAAATGTTAACGGGACTGCAATTAAAATCGATTATTTTTTTCCTTGCAAGCAGTTCCGTGGAGGTTTTACAAGAAGATGAAAGGAGAGGAGATAAATACAGCCGATTTTAGAATGCTATTCTTCCGTAACGAATAAAAAAATCTGAAAAAAAAAAAAAAAAAAAAAACTTGGATACGTTTCTTCCCATTTCCTTCAATACAATTTCTTTTTCGTTTTATTTGCTTTCGATCTCTCGCTTTTTTTAAAAATAAAAATACGGCTTCTAACATTTTAACATTTTTTTCGGAAGGTCCAAAATTTATGCGTTTTCTGCAGTTTTTCTTTCTTTCTTTTTTTAATTCACCGTAGCGAAGCCTATTTCTTCCATATATTAACGACAGGCATATTTAGAAAGGTCATTTTATACCCTTTTTGCAACTCTATCAAATTTCTTTTGAAAGTCTGGATTTCAGCAGTTGCTATTGTCCCGAGCAGGAGTTTATTACGGTCGGAATTTTCAAGGATCGCTATCCAGCTCATATTTTGTAAGATATTTAACATTTTTGCACCCTGATTACAGTACGCTGTGTCTACTGTAGTACGCAATATTTCCTAAAAATGGCTTTGCACTAACCAAAACGTCTTATTATTTTTTGCAATTTTTTAAAGAAACTCTTTTGTCGCAATGAATATATGTGGTAGCCTCATAAAAATTTATACAGATAATTAAAATAATCCTCATAATCACATGCTACAGCCAAAATGCACTTAAAGCATTACTTTTTACAGGGTGATGCAAAACATTTTGATTTTTGTTTAATCTTTCGCTGATCCCATTTTTATCCTCAGTGAAAAACTTTTGCTGACATATATGAGGTATAACATGCTTTTTACACTACCAAAGCTTCAAAATAATTCCTAAAGAAGTTTGCTACATATTTGACAAAACGTATAAACTTAAAAGTGTTCAAATACTTATTAGTAGATAGTGTATATACATATAAACATGATTTTAATAGTATTATTTTAATTCATTCTTTGTCATAAAATGGTTTGATAAAAGTATACATAGTTTTAAAAAAAATCTTATATTTAAACATTAAATTGCTTGGTGATATTGAATAGTTCACGATTTTGTAAGCAATAATATTTTATGGAAGAAATAAAATCGATAAATTGTTCCATTTTATTAAAATTATTAATGGTTTTCAACTTAGGGACTTTCTACCTGACAAAATTGTTTAACGGCACTGAAACAGTGAGGGCAACAATACCGCACTTGTTTGACTTTCACTTGGTACCAATTTTTTTTTCTGCATTTTTTATATTTTAGGTTCTGCACAAAAATTTTATTTTACTAATTTATTACACTTTCGAAGATAGTTGCAAATTATTTATGACTTCAGTTTGTCTGTCTGTCCACGCTGTAACTCCTATAAATATTAATGAAATGTCTTGAAACTGATGCATGTTATTTAGGTTTACTATCAGATATTTCCTATTGAAAATGAAATAAATATACCACTACTGTTTGTGTACAGGGACAACCGAAAATATTTCAAAGCATTGCTGTCTCTGTGAGAGGTAATTATATAAACCATATTTTAGTACCTTTACTTTACATAAATTTTAATGAAATTGAAATATGATGTTCGTGACCACTATCAGATGTTCCCTATTGAAAAAAGAGTACATGCCACTTTTGGGTTGTGTACAGAGACATCCGAAAGTACTCGAAAACATTGCGTTAATGAAAAGCGTTTTTATAAATCATATTTTAACAACTTTAATTTATACAAATCTTAATGAAATTGAAATAAATTATCCATATGCTCAAAAGAATGCTTTAGATAAAATATAGTATGATTAGCATTAAGATTTACAGGGCCACACAAAAATATTAAGTTACATTAGGTACAATTATTGGAAATTTGCTGGAACTGCATTTTCGTTTACATTAAACATTTTTAACACTTTCTAAAAACTTTTTAGAGTAAATATGATTTGAATTAGTTTAACTATTTGTCTAACTGACAGTCTGTCTATCTGTCCGTCTGCCCTCATCAGCGTTCGTACATATTTTCAGAATTTCTTAGAAATTATGTATATTACTCATATTCAGTACACTGTAAGAAAATTCAGAAACATTACTCTTATACATCGGATATGTTCCTGGTTTTAATAAGTTTGGAGCAGGTTCCTGAGAATAACAACAGATTTTCGCCCATGAAAAGTTCCTGATTTCAGGAATGTAGTGTTATTTTCAATGTGTGTATATTTGATGGTTACTGATATTTTCTAGGAACATTACTAGTAAATAATGGACACAATAGCTGCACAAAATTTCCCAGGAAAGTGCCGGAATTTTTTTTACGGTGTATGGAGTATTTCCTATTTAAAATAGCATTAATAGGCTCTATACATAAGCTCTGTGTACAGGAAAATCCAAACAAATAGTAGTGCATTGTATTTTAGTTGAGAGTTTTTTTTATAAACCACATTTAAATATATTTCTTCTTCAAAAATCATAATGAAATTGACATTTATTATTAATATGCTAAAGTAATGTTTTTTTTTTATAGAATGTGATATGCTTAGCGTTCAGATTTACAGGACCACACTAAAACATTCAAATGCATTACACTGAGAAAAAATTCTGTAACTTATATCTAGAATCTAAATTATGGCTCTAGAACAAATTGTTCCATGTCATCCTTATAAATTCTAGTCCCCTTGGAAAGCGAGTTCTAGAAGCCCCTATTAGAATTCTAGAGCGTTTGCCTATATTCTCGAGGGAAAAGTTATTTAAAAATCTCTGCAAATAAATGAGACTACAAGAGGTAGGTTTCTGCAACTATAATCTTGGTTTATTACCAAATTCTAGAAAATCAAGCGAGAATATCTCGCAACATAAATGATTCAGAATATGTATTTAGAGTATTCAAAATATTGTTTCACCATCTAGAAATGTGTACACTAGAAATTCTCGATAATGTCGTCTATTCAGTTTATTGGCGTGCCTTATGTGCATAGCTCGGAAATCTATATTTCTAGTTAAGGGATTTAGAAAATGGCCACGTATTCATTCTAGAGAAAGGCGGTATATATTTTTTTTCTCAGTGTAAGGGCTACAATTGTGAATTGCTGTAATTGCATTTCCGTTTGTGTTAAGCATTTTTGCCTTTCGTCCTTCTAACTGTACATTGTAAGATAAAGTAGTCAAAGATCATTGAAAGTTAAGCGATGCAACGAGTAAGAACTGATGAAAAGTGTAATAATCAATGCGCGCCGCATGATGTTTTGTTCTTGTTTAAAGTTGTCTTTTGTCCCAATTCTTCAAGCATATTATTTACCCAGAAATTGCAAAATAAAAGTAATAATCGCGAAAACTTATTAAATTTGTTATGACAAACTTAATATTTATAATTTGAAAGTTTGTCAAGTTGTTTGAAATTAAGGAGTTTTCTATTTCTTTTCAAAATTTCTTTTTTATACAACTAAATAAATAGATAGGTAAATAAATGAAAAAAAAAAAAAAAGAGAAAGGACTCAAATAATATATAAAGGAGAAAAACCTTATTCCTTCGATCAAACTCAACTTATCTTTATCTCTCTCTCTCTCTTTTTTTTTTTAACTTTCTCTTACCCATAAGGTAGAGAAAGTATTATTTTTGGGTCAATTTTTCGAAATTGAGTTTTTGTTATATTTATACGTTTTGAGGTTCCCTGAATAAAAAAAAATCATGTTTTTAGCGGTTGGTCTGTGTGTGCGTCTGTGTGTCTGTTTGTTTTCAGCATATCTCAAAAACAAATTATAGCAGAAAGTCCAAACGCGATATTCTAAATGTGTATGGTATAGCGATGTTACACTAAACTTTTCGTTGAGATCAAGCGAATGGTTAGTGTACAGAGACACACAAGAGAATTCAAATACATTACGTCTAGGGGGAAACAGCAGGTAAGTAGAGTTTAACATCTATAGACTGCACTAAACCAAATGAAGCGAATATATATATATTATATACGTAAAAATATATTTCACGTAGAATATGGTATGGAAATCGTTCACTGTTCGTTTGCAGGGTTGCACAAAAGAACTAGATTATAGTGCGAAAATACTTGAAAATATATGGATATTTCCGGTTGTGCCGTGTGTTATTAATATAGGACTATATTTATGTCCACCATGTGATGTGTACATAACTTTCAGAAGATATACGGGGTTGCCAGTATTTAAGCCATAACATTCTTTTTTATTGTTAGTGGAGGGGCTTTACTGTAATATTTTACCATGTCCAGAAAAACTGCCCAGGAATTGAAATTAATTCCTCATAGCCATATGGTAAATAATGTATTTTTTAAAGCTAAATATTCATCGCTTTGTTTTTTGTACATTTACACGTTTTGAGGCCTCCTGAATAACGAAGTTAAGTTTTTAATGTTTGACCTTTCTCTGTGTCTGTTAGAGTAAATTAACAAGAAAGAAAAATCATGCAGTACGCATTGATTAGTAACACTTTCCAACTGCACGCTATTGTTGTATCGAATAACTATTAATAGTCTTTGCCTACGTTATCACACAGCAGACAGAAGGACTGAAAAACATACAGATAGAATAATTGATTTTAAAAGTACTCTTAGGCATTTTGGAAAGTAAAAAGGCAAAAGAAAATGCAGCCGTTAGATTATAATTACAGATTTTAAACTCTCTGAATATTTTACTGTAGCCCTGTAAATCTGAAAATTAACCCTATCATAGTCTATACAAAACAATATTTTAGAATATTAATAATACATGACAATGTTTTTAAGATTTTTGTAGTAGAAAGTTTTTTAAATATAACTTTTAAAAAATTCCGTCCTAAAACGTAATACATTGGCTTTTTTTTATTGTTGTTATTGTTGTCCCTGTAAAGAAACTAGTTGTACAGGACCTATTAATGACATTTTAAATAGGGAATATTCCATAGGGAACATGAGTGTATCATTTTTAAAAAATTCTCAAAATATTCACGGATGAAAGGAGCCGGAGACAAACAGATAGAAAGGTAGACAATCGGACAGACAGATGCACAAATTGAAATCGTATTCCAACTAAAATTATAAGAAAGTGTTAAAACGCTCATGTAAACAAAGGTGCAATTCAGGTTTACTCTTTTGTGCATACGAATAATATATTTCAATTGCATTAAGCTTTGTGGAGGATAAAATTATTAAAATTTGGTTTATAAAAATAACTCTCATACAACACAATGCTTTGGAGTACTTTCAAGTGCCCCTGTACACAAACCAGTTAGAAATGTACTCTACATAGAAAACATCCGATAGGGAATTGAATAACATATTAAAATTTCATTAAGGTTTCTATACATTGAAGGTATTAAAATATGATTTATACAAACTCCTCTCATAGAACACAATGCTTTCGAATACTTTTGGGTGTCCCTGTACACAAACCAGAAGTGGTATCCATTCCATTTTCAATAGGGAACATCCGATAGTGAACTTCAATAAAATATATCGGTTTAAAGAAATTCCATAAATATTTACGGTAATTAAAGCGCAGAAAAACAGACAGAGAGACAGACAGAGGGACAGAAGAGCAATCAGACATATACACAAATTGAAATTATATTCACACTAAAAAAATGATAGTAAGTGTCAAAAACGCTTAATGTAAATGAAAGTACAATTCTATCAATTTCCTATTAATAGCTCTTAATATAACTGAATATTTTTGTGTCACTCTGTAAATCTAATTGTAACCATGCTATATTCTATGCAAAGCATTCTTTTGTGCATATAAATCACTTATTTCAATTTCCTAAAACTTCGTGGAAAGTAAAGTTATTAAAATTTGATTTATAGAAATATCTCGCAAATAAAGCAATGCTTTGGAGTACTTTTGAGTGTCCATGTACATAAAATAGTGGTGGTATGTACCCTATTTTATATAGTAAACATCGAATAGTGAACGTGAATAAAACATTTCAATTTCATGAAAATACTGTACAGTAAATGTATGAAAATATGGTTTATAGAAATACCTCTCATAGAACACAAATCTTTGAAATACTTTCGGGTATCCCTGTACACAAACCAGTAGAGGTATAAACTCCATTTTCAATAGGAAACATTCGATAGTGAACTCGAATAACATATATCAGTTTCAAAAAATTCCATAAATATTTACGGGAGTTAGAGCGCGGGCAGACAGACAGACGGACAGAGGGACAGATACACAAATTGATAGCATATTCACACTTAAAAAAAATGTTAGAAAGTTTTAAAAACGCTTAATGTAAACGAAAGTACAATTCTAGCAAATTTTTAATAATAGCTCTTAATATAACAGAATATTTTTGTGTCACCCTGTAAATCTAATGCTAATCATGCTATATTCTATGTAAATCATTCTTTTGTGCATATAAATAACATATTTCAATTTCCTAAAACTTCGTGGAAAGTAAAATTATTAAAATTTGATTTATAGAAATACCTCTCATAGAACACAATGCTTTGAAATACTTTCGGGTGCCCCTGTACACAAACCAGTAGAGGTATAGACTCCATTTTCAACAGAGAATATCCGATAGTGAACTGAAATAACATATTTTAATTTCATTAAGATATGTGTACAGTAAAGTTATGAAAATACGATTTATAGAAATACCTCTCATAGAACACAATGCTTTGAACTACTTTCGGGCGTCCCTGTATACAAACCAGTAAAGGTATAAGCTCCATTTTCAAAAGGGAACATCCGATAGTGAACTTGAATAGCATATATCAGTTTCAAGAAATTCCACAAATATTTACGGGAGTTAGAGTGCGGAGAGCCAGACAGACGGACAGACAGACAGACAAACCGAAGTCATTAACACTTTTCAACCTTGTTGGGAAGTGTTAAAAATTTTAGAAAGTGTTAAAAACGCTTAATGTAAACGAAATTACACTTTTAGCAAATATTTATTAATAGCTCTTTATATAACTGAATATTTTTTGTGTCACCCTGTAAATCTAATGCTAATCATGCTATATTTTATGCAAAGCATTTTCTTTTGTGCTAATAAATAACACATTTCAATTTCATAAATCTTCGTGCAAAGTAAGGTTATTAAAATTTATTTTATAGAAATATCTCTCATAAAACGCAATGCTTTGGAATACTTTTGTATGTCCCTGTACACAAATCAGTAGTAGTATTTGCTCTATTTTATACAGGAAACATCCGATAGTGAACTTGAATAATATATTTCAATTTCATTAAGATTTGTGTACAGTAAGGGTATGGAAATATGGTTTATATAAATGCCTCTCATAGAACACAATGATTTGAAATATCTTCGGGAGTCCCTGTACACAAACCAGTAGAGGTATAAACTCTATTTTCAATAGGGAACATCCGATAGTGAAGTTGTATAACATAATTCAATTTCATTAAGATTTTTGTACAGTAAGGGTATGAAAATATGGTTTATAGAAATGCCTCTCATAGAACACAATGCTTTGAAATATTTTCGGGGGGTCCCTGTACACAAACCAGTAGAGGTATAAACTTCATTTTCAATAGGGAAGATCCGATAGTGAACATGAATAACATATATCAGTTTCAAGAAATTCCATAAATATTTACGGGAGTTAGAGCGCGGACGGACAGACAGACGGACAGACAGACGGACAGACAGACAGACAGACGGACAGACAGACAGACAGACACACATACAGACAAACCCATGTCATAAACACTTTTTAACCTTGTTGGAAAGTGTTAAAAACAGATAATTTCATGCGATCCAAATGTTTATTTTGAAGTTAATACGTTTGTTAGTAGAAATGTTTAATCAAGATTGGTAAATCTCAAGGAATGTTGGTGTGAAAGTTGTCTGAATAATTTTAAATGAGCTTTTGAATTCAATAACAGATTTGAATTCTATGTAAATGTAGGTACAATAATGAAACGGGGTTTGAGGAGGGTGGTAGCCTCCCTCATATAAAATTATAATATTTGTCAAATAAATCTGTTCCGAAGCCTAATTTGAATTGTTTTAACATAGGTTTGCATAATAGTACTCGTTATCTTACCCCTTAATCTCCAATCTGTATTTATAGTATTAAATTTCAGGGTAAAAGAAAGTCAGTCGTGTGAGTGACACACCAGATTATTATTTTTGTATTTATTTCTTATTATTCGATTTAAAATTGAAAAAAAAAATGATAAAATAGTTAAAACTTTTTTTTTTTTTTTTTTTTAAATTTTGTATTACAAATAAATAATCGACTTCATATTTTTCCTTTTTATGTCCTTCATAAAATATTTATTGCCAATTTTTAAAACTCTTTTTTTGACGCAATTCTTCGATCATATTATGCGCGTTTAAATTCTAAATGCAGAAAGAAATTTTCTTTAAAACTTTTAAATTTGTTTCGATGAAACTCAGTGTTCACAATTTCATCGCTTGTCAAGCTACTTAGAAACCGAAAAGTTCCGTATTTTCCCCCAAGCATTTTTTCTTACACAGAAAGGAAATAAAAAAAGATATATGAGAACGACATTTATATAATAAAGAAAGGATTTTTCTTTAGAAAGCTGTTCGTCTGGATCAAATTGAACTTGGAAATTTTTTATTTGTTTTGTTTTTAATTCTGAATATTACATTGGATTAAAAATGCTTCTTCATTAGTTTGTTTACAATAAATTGTAAACTTAGGGAATAAAATGAGTTTAGTCCGTGTTAAATACTAATTTTATAGCAAAAGACAACAATTTATGTGCAATAAATTAGCACATAGAAGTAAGACATGAATACCAAAGTATCAGATATGTAATTAATATTAGGTCTATCGGAAAGTTCTATCCTTTTGAATTAATAAAATGATCCACGAAATATATCCTGGGTTAATATTTAAGATATTCTTGGGTAACTTTTAAAAGGGTAATTGGTAAAGTAACATATAAATATTGTTTGGGGAACTTTTGAAATGCTAATTGGTAAAGTAAAATATAAAAGTATTGTTAAATATAATTTTCTGATGTCATTTTATTAATGGGCTCTGACGTCAGAGGTCACATGATAGAAGAAAAACAAATAGCAGACATAGTCTTGTTTATCTATAGCGATTACTGAAATAACATATTTTCTATTCTTATTTTTGATCAATCGTATTTAATCTGTGTTATTTTTTTATACATCGTCATTTTTAATCCATTTTATATCATTATTCATCATCTTTTGTTTGCTGTATACATTTACAATCATCTTTTAGTTTATATTTGTTATTGATGTTCATGAAGAACATCTTAAATACTCTGATTTTTGGTACTTAAATCAGTGACAGTGCAATATCGAACTGCATAAATCCCTTTAGACCAGTAACTAAGTTAATTAACTTGTCGTAACACCTTTATGCAATTAAAATAAATGAAAACATATTAAAATTTCAAATTATAATCCATAAACATTCCACAAGAACAAGCTATTATTTACTGCTAGATCAGTTAATGTAACAGTTACACTAAAACATACAAAAATCGATTCTTACAGTTGAAAATAAATAAACACATAAAGTGATTTTGAAAAATTATTAAATTTACAAATAAAACTATTCTACTGTTTACAAATGCGCAATATTACTTTTATTTTATTTTATATCAAATATTAAAATTTTTGTTCTTAAGAACAATATTTAATTGAATTCGATTATTCGTTTTCCTCTATCACGTGATTGAGCAGACGACGGTGGGAAGAGCCCATTCAAAAGGATATAATTTTCCGGTAGACCTAATACACTCCTGCTCAAAAGTTTAGCAAGATTGACAAACGATCATTTTTTTTCTTTTTTTCAATTTAAAAACTTATATCTCAATGAAATATTTTCAAACATTGTGCATTTATTTAAAGAACTGGGCCATCACAATTATGATACTCCATGGAGAGGAGGCTGATTCTTGCTTCGATAACATGCAGAGATATCAGTTTTACGAAACATGGAAGAAATTATAGCCACAATGGATTTTACATACACTAACCATTGTTAATGTATATTATGGTCTTTCTTCGGGTCGGGATCGAACCTGCAATCTCCCGATACCCGATTAAGAGCTCGATGCTCTGTTAACTGGTTTACAGCTTCCATTATTGCAACAAAAGGTCTTCCTTCAACTAGAATGAGAAATAAATATTAAACATTGCATGTTAAGATACAAATATGAAACATCTCATTAACATAATTTATGTAACACGCAAATCAAGCCTATGCCAAATTATTCAAATGGTTCTGTATTGTATTGTATCGCTCTGACTTCCTTTGAAAAAGGGCAAACTTGTAATGCTGCTTTCACTGCACATTTTATTTCAATGTATTAAAATAATACTTATTTGAACTTGAGATAAAAGTGCAAATAATTAAAACCCTTGAGGTTATTATATGAAAAATAAGCTAAAACTTCATAATTATATATTTTTGATTTACAAGTCCAAAAAAAAGAACACCTTAGTGACCAGATATTACGGTCAAAAGTACTTGGGTGTTTTAGATTTTGGGTGTTTTGTGAAAAAAGGAAATTGTAAAATATTGTTAAATTTTATAAAATTTCATTGCACAGAAGTTTAACACCCTTTTTTTAAGGTAAGGGGCTTTCTTTTTGTTAAACTTTCCCAAAATATTATATTTAATTAATTTGATTTAAGAAATGGAAACGCAATCATTAAAGAATTATTTTAATCTTTATATATCAACTTTTTATTTAGCCTTCTCTAGAATAGAATTCTTGATTTGTTCACCGAGAAAAAAAATATACCGCCTTCATCGAGAGCGAAGAAGTGGCCATTTTCTAAATCCTTAAACTAGAAATGTAGATTCCCGAGCTATGCCTATAAGGCACGCCAATAAGCTGAATAGACAAATGATCGAGAATTTCTAGTCTATACATTTCTAGATGGTGAAACAATATTCTGAATATCACGAATCCTTTACATTGCGAGAAATTCACGCTAGATTTTCTAGAATTGAGTCCTAAACTTGACTCAATTGACTCAGTTGCTAAAACTTGACTCTTGTATTCGCATTTATTTGCAGAGTTTTTAAAATAAGTTTGACCCTTCGATAATATAGGCAAACTTTCTAGAATTCTAATAGGGTTTCTAGAATTCGCTTTCAAAGGGAACTAGAATTTATAAGGATGACATGGAACTATTTTTATCAGAGCCACAATTTAGATTCTAGATGTCAGTTACAGATTTTTTCCTCAGTGTTTAACATAATCATTCATCAAAACTGAAATATTAAAATGAACATTTACTTTTTTCAGACAATTTATTAAAATTTTCAATGTTTCATCTAGCAAACAAATATATATATATTAACTCATTCAGGGGCGTTAGTATATTTTTTGTACCACCTAATTTTAACCCCCTCGTTCTCGCTTCCGTGAAAATGCCGGAGTGAGGTTTCGCTTTCTATTTCTCGTGCCCGAGATATTTTCGGGCTGGAGTGTACAAAAGTAACGCTCTAAAAACATATAAAAAGAAACCATTTCTGATACCCGGAAATTTTTTTATTTCTTATTTTACACTTTAGATGGAAATAAAAAACTATTTATAATGCAATAGGATATAATAGGTTTATTTTAAAGCATCAGCAATATCCAATTTCTAAATATTTGGAATATTTATTTGTAATCTTAGCTCAGTTAGGTTTTTGAATGCACGTGGTTTTGTGCTCTGTGGTAAAACATATTTTATTGTGTACATTATGTATTCAGAATCACAAAATGACTCGGATTCTAATTTTAGTATTTAATGCCTCTGTGAGGGATTCAGAAATAAGTAATATTTATGAAAGTTCGGAGAGCGAATCTCTCTCTCTGTGAACAGTGTATTACACGTATAGTGTTGCATTATACGTAAGATTCTTTTCATAAAATTCTGTTTTAATGCACACAATTTAATTAACACATATCTTTTAATTTTGTCTACTTACTGGAAAACGAACATTGAGTCATAATAATCCTGATTGTTGGTTTTTCCGCAAAATTATTATTATTTTTTTATTTCAAGCTAAAAAAAATTCGAAAAATTAAAAATGAGTACATATATTGTTCATACACATTATTTTACATAATTTTCTTGAATAAAAAAAATAGACACATTTTTTACCATTTTCTTGAAAATTGTAAGATCGTTAAAGGGTTAATTCCCATTTTCGAAAATTCACCCCGGAAATTTTTAATACATTTTTATTTTTTTGACTTAGCCGAAAAACTGGATTTATTTCTTATCATCTAACTCTGTTCTCAAATTCTGGTGGCACTTGATATTAAATGAACGTAATCGCATCGAACATAAAAGGGTTAAAAAGAGAATGTTACAGTATGTTTCAGAATAATCACTTTTATTTTTTGAAGGAACTACTTAAAGTACAACTTAAGATTGAGTTGAAAATCTTTGTTTTAAATCACGTAATATATTTTAATTGATCATTAAAATTGGGTATTAAAAAATTAGATTATTGAAAGAAGTAAATATAATATTAATATAGTAATATTGAAACAAGTAAATATAATATTAAACAGAAGTAATAAAAAAACGAAAGCCATGTATTCATGTTTGAAGTTATTTATATTTTTAAGTCTACGTGAAATACGATCTAAAAATATAAATATTACAATTGCCGAATTTAAAAAAGAAATGTAAATTTAATCTATTCTGTGAGAGAATATATTGCTAGAAGATATAACATAAGCAATTTTAAAATGTTGCAGCTTTAAGATTTTTTCTTTAGATCATAAATATAGTGCATGAAAGAGATTTTATGATAAAAGAATAACTTAAGGCTACAATAAATTACATAGTCGAGATATATGAAATAAGAAAAACACAAATCAGAAAAAACGATGACCTAGCAAGAAAACCTGATATACCTCGCGGTTAACATTATTTCACCACAATTGGCTTCTTCTTAAGTTTAAATTTTCAAAATGCACTTAATTTTAACTTTTGTGGGCACTCTAAAAAATAAAATAAAATTTTGAAACTGAATTTATTTTTATGTAGAAATTTTAAGATGTCGTATGTTAACTTTTTCTGTGATTTTTGGTGCTTTTTTTTTTATTCTTTCATTACAAGTATTTCTTTTTTTTTACAAATTCCTTATAAAATATAATATTTTGAATAACTTTGTTAAAAAAAATATATATATACATATAGGGTAATATGTAACATTAACAATATGTAATGGAAATATGCTATGAAACTTGTGAGGTCTGAGCGCTTGCCTCGGCTATCTTAGGCCCCATTTTAATCTTGAACATAATTTGATAAATGAATTTATGAGACTCTTTATATAAGTAAAAATAAAGTATTTATTTCGGCTTGAAATATAACGGAGGTAATTTGCTACCGATGAGAAAGTCAGTAATAAATCAGATAGATAAATTAAAGAAATATAAAGATTTAAATCTCACCCCTGGAGAATTACTTATTCAGGAGAAAGGCTTGTTGCTGCTTTCAAGGGAATAACTCGTTGTCTCTACGCCCCGTCAAATGGAGAGGAGATACCTACCGCTCCATTATTAACACTCTCCGTAGTTAGCTAAAACATCAAAACACGACATTGCGATACTTTACTTCATACGCCACCACCAACAAATTATCTCGTATCTCGCTACACTACCACCAACAAATTATCTAGTAGTATCCACGTCACCACACAACAACATCCTCTTCCCACACTCGTTATTTTATTACCTTAAAACAGACAACTCCATCACTTCAATTCTTTATTTCAATAACTGATCTTATTCACCCATCCCACGCAAACGACGCTAATCCTACCTTCCTCTTAGCGACTCCGAGCCGGCGTAAAATCATCCGAACTTCAGTCCATTGCGCCATCACTTTCGCTGGGGTAAAATCATCCCAACCCCAATCTATTGCGTCATCGGGTGCTGGTACCAGACTTGTATTCTCAATCTTCGGTGCTGCGTTACGATCTTACTTTCTCATCGTTTACTTGCGGTGACCTGGAATTGACTCAGCATCTTTCCTTACAATCCCCCGTTGAAAAATGAAAACTTCACCGGAAAAGCCCCAAAATGCTTTTAAACGGGGAAGTTTAAAGCTTTAATACCCTTTCTAGTGGTATGTGAGGACATAAACTAACGAAAAATTCTATCTGAAACAAGTATCTCCTGAGAGCAGCGTTTACTTAAAAAAATTTAATACTTCTTTTTTTTTTTTTTTTTCTGAGAAGCATATTTCAACAATGAGGGGAGGAAAACTTCAATTAAAGAGCAGGAAAAAAAAAAAAAAAAAAAAAAAAAAACTGCTGCTTAAGATAATAGGGTGAGTAATCTAAAGAACCAATATATATATATACATATATATATATATATATATATATATATATATATATATATATATATATATATTAGCTGCGTTACCTGAGCATAAAACTACTAGACCACAAATGAAAGCAAAAAAATATTAAATTTAACGTAGTTCATTTATTAGCAGAAACTCTTGGAACAGGGCTAAGGAACTGAGTTTCTCGGTAGGCGTTACAGAGGGGGAAATACACACGACTTCCTGCAAGCCAGAAACCATTTTTATGTTTAGAAGTGGATTTACACAGGTGGGTTGTTTCTACCATGGCTCCCTGCGATTCAATAGCGGCTGTTCAGACAAGGCGAAACGAGCGTACAGCAAGAACTTACATATTTTACCGCTACCCAGCAATTGGCACTGTATACAAGTCTCGGTTTCGCCTGCTTTAAAGGTCTAGCCATAGGAATAACATTATACAGAAGCATTTGTAATTAACGCTGTAAACTCATTAAAATGCCGATTTTTTTTTTTTTTTTTTTTTTTTTTTTTTTGAATATGCATAATAATTAATATCAGGGCATGTAGAATTATATGTTTGTTCGTCAGAATGTTTTCACCACAAAAAATATAATAAAAAAAAAATCGTTTCTTCATCGCTAATTTAAAGGTCCGGTCATAAGAATAACATTTTATATATGCATTTGCAGTTCACGCTAGAATCTCATTAAAATGTCGAAAATTTTTTTGAATGGGTATAATAATTATATCAATGCATGTAGAATTATACATGTTTGTCAAAATGTTTTCATATATAAAAAATACATAAAAAGATCGTTTATTCATCGTGATATTCTCGCCCTTTAATGATGATTTGAAATACTAATGCCTAATAATATTTTTTTAGAACCATTCCTTTGTAATAAACGAATTAAATTCGAAAGTACTATATATTTATTTAATGATGAAATAGAGTGCATTTTAGTATTTTTCTGTAAAGGCAAGGGAATTTTTTTTTTTAAATCGTGTCAAAATATGAGAATCTTGAAACATCTGACACAATTTTATGGTGATAGTAAATGTTTTAAATATATATGTTTGTTATTTACTGCATTACAGTTATGAAAATTTGCATAAGTATATGAAAATTTCTTGAAAACTATCTAAATAAAAAATTATATATATATTGATGCAGCCTGCTTTTTAATTTATAATTTTTTTCACTGAATTTTACATTATTACAATTTTTAACAATATATTCTAAACATACTTTGATATTACTTTGTGAATTCTTCTTTTTTTCGTTTTTTAAAAATGTAATTGAATGTTTGAATGCTGCAATTAAATTCAAATCTTTAACATTCATACATAAAAAAAAAAAAAAAAAAAAAAAAAAAAAAAAAAAAACTTATTCATGAATACACCATATTTAGATCATATTATTAAATTGTGGTAGATAGGATGTGCCAGGTTCGAACCAGGCTTTAGTTTCCCCAGGACCCGATAGGAGTTTTCTGTGGTTTTCTCCAAAACTAACATAATTACAGGGCCGGCTCTCCCCCCCCCCCCTTACAAAGACAACTACGAAGGCCTAGGACCCAAGTGTATTAATCAGCCTTAAGCCACACAACCATATAATTTCAAATTGCACTACTTATAAACCGAAGGAAGTAAAGAAAATTTTTTTAGTAGGAAACATTTTTAAAATATTAAAAATTTTAAATTTTATTTAATTTAAATAGTCCTAGTAAAATTTTAATATACGTAATATTGTTTCATTGCAATGCCATTGCATACAGATTTTTTATAATTCTGAGACTATGAAAAAAAAAATCTGGTGTGAAACAACCACACGACTTCCATTACCCACTATTACGCGTATTATAGGCATTTTTGAGAGATAATGTGATCAGAAAACATAAAAGTGACTTAAAGAGAAAATCGTTAGAGCCGTTTTTGAGAAACCAATTTTTACAAAAAATCAATTATTGACCAGAAAACAATAATTACATACAAAATGATATTTAAAAGTGAGTTAATAGGGCGAGTTTAAAAAAAAAAATCCGTACAGCCGTTCTTAAAGGAACGCCCTTGGGAGACCTGAAATTGAGCTATTTATACAGGACGCCTATCAATTTTCCTGAACTAACCAACTATATCATTCGAAAAGACATCTAATAGAGTGTTTATATAGCAATTTTGAAGAAAATCGTTAGAGCCGTTTTTGAGATACGGACTTACGGTTCCACTTCCGGTTTCCGATGTCCCACTTCCGGTTAAACTCAATTATTGACAGGAAAACAATAGTTACATACAAAAGCATATTTAAAAGTGAGTTAAAATGGCGAGTTTGAAAAAAATCCGTACAACCGTTTTTAAAGGAACGCCTTTGCGAGGCCTGAAATTGAGCTATTTATACAGGACGCCTATCAATTTTCCTGAACTAACCAACTATATCATTCGAAAGGACATCTAATAGAGTGTTTATATATCAAGTTTGAAGAAAATCGTTAGAGCCGTTTTTGAGATACGGTCTTACGGTCCCACTTCCGGTTTCCGATGTCCCACTTCCGGTTTTTCAATTTTCACCAAAATTTGGAAATTTCATCTGTAGACCAGACGTATTTCAATTCTAAAGTTTTGTAACTCTATCTTTATTAGTTTCTGAGCTATAATAGCCAGAAGATTCTCCACATACATAAACACACACACACACACACATACATACACACTGACCAATTGCCAAAAACCACTTTTTTGGACTCAGGGGACCTTAAAACGTGTAAATCAGGTGAAAACCCGATATCGAATTTTCAGACCGAATACAATACTTCCATTACCTACGGTAGTAAGGTAATGGAAGTAAAAAATGTATAGTGACTGAATTTAGGGGACCTGAAAACATATTGGGAGGTTTGGATAACTTTAATAACACACCTGGTTTTCGGACCACCTGACCTCAAAACATATAGAAGCATTAAAAATTCAAAGTCGGATTTTTGACGTGATTACAATATTTTCCTCAAATATGAATGTACGAAAAGTAAAAATTATTATAATGTCCATAATTTGCCTTTTTCATTTGGGTACTATTTTACGATTGTTATTCCCAAATAAAGATTTATCATTCTAGTACATGTTGAGAAGTTAAAAAAGTTATATAAAACTATGTTTGAAAATGCTTTTAATTATAAAGAAAATCTAACCATGAGAATTTGGTATATCTATAATTTTAAGATCTCCTGAATTCATTTTTAATTTCCAAACATATAATATGTAAGGGAAATATTGTACCCATGAAAAGAAAAAGCACTGTAGGTTTTTGGTATATTTATACGTTTTGTGGCTTCCTAAATTCATTTTTCTGTTTTTATAAAGATATGTGTATGTGTCTGAGTGAACACAATAGCATTTAAATATTTTATCTGATTACTATATTTCATTGCAGATGTGTAATGATTATATATATGTGTATGTGTAAAACAGTAATTAGAAAGCAAAATTAAAAAAAAAAAAAAAAGAAAAAGAAAAAAGAAAGAAAGAAAGAAAAAGAAAGTAACATAAATTATAATTTTTTTAAAGGAAATTTCTAGTTTGAGTACAAAGCGTAAATATATATATATATATATATATATATATATATATATAACTGTTTTAACTAGTAGGGATAATATAAGTATCATTTTTTTTCTATCTTGTATTTATGCAAGTACTGGAAAAGATCGCGAATAAATCAGAATGGCTGGATCGACGATCGCAACGTGGCTTTGAACCCGGCATCTCCCCTCTACCAGCTTAAAGAACAGGACCTTTCAGCCTCAAATGGTGTAAAACGATAAGGGAAAAATTAAGAATTAATTAGCAGGGAGCATCAAAACTTTTTTCCCCAAAATTTTTTTAAAATATTTATTTATTTATTTTTATTTTTAAATAATTTTCAAGAAATGTCAATATAATAAATATTAGTGATTTTCACTGCATATGTATAATAAAAATATCTAAAACAATTATTAAAAAAAAAAAAAAAAATTAAAAATTTACATAAAGAAAATTTTTAATGTGCGTACAAAATGTAGATATTATTAAAAAATAAAATAAAATAAAATAAAAAGTATTTCAGATACTAATGCAATGAATACTTAAAATGATTTCGAATATGGATTTGTTTTTTCAAGCACAATTATTAAATATTCCTTATATACTGTTCCCTCTTATTATTATTATTATTATTTGGGGCTTATTTCAAAGAGATTTTTATGTCTATAATTAGTGACTTTATATATATATATATATATATATATATATATATAAAAGAAATACAATATGTATTTTTTAGAATTTATTTTAAATTCGTTAAAACATTTTTAGTAGAAAAGTTTTAAATAGATGAACTTTCTGGAATAAATGTAGAAATAAATAATTATTTATTTACAAATAATCTTCTTAAAACGTTCTGCATGTTTAACAAACAGTTTTGTGCATTACAAGACAGTTCTAATAAAAATAATTCGTTAATTTGTCAAAAAACTTTGTGTGCAAGTAAGTACATATCGTAAGTACGAGACGCGTAACTAGCGCACCAAGCGTAGAAAAGGGTAACTATGCCTTGTACGGTGTTTCTGTTGTTCAAGTTCGCGTCTGCACAGCCGCTATTGAATCGCAGGGAGCCATGCTTCTACAATTGCTACAGTAAGATAATATGTATCAGACGAAGTTTATTGGAATAATGTTCATTCAGGAAGCACTTGGAAACATACACCAAGCGAAGGATAGTTCATGTACATGAAAGTCTATGTTAATCAATGCAAGTGAGTAGAGTGTAAAAAGAAACTTAAAATGAAATTCTAGTCTCGTCAGTTGTGTACTCCAGCTGGTTTACCAACTAGCTGAAGTAGGGGTGCAGTAGAATGGGTGTCCACTGGATAGAGATGGAAAAACTACGGCGTTCAGAGACCGGATACACTTTCAATCGTCGGGTTTAAGTACTCCACAGAGGTTTTTAATCAAGGTTCAGCCTCCATACTGAGGTGTGGAACACCAAAAAGAGTTCGTCAAACTGATTCTAAAAAATAAAATTTCTTACAGTATAAAGAATCAAAAGTAAGTACTTTTTTTTTTTTTTTTTTTTTTAAAGCAAAGCGAGACCATTTTGTCTCTATTCACATAATACATAGTTACACATACATAGCAAGATATCCTTCCTTAGCCATAGCATTGGCGAAAAAACTACGTTTTAGTCATTTTATTGTTAAAAGTTAAGCGCGCTTAAATGCCTATAGTCAAAAAAGTGTCCCTCCACTCTAAAGATACATACTACATAAACTTTTAGTTTAACAAAATTGTTTTCAAAATTACAGATATATAACTTATATAAGCGAAAAGAGGGGACATTTATACATAGGGCCAAGTAAAAAAAGTGTATATTCACCCATACTGCAGCTGATGCCTGTAATAAATAGATTTTAGAATACAAACATAAAGTATACAGTAGAACGGTACGAAAATGGGTGGCATATGACTGATTAATATGAATTTCAGAGTCCTTTGTGCTGAAAGTTCATAGCAATTTTGAATTTTCTGAGGGAAGTCCATGTTTCGGTAGAAAATTAAAAAATAGTCCAACAGATTAATATACGTCAAACATTTTAGTTCAGCTCTGGTAAAAATGATGCACTTAAAAAAATAATGGAACTTGATCACCTGATTTATGTCTTGCACTGTAACAGAAGGTGAGGTCAAGCATCTAAGTTAGTGGTGTTCGAGGAATTCGTCGGCTAGACCATAGGGCTTGAGGCTTGTTTTCTCTTATCCGAGAATGCTCGGATAAAGCTTTTTCTGAAGGTGACTGGTAAGGGGGGGGGGATTCCGCTTGTTTATGGCGGGCCGGCAGCCTGGTGTTAAAATGATGTCGAGGCTGGTAGTCGGACGATCTCACGGAATCAGGAGCACAGAGGGTCTTGTCGATGTGCCTTCCGCTGGCAGATGAAGAAGAAGGGGCCGCTTCGGAGCTTTCGGTCGCCTGAGAAGTTGAAAATCACTTGTTAGCACTGAGTCAGGGACAGCTAGGGCTTTCTGCGGTGGATTTCTGCTTGAGTTCTGCGATGATTAGGATCGTGACCGCTTGGAAGGTTTAATCCAGTGCGGTTTCCTTTTACGCTGCAGTGAAAAAGAAGAATGTTTAGTAGAAGAAAAGTCATGCTTGCGACCAATTCATTTTTGACGTTTGTTCTGAGGGGAGTTTCTAGCAGAAGCGTGGGTACGCTTTTCTTCGACGTGCCTGGTAGTTTTTGATGTATCTAAATAATTCTCATTAAACAGTTGCTTAGGTTGTGTGTGGGCGTCATTTACGCTGTTACTCCCGAGAATTTCATGTTCTGTGGACACGAAGCTAGGAATATGAGATGAAGAGGAAGTTTCTTCAATAGGGTTCGAACCCAAGGTACTAAAATCATCCAAAGTTTTTGTGCGCTGCTTAAAGATTCGTACTTGATAAATGTTAATAGTTGTAGGTGTGCCATTAAGGTCAATAATTAAATTATTATTCTCTACGTTTAAAACTGTGAACGGACCGATAAATTTTGGTCCGAATTTACATACTTTTTCTTCCTTTTTGAGCTGAGGAAATGAGACTCGAGGAGTATTTCATCACCAGCTTTAACTTCAAAAATCCTACGCCGAAGATTATAATAATGAGCTTGTTGCTTTTGTGCTTTTTGAAGGTCTTTCTCCTCTTCGGTTATTAGTTCTTCGATATTTTGAATGATAAACTGGGAAGAATTTTGCTTTACCATAATAAGCTTCTGAAATGGAGTTAAAAAATTTCTCCCCAAAAACCGTTCAGCTGGGGTTTTACCAGTTGCATTACTAACAGCAGTACGTATGGCATAACCAAAATGATGAATAAACTGATCTTAGTTGTCATGTTTTTGACCACTGTATGTCGAAATCATTTGGATTAAAGTTCTATTTACACATTCGGCCTGATTGGCTTGTGGCCGATCAGGAACCGTAAATACATGTTTAATTTCGATCTTTAATAATGCTTTAAAAACATTACTAATAAATTGAGGACCACGGTCCGTTACTATTTGAAGGGGGGGCCCCGTAACGAGAAATATAGTTATTAAAGAAGGCAGTGGCCACAACGTGTGCCAAGGCTTTGCGTAAAGGCACAAATTCTATCCATTTACTGAAATAATCTACCATTACTAAAACATATCTATATCCATTAGGTTTAGAAAAAGAGTAGGGACCGATTAAGTCGAGTCCAAGAATTTGATTAGGAAATTCTACTTTAATAGGAATTAATTTACAGGCCGGTTTAATATTTTTATAGTTATACTTAGGGGTTTAAACTTAGGGGCGCTAACTTGCGCCTATTCCTCTCGGTGGCTCGGGGCAATCTCTCGGTTTTTAGTGCGGGTTCTTCCTCTTCCTTTTTTGTTGCCAGATGTTCAAGAGAATCTCATACTGAAATTGCACTGCCAATCTGGAGAGCCAAATCCTTTAGTCCGTTCGGTGTTTCGCATTCAGGTAGTGCAATCCTAAAAATGTGTGGCCTCGCTTGTAAGATCTGAAGTCGGATAACGGACAAGGGAGCGTGGGGTGACATCAGCCGATTAAGAACTTGCTTTAGATAATGTATTATTATTTACACAGTTTTATTCTATCGTATGACTAATTAATTTTGAAATCTGAGATCTTGAAAAATAGAGGGTTAAAGCAAAAAATCATCATAAAAAATATTACGATTCAATGTATTTTTAGAAATATTTCGTGATATATATATATATATTATATATATATATATTATATATATATATATATATATATATATATATATATATATATATATATATATATATATATTATAAATATGTACTTTTTACATATTTATATATATATATTTGTATTTGTTTTATATAATATATATATATATATATATACAATATAATATTATAGTAATATTATAAAGCATATATATATACATATATGCTTTACATATATATTATTTTAGAAATGTGTAATTTTATTAAGCAAGAACAAATAAACCACCTGCTTAATAAAACAGTAAACAGGAGAAATATTTGCTTATATAAAGAAAAAGCAAAAATTACAACCTGTTTCTCGTTTATTCTACTACATCTGCAATTCCAAATCCTATGTGGATAGGCCAGTTACCCGTAAATAGCATGAAATAAATGAGTATAAGCCAGGAAGTGACATTTACTTTCCTATTACCATAGTCTTATTTAAAAAACTTTACCCCACCCCCCCACCCCCCACCCTATCCTTAAATTGTGGTATGAAATATCGTTTTGTTTCTGTTTTTACGAAATCATTCTGCTTTTGGTTTTGCTAAGATGCTGCACGGAAAATTATTCTAAGATTTATAACCATTAATATGAAATGTTATAATTTTAGCGAAATTTTTAATAGTCTTTATTTATGTATTATTAGGAAATAATAAAATAAAATTTGTATTTGTAATACATAAAGCGATTATTTTTGAATATTAATAAGAAACTTCAAATGAGTCCACATTTTTTAGATCTAAACGAAGAAATAATTAAAAGATTTTAACGAAATATTTTGCTAGATAATCATAAAAAAAAAAAATATGGAGTGACTTCACTTGACTTTCCGAACATTAAGTAATTAACGGTTGTAAAAATAAATTAAAGCAAGAGAAATCGTTAAATACGCAAAAAAGAAAATTATAATAGGGAGAGTACTTTTCTTCAGAAAGTATGTTGTTTAGTTTAACGCTATTGCACTTCAAATAATTTGAGCCCATAGATCATAAGTCTGCGACTGTGACCTGTAGCATGTGCATGAATTTTCAATTCATTCAAATAAGGATGTTTAAACGCAACCACACTTTAAATAAATCGAACCCATAGGGCATAATTTTCTTTGTGTTACTGTAAACACCTATAAGTCCTAGATTGACCAGAATCTTTATGCTTCATGCAAAGGTGGTCTACAGTACGTATGTAAATTTTCAACTCAATCAGATAAGGCATTTAGATGTTAATGATTTCAGCCCAATAGGCCATATAGACAGAGATTTTTTTGTTGCGTCCCTATCTAGAGCAAAAAATCTAATCTAGTGCGAAAAAAAAATAAAAAAAAAACTATACGTATTATTGGGTGAGTGCGAAAGTTCTGCCCGTTTTTGGATATGCAAATTTGCAATAGAATTGACGGCACACATGACATTAAAATGACACAAACTGTTGGCCAATCAAATGTGTGGATGACAAACATATAAATGCATCATGCATCGTGTCTCACACAGTTAACCATTTCAAAAAAAAAAAAAAAAAAAAAAAAAAAAAAATAGAGGGTGTAACATGGAAAGAGGAGCATATAAGACATTGTTTGTAATAAGAGTTCAATAAAAAGAGTACGGCAACCGCAGCATGTCGCAATGTTTGTCAAGTTTATGGGGAGGATGCAATAGACGAAAGCACATGTAGTTGATGGTTTCGTAAATTTAGGGAAGGAGACAGAAGCTGCCAAGATCAGGCTAGGATGGATGGATGGTTGGGTTTTACGTCGCACTAGTGCTGCGCAGATGGGCAATTAGCGACGGTCTGGGACACACCCGTAGAGGTGGTCCGGAGACATGCCATCACAATTTTGATCTTCCACGGAAGGGATCAAGATCAGGCTACGAGTGGACGGCCATCACACGTTGGAGACGATGATATTGACCAAGACATAAGGAACAACCCGAACCCAACCGTGCAAGAATTAGCGGATACCTTGAAGGTACATCAGACAACGGTCGAGAGACGGCTGGTTAAGATTGGGTTTTACGAGAAAGTTGGATCGTTGGGTTCCACATAACCTGACAGTTAATCAACGGGATGATCGAATCGCCACCTGTGTTTCTTTGCTTTCCTGATACGAAAGTGACCCATTCTTGACAATAATTGTGACAGGACATGAGAAGTGGGTTATATACCGTAACGTTAAGCGCCGTAAGACTGTGCGTTTCCCTTCTGATCCGCCTACATCGACATCTGAAGAAGGTGTTATTGAGTGTGTGGTGGAATAATTCACTGGGAGGTCCTGCCACTTAACCAAACCATCAATGCTGCCTTCTACTGTCTACAGTTAGACAGGCTGCATTCAAATTTGGTAGCAAAGCGGCAAAGTCTCATCAATCGTCGCAGTGTTACACTTCATCACGATAATGCCCAGCCACATGCTGCTGTCATCACTCGCCAAAAGTCACTGGGCTTTGGTTGGGAGGTTTTACCCCATCCTCCCTATTCGTCTGACTTGGCACCAACTGATTATCACCTATTTCGTGCGTTAAATAATTCCTTCAGTCAAAAATCTTTGATGATCTTGATGATGTGAAAACTGCCATACAAGACATTTTTGACTCGAAAGGGCTGGAATTTTGCCACCCCACCGTGGGACTCATCTCTTACCAGAAAGATGGCAAGAAGTCATAGATAGCAATGGGGACTATGCACAATAATAGGTTCTGTTCAATTTGCGTTTATTTGCTCTTTTTTATGGGTAACAAAAACGGGTAGAACTTTTGCACTCACCCAATAGATTCACCAAGAGCCATACATTTTGAATAACGGTGATCTTTAACACGTATATAAATTTTCAGCTCATTCCCTGTACGATGGTGACTCATAACATGTGTTCTAAGTTTATTTTAAGATTAATATTTCATTTGAATTTCATCTCAAACGAATGAGGCATTTATACACAATCGCACTTTATAAAGTTTGGGCCCATAGACCATAATGATAAAGATTTTTCTTTGTGTCCCTGTAAAAAATTAAAAGTGCTAGATTAACCAAAATCAATAGTGTTCGTGCTATGGTGACTTAGAACGCACGTACCAAATTTCAGCTCGTTCAAACAAAACGTTTAGACGCTATTGTGTTCACTCACATAGATCGCCGTAAAAATAGTAAATAAATTCAGGGGACTCCAAAACGTGTAGAAACACTAAAATCTCAAACTCGGATTTTTGACATGATTACAATACTTTCCTCACTATAGTGTTCGGAAAGTAAAAAAAAAAAAAAAAGTTTTGAGGAGATTAATTTTTATTTTTTAAAGTATAAGTTAATGCATGAAAAAAAGAAATTTAAAGTATTTATATAAGTAATATAATTTAATTTCAGAAGAATGACAATTTCATTACCACCTTATTATTATTTATTATATATATTTTTTACAATCTTTTTATAGATATATTTTAAATAACATTCGCTCAAACACTTACTAACCAGTATCAATTTTACTCTATTAAAATCTCGTTTTATAACCTATGTGTGACGCATGATTTTTTCCCCCTTTCTTTTTCTTCTTCTTCTTTAAAAAAAAAAAAAAAAAAAAAAAAAAAACTTTCTCTTACTAAAGGAAGGTTTCGTTTTTATGTCAAAAATTTGAAAAGAAATTTTTGATATATTTACAAATTTTAGCATTCCTTGAATTTAAAAATAACGTGTTTAGTGTTTAGTTCATGCGTATGTCTCTCTCTCTCTTTTTCTGTATGTGTGTGAGAGTTCACAGTATAACTTAAGAATATATATTAACAGAAAGTTCGAAATGAGCATATTAAAATTTTATCATGAGGGTTTGTTACTTAAAAGAAATTATTATTGAGATTTGGCAGAGGAATCGAATGCAGGGACATCCAGAATTATTCAAATACATTACGTTTATGAGAAAAGTTTTGTTTTGGTTTACTTTAACACTAAACGAGTGTACTAAACGATATGAAATTGACAAATATCTTTTATATGTACAAAAGCATTATTCACATAGTATATAGTATGAAAAGAATTTATCCCTCGTTTACTGGCCACACTAAAGAATTCTGATACGTCTGTGACATGTTTTGAAGTGGATAAAAATGCATTTTATTATATTTAAAAATGTAAATTATGGAAATTTTTTAAAAGTAATAATAAATCTTGAATAAAAAAGCTACCCTTCCCCCCATTTCGATAACACTTCTCAGCATTAAAGTAATTTAATAAGGCATAAAGAATATTTTTATAATACAGGGTGGGAAAAAGTCCGTAAATACTTTAAAAATTCATAAAACCTGAAAAAATAACCAAAATAAAAAACGGTTTGCAGGTTTAGCATCGATAAGTCACGGGATTTTTTTTAAGATAAGAAGAAAAAAAAAAAAAAGTTAAAAAAAAACAGCCGATAGAGTCGTTTCGTACATAAGTGAAAGAAAAGACATGTAAGTAACAAAAATAATGTTACCAAATCGTTTATTATAGCAATATGTGCTACACATATCCACCACTATTGGTGATAACACATTACATGCGTGTCACAAATCCAGCAATGGAAGAGTGCAGCATTTCCGGCATTATACAATACACAACAGTTCTCGGCGGATTGCATTTTTCATTTCCGACAGATTGGATGGACGATATCGATACACACGGAATTTAAAATATCCCCATAGCCAAAAGTATTCATAATCGCCTGTCTCATTTGCATATTTCCAACTAAGTCGTTCATATCAGCACCATCTGTCGGCTGTTTTTTGAATTATTTTTTTTTCTTATCTTAAAAAAAAATCCATTGATCTATCAATGCTAAACCTGCAAACCGTTTTTTATTTCGGTTATTTCTTCGGGTTTTATGAATTTTTAAAGTATTTACGGACTTTTTGCCTACCCTGTATTACACACTTCATAACCTTCAGTTGTCTAATTATGTCAGCATATGTTAAAAATATGTAGGTATATTGCGTTAATAATAATAATAATAATAATAATAATGTATATATATATATAACAGTTAATTTTATTTGTGAAACCTAAAAATTAAGATAATTTACTCCTCGACTTTATACTTTTGGAGGGGGGGGGGGGTTAAAATACACATAATTTCAGAAGTAGTAGAATGACTTAAGTGCACTCCAGAGAAGTGTTATCCAGTACATTTATTTATATAAATGAAAAGAAAAACTACGTAAATCAAAGTGAAAAAAATGTAGAAAACCAATGTAAAATAATAATCATAAAAAATGAATTTAAATACAGAAATTAAAAGATTACAAGTCTGAGATAATGCTTTCAAATGCTTTCAGAAAAAAAAAAAATCTGGATTGTTAAAATACAAGTGCAAATCTCAAGGAAATATTTTATAAAAAAGTAAGATAGAAAAAAAAAAAAAAAAAAAAAAAAAGACCACTCCACCAAATTTTCAACAATAACTTCTAATACCCGTAATCTTGATTTGATAAAGAAAGCAATTTAATAAAGATTTATTCTGTGAAACTTTTTCGGAAATAGTGCCCTCTAGAAGAATTTCTTTAATCTTTAACCGTAAAGTAGATTAAGTGGACAAAGAAAAAAAAAAAGATCAAGGGAAAAGGAAAAACTAAATGAAAATGGAGTGGTGCTCCGGTGAGAGTATGATTCTAAATATAAAAGGAAATGTTTTTATCAAGTAAAGTTATAGTTTTTTTTTTTTTTTTTTTTTTAAGTTATTTAATTTTTTTTAAATATTTGTGAATAGGGAACAATCATGACGTAAGTAATGAACTTGAGATTTTTTTTTCTCTTTTGGTTTGTTCAATGATTAATAAAAAAAATGTAAGTAAGTTGTAAGTTAAATGTTACTTTAGAAAACGACTGTGAAAAAGTAGATTTTCTAAAAGTTTACTATCATGTAATCTAACGGTAGAACAATTAAAAAATATGTATAAATACATTATTAAGAGCTTATGCTTTTGTTTAAAAAAATGAAATTAGTAAATTGAAATGTTAAGTTAAAAAATAATGTAAATATAAAAGTGTTAATGTTGTATAAAAAAATAAAAGTTATGTAAATGAATGGGAATTCTTGAAATGCTTGCTTAAAAAGTAAATTCATGTAATGCCATGTAACGTATCACATCAAAAAATTCATCTTTTTTTTGATTAAATATTTATATATTGAAAAAAATATTTAGCATAATGTGCATAAATATACTAAAACAAAAGGTAAACTGTTTTTAAATTTAAAAATATGCGTGAATGTAAAAGCTTATAAATTATACAGTTTAATTTACATAAATAAATAATAATAAATAAAAAAAGATTAAGTAAGATTTTAATAAATTTTATTCATTAAAATAAACATTTACATATTTAAATAACTAATTTAGCATAAATGAATAAATACACTAAAGTAAAAAATAAATAGTATTTTACTTTAAAATGTGACGTAATAGTTTAATTTAAAAATTATACAGGAAAAGGTGTAAATATGGGCATTAAAGTTACTTTCATTTTGAAAAATTCTAGTTTTTTGACCTTCACATTAACAACTACTAGTTTACTAAATAAGAGTTGGTAAAACAATGATTAATATCATTTATTTAAATTCAAAAACTAAGATTAACAAGATCCTTTTGAAATGCACCAGAAAAATGCAAATATAGGCCCTTGTCAAAAAAGTCACATAAATAGTTTAAAACGTTTTAAAACAGGTTGAAAACAATACAAAAAGGTAGAGAACTTGATTATTACAGAGAAAATATATTTATGTAAATCTCTGACTCTTTCCAACCCGGCACAATCTAAGTGTGCGCACATTTGATACATAACACATTTAACCCATTCTTCTCCACGAGTGTCTTCAGAGAACTTTCCATCACAAAAGATGCAAGTTTCATCGGTCGAGTCTGGTTTATCCCCATCGTTGATATTCTTATAGTTGTCCATAAGGGAGGATTGCAATGGTTTGAAAAGTCCGATGATGATTAATATCGTTTTGTAGTTCGAATTTTCTTTTTTGGAAGACCTTTGGTTTTAACAAGCCTTCCCAGTTTCTTACCTTAACCGGACCTTCGCCTGTCTCTTACCCCAGGAAAACTAAAAGACGTTTTCTTGAGAACACTTTTCTCAAGCGGCTTAGTAAGTGATTCTCATATGTATGGTGAAATTCAGTGATGTAGGTGGGCCTATTTGCTTTCCTTCCACGAGTAACATGGCAAAAAGCGAATGGAGAAACTGCATTTGAAATTCGCGGAGTCCATATTCACACCAACCATACCTAAAAAAAGATGACTTATATAATATGTAGCCTAAAAACGCGCAAGACTAAAGGTGCGTTTCTAAAAGTAGCTTTGGATCTTTATTTTTCGGATATTACTCTTAAACTATTTTTAAAGAAACACAACAACACGAAAATGAAACAATTTCATGTACCTCTCAAAAGTTTGCAGTCAACAACAAACACCTATTATAACTTACACTGCATCCACAGTACTTGAAGTAATGGTTTTAACTGCTCTCTGTTATCTTATATAAACAAGTGGTGCCATTTACAGTTCTTTCTCACTCTTTAGCACATCCTATACCCAGTTTTGGTGAGGTATCCATATTTACACCTCTGCCCATTTTTACACCCTTTCCTCTACATAAAAGCTAACAACTTGTATAATTTAGTTTAATTAAAAAAATGTAAAATAAGATTTCAATACATTCTACTTATTAAGATAAATATTTAGTAATTAAGACATTTTAGCCCGATGTAAGTAATATGTACTAAAGTAAAAATTTAATGAAATGTAGAATTAATAATAATAATAAACGTTCACATTTTTTTCCAGTTTAATTATTTTATAAATAAGCGTGTAAAGTAGTAATACAGAATGAATATCCATTACTTAATTTAATATAAATTACAATTTTGGAATTTTATGTTTCTTTTTCAAAGAAATTTTACAGCTGTAAGTTTGAATCCTATGATTACCAAGCAATTCTTATTTTATGGAGAAAAGTGAGTAAAACTAGTTTGAAAATCGACAAAATATTTTCTTTCTTATATTAATCCGAAACAAAATTTGTAAACATACCTATAAGTATAAACTTAGGTATTATTCTTTTTTATTAGTTACTACAGTAGTTTTTCTCTTTAAAATTATCCCCACAATTTTTGAATATTCCTAAAATTTAAAATTGGATTTTAGTAAATATTTTTAAGTTTTGTTACGTATTTCTAATATTCTTGAAATTTAAAATTGAATTTTAGTAAATGTATTCATGTTTTGTTATAAATATTTATTCTTTTATGTTATATAGGTATATATTAACCGTTTCAAATATATTACAGGAAGAAAGGAATTCTTTCTCGAACAAAAATTGCCATATGTAACGTCTTGTGAGATTAAAGAGAGATACCAACATTCATTTCTTATAAATACTTTTGACATGTCTTTACTAAATTCTGTTTTCTACGCTTTTTAAACAAATGATACTTTAATGTACCATCTAGGCAGATATTTGTGTAAAACCGACCTTTGGCCTTGCATAAAAAATTTTAGGACAAGTGGAATCGAAAGGAACTTTTGACATTTCATTTTTAAGGATGCATTTAAGCTCTGCACCAATTTTCAGCTCTATGCAAATTTTTTCGAATTTTCAAGTTTTATTTGCCTATTTTGACTGGTCTATTAACGATACAGGATGAACTCAAACATTATTGATTTTGCTCAATTTGTTGCCGGCCCAGTAATTATTGTCGTGACCTAATCTTCACTGATAAACGCCAGGAAGACTCTGTTCTTTACAAATTTAGTGTTTAAAAGCATTTGATCTAGAAAGTCTAGAATATCTTTAAATAAATAAATAAATAAATAAAATCTAAATAATACAGGGCGGTCCAAAAAACATGATAGAAAGTATTTTAAGTTCCTGATTTCAAATGTACTAATATAAGTATAATTCTTCCATATTGTAATTGCACATATATTGACATTTAAGGTGAATGCTTGATTACCGGAAGTAATGAATAACCAATATGGAATCACTGACCTTGGAAGAACGATTATTAAACGTAAGAATATTTTTTGAGGTGCCATTGAGGTACAGAAAATCCTCATCTCAGTGTCGTCTCACGACTGTATCCACAAAGGGTCATGGTGTGGTGTGCCATATCGTCGAAGCGTATGAGTGGTCCGATATTCATTGACGGTATGGTCACGTGAGTGAAGTATCGAGAGTTTCTAGAGCGTCACTTTGGCCCTGAGTGGGCTGCCTCAACATGACGCGCCAGTACTGGTTCATGCGAGCTGGGGCTCGTCCCCATAGAACTGCTGATGTCTTCCTGTGGCTTAAAACGACATTTAGTGAGCGTTTGATTACATTGGATGCAGAAAAATTCACGGGGCATGGGATAGAGGGGTCCCCATACAGTCCGGACCTAAATCCGTGCGACTTCTTTTTATGGGTTTACACCAAGGACAGAATCTATAGGAATACCCTGATTCACTTGAGGACCTGAAACCGACCATCAGAATTGAGATTGATGCACTTGATTCCGACACACTCCAGCTCTTTATGACAGAGTTTCAGAACTGGCTTTATAACACTATAGTCAGGGATGGTAGACATTTTAAGCACCTTGTATATTAAATGCCATTCATATCTTTATTCAATAACATAAGTTTCATGTTTTTGCATATTTTTTTTTTTCCACAATGATCACATACTTTCTATCATGTTTTTCGGACCACCCTGTATGTTACTTCTAATTCAGCATAATTAATAACCAAATAAAACAGAAATCACAGCTGAGATTAAAAACTAATTTAACCAATTTTTTATTTTTATTTATTGGTTTATTTATTAATATTCAAAATATATATTAACTTTTTAACGCGCTTTAAATCTTCGTCTATTACGCATAAGTGAACAATGCAAATAGAGGAAAAAAAAAAATATCAAAATAAAGAAGGAAAAATACTACGTTAAAAAATATATCCGCTCATTATTTTTTTTTAAATGTATACTTTTTAAATTTTCATACGACCCTTCTATACCAATTAGATTTATTAAAAAAGTAGACAAATTTGATCTATTAGAAAACTTCCGTCTCCGTCCAAGAAGATCATTCGAAAAACCGCATATCCATGTCCTTTGTCTATATAAATAACTGAAATACACTCTTCTTTCCCCAACGGAGAGCAATCCCCCCAGGTCTAGGACACTAGTATAATTAGTTGGCTTTAACTCTAACACCACCACCAAATTATATATATATATATATTGTATAATAATTAGATAATTAATAATAGAAATAATTTTGATTTTAATGTGATTGATTCATTGGAGCTCTAACATTAGTAAACTTATCTACAGAAATATCATTTTAAACTATCTTAATCGTAATAAAAGATTAATTTCTAATTATCATGACAAAATTAAGGATATTCAGGATTTCTTTAATAGTGCTATTGAAAATGATTATCCTATAGATTTTTTAGATGGTTATATTATAGAAAAATATTTAAAACATTTGAAATATAAATGATTTTTTTAATTTTCCTTTTTAAATATTGTTTATTTTTCGATTAATTTTAGCTATAATAACTTTATTTATTGTTTTAATTTCTTTAATTTAATATAGATGGCGTTGTAATACATTTTCGATTGTTTCGTATTTTGGTTAGTTGCCTCGCTGGAGATCTTATGAAATACCTGCTGCTGTTTGTATAAATGTTTGATCAATTTTCTGCCTAATCCATGTAAGTTTTTGTCTGTTCCATATTATTTTATTCATTTTATGTTATCCATATTGAATTTAGCCATATATGTGCTTTTTTATTAAACTGTCTGCATAGGCGGAGAGTTTTGATCAATTAAAAGCATGCTTTAACCCCACACGCATGTTTCAAGTCATACGGGGCATTTTTTGACAGTTTAAATCATTTATTTTACGTTTTTGCAGTAAGTTTTACTTATGAATTGTTTCACATTTATTAATTTTCTCGTAAGTTTTTCTTTAGTTATTTTTACTTTCTCTTACCCATAAGGTAGAGAAAGTATTGTTTTTGGGTCAAATTTTCGAACGCGAGATTTTGTTATGTTTACACGTTTTGAGGTCCCCTGAATACGAAAATCATGTTTTTAGCAAATGGTCTGTGTGTATGTCTGTGTGTCTGTGTGTCTGTCTGTGTGTCTGTCTGTATGTCTGTGTGTGTGTCTGTCTGTTACCAGCATATCTCAAAAACAAATTATGGCAGAAAGTTCAAACTTGGTATTCTAAATGTGTATCATACAGGGATGCTACAGTAAGCTTTTCGTTAAGATCAAGCTAATGGATCAAGCTAATGGTGTACAGGGACAATCAAGAGAATTCTAATACATTACGTCTATGGGGGAAATTGCAGGAAAGTAGAGTTTAACGTCTATAGACTGCACTAAACCAAATGAAACGAATATATATATATTTTAATAGTGATAGTTAACTGGGAAATTTTTTTTGTGTATGTAGGAGGCTCGCCTCCCCCCCTGGGGGGGAAGTCCCCCCTCGAGGGGAGTAAATTTTCATGATGGGTATCTTTCAAAAGAGCTCGCCAATACCTTTAAAACGAATGGTTAACCCATCGATCGGCGATAATTTAAAACAAAGTTATCGATTTTTTTTTACTTTTAACGAAAAAAAAATCTTAGAAAAAAAAAATCGTACTTTTTCTTTTTTTTTTTTTTTTTTTTTTTTTTGAGAATAAAATGGACATTTTTTTGGATATTTGGTGTTATACTACTTCTCTAATATGGAAATCGTCTGCATTATCATGAAAGATAATTTTTTTAAATAATAATTTTAATAAATTATTTTTTAAAAACAGACTTATTTTTTAATAACCGAATTAAATTCTATATAAATGTAGGTGCATTAATGAAACGTGGGGTTGAGGGGGGCGGTAGCCCCCCTCACACAGAACTAATTATCATATAAAACTCTTCAGAAGCCTAATATGAATTGTTTAACATAGGTTTACATAACAGTACTCGTTATCTTACCTATTAATCTGCAACCTGTATTTATTGTATTAAATTTCAGGGTAAGAGAAAGTCGTGTGAGTGACACACCAGATTATTTACTTTCTCTTACCCATAAGGTAGAGAAAGTATTGTTTTTGGGTCAAATTTTCGAACGCGAGATTTTGTTATATTTACACGTTTTGATGTCCCCTGAATACGAAAATCATGTTTTTAGCAAATGGTCTGTGTTTATGTTTGTGTGTCTGTATATCTGTGTGTGTGTCTGTATGTCTGTGTGTGTGTCTGTCTGTTATCAGCATATCTCAAGAACAAATTATGGCAGAAAGTTCAAACTTGGTATTCTAAATGTGTATCATATAGGGACGCTAGAGTAAGCTTTTCGTTAAGATCAAGCAAATGGTTCGTGTACAGGTTCAATCAAGAGAATTCTAATACATTACGTCTATGGGGGAAATTGCAGGAAAGTAGGGTTTAACGTCTATATATTACACTAAACCAATTGAAACGAATATATATTTTTTGTAATAGAGATAGTTAACTGGCAAAAAAAAATTGTGTATGTAGGAGCCTCGCCTCCCCCCCTGGGGGGGGGAAGTCCCCCCTCGAGGCGAGTAAATTTTCATGATGGGTATCTTTCAAAAGAGCTCGCCAATACCTTTAAAACGAATGGTTGAACCATCGATCTGCGATAATTTAAAGCAAAGTTATCGATTTTTTTTACTTTTAACGAAAAAAAAATCTTAGAAAAAAAAAATCGTACTTTTTTTTTTTTTTTTTTTTTTTTTAATATTGAGAATAAAATGGACTTTTTTTGGACATTTGGTGTTATACTACTTCTCTAATATGGAAATCGTCTGCCTTATCATAAAAGATAATTTTTTAAATAATAATTTTAATAAATTATTTTTTAAAAAGAGAATTATTTTTTAATAACCGAATTAAATTCTATATAAATGTAGGTGCATTAATGAAACGGGGTTCTATATAGGTGTACATAACAGTACTCGTTATCTTACCTATTAATCTGCAAGCTGTATTTATAGTATTAAATTTCAGGGTAAGAGAAAGTCGTGTGAGTGACACACCAGATTATTTTACATATTTTCAACTTTTATATGACTGAAAACATATATTATAATTTCATATATATATGTAATGTGTGTGGGTGTATATATTCAAATGAAAGAAGTCAGTCTTAATAATTTAAAAATTAATCTACCCTAAACATGCTAAAATGGCTTTTATGTAAATATTTTTTTGTTTGTAATCTTTTTATAATATTTCAAATTTTATAAACTATACCGCATTCAATTTTGAAGTGTTTTCGTAATGATGTTGCGTCTTATAAAAAATTAAAAATGTAACATTTTAAAAATTAACGAAAAGAAAATTCTAATGACTCAGTCTTATTTATTATCTTATATTTTGAGCCCTTTTGCAATTTACAATACTCACTATTCTCTAAGATGTAAAGAATTAAACCGCGCTTCAATGTTTTTGCGATGTATATATATATATATATAGTCGAATTATAGATTTGAAAATTGAAAATATGACGTTTCTCTTTTAAATTTTGCTAAAATATTCTATCGATTTACAAGTATTCAATATGCAGTAACAATATGAAACAGTTCAGATAACTTTGATTATATGTACTGTCGAACATCGTTAATGTGAATCTCATAGAAGGATAAAAAATTTGTTCATTGTAATATTATGTAATATTATTGTAATAATATTACATTCATGTTATCAGTATTTCATGCTATCAGTAACTAACCGTCATATAACTAAACTAATCTTTATTTTGACGGGGATTGTGGAAGAAGTTCATGTTAAAAGTAATTCACGTTAATAGTGCTCACGCAAAGTTCGACTGTATAAAGATTACCTGTTGTTTATATAAAAAAAAAAAAAAAAAAAAAAAAAAGATTTTGTGAAGTCAAATTTTGTATGGTGAGTACACAAAAAAGATAATTAAAAAAAAGTTCAACGTTGACAGTGCTTGGTTATAGCATAATTGATAATGATTTTAATTGATTACTACCTTGATTAAACAAACAAAACTAAGTAATTCTTGAATATTACTTTTAAATAAAAATATGAATTAAGAACTTTTCTAATATACTTTTTTTACAGGTTACAACCGAACTCTTTTATCGATATAAAATACTAAATCAGGAGAGTAATCTTCTATAGAAGACAAAAAGCTGTTCTCTGTCTTTCAAAGAGGTACTTTTAAGTTGGTAGACTGGAAGAGCCTGTTTCACAGATCGCACTTGTCGGACTAGGCGTTCTGACTTTTTTGCACTTTTCAACGAAACTTGCGTGAATACTGACTAAGATCTCTCAGAAAAAGACAATTTCAGATACAACAATTTTGCTGATAATTGATGAAAAATAAAAATAAAAATAAAATAAAATAAAATAAAATAAAATAATGACCAGATTTTCTGTGTACCATCAGAATTTTCTTGCTCGTTTTTAGTAATCCACGAACGAACGATTGGTGACATCTGGTGCAAAAGATAACTCTCTTATCAGACAAATTGAAACATCAGACACAATGCGTATATAATTTTTACATACAAATATGTAATTTTTATATACAGTATATGTTTTATTACAAGATTACACAACATACAAAATCTATTTTATGTTTTCTCCCCAAAAATAACATTTAACGATTAAATGTATGATTTTTCATTTTTGACAGAAAAAATTCTATTATATGTAGATTAGGATAAAAGTGTATGCAATAATAATAATAATAATAATAATAATAATAATAATAACAATAATTAGATTATAAATTTATTTTTGATAAATGAAGTGATTCAAAAATGATACACCATGCAATACAAATATGAATAATATCGTTTAATTGCTAAGAAAAAAATATACATACACTTACTTACTAGTAATAATAAGAAAAGAAAAAACTTGAATTTTTGAGATAAGTCTTCAACAAAATTCATTTTATTGTCGCTCCTAAATTTCATGACTTTTTTCGGACGCGCCAAAACAATTCGTCATTCTAAATAACACACTAAAAAGCGCACACATTCTTTTTTTATTTTTTTCCATACTTCGCTTAAATGGACCAACGTGATATGGCATATATCCAAAGGTAAAACTTTCACTACGGTTAATACTTTAATTAGTAAAACTGTAAAATTAAAGACTGTAATTCGTTTTTGAAACATTATGCATTTAAATGTAAAATATAGTCTTTCTAGGATTTTTTTCTTCGTAACAAAAAGTAAAATATACATTAAAGTGCTTAGATTAATCATTAAACAATGCAACGGATAAGTGCAATTAGGAAGTGTTTTAAAATCTATGTAAATCGTAATATATATATATATTAAATAAATCAAAGAAAATCAGTTGAAAAAATCTTTTTTAGTGTTTTAAAACTAAATATTGTGTTTTATAAAATTTTCGTAAAGAAAAAGAACTTGCTTTCATTTCAGCGTTCAAAATCTTCTTAGATTCAGATTTTTTTCGCTTGGCATTCTTAAGTAAAGTTTTTGGTTAAAGATTACATTGAATCTATTTCTTGTCTTTCCTTTTTTTTTTTTTTTTTTTGAAAGATGTAGAAAATAAAAAGTAGAAACAAAAAACTGAACTCGGAAACTTTTATTTCGATTTTAATGTAATGCGATTAAGATTTTTATATTTAGTTGTATTTTTTTGCATGCGAATTCATACCTTTTTCTATATATATATACATTTTTTTTTTTTTTTTTTAATTTTTTAACTTGAAGTATCGATTCACAAATAATTTTTTTATAACGTTTGTTATAATTTCTATTTATTATCATTAAATATATATATATATATATATATATTTGAGTTTTAAATATTTATTTTCATAAATTCAGTTGTGCTATATTTATTTTATTTTATCTTTTGATAGAATAAAGTATAATATCATTAAAAAACAGAGTATTTTTACACTAGTATCAAATGTTTAAAATAACATACACACAAATTATAATATATAATGCAATTTTTACACATACAATATAGGTATTTTTGAGATGAACACATACACTGACCAATGAATTAAAAACCTGTGAGAGTTTTTAGATATTGGCAATTCAAGTGCATCCTAAAATGTTTCTAGGGTACTTCATCGACGATAATGCAACTATAAATAGTGCCAGAATCATTCGAGATTGGTTCAATTTGAGTTCCAACAGCTTGTCCGGCCGCCGGAAAGACTGGATCTTAAACCAACAGAAAATGATTGGGACATGTTGGAAGAACGCTTCTGACAGCAATTTCTTCTTGCATTCAGTTTACAGTATGTTAAAGTCTATGTAGTTAATGTATGATATTTTCTAGACGTAGATGCACCCCCCGAAACTTTTAGAATCGATACTGTCAAAAACCCAGTCTATTATCCGTGCAAAAGAAGGTCCAGTGTATAAAATGAGATCCAATAAAATATTGATCTAAGGTTTCTAACCCACTGGCAAGCGTTTGTAAAATCTGATAATTTTAAAACTTTAACTTACTTAAATCAATGAGGATTTAATATCTTCACTTATGTATGTATTCTCCTATTTTGGTTGCGTAGATAATAATAGCAGATTCTAATTAAACATAATAAAAGATATTGTACTTTCCAATAAGAAAAGTCGTAAAAAATAAGCAAGAACTAAATTTTTCTTTATTTTATCTTTTATCTTTATCTTTTATCTTTATCTTTTCTTTTCTTTTCTTTTATCGTTTAAATATATAAATATATATATTGATGGGAAATTACAAAATTCGAAAACACAAACTGAATTACAATTTTAGCTGTTTCCAAGTATAGCTCCAATATATCCAAATATTTTGGGTAGCCCTGTAAACGAATGACGAATGATATCCATACCACACTCTATATAAAACGTGCTTTTATGCATATAAAAAAATATGTTCATTCCATTTTGTTTAAAGCAGCTTATAGATGTCACGTTGTGCTTACCAGAAAATTTCCCATTAGACCTAATATATTTGAATTATCTTGGAAGTCCCTGTACACGAACTATTTGTTCGATCTCACGAAAAGTTTAGTCTAGCATCACTGTATGATTCAGATTTTCAGTACTGAGTTTGGACTTCCTGCCACTATTTGTTCGTGAGATATTCTTATAACAGACACACAGACACATACACACACAGACAAACCGCTGAAAACATTTTAATTTTTTTATTTAGGGAACCTCAAAAAGTGGAATTATAACAAACACTCAATTTTTAAAATTTGACCCCAAAATAATACATTTTCTACCATTTATACGGGTAAAATAAAGTAATAATAATCAATAATACTTGGGGGTTTTAACGTTAAAATTCACTTGATAAGAAAAGTAGAACAAAGGCCCTAATATTGAGTTTTTTATTGTCTTTGATACTAAATGTGTTTTGTAACATTTCTGTATGTTATTCATGTTACATTTTTCTATTCTGAACTTCACTCTATATTTAATTTGTAATTATAATTTTTAAATTTCATGCATTCTGACTTAATAAAATGAATGACCTTTTAATATCTTTAAACGTTTTATAACACATAACATGTTTTATGATTATTACAAAATAAACCTTATCGACTAATATAGCCCAGGTTAATAATTTAAGTTTTGCATGATATATCGCAAGCACTAATATGCACGTATATAAATACCTTTCTGGAAGTTCATATATACACATTTGTTTTTTGACAAATTAACAAGAAGTAATTAAAAAGTATTTTAAAGATTATGCAAAATCACAACTAAATCATCCTCTTCAAATTAAAGCATCAAAGGAAAATTTTCAATTCAATAGCATACTGATCTGTTCTTTACAAGTAAATAACGTTCCTCAAAACGATATGTTAGATCCAGAGTTAAAATGAAGAGAAAACTCTTTTTCAAATGCCAAAATTAAGCCTATATTATGGATTGCAAAGATTTAACTTTAGCCTGAAATTTCTCCACGAAAGAGAAAACCAGACTCTCAGAAGTATGAGGATAAATAAAACAAAGCAATAAAAAAGTAAATTGAAGGAGTTAATTTTATTTCCTTGAGGTATTAATATTTGTAAAAGAAATGAAAAATAATACATCTTATAAAATATGATTTATGAATTTCATATTTTACAAATTATTAAAAAAAAAAAAAAAAAAAAAAAAAAAAAAAAAAGAAATTGTTTTAAATAAGCAAGAAATAAATCATGTTTAATTAATAATTTGTGGCATACGTTCGAAAATCATATTTGAATAAAGAGCAGTTGAGAAGTAAAAAATTCAGGTCTTAAATCATAACAAGATTAACGTTTATATTAAATATGAATTATAACAAAAATTAATGAACCTTTATCGATGTGATAAGATTATGCTAAAAATCTCAAAACTATATGTAAATTTTCAAAATTTGAATTTCTAGAAACAGATCATTTGAACAATACATTAAAGTTTTATTATAAAAGAAATTTTTGTATTATTAAAAAAAATCTAAAATATTGTGGTTATTACAAATTTTTTTTCTGTGTAACAACGCCAGGTGCCAGTTAATATGAACAAATATACAAGCCCAGCTTCTGTTAATAAAAAAATTACATATGCAATTTGGTGCGATTTTAAGTAACGCTAAGATATAGCTACACGAAAAATCACAGAAAGTGATTAAAAGCTGCTCCACCTGTCGGCTGATAGGTTTCAAAATTAAATCCTCATCTATTTTTCATAATGTTGTGCAGACAGAATGAAGAGTCTGTCAGTGTAGAAACTGTTAATAGAGAGCAGCATTATGCTATTCAGTCATTCAGTGACTTTCTGATTCTGAATCGAGTGTTGCGTGGAAGAATCCTGTTCTTGTCTACTACTGCGCAAATGCTAGTCATTCGAGTTTTAGCTAACCGTCTTGGGAGTAATATAATGGTAGAAGTCCAGCAACTATGCGGCCTTCTGTTTCGAAAATCAAAAATGAGACTTTCTAACAGCTTTGTTTCATTAGAATACTTTTAAACGGTCATTAGTACTGCACAGTATCAAATCTAAATCAGTTAATACTGTAATTCTGCAAATTAAATATCATTATAGGCACCACTCATACGATTAAAATTCTTATGTTGTGGCCTGGATTGTTCTTCATGCGGTGAACTGGTAGACGAGGTGAGTACAAATCCTTTTAAGTTGATTAGTGTTTAAATATTATGATTAATAGAAATTTGTGAATCGAAAATAATTGTAATTTAACTCCTTTTAAATATTCAGATTAAATTAGGGAAAAAAATCATTTTAAATGCAAATTTGGATTTTAAAATATTATGTTAATTTTAGAATATTCTATATTTGAATGAATTGTTAGTCAATAATCGATGGCTTTATTGCCAATGGTTATCACATATATCAAATTTGGTGCTTTTAAAAAGAAACAAACAAGCAAGCAAACAAACAAACAAACAAATAAACAAAAAATAAACATACATTATAGAAGCTGAGATATAGCTTTCCTGTACAGAGTGTCTTTTAGAGCCATCTATCATCTGAAATGCCCCTTAAGTGAATTATAATAGTGTTTCATAATAATCCTGTCACATATCAAGCTTTCGGCAATTATATTCAATAAAAACTGAGATATAGCTTTACTTCGTAAATAGAAGCGATCGAAGCGTAAAGACATCTGTTCAGAAATTTGCACCAAGAGTTCATAGAGCAGCGTAGCAATGCCACCTTTGACCTACATGTTACTAAATTAAATGCATGCTTTTTCTTTTTTTACTTCCTTATACAAAGTATAAGGAAGTATAGTAATCCCGATTTGCGAAATGGATTTTGTATTTCACATTGCTCGAAAACGAATGATCGCTGAATGTTGCTAATTTATACGTGTGACTTTCATGATGTCTAGTTGCAAGTGTCATCTTAACACGAGCTCTCGTTTTAGAGATATAAGGGATTTTACACGATTTTTCGTGACGTCTGTATGTGTGTGTGTGTGTGTCTGTGTGTGGGTATGTCGCATAACTCAAAAACGGTTGGACGTAGAAAGTTGCGAATTGGTACATAGGTTTGTTATAACATCTAGTTGTGCACCTCCCTTTTTGGACTTTCTATGATTTTCCGTTTTGGAGATATTTAGGAAAATTAGGTTCATAATGACAAAAATTTGGCCATAATGTATCAAAAAACGGTAATAACTCAAAAACGGTTTAGACAAATCTTGCAATTTAACTGACTTTCCGATTAGCTAGACATTTGAAACTTTCAGAAAAGCTCAGAACACGTTGACAATGCATTTTTTTAATATTTTTAGCCAACTGTTTCCGATACCTGCTGCCTTCAGCAGCGTTTATGCGATTCAAGAGAAAATTTATTTAACTAACTTCCCGACTAGCTAGACATTTGAAACTTTCAGATTAGATCAGAACACGGTGAAAATGCATTTTTTAAATACTTTTAGCCAACTGTATAGGGTCCCTGCTGCCTTCGGCAGCGTTACCAGTTCAAATATTGGAATCGATTTGTAACTAACTTCCCGACTAGCTAGACATTTAAAACTTCCGGAAAAGCTCAAAATACGGTGACAATGCATTTTTAAAATATTTTTGGCCAATTGTTTCGGGTCACTGCTGCCTTCGGCAGCGTTTACATGGTTCAACAGAAAATTTATTTAACTAACTTCCCGACTAGCTAGACATTTGAAACATTCAGAATAGTTCAGAACACGGTGAATATGCATCTTTTTAATACTTTTAGCCAACTGTTTCAGGTCCCTGCTGCCTTCGGCAGCGTTTATATGGTCCAACAAAAAAATTATTTAACTAACTTCCCGACTAGGTAGACATTTGAAACTTTCAGAATAGTTCAGAACATGGTAAAATTCCTTTTTTTAATACTTTTAGCCAATTTTTTCGGGTCCCTGCTGCCTTCGTCAGCGTTACCAGTACAAATCTTGCAATCGGTTTTTAGCTAACTTTCAGAAAACTCAGAACACGGTGATAATTCATTTTTTAAAAATATTTTTAGCCAACTGTTTCAGGTCCAATGTCAATGTTTTTTAACATTATGTATATTTCTAAAAGTGTATAAGGAAGTCATGTGGTGCCCACATCAGATTTTTTTTGTATGTGTGAGTGTGTGTGTATCATGGGCATCATATATACCACGTTTTGAGCGCACTATAGAAGTTGACATACTACTTTCCGTTGGGGGAAAAAAATTGCAGCATAGAAACTTCATCCTTTGGCGATATATTAAACTCTGATCAGCACCAAATGAAGTCAGTATTAAACCAAATATAATGTTTTGTTAAATCCTTTTTATGTGTTCCTGAGATGCATCGGTTCACAAAACTTTGATAACACCCAGAGAGATATGCAGACACACAAATAGATATTTTCTAAAAATGGTAAAATCATGTCCAGGACATCTCAAAATATGTAAACCCTTTGAAAAAACAAATGCAAAAAATTTTAACGAATTCCGCAATTTCTTTATATAGAAGAAAGTAGAAATAGCTTTAAGTAATTTTCTATGTTATAGTGTATCGAAAGACGTTAACTTCCACTGAACAATGAGATAAAAATAAAATTGAATAAAAGGAAACAAATAAAAAGAAGAAATATCTAAAAAAATATTTAAATTTCACTTAAAATGCTACCCTGACTCCGTCTGATAACCCCTCTCCCCCCCCCCCCCCAAAAAAAAAAATAAAATAAAAATAAATAAAAATAAAAATAAATAAATAAATAAATAAATAAATAAAAACGAGAAAAAAGAATGCAAGTATGAATGTAACCATTCAGTTTTTATTAAAATTTACATTGAGAACTTTAGAAAGAAAAATTTCCGTAGTACATTTCAGAAAATCATATAAACATATCTCTTTTTTGTAAATTATAAGTTATAAATAAAAAATGAGGGGGAAAAATAGGTCAAAATTTATGGTCTCTACCATCAAAGAAACTAACATTCCTAGCAGGATAGAAAAAAAAAAAAAAAAAACGAAATTTGGAATAAAATAGTAAACTGTAAAAAAAGAAAGCTTTTACGAAAGTCACAAGTAAGTATTACTTATGGGATGCAAGGATTTAACTCCCATCTGAAATTTCTTCTAAAAATAGTAAGATGGACTCAGAGAAAGTGAAGTAACTTAGTAGTAAAGAAATAAAAAAGTACCTGTGGATTTTATTATTGTTTTTTTAAATTACTTTCTTCTCTCTCTATGTATATAAAGATTGTATATATAGAAGATATTAAAAATAAATTAACAGAACCTTTAAAATTTTTAACCTCCGATTTCGGCGTGTTTACACGTTTTAAGAACACGATTTGACTTTTCTAGAAAACGTCTATCTATGTATATCCAAACTTTCGTGGACGCTGAATCTCACGAACTAATCCATAGAACTCAATATAATATTATATTTCATCGGATATTTACTTAAGCTGACATGAGTAGATTTGGGGGTCAACCGCTCAACGGGTGGTGAGGCCATTTAATTTTTTAATAACTTTTAATATGGCAATATAGTACAAAATTTCGTATAAAGGTACGACATAATGATATTTATTTTTAACATTTGAATATGAAATAAGTAAAAATTAAAAAATCATGCACCACACATTGTTTATTAACACTTTACAACTCTAGGTACATACACGTTGCACCGTTTAATGTCCTTTGCCTATATTATCACACAATGGACAAATAGAAAGACAGAAAGGCAGACAGATAGACTAATTAAATTCATAATCACTCTTAAACATTGTTGTAAATGTTAAAAATGCACAACAAAAATGGAAAAGCAATCTGAATTTCCAATTACAGCCCTTATTGCATTTAAATATGTTAATCTAGTCTAAATCTGAACGATAAACATATCATATTCTACACAAAACATTATTTTTGCATATAAACAGTAAATTTCTATTTCATTATGACTTTTGCGATAGAAAGTTATTTAAACGTGATTTATAAAAGATGTCTTACATAAAACGCAATGCACTGGCATTTTGTTGGTGCCCCTGTACACGAACCACTTTTACAAATCCTGTTAATGTATTTTAAAAAGAGAACTTTTCATAGTGAACTTGAATAACTAACATAATTTTTAAGAAATCCTGAAATTATTTACAGACGCTGAGGCGAGAAGACGGACAGATAGACAGACAGACCGTCAATATTAAATTATACAATTAATATACGTCAATTAAACAATATTAAATTATATCAACTTTAAAAAAAATTTTAGAGTGTTAAAAATGCTTAATGTAAACGAAAATCATTTAATTCCAGAAAACTTTAGTAATCCTAAATATAATTGAATATTTTTGTGTGGCACTAGAAATCTTATAATGCTAATCATACTATATCCTATATAAAGTACACTGTTAAAAATGGTTTCTCAAAAATGAGCAAAATTGTCTCAAAATAGCTCCGAAACAATACACACTTAAATTTGAAAATACCATGTACTTATCTTTGAGTATATTGACATGCTCAAAAATGGAGTTGATTACTAAGTATCCCAATATCCCAATTTTTGAGCATGTCAATATACTCAAAAATGAGTACACGGTATTTTCAAATTTAAGTAAATATTGTTTCGGAGCTATTTTGAGACAATTTTACTCCTTTTTGAGAAACGATTTTTAACAGTGCATTCTTTTGTGAATATAAATAACATATTATAATTTCATTTAGATTTGTGCAAAGTAAAAACATTATATTTATGGAAAACTATAATATAACTTCGCAAAAATATACAATTTTTGTACAAATATATATATATATATATATATATGCAAAGTAAAGGTAATTCTATAAAATATGGCTTATAGAAATATCTCTCACAGAACGATAAGCTTTGGAATACTTTCGGGTGTCCCTATTATACACAAATCAGTTGCGGTATTTACACCATTTTCAATAGAAAACATTCGATAATAAACTTGAATAACATTTATTAGTTTCAAGAAATTCCATTAATGTTTACGGGAGTTTGAGCACGAATAGACAAACAAACACACAGACAGACGGACAGACAGAAAAATTGAAATTGTAAACACTTTTACAACTTTGTTGGAAAGTGTTAAAAAAAATATTTATGATAGCAAGAGCCAAACAGGAAAGAAAATATTTTGTATGTGTAGAGGCATCTCCGCGCCCGTTCTGGGGATAATCGTCTTGTATTCATCTCAGGAAATAAATCTAATAAATAATAAATTTAATAAATAATTTATACTAAGTGAAGAATATAGAAGAAAATTTTGTGACACTCAACATGCTAGTTTTAATTTTACTAATAAATAAATAAATAAATAAATTAAATGATAAATAATTCGTATTTAAAGTAATATAAAAAGTAATAAAATGATTATCTCTTGAATAAGAACAGTTTTGAATGAGAACAGTCAAACAATTTTATGCAACAGGAACAAACTTTATTTTTTTTCCATTATTCATTCGTATTAATTTATTTTAAGTTAGAAACGCTTATTATTATTTTTTTCAGTTTGAAAAGTTTATATGGTAATTGAATTTCTCTATCCAGAAAATTAGAATAGCATTTTTTGAAAAAAAAAAAAAAAAAAGATTTTTTTTTTTTTTTTTCCAAAAAATGCTAAAGATTTTTTTTTTTTTTTTTTTTTTGAGAGTAGGGGTAGAAGAGTCCGTGAAAAAAAGCGGTGTCATACGAAATCTAACATAATTTAATAACGCATATAATTTTTTTAAAAATAAAAAGTGCATTAACAATTTTTAAGAAATATTTTAAAACTTATTTTATTGTCATAATATATTTATTAATTTTTCTGAAAAATAGCGTTGAAGAGTTTATTTATTAAGCTTTTTTTTTTTTTTTTTTAAATCTTTAAATCTTTAAACTGATAAACTAATTTGAAAAATATAGCTATGACCTGATCATAAATATCTTAAAAAAAGAAAAAAAAAAGCTTACTTTTGGGTGTTAATTAGCAGACATAAAATTATGCATGAATCAGAATTTAATTTAGTACGACAGATCTTATTTTAATATTTTCTACTTTATGAAGTCGTGCAATAATCGTATTTCATTCCCTAGAATCGGTTAGTGCCCCCCCCCCTTTTTATGTATCCATTTCCTAAAATTTCTTTGGTATAGCTTTAGCATAGTATCCCTTTGGCAGCTTTTGCATTTTTTGTTGTCATTTTAGGGATATATTAAAATGACTGTCGCAATTGCGTAAGTAAAGATATTGGAGAGAAACGTCCCATTTACTTCGGAGCTGAATTTTAAATTTCACCAAGGGATTCTTTCTGTACTGAAGATATTCCCCTTTTTTAGCCCGATTTTTCTTAATTTTATTTTAATGTTTGCACACGTTCATTTTTGTTCGACACAAAAATAAATATATTTACTTATTTATTTAATTTTGGCCTAACTGTTTTTTTTCTTTTTAATAATTTTAATGTTACAATGAGGTTTTTATTTAATATCTTTTGGACTATTTATTCAATTGAACTAAGAAAGTATTTACTCTAGTTAGATTTCGTCCTGATTAATAAATGTACCAATTTTTTGATAAAATCTAATAATCTGGACAGATACAATGACACATTTTCAGTTTTATGTATTTTAAATAATTACAAGATAAAGAAAAAATTTTTATACCACGTTTTTGAATTTTCTGTTGAATTATATAAACTTGACAATTCTATGTATTAATAAATACGTTTAATTTTTTTTTTTTTTTTTTTAATGAATTATCCCATCAACTTGAAAGAAAATGATCAAATGCGCAATAAAGAGAGCAATTATATGGAATTTGCAAACATTTATTAATTGAATAAAAGTATTAAAAGAATGTATTGTCATCGTGTTCTGAGCTATTCTAAAAGTTTCAAATGCCTATCTAGTCGAGAAGTTAGTTAAGAATCGATTGCAAGATTTATACTGTCAAACAAACAAGAAAGCGAGTTAATAAATAATAAAGGCGGGGTAATAAAAACAAAAATTTTTGCACGTTCATTGAAGGTGAGAGATAAAACTTGGTAATGATGTAGTCTGAAAGAAATAGTACGACCTGTCGTACTAAAGAAAAATAAATTAGCCTTTTTAATTTTCGAGGGATTTTTTGTTTGGCACGTCTATCTACACTGAGAAAATATATATACATATATATGTACAAACCTTCTTCATCTAGAATGAATAAGTGGTCACTTACTAAATCCCTCAACTAGAAATATAGATTTTCGAGCAATAAACTGAATAGACGAAATGACCGAGAATTTCTAGTCTACACATTTCTAGATGGTGAAACAATATTCTGGATATTCTGAATATTCTTCATCTTTTGTATAGCGAGAAATTCTCGCTTGGTTTTCTAGAATTGGGTCATAAACTAAGATTATAGTTGCTGAAACCCAGCTCTTGTATTCGCATTTATTTGCAGAGATTTTTAAATAACTTTGCCCTCGATAATATAGGCAAACGCTTTAGAATTCTGATTGGGGTTTCTAGAACTCGCTTTCGAAGGGGACTAGAATTTATAAGGATGACATGGAACTATGTTTTCCACTGCCACAATTTAGATTTTAGATGTCAGTTTCAGAACTTTTTATGAATGCATATGTTAAACAGATTAAAATCAAATAATAACTAATTTAGTAAATAAATAATTTTATAAACGATCACTGTGAATTGCAAATTTTTACATTAGGTCAAAATAATAGCAATGTTTCAGATAAAAATAATATTTCCTAGTTTTATCTGGTGAAAAAACTAGGCACGAGTGTACATCAAAAAAGCAAGATGCACTCGCATTTACTAAGAAAGTCACCTTTTCATATGGTCTTGGTTGAAATATCATTTGTTAAATTTCGGAGTTTTGCTGCGGCCGATTAAAAACATAAGGAACAAAATATAAAAAATCGGTTAAAACAAGGGAAAAATCATGAAAATTTTTGCATAAAAAGTGTTAAAAGTTTGGTTTGAGATCAAAGCGAATATGTTAAAGTCCTAACTTTAGAAAAGTTATATAACGGTATAATAAATGATAAAGGTTTAACCACCTTATTAGTTGAATAAAATCCTAGAATAGAAAGGTTTTAGAAAGAAAAACCGTTATTCTCAGATACTTATTCCGAATTTAGAAAAACCAGAAACGTCTGTGATGCGTGAGATTTAATGTTACCTAAATTTTTGGAGTTTTAATTTTTATAGAATTAAAAATTATATATAATCGAAAAAGGTAATTTTTATTGAAATAGCCTCATAGACAAACCAATGTGTGTTTTTTTACTTTCTCTTACCCATAAGGTAGCGACAGTATTGTTTTTGGGTCAAATTTTCGAACGCAAGTTTTTGTTATATTTACATGTTCTGAGGTCCCCTGAATACGAAAATCATGTTTTCAGCAAATGGTCTGTGTGTCTGTCTGTGTGTCTGTTATCAGCATATCTCAAGAACAAATAGTAGCAGAAATTCCAAACTCGGTATTCTAAATGTGTATAATATAGGGATGCTAAAGTAAGCTTTTCATTCAGATGAAGCAAATGGTTCGTGTACAGGGACACTCAAAAGTATTCAAATATATTGCGTCTATGGGGGAAATTGCAGGTAAGTACAGTTTAACATCTATAGACTGCACTAAACCAAATTAAACGAAAAAAAAATTTTGTGATAGGGATAGCCAACAGGGAAAAATTTTTTTCTATGTAGGAGCCTCGCCTCCCCCTCTGAGGGGGGGGGGAAGTCCCCCCTCGAGGGGAGTAAATTTTCATGATGGGTATCTTTCAAAAGAGATCGCCAATACCTTTAAAACTGATGGTTGAACCATCGATCTGCGATAATTTAAAACAAATTTATCGTTTTTTTTAAATTTTTAACGAAAAAAACTTAGAAAAAAATCGTATATATATATATTTTAATATTGAGAATAAAATGGACTTTTTTTTGGATATTTGGTGTTATACTACTTCTCTAATATGGAAATCGTCTGCATTATCATATTTTTTTTTTTTTTTAAATAATAATTTTTATAAATAATTTTTAAAAAACAGAATTTTTTTAATAACCGTTTTTAATTCTATATAAATCAAGGTGCATTAATGAAACGGGGGGTTGAGGGTGGCGGCAGCCCCCTCACACAGAACTAATTATCATATAAAACTAAGATAGGTTTACATATTTAAGATAGGTTTACCTAACAGTACTCGTTATCTTAACTTTTAATCTCTAACCTGTATTTATAATATTAAATTTCAGGGTAAGAGAAAGTCGTGTGAGTGACACACCAGATTATTTTTCATATTTAGTGTTATACAACTTCTCTAATAGGAAAATCGTCTGCATTATCACAAAAGATAATTTTTTTAACTAATAATTTTAATAAATTATTTAATTCGGTTATTAAAAAATAATTCTGTTTTAAAAAAACAGGATTATTTTTAATAACCGAATTAAATTCTATATAAATGTAGGTGCATCAATGAAACGGGGGGTTGAGGGGGCGGTTGCCCCCCTCACACAGAACTAATTATCATATAAAACTCTTCCGAAGCCTAATTTGAATTATTTAACACAGGTTTACATAACAGTACTCGTTATCTTACCTCTTAATCTCCAACCTGTATTTATAGTATTAAATTTAAGGGTAAGAGAAAGCCGTGTGAGTGACACACTAGATTATTTTAAATATTAATTACACGTAAATATTCCATTCCATACTACATATTTATGTTGTAATAACGCTGAGAGTTTTTTTTATTTTTATGTGTACTAGCAGGCTTTGCCCAATTCGTTGGTCACTGTATTTAAATGGTTATTTTTAGTTGAATAATTATATAAACCAATGATCGAATCTCGACCACCTTTTAGAAAGCACAGCAAAGCAAAGTAATTGCCTTCTCCGTAACGGAATTACATTACAACACAGCTGCGCCAGTTGTTTATCTATTTGCACTCAAACTGAATCAGCAGAGTTTTACTTAATATATTTCTCTAAGTTTTGGTGCACTGTAGATGCTGAGCCATTCTTGAAATGAGAGGAAATCGCAACATAGAAGCGCCCCCTGTTGGCTGATATATCCCAAAATTTAATCGACACCAATTCAAACTAAGGTACAACCGAATATCGAGTTCGGATAAATTAATCCCAGTGGCTCATAAAGTACAGTGTTCTAACTCAAAAAGTCAGATTATTTTCTAATAATAGCCGAATTCAGTTCAGGAAGTCTCAAAACATGTACCTTTATCGAAAAACAAAAATCTAAAATTTTTCTGAATCTTATACGTTCTTCTTATTTATGCAGAGGATAGAATATTAAATCCACTTATTTGAAAATAAGATGTAAATTTCAGTTAATGGATATGCAAGGAAATCACAAAACGTGTAAATTAATCAAAAATCAAAAATCAGAAATTGAAATTTTTTCCGTATCTTCTACTTGCTTCTTATACATGCAGAAACTAGTAGTAAATCCATTTTTTTTTTTTTTTTTTTTTTTTTTTTTTTTTTTTAAATAAGTAGTCAATTTCAGATAATTGAAATGCAAGGAAATCTCAAAATGTGTCAATTAATCGAAAAATGGATATCAAAAGTTTTTCTAATTCTTGTACTTTCTTCATATACATGCAGAAGCTAGTAATAAATCTACCTTTTTAAAAATAACTAGTCAATTTCAGTTAATTGAAGCGCAATAAAATCTTAAAATGTGTAAGTTCATCGAAAACAGGAAATCGAAATTTTTTCTGTATCTTCTACTTTCTTCTTATTACATGCAGAAGCTAGTAATAAAATAAGTAGTTAATTCCAGTTAATTGAAATGCAAGGAAATCTCAAAATGTGTCAATTAATCGAAAAATGGATATCAAAAGTTTTTCTAAATCTTGTACTTTCTTCATATACATGCAGAAGCTAGTAATAAATCTACTTTTTAAAAATAAGTAGTCAATTTCAGTTAATTGAAGTGCAATAAAATCTTAAAATGTGTAAGTTCATCGAAAACAGGAAATCGAAATTTTTTCTGTATCTTCTACTTTCTTCTTATTACATGCAGAAGCTAGTAATAAAATAAGTAGTTAATTTCAGTTAATTGAAATGCAAGGAAATCTCAAAATGTGTAAATTCACCGAAAACCGGAAATCAAACGTTTTTCCAAATCTTATACTTTTTTATTATATACCGGGTGATCCAAAAGTCAGGACAAACTTTAAAAATGAATAATTCGAAAACGAATCAAGATACAAAGATACGGTTTGCACCAAACGGATGAAAAAGAAACCGGGTTTTGTGTGGTAAAGGAAAAAAATTAGTTCTGTTGGCGACCAACAGATGGCGCTATAGTGTTTTATTTCATCAAAAGATGATTGACAAATGAAAAAAAAAATTGACAACTTACAAGCAAGCTTAATTACAGTTAATTAGTACTACTACAGTACCTGTTCAATGTCCATCATTCAGAAGTAGAGCTGTGAGATGATTCACCACATCGTTCACAGCATTCAGTAGCATTTCTTGCGTTATGGTAGACATATTTTGGCGGATGACATCTTTCACTGCTCCTAGTGATGCCGGTTGGTCGCGGTACACTTTTGACTTCCAAGAATCCCCACAGCCAAAAGTCACAGGGTGTCAGATCGGGAGATCTTGGAGGCCATGAGTGATTAAAGTAGCGACTGAGAATGCGATATTTCGATGCATATAAGCTTCGATTATCATTACCTGCTGTAGTTGTTCTTTTTTTATATCGTTTGTTGCTTTGCATAATCCTACATCAGAAATACGACAGCGCCATCTGTTGGTCGCCAACAGAACTATTTTTTTTCTTTGCCACACAAAACCCGGCTTCTTTTCCATCCGTTTGGTGCAAACCGTATATTTGTATCTTGATTCGTTTTCGAATTATTCATTTTTAAAGTTTGTCCTGACTTTTGGATCACCCGGTATGTTGAAGATGTAGTAATAAATCAAAGGAAAGAAAGAAAGAAAAGAAAAAAAAGAGAAATTATATCTTAAATAAATTAGAAAAAAGAAAAAAAAAAAAAATAGAATTTTCATAAACCAAATCCTTTTTTCAATTTTCCATATGTGTTCAATAGTATAAACTTTCTATTTACCACGCTTTCACCATAGCCCCCTAAACTAGATGCCTGTCGCGTGGCTCGGAAACTTAGCAACAATTGAAGAGGTAGACAGCGCCACCTGGTATAGATTGCGCAACTTTTTTATTCAACAGCCAACAAAAATTTTTAAAAGTTGGATATCATATGATATACATAAAAGGCGAATAGAATCGAAGAAACGTCGATTATATATATCATATATCACGTCTTACTTTTTTATTCAACAGCCAACAAAAATTTTTAAAAGTTGGATATCATATGATATACATAAAAGGCGAATAGAATCGAAGAAACGTCGATTATATATATCATATATCACGTCTTAAAATTATTGGTGACAGTTGAACAAAAAAGTCGCAAAATCTGTACTAGGTGGCGCTGTCTACCGCTTCAACTGTTGCCAAGTTTCCGAGCCACGCGACAGACATCTAGTTTATGAGGCTATGCTTTCACTCAAATTTCTAGCACTGTAATGTCTGTTGTCTCTTGTAATGAATAATATGTAGTCGAGAGTATAGTGTTGCTATTTCTATAAAAATTATTGTGTCTATGGTTTTATTTGAGTTTTAAGAAATTGCTAGATTTAACAACTTTTATTTTTAGGAAATTTTTCATACCAAAAAAAAAAAAAAAATACACGTTATAAAGTGAAAATATGCATAAAAAATAAAAGTATTTTAAAATATCTTCTTGACATCGTAAGAAAATAATTTTTATATTCTGCAAATCTGGCTAATCCTACTTTTCGAATGATACCTTTTTCAATCCTCTAATTCCATAATGAATATGTTAATTGTGTATCACAAATTTCATGTTTGCCTATTACTATATCGATAAATTTTAATTGTCGACTTTTTTCAGAAAATCAAAAACAGGGTCAAATACGGTAATATACAGCGTTTAATGGAATGAATTATGACATTTAATTTTTTGAAATTCATTATGTTGATTAGAAACATGGTTCATTTAAAATAAACTAAATGTGTATTTACATTAGGGAACAACTTTAGTATTACTTTTAGGAGCTCCTTGGCGAAATTGTAATTTGGGCACCAAAATAGCTCTAAAGATTAATTTTTTTTAAATAAAAATAGTAATAAAACCATATTTCTCAGCATATCAAACTCTTTAAAATATCTTTATATTCCAAAATATATTTACATTCCGACGTTTCGGTTAATATTCAATTTTTTAACCATCTTCAGGGAAATGATGTACATAAACTATAAACATAAATGAAATTAAGCCATTCATGGATATTACAAACACAATTCACAAAGAAATTAATACGTGATTATTACATAACTTATATAAAAATCACTCTATCTACATCTTAAAATGAGTTAAAAACATCTAAAAAAATCTCAATCATGCACATTACAAGAAAAATAAATCTTTTTAATGAAACAGAGTCAATGGATCACATTGCAGGGTTGCCAGAAAAAACAACAGGGTTATCTTCAATTATTTTAAGTTTAAGAAACGAAGCCAAATTGGGGTAGGGGGGGGGGTTGTTAATGGATAATGTATCATTACAAATTTCGGATTTAAATCCGAAATGGTCGAACCTGACACTATTCGGGAGGCCTCTTGCTTATTTTAGAAAGGATACGCAAATTAAGACTAAAACTGAATTTATCATTTATTATTTTCTTCTACATGCATAAAGAAAAACACTGAATACGTGAAAAATTTGGAACTCCGATTTTGAGAGATTTACATGTTTTGAGATGTCCTGAGCAGAATTTGACCTTTAAAAATATATCTGTCTCTGTGTTATTAAATTTTGTGGACGTTGTATCTTACGAATCAATGAACAGAATTTAATGAAATTTAATAACTAGAAGTATGACTTAAATTGGTACTGATTAAATTTCTGGATCAAGAGTTCAACAGGTAGCGCTATCACCTGATTTTTTTCATAAATTTTAATATGGCAGTAAAGAAGAAAATTTCGCAAACATCTGCATATTTATTTATAAATATCTTTATATATGTAGGAAAATCGCTTCCCCTCTGAGTGTATGGATTTTCAATATGCGTATCTTTTAGGATTCGCATATAAGCGACACATATAAGCGAGACGTATTAAACCTGGACGGTAGGACCCATGCCCCAGCCCCCCCCGTTCCCGCTGTTCAATGTCTTTTTCTAGTCAATTTCCTCCTTTTATTACTTCCGGTGTGAGCTTGTTTTTTTTTTTTTTTTATTTAACACACTTGACATTGTGAGTTTTTTTTGGTTTTCTTCCCATGCTATTTCTATGGGATTTTTAGCTTCTTTTCCCCCTCTTTTTCTACATTCTAAAGTGTACTTTTAAACACACTCGACAGTGTGTTTAAAATGAATGTCCGAAACGTGGATCTGTGATTATTTGAAGTATGGCAATCAATTTGTTAAATATAAATATATATATATATATATATATATATATATATATATATATATATACTGAAAAACTGGCTTTTTTTAGGTACCGTCTAAAGGATGCTAAATTGACTTTATTTTGAAATATTATGCTGTACATCTCCGAGATGAAAATTGTCTTTATTTATCGTTGAAACTGGTTTTAATAAATAATTTGTACTGCATGGATTTGTAGAGATAATTACAGAATTTTTTTTTATGATGGCTACAACATAAAATACTGTTTTTAAAATCACAAATTTTACTGAATTTTATATTTGAATATAGAACAAAAACCGCAATATGCTTAAAACTTTTTTCATCATTACAAAAATAAATCTAAGTAAACAAGACGTAAAGGCAAGAAAAAGAATCTCAGGCTACATAAAATCATTGTCATACTGTATTGAGGCAGATAAAATTAAATTTGCGTTGGTTTTAGACACAAAACACATTTCCTTTCTCGCATGCAACTGTATCGCAATACTGTTATAAAAACCAATTACATTTTATCAAGTCTCGTATTTCATTTTCTTCTGTTTATGGAGCTGATCGTAAGCATAAAATTGAAACAAGCAAAGAAAAGTTTCCACATTATAGCATAAAGTTCGTGTAATGTTAGTAAAAGGAAAGCAATGGCATTTATTTAATAATAGACTAATGTGAAAAAAGGGTTTTGTTGAGTAAAGTGAGTGTCAGATATTTTTTGGTTGAATTAATATTTTCGTTTTTATATATTTATGATTGCATACATTTTATATTATACCCATAAAAAATAATAATTATTACATTTTAAATACATTATATTACCATTAAATTGCTTTCTTATAAGAGTTTTGCCCTACCTGTGGCCAAGAGGTTCAGCGCTCGAAGCTGGCAGACGGGTGTGCCCAGGTCACGCTCATCGGCTTAGTCATTCGGAAGTTTTCTTGTTTTTTCTCCAAAACTCAGGCGGATACGTGCTAGGATTCTTTAGAAAGACCCCTCACGGAGGGCGTTCCTCCCAGGATTGAGTTCTTAGGTCAGACAATCAGATATAAACTGTATACCATATTTCATTTTATAAGAGTTTTACCAATAACATAATTTTCCTTTATTTTTAATTTTATTTATATGATTAAAATTATTCAAAATCATGATAACCCTTTTCAATCTAAACAATTTAAATCTATTGCAATATATTTGTATTGTTAGTCTATGTAATGTATTAATTAACAACTTAAATTATTTTTCATTATATTGTGTGGTATTATTTTTTATTTTTCATTAGACCTCACTACGTTTTCGACCAGTTTGGAGAAATTCAAAATAAAGTAAAAGAAAAAGTTACATCAAGTTTTCATTGAACATATGACAAGTTGTAGTTGTATTTTATTATTGTATCCAACAGTTTTTTAATTTGTTTTGTACTTTGTATTTGATTTGTGCTCGGGCCGAATCTTTGAGGCCTGAGCCTGGCTCAGACTGTACGAAAGTTGTTTTATTCGAATTCGGTCTAACTGGCTTTTTTTCCTTTGCAATGTACGGCCAGGCCCGATCCAAATAATAATTGTAATAATAATAGTAATAATAATAATAATAAAATTGCTTGCACTTTCTGTAAAATGTATCTAGCTTTCAGAGGTTAGGTTTTAGTACATCAATCAAAAAGTCCCACGACTAACTCACAGCTGTCATCTCAAATGAAATATTTATTTGTGAGTAAAGTAGTACTGTTATTAAAAAGAAACACGTCACAGAATTTCGTGTGTTGATTAAACATCGTTTTTTCATGGGCAAAAATATTGTTAAAACTAATAATGGTGTGAGATGTATTAAAAGGGATCAACAGTATTTTGCTCATCAAAAATCGATGTTGCCTTCTGTTTTTTTTTTTTTCTTTTAATGAATTTTAGCTGTATTCACGCAATCATTATTAACAAATTGATAAAACTATCAATAAAGCTTTTTGAGGAGCACAGAAACAGCTTAGCTTTTATTCTTGCAATTAATGAATTTATTAATCATTTAAAGAAATTAAGAGCATAATATGACATAGAAATATCTGTAATTAAATTTTGGTGGCTGTCGCCTAACAGACGACATTACAATGGCGTGTTTGTCACGGTTTGTTTGATAGCCATATCTTAGAATTTATTCTATGGAATTTCTGCAGTATAGTGCAAGACACTTATTATTACAACTAGAGGTAAAGAAAAAAAAATGTGAGGGCAACAATATACTAGTTTAATTTATCATATAATGATAGTATGAACTTAACACTCATGGATATTAATGGAACAATAATTAGTATTTCCATATTCGGTTTTAATTTACCGTTTAGATTCGTACTTGTATTTTATCTTCTTTTTAATTCAATATGAATTTAAAAGAGTTATAAATTTCTTATTTGCATTTTACCTCCTTCTATCCTGTATCTTTTTTACTTTTTTATATATTCAATAGATGAAAGTGTTGGTTTCCTGAAAATTTTCGACCTTGGAGATTTCCATTCATTTACACGATCTGGGAGATCTAGAACGCGGTTTTGACCATTTTTAGAATACATTTTTTTTGTCTGTCTGTGTGTGTGAGAAAATCTTGTGGCAAATGTATCTCAGAAATTATTGCGCATAATTTCATACAAATTGACACGCACTTTCACTTTCACTTAAGTTAGTGCCATTCAACTTTTGGTGTCGCCCAACAGGTGGCGCTGTTCTCCTTTTTTTTTTTCTAAATTTGAACATGGTAGCACAGGACTGAATTTAGTATATGAATGTGCATAAAGAGAATGATTTTCAATGAATTATTATGAAATTAATAAGATTTATTTATAATAGTAATAGTTAACCGGGAAATTTGTTTTGTATATGTAGGAGTATCGCTTCACTTTATTTGCATATTTAGTGTAATATTTTTCTAGGATGAAAATCATCTGCATTTATCATAGAAGATAATTTTAATAAATAATAATTTTAATAAATTATTTGTACTGAGTGAATTTGTGTAGGAAAATATAGAAGTAAAAAGAAAATGTAGAAGAAAGTCTTGCGGTGGTCACAACATACGGTTCCAGTATAGTAAAATGAAATCTACTTTAAACATCGTATTTGTTAAAAGAAATAATAACTTTTCGAAACCTAATAACTTTTCTAAGCTTTCAAAAATAATTATAAAAATATCCTAAAATTTAACCTTTTACATGCCAATGTTCCATAAATGAAACATGGAATTAAAAACTCATTTAAAATTAAATATAATGAATAATGACTTGAAAAAATTATCAGATATAATAGAAAGATGACATCATTTTTTGAAATAGAAATTAAAGTTCAATCATAAAAGGGAAAATGTACAGAGAATTCCAAAAGTGACCTATTTTACCTTTTTTCCTTTTACCCCACAGTTTAAAAATTCACGTAATTTTGAAAAACAAGCAAATGCTTCTAAAAATGGGCTGGTATGTTTAAAATAACTTACATCATTAAAATAAAATAAAACATAATAATATTAAAATATAATAACATTAAATTAATAATATTAAATATAATAATATTAAATATAATAATCTTAAATTATATTAATTTTTTTTTTTTACACATTTTAATGGTAGAGTTCTTTAAACTAAAGCATTAGAAGGCAAATTTTGTAAAAAAACTAATTTAAATTACACCGTGATATTAATGCGGCGTGTAAAAGGTTAAACACGAAATAGAGAAGAGATATATCTTTTGAATCTAAAAAACTTTATAACATCCTTATTAAATAATGAAAAAGAAAAAGATAAGTTCTTTTTTCAGTTTCGGACACAAAACCACCCTGATTCTTTTCTTACGCAACTGAACTGCGCCGCAGCTTTATTAAATAAAACCAATTACGTTTTAGCAACGTCCACTGTATTTTATTTTCTCCTCTTTATGGGTTGATAGGGAGCATAAAATTGAAACAAGTTACGAAAATTTCTTATATTAGAGATATAAAATTCATGTAATGTTAGTAAAAGAAGGAAGTATCCATTTATAGATTAATTTGGAAATGGACTCGGCTTAGAACTTAAGCGAATAAAAGTATTTAAAGTGCACTAAATATGAAATTTTTTTTCATGTAGTGAGGATTAATTTTTAATATACTGAAAGGTAATATTAAAATCATATTGACAGTAAAGCTTTTGTATTTTACAAAACTTTGACAGCGTTTTCTTTTAATGCTGCTCATTGCGTAATATTATTATTATTTTCAATATTGTTTTAAAAGTTAAAATATGTATTCGTTGATGTATATAATATTTATTATTGTATTACGTATATAATTATGTATATAATACATATTTTCAAAAATAATTATTATTTGTTATAATTGTTTTGGTATTTTTATATTACATCAAATACAAAAAGAAACCAAGAAACTATAAATCAGCAAAATAAAAAGTTATTACAAGTTATTTGCTTTATATTTCCTAAAAATATTTCTAGTAATAAATATTACAAATTCATAAACACAACAAAAGTAAATACCATTTCAAATTTTTAATATCGTTAAATAAAAATTGAAATATGTAAAAAATTTTGTAGGTCTCGGAAACACTGTGTAAAAACAATGTTATTAATAAAAACAGAATTAGGTTAGAACTTCTTTTTCATCAATACTGCTACTTTGAATAATTATTTTGCATAATATATTTTTTTAATGGTGTAATGCAGTAAAAATTACTATTTCAAAACAGTATTAGTGAGAAAGAACGAGCATAAATATATGTGATTTGAGACATAAAACATCTGAACTCCATCTCGTATATATAAATTCATTATAATTGTGAAAGATAAATAAATTTTTTAGTGGTTTAATAAAGTAAAAATTACTATTTCAAAAGAGCGATAGTGAAAAAGAACAAGCATAAATATATGTGATTTGAGACATAAAGCATCTGAACTCGATCTCGTATAATTGTATAGAAATTCATCCTAATTGTGAAAGATAAATAATTTTTTTTAGTGGTTTAATGAAATAAAAATTACTATTTCAAAAGAGGGATAGTGAAAAAGAACGAGCATAAATATATGTGATTTGAGACATAAAACATCTGAACTCCATCTCGTATAATTGTATAGAAATTCATCCTAATTGTGAAAGATAAATAATGTTTCCTTTATTCTTGTATATTTGGAATAAAAATTAAATGTGATAAAAAAAAACTCTACAATAGGCGTAGAAAATTTGTATGATACGAGTATGCAGTTACATGCAAGTAACTGTTATATCTCTATTTAACGATTCATTTAATATATATACAGTCGAACCTCGTTAATATGAATCTCAAGGGGGCTAAACAATTTTTTTCATGTTATCAGTAGTTTATACTATCAGTAACTAATCTTCATATAACTAAATTAATCTTCATACTGACGGGGATTGTAGAAACAGTTCATGTTAAAAGTAATTCACGTTAACAGTGAATTACTTTTAACGAGTTTACGTTAACGAGGTTCGACTGTATTATGATAACAATAAGATGAGAACAAAACATAAACAGATGCCAAAATAGCCAATTTGGTAACTAGTTAACCTAATTATTACTTTTAAATAGTTTAATTTATTTGGAGGAAGAAGAAGAAAATACTCTTTTTAAAATGTTCTTTCAATAATGGTCAAAACGTATAGAATCATAACGAGAAGAAGCTTTTAAATGGTTGTGATCAAAAGATTTCGATTCGAACTGACAATAACAAAATTATATATATATATATATATATATATAGTTATGAACTGAAATCAAGAATAAAATGTTCGTAATATTTTTGAAAATAAAATAATCCAGTTTATTTAAAATAATAATTATAAAATAAACATGTTTAAACGTATTTTAATATGTTATGTATTGTTATTTGCATTAAATGATAACAAAATAAAAATTATTACACTTTTTATTAAATTAATTGAAATATATATGTATTTTTTTTATGTGTTTTAGCAATCTAATATAAACGATTTCAGGTCATATGTTATGATATTTAGATTTTATTACTTTTACAGGGTGTCCCAGTGCTACGTTTCAGAATATCCAGGAGGGGTATTAGGGTGATTCCGTATTATATAGCACTGCAGGGTCAAAAAGTCTTTCCTGACGCGGTGCTATGCATAGAAATATCAGAAATAGAAAGACTCTACGTAAGGTAATTTTTCTTTTAATAATAAATGTACATGAATAAAAGGAACATGAACCAAAGAAAATTATCAAAGTTTCGTTCACAGACTTTAGTGCAGGCCTCACACCATTGAGAATGCCAAGGTGCAAGTTACATGAATCGACAGCTATCATGGAAATTCGACATAAACCTAAATTATTCCACAATATTCGGAATGCAATACACATAGATGTGAGGCCTGCAATGAAGTTGGCGAACAAAATTTCGAACACTTTCTTTGACCCATGTTCCTTTAGTTCATGTACATTTACCAGTAAAACGAATATTCACTTACTTATTTTCTATTAGTGCTAGAGGCCTACTTCAGTCGGTACAGCGTTGTCGATTTTTTATACGTCACTCTTAATAGTGCTAAGGGCCTATTTCAGTCGGTTTATTGAATGGGGATTTATTGAATGAAGATTTTGTAGATAATTTGATTACTCATAACAAAGGTTACAAGTTTTTAAAAAATATAAAAAAATCTCCCAAGGTACAACTTTGACATGAGTCCCCCCAAGGCACAATTTTGACATGAGTCCCCCCCCCCAAGGTACAACTTTGACATGAGTCCCCCCAAGGCCCAACTTTGACATGAGTCCCCCCCCCAGGCCCAACTTTGACATGAGTCCCCCCAAGGCCCAACTTTGACATGAGTCCCCCCCAAGGTACAACTTTGACATGAGTCCCCCCCCAAGGCACACCTTTGACATGAGTCCCCCCCCAAGGCACACCTCCCCCTCATTGGGAAAAAGATAAAAAACATTGTTTTGCGGCTATAAGACAGTTTGGACTTCCAACGTTATTTGTTACAGTATCTGCAGCTGAAACACATTGGTTTGATTTAATGAAAACTTTATCATGGAATTTAGATCGTCACGAATTAACTAAAGAAGAATTTGTCGATATTAACAAGTTTAGCAGTAGGCCTCTGGCACTAAATTAAAATCTGTCAATGTCAGATTTTCATGTTTTAAATAATGAAATAATGTCGTGTCTGTATATTGTTTCTGATGTTCTGAGTACACCAGTACGTCAGGAAAGCATTTTTGATCTTGCATTGTTATATTATTCTGAGCCATTGGGATGCACCCTGCCTCTCCAAGAAATTCTGAAACGTGATACTGAGACACCCTGTATATGTAGTAATTAACATCAATAAAAATAAATTTCGAAATTAAGAATTACATATCTTAGTTATATGTTTCGCTCGTATAAGTTTTCGTTTTGAACATTCAGAATAGAACATAAAAAAAAAGAAAAAAGATTATCTAGTGATTTTTGTCAAGAATGTCATTTTAAAATTCTAGCATTTGATAACTTTCATATTTGAAATTCGGATTGTTATATCGCAAAATTGCTTCCTTCATACTCAACAATATAATTAAAAGCGCATTCGGTTATTACGTAATATAATAAACGCATAATTTTAACATATTGTCACACAGATGTCGTGAAGAGTCAAAGTGAACACTCGAAGTTAAGTAACAAACGTAGTTTATTTAGTAGAACAAACTTATAACACAGCTACACTCGGCTGGGAACATACACGAACTGAGGAACAAGTCGCTTATATACAACATTCGAATATTCCAGAATACAAGATTAATATAAATTAGAATATTCTAGAAACTGCTAGAATAGGAAATTAAATATGCAAAGATAATTATAAGAATTTAGAAATAATTTCTAGAGTCTTTAAATTTACTTGCCCCCGGCTGGAATTGAACTGAGGCCGTGTGGGTGACAGTCCAGAGACATAGCTCTACGCCACGGCGGCTGTAAAAATAGCTGACTTTGTGGCATTGCCTCCCTCTCAAAGAACAGCGTCTCGCTGTTTTAGGACTTCTGGGTTGAAGCTCTAGTCCTCGAACGCGTCGTGGGTCCCTTGTAAGTACTGTTCGTTTTAGGAGAAACAACATCATCCTGTTTTTTTGTGTTCTCAATTTGCTTGTCCGGATCATGGTAGGGTTTCATACGTAGTACATGGACAACGTCTCTTGGTTTTCTTCTTCGCGAGGCAGGATCAAAATCTTGCACCTCATAGGTGACGTCTGATAAACGACGTAAAACCTGATATGGTCCAAAATACCTTCTTAAAAGCTTTTCGGAGAGGCCGACTTTCCGGACTGGAGTATACAACCATACGAGATCTCCAGGAGCATAAGAAACCACTCGGTATCTGGAGTCGTAACGTCGACGGTCTTTATCTTGGGCTTTCAGAGTTCGCACTCGGGCTAGCTGCCTTGATTCTTCAGCTCTGGCAATCATCTTGACGAGGTATTCGTCGTCGTCATCATCAGGGCAAAATGGTAACATTGTGTCCAGCGTCGTTTCAGCTTCCCAGATCGTTCAGCTGTAAAGATAGCTGACTTTGTGGCAATATTCTCTGAGCATACAGATTGATTTATAAAATTTCAAAATCACATTTGCGATTTATTGTGCAGTTAAACAATATATTATGCATTTGATGAAATTAAAAACGATATTTGCATTTTCATTATTGTTGCCATTTCCTATATCTTACTATTAGAATCTTTCGAAGTTGAAGTTATAAATGCTACATTGCGAAATTACATTTTATTCATCACATTACCATAATTGAAATCTCGTTTAGTTGGTACTGCGTAACATAATAAATGAATTATCATTAAAACGATGCCTGAGTATTATTATTTTTTTTTATGACATTTAAAATCACATTTGCGATTGACTGTGCAATTATTTTGCATTTGAACTATTTAATAATACTTATGTTTATCGTTCAAAAATAAAATAAATAAATAATAAAAAAGAAAAAAATCAACAGCATTTTTTTTTTTTTGGTAAACTTTGTTTTTGAGGATGCTGAATTCAGAAATTATTTTCAATTCCGCTCGTTACGTACATATTATTTTTCAAAACAATAAGTGTTTAGAATAAAAAATAACTAATTTTATTACATTGAACTAAACATATTTTTTTCTCATGATTAAACACACAATTCTTTCACGATATATTTTCATTCTGTGTTCATTCTGTTTCTCTGTGAAACTCTCTCTCTCTCTCTTTTTTTTTTAATGTTTCTCTGAACACGCTTCCACATTCATTCTTTCCACTGCCCTCCACATTACACTTATTTTGATTTTTTTTTAATATATATATATATTGATTTTAATAAATATTTTTTTAAATTAAAAAATATTTATTGAATATGGTTTTTATAATCAACAATAGCATAGCACAATTTCATCATTTCAAGAAAAATTTAACTAAAATTTAAGTTCTGAAAAAACAATATATATATATATATATATATATATATATATATATATATATACGACGTTATGAAACTTTTTAACACTTTCCAATAAAGTTGAAAAGTTTTTATGACCTCGGTCTGTCTGTCCATCCGTGTTCCAACTCACGAAAATATTTTGGAATTCTTTGAAAGGGATATATGTTATTCAAGTTTAGTACAAGATGTTCCTTATTGAAAAAAGAGGTAAATACCACAACTGGTTTGTATGCAGAAACACCTGAAAGAATTCCAAAGCGCTGAGTTTTATGAAAGATATTTCTATAAACCACATATTAATAGATTTATTTTGCACAAATCATAATAAAATTGATACTTATTATTCATAGACACAATTTTTTCGATAGAATGCAGTATGATTAGTATTAAGAATTACAGGGCTACACATAAATATTCAGTAAAATTAAAGGCTGTAAATGGAAATTGTTGGAATTGCATTTTCGATTTTATTAAACTTTTTAGCACCTTAGTATTCAACAGTGATTATGAAATTAATCAATTTACCTCTCTGTCTTTCTGTCTGTCCGTTGTGAGAACCCGTACGTAAAGTACATTTTAGGTTAAACTAGGCAACGTGTGCATACAGTTGGAAAGTGTTAAAAATTTATGCAAATCGTATGATTTTTCGTTCTTGTTTTCTATTATTTTCTGTTTTATTGAGTGAAAATCTATGCAAAACAGTAAGAAATCCTATGGAATTCTTTGTTTACAGACCTGTGTAATTATCTTTGTTGTCATTACTTATGAAATTTCATATTTCTTACAATTGATACCTTTTATAGTCATCAATATTGCAGTGAGAAATTACATTTTACAATTTAATTCAAAACATCAAAACGCTTGTGCAGTTACTCTGTAATGGTATTTCTGAATAATCGTCTACTCGCTATTTGAATTTATTTACATATTATTTATAAACTGTATTTGTGATTTGTTGTGCAACCAGTCTTCTTAGCACTTTTCAACAAAATTGAAGAGTTTATGAGTTTTTGCTTTGCTGTCTGTCCGCATGTCCGTGCACTATCTCCCATAAATATTCGTGGAATTCCTTGAAGTTGATGCATGTTATTTAAATTCATTATAGGATTTTTCATATTGAAAATGAAATAAATACCGTCAGTTGTTTGTGTATAGGAACACTCCAAAGATTCTCAAAACATTAGGTTTCGACAGGTATTTCTATAAAACAAACATCGTCATTTTGAACAAATCATAATGAAATTGTTATTTATTATTCATACGCACAAAAAGATGTTTTCTGTACAATATAGTATTATTAACATTAGAACTCATTAAGCGACTAAAAATATTCAGATACATTAAAGGCTATAGTTAATAAATTGATTTTCATTTTTATGAAGCGTTTTTAACATCTTTAGCAATGTTTAAGATTGATTATGATTTGAGTTAGCCTATATAACTGCCTTTCTGTCCGTCTGTATATCTGCCTGTCTTCCCGCCTAGCATTCGTAAATATTTTAATTGATATATGCTATTCAAGTTCATTGTGGAATATTCCCTATTTAGAATTGTATAAATATCAGAATTAGTTTGTGTACAAAGACACACATAAAAAATGCCAATGCATTGCGTTTTGTTAGAGCCATCTTTATAAACCATATTTAAATGACTTTGTACGTCACAAATTATAATAAAGCTGACTTACATGTGCAAAAAAGAGAAAGGAATTCCTATAGAATATGGTATGTTTAGTGTTATTACTTACTGACTACACTAAAGTATTCAGATACATTAAGGCCAAGGGCTACACTGAGAAAAAATTCTGTAACTGACATCTGGAATCTGCATTGTGGCTCTAGAAAAAATAGTTCCATGTCATCCTTATAAATTTTAGTCCCCTTTGGTACCGAGTTCTAGATACCCCTATTAGGATTCTAGAGCGTTTACCTATATTATCGAGGGCAAAGTTATTTAAAAATCTCTGCAAATAAATGAAAATAGAAGAGGCGGGTTTCAGCAACTATAATCTTGGTCTATTACAAATTCTAGAAAGTCAAGCGAGAATTTCTCGCAATACAAAAGATTCAGAATATTCATAATAATCAGAATATTGTTTCACCATCTAGAAATGTGTAGACTAAAAATTATCGATCATTTTGTCTATGCAGTTTACTGGCGTGCTTTATGCGTACAGCTCGGAAATCTATATTTCTAGTTAAGGGATTTAGAAAATGACCACTTATTCATTCTAGATGAAGGCGGCATATTTTGTTTCTCGGTGTACAATTGCAAATTGCTGGAATTGCATTTCCCGTTGTGTTATGAGTTTTTAACACTTTTAAACAATGTTTAAGAGTGCCGGGATCGGTGGCGCCCAACCACTATTATTTTTCTTATAATCTCACATCAGCCTACCATATAAGAAACCCAATACCAAGACCTTCTGATTGGCTGGAAAACATCCTTTTTAGAAAAAGTTTGCTAATAAAACTAAAAAAAAAATATTCGAAATCTTAATGGATATCTGTAATTTAACAGATGAATTATTTTCCTACTTTCGCTATTTATTTATTCAGTCAAGAGGAATTTCCCACCAGAATAATAATTAAATAAAGCTCCTGTATCTTCTTCTAAGTCTTACAAAAATTCAACGTTTTATCTGAAGTTCAGTGTCGCCATGCCCTGTGTCGCGTAGGGTAAATAACCCGGGAACTAAATTTTACTAGAGCCATGCAATGAACTTGCTTCTGAAATGTCATAAATTCACTGAAATGTTTTTAATACTTCATGGCTTCATGTCACCTGTCGTGTGGGGCATAGCCCGGCAATCTTAACTTCTGAATAATCGCTCACTGTCGGCTCTAGGCGATTTTTTTTTCCCTTTTCTTTTGAGTTTTTTAATAAACTGCGAGTAGTCCCCTTAGAAGCGCTCTACATCGCTTCAAGAGTGATGAGCGGGGGCTGCTCCCTGTTAAATGTTTAAGAGTGATTATGAATTCAATTAGTTTATCTGTCTGTCTATACTTCATTCTCTTTATCCGTTGTGGGATCACTTAGGTAAAGTACATTGCAGGTTAAACGATAGAACAAGTACGTACTGTTTTAAAGTGTTAATAATCTATGCGAACCGTATGATATTTCCTTCTTGTTTATATTTATATTTAAGTTTTAAAGAATTAAACAACACACACACATATATATGTACATTATTTCACTCTTCCTTAATTCTTTTCCAACAAGGAAAATGCTTATGATAATTTAATTCAATAAACACAATATTTATTATAGGAACAACGCGAAAATGTTCTAATGTTTTATCACCATATATACCACCATTAATTATAATAAAAACAGGAGAAATAAATCTGTAGAGAAATGAAAAAAAAAAAAAAAATGATGGACATAAAAATATTGTAATATTGCTATTAAGGAAGCTAAAATTAAATTTATGTGGCTTTGAACACAAATCATCTCTGCTTTCTCTCACACAACTGCGCCACAACTCTATTAACCAAAATCAATTACATTTTAGCAAGGTCCAACTTTCTTTTATATATGAGTTCACGGGAAGCATAAAACTGAAACAAGTTCGGAAAAGTTCCTGTATTAGGGACATAAAATTCGTTTAACGTTAGTGAAAGAATAGAAGCAGTATTTCATCCACTTATGGATTAATTTAGAAAGGAAGTGAATTTAGAACTTAATTTAACATTACAACTTCATGTATGTATATATTGGTTTTCCGATATTGAAATTTGTAATACCTTAGTATGTAAGTATAATTAGATATCGAATGTAATTTTATACTATATGAAAATAAAGCGAATAATTTAATTTTAATGCATACTTTATTAAATTTTCTGGAAATAAGTTTGTATCCAGATTTCCCTGGCTTTTAAAAATAATTTTTAATGCATTAATTAATTTATTGTTATTATTATTCATTCAGGAGTAATAATTAGTATTAGTCTATTAATACAGGGTGTTTATAAAGTTCCGGACCCATTTTGATGTTTAATAACTCATAAAATAATAAAGATAGATTAAAATTAATAACATAAATGGTTAGATAGACTCAAAAAGTTTCATGACCCTTGTCAATGAACTTCCACGTGTGCCCCCTTCGTCGCACGGAAAATATCAAGTCGATAGTCAATTTCACGCCAGGTAGCGACAAGCATGTCTGAACTAACCACATGCATCTGAAATTAACCACACGCGCAGACGATATTTACAAAAGTAAAGATATTCAAGCCTAAAAAGAAAATATATGAGTTATTCCATCAAAAAATGCCATAAGTTTGCTTATATCTTCATTATTTTATGAGTTATTAAACATCAAAACGGATCCGGGACTTTTTAAACACCCTGTATTATTAGTTAATATTCTCTGATATACCGGGTGTCCCATAAGTCTGTAAATATTTTAAAAAATACATAAAAATAAAGGAATTGGTAGAATTGAAAGCGGTTTGTGAAAAATTACTCTCGTGAAAAGTCATTGTTTTTACTTAAAAATAAAATAAAATAAAATAAAATTTCGTCGGTAGAGAGCATAGCACAGTTGTATAAAAAGTAATATACAAATCTTCTAGTTTTTTAAATTGTGCGATTTTACTATTTTTTTTTTTTTTTTTTTTTTTTTACTTACGCTTATCTCTTTTTCCGTCCTAGTTGTTTGTACATAAAAATTTTATTACAGTGTTGACATTGTGGGATAAAACGTTACTGGTGAAGTTGTTTTAAATCAGACAAAAATTGGCGACTGAAGATCAATTGGCGATCAGTGTTATTATTCGTTTGCAAAGTGTAACTTATGTTGACGGCAGATCCATAGAATAGAAATGATATGCTTGTAAAAATATCCTGTAAGAAAATAAATGTGGATTTTCATTGAAATGTGAGATTTGCTTTCTTGCTGCGCCCTCTATCAATGGAATTTGTAACTTTTTTTTTTCTGCAAGGAAATAAAATCTCCCTTCATGAGAATAGAATTTTTGCAAAATGTGTTCAATTCAACTATTTTCTTCAGTTTATACAAACAGGTTGGCGACAGACCCACCTTTTCCCCCCCGATCCTTCCACCAGTATATTTATGTAACAATTTTTTACTTAATTTAACTTGCAAATTTACTACTAAAAATTTCGAAAGAAAAATACTGGTGGATGAATCAAGGAAAGTATTTTGCCTGTCGTCACCTTAAAAATGTTTGCTGATTATGGGACGCCCAGTACTTTGGTTAATACTTTAGTAAGTAAATATTAATGGACACTGAATGCAAATTTAAATCATATAGAAGCCGGTTTTCTTGTTTAACATCTGCAGTAAAAAACAACCTGGAGCTAAAGCGAGTTATCGGAGACAAATTTAGCGTGTGGATGATTCATGAAATGCTACCAAGGAGTTAAAAGGATATCGAGTCTAAAAAATGTTTACACAATGGGCGCTTTGCATGAATAAACGAGATATTGAACAAATGAAATCTTTTGCAAGTTGTTAAAAAAATATAAATTTTAAATTGATTATAAAATCCAAAACAGTCTTTTTTTTTTTTTTTTTGTTATACCTTCCGTTTTTCTGTGCAAAGCGGAGTTTAATGTCTTTTATATATTCTCTTACCCATTTAATGGTTGAGAAAGTAATATTTTGTGTTACATTTTCGAAATTGAATTCTTTCTAATTTTACAAGTTTGGGGGTCCTTTCAGTGTGATAATCACGTTTTTAACGGTTTGTCTGTGTCTGTATATATGTCATTAATAAAGACAAATATTAACAAGAGCAAATATTAACAGGAAGTCCGAAAACGGTATTCCAAATCTGTACTAAATAGGGATGCTTCTTCATTTTGTTGCAGAAATCCAACAAGGAGTTCGTGTACAGAAGCACCCATGATAATTTAAATACATCACGTCTTAGAGCGAAATTTCTAGCTTTCTTTTCGAAATTTCTAGCGAAATTTCAATTTAATACTTTTAACCACCTGACCGCCGCTGACAGATATATTCGGTCACTGAACTGTTCTTTTTTCCTCCATACACTTATAATTTAAAATTATATAATTTTAAAATTTTAGCTTGTTTTTCAAGTTCAAAAGTCTAAATAATAGTTATAAAGATTATAATCATGTACGTAGTTACATTTTTAATCTCAAGTTAAAATAAATATTAATTTAGTACATTGAAAAAACCATGCAGCGAAAACAACATTACAATTTTGCTCTTTTCTAAGGCGGTCGGATGGTTAACGTGCAACGAGCAAAATGGAAGAAACATATGTTTTTACATACATGTTTAATATAGGGTATGGCATGAAAATTATTTACCATTCGTTCACAGGGCCACTCAAAAGAATCTGGATACATTAGACTATACTTCGAAATTGCTAGAAGTTCATTCCAACTTATATCATGTGTCTTTCATATTGTGCTGAATATAAATAAACTATGGTGTGTCTATTTATAATAGTTTATAGGCAATATGCAGGGCTACCCAAAATTGAGTGAATACTTTCTTTTCTACTGAATGTAATTAATGAAATGTATTACTAAATTTTTCCAGATCCACTAAAACTGACGAGGACTAATAATTACTTTCTCATACACTATGGCAAACAAAGTACTACTTTGAATTCAGAATATTAATACATATTCCTTGATATAATTACGTTTTTTAAGGCCCTCTGAATGTGAAAATCATGTTTTTAGCGGTCGGCTGTTTGTGTGTATGTCTGATATCAGCATCACTTAAGGATATCTAACTGCAGAAAATTCAAATTGGGTATTTTGTGCATCATATGAGGTGGGCACTTGTAAAATTTGATCAAGATTGCTAAGTTTCAATGTGTGGTGAATGGGGAATTTCTCTTAATAATCTGGTACAAATTTTAAATTTAATAACAGCTTTAAATTTATATGAATGTGTGTACTATGCTGAATCGGGAGGTAAAGGATGAAGGTATCCTACATCCAGGGGTGAGGCATAGCTCAGAAAATTATGGAAGCGCCAAAGTGAAGCGCTTCCGAAAGCAGAGAAAGAATCAATTCAGTTTTTCGACGAGGCGACGTTACTTGATTACTTTTTAAAAATCTTAAATAGGGTAAGCGCTGCTTCCATCGCTTCCATAGACACTTCGCCACTGCCTACATCATACGGAAATATGTGTCAAATAAAATAGTTTCTAAAGTAATTTTAAACTGTTTTTAAAGTACATTTATGTACAGTACTTTATCTTACCCTTTATCCTATAATCTGTCTACCTAGTATTCAAATGCAGGGTAAGAGAAAGTTGTGTGAGTGACACACCGGATTATTGCTTTTATTATTATTATTATTATTATTATTATTTTGGTATTCTTTGAGAACTAACTGTGATTCGTCGACATGATAAATATATTAATAAAATGCATAATTATAAATAAATGCATAATTAAAAAAATGCAAATTTTCATATCTCTCTTGTTCATTTTAGAAAAATTGTTATTAATGAGTGTGTCATGTATATCTGGTGTATCCACAGAAAAAATAAAAATAGAATCTCGAGCAAAAATAACACCGGGTATATATATATAAAGAACTATGGAACAAATTTAAAATTATGTCCTGTTGTGAATTCGAAGAGCGACGAGAGCTATGTTATTTATTTTTTAACTGGATGTTGTCCAAAATCCTGTTAAAACAGGTTAACAAGGTAGTCAACAGTAAAATGGTGATGAGGCTATCTTTCTGCTTGTAAGTCTTCCCGTTCTATTAAACCTGTGTTTTACGCATTTTATTTTGGGGGCAAAGGTCTACGTTCATAAAAGCGTAACGAAGATTTTCCAAAAGCCACACATAAAGTGTAAACACATTTTCTGGAGGTTATCTAAATTAATAACACATGTCTACAAAATTAGTATTCATCCGATGGTTAAGTTTCGTTACGATTGTGTCAAATAATGTAATTTTTACTCGTTTGCAGAAATCATTGTCGCATGATGAAAGTACAAATTGAAAGCTGACGTAATATTTTTTTCTGCTATATTACATATTTTATTTGATTTGCTTGAAACTGAATAATAATAATAAATAAAGTATGTTTGTATTTTTAAATTCATAAATATATTTCATTCCCCCCCCCTTTTTTTTTTATTACTATGTTAAACATAAGTAAAAGGAAAAAAAATACTTGCGCAGCCTTTTTCTATTACTGGGCCAAAACGATATCATTTTTACTCACTAGTTGTCATTGTTCTCATAGCCTCTTAAGTAAATTATATAGGAGTATATATAGGTGTCTTGATTATCCTCTGTAAAGCATATTATCTATGTTTATTTTATATGTTATATTTATTTACAGCTTTGAGGCTTATAGTTACAATGACTTTTGTCTCGAATTATCTAGAATCCATAAGTTTACATTGGAATTTTTTTTTTTAATTTTTCACATATTAGAACACCACAAACGTCCATGTCTGCACCAGTATTCGAACCCGAGACCTGGCATTTCAGAAAGCAGCTCCCTACCTAACGACGTAAGATTTTCTTTTTGTAAACATTATACATTTTTCACTTTACCTTGATTCAGAAAACTAAAATAAAAATAATTTTAATTTGACCTTTTCTGTCTGAAAGAATTAGTTCCTTTGTCATAGGGGAAAAAAAAACTCTTAATATTTTACTTTGTAAGTTTAAAGAAAGACTTTGTTTTATCAACACTTACTTTAGTTTTACGTACAAAATATTGATGTTTTTCACAACTAGAAAATACTAGATAACTTTAAGGAATTAGAGAGCACATGAAATATTTTATTTTATTCTTATAACTTTCCCATATTTCATTCATGTTGATAAAAATGAGATATATCAAAAACGGATCATATTCTTGAGTCTTGCAAATACAGATGGAAATGCTAGTGAAATGTAATAAAAAAAAAGTCCCTTTAAAAATATTTTTCATTTCATAAAATTTCACATAAAACGTTCAAAAGAAAGACAGTAATTTCAAAAAAAAAAGAAGAAAAAAAAAAAAAAAAAAACATTTATTTGTTACATTTTGATAAATATGATTACAGAGATATATTTCATTCACATTTAACTTTTTAAATTGTATAGAGATGGATTGTTAACTATTTCATTTTTAAAGTACAAAAATACAATAAAAAATATAAAAGTATAATAAAATTAAACTAAAATTAAAAAATTATTTTTTGTTTAAGGGAAAAAAAAAAAAAAAAAGAAAAAGAAAAGGTCTCATTTAGAATTTATAAACAAACAATGAAATATCAAAAGCATGTTAAAATTCTTATAGACAATTTCACACATACATAAAATGCTAAATAAAAGTAAACTTTATTTAATTAAGCAGATAAAAATTACTTTATATATTACACCACGTACTCTAATAAATAAATCTTCTATAAAAGCGTTATTACTCGTGACCTGGATTAAGATAAAGGGTGAGTGTATATTTATTTCGCACTAGGGCTACGCTATGGACAACTGGAATAAGGAAGAAAGAAATCCTTTTCTATGTATTACAGGATACAGCTATACATGAATACGCACGCATGAACGCACACGAACGTGTACTCACAGGCACATGCACACATGTACTAAATAATAAATCATCAAATAATTTCTTTCTTTCATTTTGGGAAGACCAAAATCGTGATGACATAGCTACGGATCACCCCAAAAAGCAAATCTTAGATCGTCGCTGTTTAGTTATTTTGTAGCTCTAGTGCGTCGTAAAATCTCAACTACTAAAACCAACATTTTAAAGTTTGAAGTTATATGGTTGAGTTTGTTTCACGTAGTACTAGAGTTACCGAATGGGCAGTAGACTGCAATAAAAAATTATTATTATCCTTTTTGTTAGTATTTTAATCTCAATTTCCAATACTGACCAAAAGTTGCATTTTATGTTGAATAAGATATGCACTGAATTTCAAAATTTTTGGAATATATTTTGAGGATTTATTATTGCACCAAAATGTCATAAATTTGGAAGAAAGGAGTATAATAATGTTATTTATAACAGATAATAAAACGCATATACTAATATTAATTTCTAAAAAAGTTCAGTTAAATGTTATTGAAAGGCAGTATAAATATTTAATATTACCAGAAAATATCTTGAGGGCCCATTACCACGAACAGAGAAGTACAAAATGAACAAAAAATTGTTTACTTGAAAATCGCTTTAAGTATCCAAACACAAGCAATTGTAGTAAGATGAAATTTACACACTGAACACCATAAGCGTAAAAAGATCAAATCAATAAATAAACGGCAAAGATTAATTTTATTATATCACAGCTTTCTGTGTATAAGTTTAGTGTTGAAATGTTCATTTGTTGAAATTCGAAGTTAAACTACTTTAATAGGAGAGTCTTTTTTTGTCTTGAAGCATAGAATCAATCTATGAGACACGATTGCAGCTCTAATAAAGCTATTACTCGAATTTGCCCCAGATATTGCAGCGTTTGCTTCTAACTAAATTAACTCATACCTCTATAGCTTAGCCCTTTGCCAATTCAATTTAATTTCACTCCTTTGGACAGTGTTGGACGTTTTTATTCAATATCCACTACTAAATTTTAAATGTAACGGTTGTTTAATCACTTTGAAGGTTATTTTTTCATTTTGTATATTCAAATATCACTACCCAAAATAATTGGTGATAGTTGAATAACAGAGTCCCTATGTTTGGTAGTACTGTTTAGAGCATTTTAGAGCGTTAGGGCTGGCAAAGTGTTAAGGATGACATGGTAGTTTGCAAACGTAAAAAAATACCTTGTTTGTATTTCCATATCTGAGAGTTTCTTTAGTTCTCATCCGAAACTCCCTAAATATTCGGAACTGACTTGGATATTGCGGCTGTGCCATTTAATCAGGTCCATGCAGTTCGGCGTCACGAAGTTCATTTTTGAAAAACTGAAATCACTCATATTCTGGCTTTTTTGTTGTTTTCCGCTTTTCAAAATGTAATGGATTGTAAACTCATGGAAATGTTTTTTCTTGTTCAAAACTTGATCAAAAGAAAGTTTTTATGGCAATACATTTCTGGTGGAATTTGTTTTACAAAGATAAATACATAGCTTTATCATAGCTCATATCGGAATAGCGCCATCCTTGTATGGGGAAAATGACTGTATCGTAAACAAAATTGGGTGTAGATCTTTACAAAATTGAGCTTTAATGCCATATGATACGATGGAGGATTTGGCCTAGAAATACGTAAGTGAAAGAGCGAGCACCGTTGTCATCCATTTTAAGGGTGACAACTTTCTGGGATTTCTGACGGTTAAATTTTCAGAACATCGATTTGTAGTAATAGATTCATTTATTCCAAAAGAAACTTCTGATCGGTGATTAAATTATTATAAAAATTCCGAATATGTGATTGGGTAGAAATGTAATAAAGAAAAGGTAATGTACAATTTATCAGTTTTTTTCCTAATCGTACCAGAAAAAACTCATATTCGAACGACGTTTAACACATTCATATAATTTATGAAACATTTGAACGGTAGGTAATTCCCGTACAAAAATTATTGTAAATTTGACAATGCAGCGACTGCGAAATTCTGTTTTCGTTAGCCTGAAGCCACCATATTTAAATAGCTTACCATCCCAGATAACCTGCAAATAGCACGTTTTTGTTAACATTTTTGTTTGTAAAATGGTCTGTAATGGCGGCTTTAATGCCTACTGCTGCGCAGAATTCATAAATAAGTTTCAAGCATACAGGGTAACAATTAATTAATAACCATATTTATATTACAAGTTTTGTGATACTGATTATTTTTGGTCTATTTCTTTTTAGTTTATGGTGAAGACTGGCTTTTCAAAATTCAGTGGTGTAATATGGACAGGTGGAGATCTTACAAGAGTCACTTCTTGACTAAATAAGTAGAAACGTTGCGGAAAAAAATCACATTATCACCAGTATCACCTGGATCTCATTTCCCTGTAGTGTTTCCTTTTTTGTGCTTCTCTGATCGCTGTAGTAAATCATCAAACTATTTTTTCGAAATTTTACATAGTTTTTAAATAACATTTAATTCAACATTTTACATTATTGAATAGAAGGGGTGAAATATTTAATTATAACTTATAAATAATATAAATTTTTGAAAAAAAAAATATATATATATATATAAATCGAATTTGTAATGCTTTGGTGAAATAGTTAAGTTTCTAGATATTTCCCAATAATATTACAATTTTGCACAATCATATGAAATAGCATTTAGTTCAATTTTTGATTACTTTTAGTTAATAGGAGAGAGATTTAATTATGCGTTATAAATTATGTTAAAATACTCGTTATTTTCATTTATTGACTTTCTGGTGTAATGATAGACCCTAACGATATATTACAAAATTGTTTAATTCAGTACTTTTCTTATTCAATATAAAGCACAATTTTTGGTTCCTATTGGATTTTAAGATTTAAAAAAAAAAAAATCTTTTTTTTTTTTTTTTTTTTTTTTTTTTTTTTTTTTACTGTACTTTAATGGCCTGAGATTTTCCCCTCCGCTAGACTTCCCCTCCGTACGCAGAAATCCCACCAAGAGGAAATGGTTACGCCATTTCTCAACCTTCAGAGGTAGTTATATTTCGAATATTGGAGAAAATTACAGCCACGAAAAAGTTTACGTGTACTAGTCACTATTATTATTCACGACGGTCAGTGACTGGCTCGAATATCAATTTCTTAAGTAAAAGAACCAGTCACAGTGGGTAGATCTGTTAAAATATGTAGGAGACTGATTTTGATTTTGTCTTCCAATTGTCTTTATTTATATTATCTTGGTCTTACAATTTAAAATAAATATGTTTACGTTACTAACGTTCATAAAGGTATTCAGCAGTGTGTGGTAGTTGATGAGATAAAAGTGCTTGATAGGTAAATATATACGAAAGAAAATATATAAAGATACATTATAAAATCCAGCACACATTTTTCAGTTAAATTAATTGGCATTATATTCGCACATTAACGTTTATTACAACATCGCTCATACATTTTATAAATGCTGGTAGGTAAGGTGCTCCAGTGATTGGTATGCTCCAGTAATTGACATCTATCTCGAAATAATTAATAAATAAGAAAAATAATAAAATAATATATTTTATATATAAGAATTTTAACATTTTATGTCAAACACTGGAGAATAGGGTGCTAATAACTGGTAAAATGAATAACTAGCAGTGTCAAACACTGGAACATTGGGGGCCAACTGCTGATAAAATAAAAAATCTGGCAGTGTCAATTCCTGGAACACTGAGTGAGTGTCAAATAAAAATTCATAAAAAAAAAATCTGATCGTCACTCACAATACCTTAAATTACCCTAAATTAATATAAATATATTATAATTTAAAGTGTAAGATTTGAGATAGTTTAGTTTGGCCAATATATGATAGACCCCACTGACAGGAAATACTATAAATTCCCCAAGAATTAGATGCCCCAACAATGGGATCTTTTAACTGAGAAAAGGTGAGTTTATTGGAAGGCGAAAATATTATTTTAAAATCATATTGTTTGAGAATTTTAGCTATGGTTTGACTGGATTTAAGAAAATAGAGTAAAACAATACTGATATTAGAAGAGACTGATTTAGTAGACGAAATAATTCTTGGGGAATTTATAGTATTTCCTGTCAGTGTGGTTTATCATATATTGGCCAAACTAAACGCAGTCTTAAATTTCGTCTAAAAGAACATATGAATTACATCCGCAAACAAGAAACCAATAAATCGGCTATTTCTAAACATTGCTGGGAGGAAAATCATAATTTTAAATTTAATTCAGCTAAAATAATTTGCAGACCTAAATCCATTCATGAACTCGATTTCTTTGAAGCTTTTCATAGTTATAAAAATTTTTAAAACCTTGTGAATTGTGATTTTGTCTGATTGTTGGAAATTTTACATTCAGTCCTCATTTTCTTATTTTTTCTACTGTTTACACAGTTAACTTTCCTAAATTCCTATTGGCCACTCTCCCTAACTTTCCCGTAATCATATTGGTTGAACTGAATTCGGTCCCTCTCCTATATATACGAGCACTTCTCCAGATTCAGAATTCTTTTTGCACTAAAGACGGTACGCTTAAGGCTACCGAAACAGCTTTATGCATCTCAAATATTTTTCTTTGGCGTTTCTGACGTAGTAGTTTATCCGGGTTTTTAATATTCCAACGCCAAGTCTCCTGTTATTATTATATGAGATATTGTATTTGAGCCTTTCTAGTGTACGTTTAACAACAATTCAAAATAGTTTTAGATTTTAGTGTGAATGGAATACTCCTTGCTTGAATATTGTATATACATGTATAAACCAAATAACGCTATTATTTTTTAATTTTAAAACTTATTTCAAACTATTCAGTGAATTGTTGGTCCAAACCACTCTTTGAAACTTCTTCGACCAATTTTAAATAGATTAGTTTAATATCTATAAATTATATTTGCACCAAATATTGTACTAAATTAAGAAAAAAGAACGAAAGAAAGAAAAATGCTTGACAAAATTTCGAAAGATAGAATAAAGTTTCGTGATGTTTGCAGCATAAAAATTTTAAATTTTAATTTTTTTCACAAAGATGGCATTTCTATAAATACATGTAAAGCGGGATAATAACATTACATAGTTGCCGAAACGTCAGTGGAGGCCCTCTGTTGAGATTCAAAACGGTTTTGGGCTGTGTCTGTGTTTCTGTCTGTCTGTCGCGCGATAGCGGCCGCATAAATAGCGCTATTGACTTGAAATTTGGTACACATGTTCATGAGCCCCACGAAATCAGCTGTATAGTTTTTGGTATGTATTCCATTTGTAGTTCGTATACAGGGACACGCCAAAGTTTTTCTTATCATTACGGCCTATGGGAGGAATTTGTATGTATCGCGATAGCGGCCACAAAAATCACGCTATTGACTTGCAATTTGGTACACATGTTCATGAGCAAAACGGTATAGTTTTAGCTGTATAGTTTTAGGTGTGTATTCCATTTGTAGTTCGTGTACAGGGACACACCAAACATTTTCTATCATTACGGCGTATGGGAAGAATCTGTATGTACGGCGATAGCCACCGCAAAAATCAACCTATTGACTTCCAACTTTTGCCGAAACGTCAGGATTTTGGGTTTGGGATTTTGGGAAAACAAAAGGATTTTGGGTTCTGTCTGTCCGTCTGTCTGTCTGTCGTGTGATAGTTGCCACAAAAATCACGCTATTGACTTGAAATTTTGTACACATATTCATGATCCCCACGAAATTAGCTGTATAGTTTTGGGAGTGCATTCCATTTATTGTTCGTGTACAGGGATACGCCAAAGTTTTTTTTATCATTACGGCCTATGGGAAGAGTTTGTATGTACCGCGATAGCGGCTCCCAAAATAACGCTATTGACTTGCAATTTGGTACACATATTCATGAGCCCAACGGAATTAGCTGTATAGTGTTAGGTGTGTATTCCATTTGTCCTTCGTGTACAGGGACACGCCAAAGTTTTCTTACCTTTACGGCCTATGGGAAGAATTTGTATGTACCGCAATAGCAGCCGCAAAAATCCTTCGATTGACTTGCAAATTGGCGCACACGTTCCAGGTTTGCATATAAGTAGCTGTATAACTTTTATTGCAATATTTTTTATAAACTGTGTACAGGGACACGCAAAAATTCTTAACATTACGGTGTATGGGGTGAATTTCGTTTAAACGCATTTTAATATCATTACTTTGCAATGAAGAAAATGAAACTAGCCTACGTGAGTAAGATGCTTAAACTTATGTTGTTTGAAAAAAATACGTGCTCTTAAGCTTTCTAATTAATGTACAGGACCTTACAAAAGTGTTCTGACAATGTCACGTAGTCATCCAAACGCGATTAAATTTGGAACAATTATTAATTTTAAACGCAAAATAAGCTGAATAGTTTTTACTGGTGTATACAATGTTTAGGGTTCGTTTACAAAGACACACGAAAGAATTTCGTAACATTAGAGCCTATGGACAAATTTTTAATTTAAGCGCGCACTTTAATGCGTTCATGCTGAATTGAACTTAATAAAGTTAACATACATTATAAAGATGCTTAAAATCATGTTTACTCTTTAAAAAGTTTATGTATAGACTAAATAATTTATGGGACCACATAAAATAATTCCGAGTATGTACTGCAATCATCCAAATGATGTCAAATTAGTTTTAAAAATTAATGAGTTATAATTAATTAGGTTTATTCTTATTATTGGTGTTTAGAATGACTGTGGCTACTTTTCCGGGATACATAAAGGAATTTCGTACTATTACGGTCTATAGTCGGTATTTCTTAAAAGTGTATTTTAACATGGTTACACCCCATCAAATATAATGAAATTTTATTAGAATTTTAAAAGCATGTTTTCCTGTTGAAAATTGTGGGCATAGAATTGATAATTAGCTTAAAGGTTACGCGAAATATTTCCGATATGCTATGTAATTTTTTTTTTTTTTTGTATGAAATTTGATAGTTATGAAATTTGGTATTTATGAGTTTCAGGGAAATACAGTCGTTTATTAAGAATACATATTGTTGCGTACTTGGGTGGTTCGTAAATTGTCCGAGAATGAAAGGCGAAACTTGCAAAAATTCAGTGAATTTTTCACAGAAAGTTCCAGAAAAATACAGGTCTATAAACCAAGTATCAGCTTCAATGCAACCAGTAAATATAGCTTAAACAACAGCCGTTAACAGCAAAACAACAGTACAAACTGTTTATCAATAACACATAAAGCAAGTCTCATTCAAAGAGACTCAAAGCAAAGCAAGCATTTGACGAAACTGACACATATCTGAGATTGGCCGCCTTGGCTAAAAAAATGCTCCTTTTATACTTTCTATCGAACACAGACTGTTCTAAAAAATTCTCGTATCTAATCAGCCAATGAGATTAGAGCTTCCACATTTGGTATATCTCTAATAAGGATTTCCTTGCCAAGGTCGCCAAAAAAATCGCCAAGGAGGGAAACAATCACCAAATTTGACGGCAATTCCATTTCTTCCCTTATTGGAGCTTTTTAATGCGTTTTTAAAGGAAATTTTGGCTATTTTAGCACTAAAACGACTAGAAATGCACAAAATTAGCATTTTATCGACTTATGCCTCTTTGAAAGAATTTATACAAAAATAAATGCAATTATTTACAATTCCATAACACTTTATATGATATACAAATAGGTATACAAAGACAGATACAGCAGGGAGTTGAGGGGGGCGGCAGCCCCACTCAGTAATGTATCTGATTATGGTAATAAGTCGATCGAATCAATATATACTATTATATAATGACCTATTGAATAATCTCTGATGCAAATAGGACGTTGAGGCTCCTGATCTGCAGATCCACTAGTTTTAATAGTGAGACAAAAACACCGCTTGTATGTATAATATAAACAATGGAGATTAATGTTTCTTTTCTACTAAAGCATGTAAAACTGAATAATAACATTTATTAATTTTAAAATTCAGAGAATTACTGTATTTAAAAGTTTCCAATGAAAGGAATTAATTAAAATTTTCTTAAAGATAAATACATTTATTCCACGTAATCAAGGACTGCTTCGCTAATTGAAATAACCAGCTCGTGATTTTCCCAGAAACTTGTTATTGTGTGTTCAGATTAATATAATTATTAAATCTTTTAACTTACGAAAGGATTTGTGAATTAGCATTAAATATTTGAAAAAAAAAAAAATCTATTTAATGATTAAAAATATATTTTTAAATAATTATTTTTGATTTATGTTTTATAAAGATGTTTTCTATTTTAAGACAATATTAAGTATGGTACGATAAAAAATTACTACTACTTGGGCGGAATTTTTCTAATCTTTGGTTGATTTAAGGGAACATGACACCTTTAATATGGCATCACTGAATTTTTTATTCAGAAGCTTTTATTTCCATTAAATATTTATAAATTGAACTATATTATGTTTGTTGAATTAAATATATATTCATGCAATAATTTTTCTGGTTTCGGATACATTTTCTAAAGTTTTGAAATCCTTAAATTACGATTTCTTAGTTTGCATTTTTTCATGATTTTCAAAATGTTTAAAATTTTACAGATATTTAAGAAAATACTTAAATTTTTTTTAGATGTTTAATAGAATCTACTTAAAATATTTACGGATGAGTTTTGAAATTTATTAATGTTTTTGAGGAAAAAAAATTAAAAATATATGTTTATGTTAAAAAAAAAAAAAAAAAAACATAATTTTTTTTATGATTTTCTTTTTAATATTTTTTATGTTAAAAATCCATCCCTCTTTTTATTTATTTATTCATTTATTTAATACGTTCTATTAACCCTTCCTTCCCCCCAAAAAAGAAAAAAGAAGTCTTTTCTTAAATCTGTACTGATAAGTATAAAGGAGTTAAGTCCAAAAATGTCGATTTTGAGTTAAGTACATAGTCAGACAGAGAAAAAAATTCTCCATCGATTGGTATAAAGGATTTAAGCCCATGTCATTTAGTCTTTGAGAAAATGCATTGGTTAAAAAATTCAAGTGAGAAATTTAGCATTCATGTTTGGTATAAAAGGTTTAAGTCAATTTGTTCCCTTTATGAAATGAAATTTGATAATCACTTGAATGGTATAAAGGGTATAAGTCAACATAATCCCTTTTTCCTGATCGAGTCTTCTGATTAGTTTTTGGTATAAAGGATTTAAGTCCACTTTTCTCTTTTTGCGCTGTGCCACTTGGCGGTCAACAGGTTTTAATCCAATGTAATAATGAGATTATAATTATTCAACTGCTCATTATTATTGTATTTTATGCTTTAATTTATAAATGTAGAACTGGTATCGATAAAAAAATTACCTACTTTTCAATTGAAATTTAATATATATAAATAATTTACTACATCATTCTTTACCAATAATTTACTACATTTAACATCAGAGAAAAGCAGACAGCCTATGAACAGAAAAGGCTTGGCAAAGCAGAAGCCAAAACTGATACCTCAAAACTGTGTTTAGTTTTTGATTTACAACAGTGTCTAGCAACTCCATTTCTGTCATCATCTGTAGCTTTCTACAAACGCCAACGTTGGACTTTTAATTTGACTATACGTGACAATGCCATAGGTAAGTCATGCCATTACATGTGTCACGATGGTCGTGAAACTAACGAAATTGCTTCATGTCTTTACGACTACCTACAAAATGTACCTGATACTGTTACAAGTGTAACTTTCTATTCTGACACATCAACACAACAAAAACATCCATGTGCCAGCGATGTTTTTGAAGGCGATGGCTGTCTTCCCTCATTTCTCCAGCATCAATCACAAATTTCTAATTTCAGGTCACTCGCACATGGAATGTGAAGTAGACCATGCTCTAATTGATAGAGAAAAAAAAAGTATGGCATTTCAAGTATTCCACCCACATGATTGGTAGCTTGTTCGGTCTACAGGGAAGAAAAATAAATTCACTGTTAGAGAGATGACTCAAGATGATATTTTTGATTTTGCATTACTGTCAATAAATACTCTCGTTGTGCGAAAGAATAATGTTGATGGAGAGCCGTCCAAGTGGCAAAAGGTACAATGGTTGGTATTGCCAGGAAGGGGATCAGATATTTTATAGGGACAGTCTACTTGAAGGCACTTTCAAAAAAATTAGTATTCTTCAACTAGGCAAAACAAATCTCCGAATTACCCAGATTCAAAAACGGTATAACAAATCTGTTCCAATCGCAGTACAGAAGAAGAGAGATCAACTTACATTGCTTCCTCTTGTGCCTCCAGTATTCCATAATGTTTACAAAACTTTACGAACATCAGCTAGAATAGAAAACATTGACTCTGACTTAGAATTTAGTGATACTAATGAAAATGACCATTAATCACCATGACCCATGGTTCAGTGGAAGGAAACACGAATTTAATATTGTGATGGTCAATATTCTATTAATCCTAATGCTTTGTAATTGGTGCACTCTTAAAAATGGTTTCTTAAAAATGAGCTAAATTGTCTCAAAATAGCTCCGAAACAATATAGGGGAGACTGGGGCACAGTGGACCACTTCTACACTTTTAATTTTTTTTTTCACCAAAAATGAAAAAGCAAGGTACTTGAAAAAATTAGCAAACATTCTTTAAACCTTTCTTGACATGTCCTAATTTTTGTATAACAATAATTTTAATACATTACGAATAAAAAAATAAATTGTGTGCACTCACAAAGTTGACCACTGTGCCCCATCACCCGGGCACAGTGGTCCATAACCCGGGGTACAGTGGACCAACCTCTGTTGTTCATGTTTAATTAATATAAATTACTTATTTTCTTTCCTAAAATTAGTTTCTTATGCAATTCCAGTCTAAATAACATAATTCGAAAATTTTCATGAAATACAATTACCAAAATTTAAAGGAATACAAAATAAATAAATAAATAAATAAATAAGAAATCAAATTAGAGTAAGAATTCTATATCAGATTTCCTTTGTCTTTTACGTTCCATCACTAAAAACAATAAGATATATTTTTAATTTGTTTATTAATGTTATATAGTAATAAAAATTATGAAAAATATAATTAAACATTATGTTACTATTCAAACATTTTTATTAATTATTTTGAGATATTAGTACTTTACATTATATTTGTGAGATAGGTTTAACTAAAATTATTCTACCTTTATCTTTTACATGTTATTCCTAAAAACAAAAACAATAAATTTATATAACCTACTATTTATTATATCACATAATCAGTTTATTTATTTTTTTTAATATTAAACAATTCAAATAGTTATTAAATTTAGATATTCATAATTATTATACTAATATTCAACTATTTTCCCTTTTCAGAAATTTATATAATGTTAAGTTTATTATTTTTTTATTAATTATTTTGAGTCACATTATATTTGTATATGTAAATTGAACTAAAATAAATAATGTGTTAAATATAATTTGTAGTTTTAGGCACATTGGAAGGTGTTCCACTGTGCCCCATATCCAAACAAAACAAATAATAATATTAAAATACTATATAGACTATAAATATGCTAATAATTTTTATAAATTTAAAAACAACAATATATTAGCTTTTCTTAACAACTATCCAATACTTGAAGTCAATAGTTCTGTCCTGATAAAATTAAAAAAAAACTTCAAACTTGAAAAATTACTTTGAGCAGCTCAAAACATAAAAGTTGTATAAAATGGCTACCATAGCATTTACCATGTTTTTTTTTTTTTTTTTTGGATGTGTAGAAGTAGTACCATGCTTCCATCTATGAGTCTCAATATAAACTATAAGAGTTAAATACTAAGGGATTTAGATAGGGGTGGTCCCCTGTGCCCCTAGGTCCACTGTGCCCCAGTCTCCCCTATACTTAAATTTGAAAACCCATGTACTCATTTTTGAGTATACTGGTATGTGGCTATTGGTATTCTTATTGTTCAACCCTATTTTTGAATTTGTCAATATACTCAAAAATGAGTACATGGATTTTCAAATTTAAGTATATATATTGTTTTGGAGCTATTTTGAGACAATTTAGCTCATTTTTAAGGAACTATTTTTTACAGTGTGTTTTAACTTTAGTGTTTTGCTTGTGGATTATTAATGACGTATTTTGTTGCCATTTAATAGGGTGTTAGGGTGATACATATTTTTGTTTTTTAATCTATTGTTTTATTTTTTAATCTATTATTATGTTCTTTTTTGTTTATCATCATCATTATTATTATTATTAACTATTTTCAACTATAGTATATAACTTTTATTATGATTTATATTCTTCTAATCTTCAAAAGCTTTATAACAAAAAAGGACAATGAAATTTTATAACAACAGCTTCTAGAGGTAAAATACAAAAATATTTCATCATTTCTCAAACAGTTTCTTTCGTTATCTCTCAATCAGTTTAGCTTGAGTAATATTGTACATCAGATATTTTTTTTTATTTGGTATATATTTTCAAGTGCATATTATCTTTATTTAATTACTTCATAAACATTGAAGGTTTTTGAGCATTAATTTTCAATAATTGTGTAATAATTCCTCTCTTCAATATGATAGTCTATAATATTGTATTCACTTCCTTGTTTGAGGTAATAAATTCTTTCAATAATGTTTATCGTTCATGTTTCACGAACCTGGATTTACCATGGACCCTTACCTAATAACATTTCATTAATCTTAGATTTCTAAGATGAAAGCATTTGGTAATCCGGCACAACTTTGTTCATATATCTTATTAAAGTCATGAATCAATATGTTGAGGAAGTTAGAATTCATAAGACCTTATTTTTATTAGGTTCAAATTATTTTGAACATCCACTGAGGTCATAAATCCAGTATTTTTTAATGCTGCAGCCAAGTATTTGGACTGTCAGCATAATCATGATGTTAAATGAATGTACAAGTCAAAGTGGTAAAAAGGAGTTAAGTCCTGGGTTGAGTGATACAAAGGATTTAAGTCCTGCAGGCATTTTTTTAAAACTATTTAAATCTGTTCAAAATAAACAAAATTCATAATTAAATGTATGTAGTTTATTCACAAAATTGTATATTATGATAATATCTTGGTTAAAACTGTATTGAACGGATAAGTTTTTATACAGAATTTTTTAAACTTTATTTTTCGTCTCCTGAAAAATCAAGAATATGGACTTAACCTTTATACTTATCAGTACAGAAATATCAGCAGAAAATTCAGGATTTTGAAAATCACGAATTTATGAAAAATTTCAAACTGAGAAAATTTAAAAATTTAAAATCTGTAAAAAATCTGCAAAAAATCTTAATAATTGTTGCCTAAATATATATTTTTTGATAAAACTTAACATAATTCAATTTGTAATTATTAAATGGAAATGTAAGTATTTATATTAAACTTTCAGTGGTGCCAAGTGATAGGTGCCAAGTCCTTTTAATGAAGACTTGACAGTACTATTTAAAAACTTTATGAGAACAACATTACTTATTTTATAGAATAGATGATTAAACATAACCCAATTACAGCATTACCAATTTAATATTCAGAATGATAGCATTTTAAAAGATTCCAATGAAACACATAGATATTTTAATATTGTGAAGGGAAGTGCATTTATTTCACGTTAACAAGGATTGGTGTATTAATAAAATAATCGGCTCACGAATTTTGCTGGAAAGTTGTTATTCTAATGCCTTAATGAATATTTAAATTCTCTTACTTACGCACAATTTGTCGAAACTTGAAAATATTTTTAATTTGAATTTCTAATAAATATTTTAAAATGAAAGTTAGAATAACAAGAAATAATGTAATTGTTTCAGAATTACAGTTTCCTAAGGAAATTCTCTCTTTTAAATCAATAATATAAAGCACTGTAAAATATCAGGAAAATTATTATGTTAGTCCAATCTTTGAAACTAAGTTTTTTTAAATAATTATACGTTTCGAAGTCTTCGGAATTCGGAAGTCAAGTTTTCAGTGATTGGTCTATATGTCTTCTATCACCACAACACACACACACACACACACACACAAATATATTGTCTAAATTATGTGCTTTAAATCTGTATCATATAATGCTATTACTTCAAAATTTTTACTACGATAGGACAAATAATTCGTATACAGGAATATATAAAAATATTGAAATGCATGCATTACAACTATGTTCAGAAATTTCTGGTTGGTAGATTTTAACACTTTTAAATTTGTCCTAAACATAATAAAATTAATTAAATATTTTATAAAACACGTTTTTTTTTTTTTTTTTTTTTTTTTTTATAGAATATAGTATGAAAAGCATTCACCATTCAGTTATAGAATCAAACAAAGAATTTAGATATAATAAGGGTTATAGTGGGAATTTCTTCGTAATATCTAAACGTTTTAGAATCGGGAAACAACATTGCTTATTATATAGAATAAATATGATGAATCATAACCGAATTACAGTAATAATTGGAATGATAACATTTCTAAAAATTCCTATGAAACGTATTTATCGAAATTTTAATACTCTGAAGTGAAGTACATTTATTTCACGTAAATAAGTATTGCTGTATTAATAAAATAATCGGCTCACGAAGTTCGTAGAAATTTGTTATTCTACGGATTAATTAATATTTAAATCCTTTAAATTACAAAATGATTTCCACGTTATCTTGATAATAGCTAAAATTTAAAATTATAATTAATATTTTAAACTGAATGTTACAATTTCGAGGAATTTGTTAATTGTTTTAGAGTTACTTTTTTTTTTTTTAAATAGATATATTTAAAAAAAAGTCTGTACTATAAAACACTGTACTGAAAAGTGTCAGAGAAAATATTATTTTTGTCGAAGATTTGAAACTCAATTTTTTCTATAATTACACGCTTTGATATCTTCAGAATTCAAAAATCAAGTTCTTAGTGGCTGGACTAAATGTCTGTTTTCAACATAGTTTAAAAAAAAAAATATATTGGCAGAAAGTTTAGATTCAATTCACTAATTCTGTATCATATGATGCTATTATTTCACAATTTTTACTGAGATCGGAAAAATGTTTCGTGTACAAGGACATACAAAAATACTCTGGTATATTTTAACATCGTTAGATTTCCACTAAACATAATGAAATTAACATAATATGCGTAAAAATGTGTTTCTTATGTAATATGATACGAAAAGTTTCCACCATAAGTGTGTTTACGGAGTATTACATAAAATTCGGTTATATTAGAGGGTATAGTCGGAAGTCGCTCGAAGTACATATCAAGTTATATTATTCGTTTTTCTTATCGTGACCAATTTAATTACATTATATAGTACGCAAATAATTTATATACATTAAACCTGACTACTCAAAATTGTGTAAGTATAAGATAACCTCGTTGAATAGAATTTGGGATATAGTGAACATTTACAGCATTCTCAACTGAGCCCTTATTTAATTAATGTTAATTTAAACGCTCATAGTGAACCGATCACAAAATAAAAGTCCTCTTAGAGTGAACTGAAATGTATCTTTTGCATATTTTTTTCTTTAAAAGTAAATATAAATAAAAAATATAGAAATACAGCATGCATTGAATCAAGGCGTTTTTACTCACAGTCTTAAGTTTTACTATAGGAAACAGATTATTAGGAAAATTTTGGAGATTTATGAAAATAAATAACACGCACCAGTGAGTTGGAAGTTTGATGCGGTCTATATATATATATGTATGTATATATATATATATATATATATATATATATATATATATATATATATATATATATATATATATATATATATAAACTAGTCCTATTTTCATGGTATGTAAAAACGAACACGAATATACTTGTTAATTAAATTTCTTCTGTTATAGATTTTGAGTGTTTTTTTTTTAAGGAAATAATAATTTATTCGTAAATTAGTATGCACAGTCGGAAGTGCACAGAAGTGTCCGAACACTAGCAAAAATTTCTAGGTAAAAAAAGTACACTTCATACGGTTCTGTTAAATAATTAGGAATTTTTGCTAGTGTTCGGAAACTTTTGTTACCGTCTGTATTATCGCAGTTAATATTTCTAACAAAATCTCCATAATTTTTTTTGAAGTTATCAATGTTGTATTGAACCTCCGGTTATAGTAAAATTCCTATTATGTTTATAGACCATTCAGAACGACGGGATTCGACTGTACTTATTATTTATTTATTTATTATTATTATTATTATTTATCTAATTAATATAACTACTTTATTAAATTATGCCATATATAAGAAAATTAATACAAAAGTTTTCTTTTCCATAGCCGAGTTTAAATAAGAGTGTATACCTGTTAACAGAAATGTCTCCTATAATAGTATATAGTAAAAGAAAATAGCTTGAGTGCTACACCTACTCAAAATAGTGAAATATTTTTGATTTATTTAATTTGCTTAATGTAAAACTACTTTAGTGGCAAAACATTACCTTCATTTCCTCTTTCAAATCCAGAAATTGACTTATAATGATAGGTTTAAAACAATATAACAGTTTTTTAGGAATGAACCCCTATTTTTATCATTTTTCGGTGATTTTATGGTTATAAATTTGATTTTTAGGACGGGGGGAGGGATTATTTTAACAGTTAAATACCTTCTGAGGTGCTACAGAGTTGGAAAATTCTAAAACATGGACATTTGCGACAAGGTAAAAATTTTGGAGGGGTAGGTAAAAAATGAAAGTTATGCCACTGAAATTATGCATTGCACATTTATATATTTTTTAATCTGTTATAAATGCTATTTTTTAAATTTTATATATTTTTTGGTTTTAGGTGTTAAATTAATTATTTTTCATTCTTCAAATCAAATTCATGGTCATAAAATTATCGACCAGGGAAAGAAATTGAGGGAGGATGTGGTATATCTAGAAAACTGTGTGTGACTGGGCAAAATGTGAGTCATATTCGGATTAAGGAGGTCATTTTACATAAGAATCAGCAAGAATGGTATCAGATCTCGAGTTTTTTTTTTTTTTTTCAGAGCAGTGTGATTTAACCAAAGCTGCAGAAATATTTTGGTCATACAGAGATAAAAAGACGGACAGACAAAATGACATTTTCTAAAAGAAATGTTCAAATCATATTCAAGAATCCTCAAAACGTTTCATTTCAAAAAAAAAAAAAAAAAAAAAAAAAAAAAAATGGAAATAATTTTTTTTTCTTTTACAAATCCGATACATCCTCATATGCATACAGAAGCAAATAACAGACATGCAAAAATATATACCGATTTTTACTTTTATACACTATAAAACATTGAAAGAAAACCCATTTTTTGAGTTTCTTAATTATTAAAAAAAAAATTTTTTTGTTTTATTTATGTCACTTATATATATTGAATACAAATATAAATAAAATATTAAAACAAAAATTTTATGCGATATACATCTTGAAAAGTTCTTTCTAACCGTACTTATTCATGATTTTAGTTTTTTTGTAAAGTTTTAGTGAGTTTAATTATTACGAAATAATAGATATTTCGTAAGGCAAGTTTTCATACCACATAAAAATATTTTACTGTATTCTTTAACCTGCAGCTTTCTCTCTTTGTACTGGTAAAAAGCAAATAATATCGGATATAGATCATATTCTCGAGTTTCACATGTTTAGATTTGGATAATTCAGAAAAAATAAGGATTTTTATTTTTTAAAATCTCCATTTCATGAAAGGTTTATGCAAGTTATTCAAAAGTAAGATTGTATTTCGGAAAATATGAATACATTTATATGCTATATTTTCCATGAATAACATTAGAGAGGATATATTTCGGTCACATTTAAACTTTTGAAATCCGAAGATATCGATTGTTAGTTCTTTTTATTTTAGTTTCTTTTTTGCAAAATATGATTTTGTGACGAATACTGAAATTTGAAAGGTTTTTGAAAAATGAAATAATTATTAACTGAATCACGAAATAAATATATAGTATATATTCTACAGATATATTCAATTCATATTTATACTAGTATAAATTGTTGAAATATTTTAAAAATTAAAATGAATAAAAACTAAATTTAATAATCTGGTGTGTCCCTCAAAAGACTTTCTCTTACCCTGAAATTTAATACTATAACTACAGATTGGAGAATAACACGTTGATCGCCGCTCAAATTCTTAAAATCCATTAAAGTTTCATAATGATTCCTCCTGTAATAAATAAAAATTAAGCAAATTTTTAATAAATTTTCAATCTTTAAATGTAATATTTTTAGTTTTTATATCCTAATTTATATCCGCCACCGAGGGTTGACACTGTCAGCCACCGATGGCTGACACGGCGCTTAACGTTTTAATTTTTTATTGGTACTGCTTTTAATTTCGGGGTAAAACTTTCACTGAAATGTTTGAAGTATAACATGTCCTGCACACTCCTAAAGTTTCAAGAGGATTCCTTCAGTACTTAGAGATATATGACAAAATGTCTATAATCTAGAATGACTGAAATGACGCTCAACGTGTTAAGGAATAAGATAACGAGTACTGTTATGCAAACCTATGTTAAAACAATTAAAATCAGGCTTCGGAGCAGCTTTATTTGTTATTTGACAAGTGATTCTGTTGTCAGCATATCTCAAGAAAAAATAGTAGCAGAAAGTCCAAACTTAGTATTCTAAATGTGTACGATAAGGGAATGCTACACTAAGGTTTTCGTTGAGATGAAGCAAATGGTTCGTGTACACCCAAGATAATTCAAATACATTACGTCTATGGGGGAAATTGCAGGGAAGTAGAGTTTAACATCTATAGACTGCACTAAACCAAATAAAATTATTACATATTTTTTATATGCATAAAAACATGTCTCATGTAGAATATGGTAGGGAAATTCCTCACTGTTCATTTACAGGGCTACACAAAAGAACTAGATTATAGTAAGACAATAGTTGAAAATTGATGGAAATGTATTTCAGGTTGTGCAGTGTATCATTGCTATAGGATTATATTTAGGTGCACTATGTGGTCTGCACATAAACTTTAAATGATATATACAGGGTGCATATATTTAAGCAATAACTTTCTTTTATATTGTTAGTGGAAGTTCGTTACTACAATATTTTACCATGTCCAGGGAAGCTACTCAGGTATTGAAATGAATTTTTCATACACATATGATAAATAATGTATGTTTTTAAACTAAACATTCATCGCTTGTTTTTTGTGTATTTACATGCTTTGAGTGAGGTTTCCTGATTACCAAAGTCAAGTTTTTTAAAGTTTGATTATTGCCTGTGTCTCTTAGAGTATCTTAAAAACGAATAATTTCAGGTGATTAAAAAATTGTATTTTCAAATTAATGTAAATTTGTTGCTGGAAAAGTTTGATCAAGATTGGTAAAACTCAAGGAATGTTGTCAGTATAATTTTAAATGAACTTTTAATTTTAATAACAGATTTAAATTCTATATAAATGTAGGTGCAGTAATGAAACAGAAGGTTGAGGGGGGAGGTAGCCCCTCACACAGAACTAATTATCACATAAAACTCTTTCGAAGCCTAATTTGAATAGTTTTAACATAGGTTTGCAAAACAGTACTCGTTGTCTTACCTCTTAATTTCCAACCCGTATTTATGGTATTAAATTTCAGGGTAAGAGAAAGTCGTGTGAGTGACACACCAGATTATTTTTTTTTTGTCAACTAAATAAGGAAAGAAATAGACGATCAACTAATTTTTTGCATTTGAGTAAATTAGGCAAATCATAACTACTAAAAGCGTATATATAATGTGTACTTGATTTTAACACACTTTCCGACCGCTGACGTAGATTCACGTCGTTTGAAAATCTGTAACTCCGCTAGTGGGTGTTTCTTTTTAATTTGTATGTCATTCATTTCTTAAGAATACACACAATATTGATATTTCTACAACCAATATGCTATGGATACAAATATTTTTATTAGAAAGAGTATAATTATGATGTGTATCCATTTGTAATATAAATCTGAATATAGAAATTTTTTTTTCTGAAATATTATTACTGGAGAGAATTACGCCCACAAGCGGACCTTAGTGTCAAAAAGACAAAAATATGCGGTCGCGAAAGTGTTAATGTAAAAATGCAATCTTAATATATATAAATCTCGTGTCACAATGTTTGTCCTCAATGGACTCCTAAACCACTTAACCGATTATAATAAAATTCGCACACCATGTGCAGTTCGATCCAACTTGAGAGATAGGATAGTTTAAATCTCAAATTATAGTCGCAATTTTAATTTATTGCTAATTATCTGTATATATATATAAATTACGTGTCACGATGTTTGTCCGGGGTAAACTCCTAAACTAAGGAACCGATTTTAATGAAATTTTGCACACTGTGTGCAGTTTGGTCCAACTTGAGAGATAGGATAGTTTTTATCTCAATTTATTGTCACAATATTGTTTTATTGCAATTATTTGTTAATTATCGACCTTTATTAAAGTTGCTCCAAAATATCTGTGAGTTCCATTAATTTAATTGTTGCCAAAAAAAATAAAATAAAAATAAAAAAAATACGAGTTCATTTTCTTTCGACATAAAAATAAATACATTTAATCAAACGTGAACTTTAAAAAATTATAAAAAGTTAAATTATGCATCTCACGAAAATTGACGTCATAATCAATTTAAAGATTTTATACACATTGATAAAGTGCTAATGTAGTTCTATCATAGATATAGTAATATATATAGATCTCTCATCCCCATGTTATCGTACAAAGATTTTTGATGCCGAAAAAAAAAAAAAAATAAATAAATAAAAGCTTTGGAAACAGCCATTAAGTGGTATTGAAAAAAAAAAAAAAAAGAAAAGAAAAGAAAGAAAGAAATATGAATTTGAAACTGTAACTGGAGTCTTCCATTCCCCTTTAGCAAATAAATTATTCATAAATTTTATTTGCTAAAATATTAGTATGTATTCCCGTGTGTATTCACTCGGGGAAAGACGGCCATATTTTGGTAAAAACGTCGTCTTTTCCCAAATGAAAAGGAATAACTTTTTTCTCCCCAATGATCACTCTATTCTATATATGCTATACTATACGCAAGCGAAGTGTGACTCACTGACCGTCTGTGCAGCCAAGAAAAAGATTTCCTATGTTAATTGCCCACTGGATTTTTTGTAAGAAATTATTAAAAATCGAGGAAATTTATTTCCCGATTTTAAACCTTATATTTGGGTATAGATATGTATTAGTTATCGCGGGTGTTAGATTGAATTATTTTGCTGTCAAATTGACAAAATTTTAATTTTAAATTTCAAAACTCTGTCGCCCTTGGCTTTTATTATTATTATTATTATTATTTGGCGATCAAAAGCGTAACACGAAAAAAAAATAACCATGTTAAAATAACCATGATTTTTGAAAGGAATTAAATATTTTCGCCAGATAATTTGGCGATATTCTTTTTTTTTCGCCAAGGATGACAGAAATGAAATCTATGCCGCTGCAAAATATTAGTATCTTACATCAGATATTTTATTTAGACATTTGAAAACAAATTTGACTTCAAAATATGATAGAATATTTATCATTTTCCTTTTAATTAGTATATTATTAGTATATTAAACTTTAAAAGCATAGTATATAAAAAGTTTTTTTTTTTTTTTTTTTTTTTTTTTTTATCTTATAATTATTCCTATCTTAATCCTCAATGTTTCCCATCTTTATTAACTTGAATTTACTATTAAAATTTTAACATACTCAAAAACTTCTCATCACTTCGTTAAAATACACTAAACTTTTCCAAAATCTTTTTCTATTTAAAATGATACATGTATTTACTTTAAATGTCCAATATTTCATAAGATTTCCAATTTTAAAGTTTTAAAATATTTATCAAATTTACTTATTTTTCTGGTTTAGCCTTATTGTTTTCCTTTTTATAACTACAGCTGTTGCCCTCTTTAAAATATTTAAAATGATGAGGTCATTTAATAGTAAAATTATCCATTATAGCATATATTATATTTCACTCCTCCATAAAAATTGATTTTAAAATCGTCTGTTTCTTTTATACTTTTATTTTAATAGAATTTTAATAGAATTTAATTTATATATTAGTCATTTTAGCAATTTTATCCAAAGTAGCAATAGAAATAATATATATCACTTCTCCATTAAAATTTATAGGACCCTACAATAAAATTAATATGTGCTTAATATCAACACTACGAAAATTTTTATCAATCGCTTCCAAATTTTGACATAAGTTTCAAATCTCAACCCTGTGGGTTTTTACATCGGCTACAACGTTTTCGTCTTTGTTCGTAAATAATAATTTGACTGTACTAAATAGTTTACAGTATAATTCAACGTATAACTTAGTCACAGCAACGCGTGGCTGGGTCTGCTAGTAGAATTATAAAAAGAGAGTATCAGGTAATGATTACAGGGAAACATTGATTGTAATATTCATAGTTTATACTTTGTAGCCTCCCCTTTTCTAAGTCAGAAATTAAAACAATAAGAGACGGTAGATATTTTTCTTGTGCAAGTTTGTTAAAAATCAAACTTTTCATTTTTACCGTAGATTTTTTAAAGATTATTCAAATAAATTTTCACAAGAAAATTTTTACCTTACAAAGTTAACTGTGCAAAGTTGGTTATGTACAGTACGTTGTAATTGTACATGAAATATAATTCTGTTATGAATTGCCACAAAAATATTTTGATTTAATGCGATTTGAATATTTTCAGCCTCAGAGTTCATGTTGTCATAGACTATTCATTTATTCACATTTAATAATATGTTTTCCGATTTATATATTTAAAAATCATTTTAAATCAAGAAAACTATAAATTAAATGGAAATTTATAATCTTAATTGAGAAACAACAAAATTTTATTCAGTGTGTCTTTAATATTACGCTACGGTTACCCTTTTCCGTAAAGAGTTATCTTTAAATGAGGAGCAAACATTCAAACCGTGTTTTCTCCTTCGAATACAATTTTTCAGAAAACACAAAAAACTGATAAATTAAAAAATAACCCTTCTTAGACCCTAATATCATTTATTTAGTTGTATTACTGGTTACTAGGAAGATCTGTAGGCATACTTTACCTAATAAACTTAGAGTTAATTAGAAAAATGCATTTGAAATTTGGAGAAAGCGTGTTTTGACCGAAACACAGAGGAGAAAACATGTTTTGAATGTTTCCAATGTGGACAAAACATTTTTTGAATGAAAAAACATATAACTCGCATATTGATGAAATAACATTTTTAATGTAATAAAACTAATTAACAGAACAGACTTTGTTATGTAATTATAAAATTAAATTAAATATTTACACGTGAAAAATCATACTGCAAATTGTAAGGAAGAACTAATATTTTCAAGCCAATTTAAAATTTAAACTTTTAAACCAATATCTTCACTTATGCAATTACATGCTTCCTCTGTTTCTTCATATTCTACATGAAAGTTATTAGTAATGATATCTTTATACCATTTAAATTCAGGCTGATTTTTCCACTCTTCACCATACATCAATTTTAAAAGTTTGTCTACGTCATTTTTCTTTTCAAGTGATATTCCATAACTCAGAGGAAGACATTGTAAGACAACATTTCGTATAATAGCAGAATTAATCCCCTTCCTAAAAAGTTTTGTTCCAGATTGTTCTTTTATACCTTCGAATTTATAGTTTTTGAATCCTTTGACCATCACACTTTCTCCATTTTTTTTCTAAAACTATTCTTTTCAGTTCTGATATGTATGGTAAACTTTTGAAATAGCTCTAAGTAATTTCGTATTATAAAGTTTCCAATCAATCCCCAATATTTTTACCTTACCAACTGCCTGATACAGTTCATAGTATTTTTCCTTTGATGTTATTGTTACGATTTGATGTTATTGTAGAACTAACGAAATAAACAAACATAAAAAGCTGGTACAGGTACGAGTCACGCGACCAGAAAGAAAAAGTCCTGACTGGTCGGCTGGAGAAATCACAGTTTGACTGAAAGCAGGCTCTGGAGGAAACACTGTTTGATTGAAACCTCAACTTTCTAAGAGCGTTTATAATGTGATAAAAAATTTTTTGGTTTAAAATAATAGTATAGTTTTGTGCTATTTAATGTTGAGTTCACAGAAAAATCCCTAACTCACTTTTTTTTATTTTTGGAGAAAACACGGTTTGAATGTTTGCTCCTCAAATAGTTCTATTGTATCTATATCTTCAGTTTGCGCACACTTGTGAAATATGCAGTGTAATAATGTAGGGCCAATTTCGAATTGTTCTCCTTATTCTCCTAAAAGTTTCTCAGCAGCCATTTTTATTATCAGTTGGATAGTATTTTAATATCAATATGTCAAGTCCGATTAGATTAAAGCTTTGAAGTTTGAGAATAACTTTGTTCTTAATATAAAGTAATATTTAACTATAACTTTTTATAATCTCGATAAAATGATAATTTAGATTTTCAGTTGATGCTTATAGATTATAAATTTTAAGCAGGTAATAGGGTTTGAAGAACTTTCAAAAACGTAGCTAAATTTTTACATACTTTTTTAAAATTTAAATATATATATGTGTTAAATAAGATATGTGATACAACATTTTCTACTTTACCCTAGAAAGTTTTGGAAAGCACATTAGAGTTTAAAGCAGATTCATTAAAAAATGTAGCTAAATTTTAAAAAGCCTTTTGATCTAAAAATAAAAAAATAAAAAAATAAATGAACATTTTATTGTAGCTTTATTTCATCCTAAGTTTTCAATAAATCTCTTCATCTTCAAAGAACTTTTATCACTACATATTGTGATAAATAAGAAATGTGATAAAACTGTTGCTACCTAACTTCAGAAAGTTTCGGAAAGAATATTGAAGTCATACTGATATGATTATTTATGTAGCAATATTTAACTATTTATGTTATTACAAAAAAAAAAAAAAAAAAAAAAAAAATCTGGATTGACTCTACACGATTTTCCTAACATTGAGTAATTACGTTTTGCTGATAAAGTAAAGTAACAGGAGTTGTTAAATAAAAAAGAGAGAGAAAATTATAACAGGGTGTTTGAGTATCTTTCTCCATATAGTACACGATGTTTAATTTAACGCTATTGTACTTTGAGCCCATAGATAATAATGATAAAGAATTTTTCTTTGTGTCCCTGTAAAAACCTATAAAATTCACTAAAATGCTTATAGTTAGTGAAACAGCGACTTATAATATTTATATAAATTTTCGGCTCTATCGGATAAGGCATTTAGATGCTATCACACTTTAAAGTTTAAGCTCATATGCCACAAATATAAACAAATTTGCATTGTGTCCATGTAAAAAGAACCATAAGTGATAGATTTTCTAAAGTTCACAAAGTTCGTGTGACGATGATCTATAACATGAATATAAATTTTCAGTTCATTTGAATGAGGCGTTTAGTCGCTGCCGTACTTTAAATAATTTGAGCCTAGGGGCCATAATAATAAACAGTTTTTATTTGTATCCCTGTAAAAATCTGTAAGTGCTAAAGTCACCAAAATCTATACAGTTTGCGTTATGGTGACCTTAAATGTACATATAAATTTTCATTTGGAACGGAGAAGGCATTTAGATGCTATTGCACTTTAAATAATTTCACCCCATATACCATAATGAAACAGAATTATTTGTTGTGTACCTCTAAAAAAAAAAAAAAAAAAAAAAAAAAAAAAAAAACTGTGAGTGCTAGATTCACCAAAGCCTACACAGATCGTGAAATTATGACCTTTAATATGTGCATAAATGTTTTACTGAATTGAATAAAGCGTTTAGAGGCTATCTCACTTTTAAAAATTTGGTTCCGTAAGCCATAATGATAAAGAATTTTTCTTTGTGTCCCTGTAAAAAAAAAAAAAAAAAAAAAAAAAAAAAAAAAACTATAAGTGCTTGATTTACCACAATCAATATACAGTTCGTGCAAAGTGATCAATAACAATAAGTTTTTTGCTCAGTTTAATAAGGCGTTTAGACGCTATCGCACTTGTAAAAATTTGGCCGTATAGTCATAATGACAGATAATTCTTTTTGGTGTCCCTGTAAAAAATATATAAGTGCTAGATTCATCAAAATCAATAAGGTTCGTGCTACGGTGACTTACAACATACATACCAACTTTCATCTCATTCGAGCAAAGCGTTTAGACGCTAGCGTGTTCACTCTCACACACACACACATGCATACATCCTCGTAAAAATAGTAAAAACGGACTCAGGTAACCTCAAAACGTATAGAAACATCAAAATCTCAAATTCGGATTTTTGACATGATTACAATACTTTCCTTACATACCATGTACGGAAAGTAAAAATTTGCTGTTAATTAAAAAATATGTATAATATCTCAAGATACATTGTATAAAAAATATAATCCAAAGCAAAATTTTTATGTTAACTGGAGGTGTTGTGGAATTAAATCCGATTAATTACAGAAGGATCCCTGGTGAAAAGTCTTTCATGCATATCTTTCTAAGGGGTTCTAACCCGTATCCATACCAGCTTCGAAATAAAACACGAAATGTTCCGAATAGCTTTTCCGATAAGCGTGATGTGGTTCAGATAAAGGGTATTTCCATTTTGCAATACTTGTACACCAGCGTTCTATGATGCTTTTTGTTTCTTTGTTTGTTTGTTTTCTCCCCCCCCCTTTTTTTTTTCATTTTGATGTATTTTTGGACATTTTGGTAGCATTATTTCCTAATTGTTTTAAGTTTAAACTTTCTTTTTATAACCGATTTTCTCTAATTGTATTTATTTATATCTTTCGGTTTTTTAGTTTCAGTAATTTATCTATTTTGAAATAACAGATTGGAAGGTAAACTTTTATATCACATAAAATTATTTAACTTTATTTTTTAATTGGTTCCATTCTCCATCTCTCTGAAATAAATCATATTCTCGAGTTTCAAATGTTTAGATTTCAATAATTCAGAAAAATAAGGATTCTTAAAAAAAAAAAAAAAAAATCTCCATTTCACGAAATTGTATTTCGAAAAATCTGAATATATTTATTTACATTAATAACATTACAGAGGATACATTGCTAATTATTTTTGTTTTTGTTTCTCTTCTAAAAATTTTACTTTTTTGACAGACACTGAGATTTTAAATGTTTTTAATTATTGAAATAATTATTTTTTGAAAAGTAAAATCACAAACAGGAAATGAAAATTCCTTAAATATATTTATCAAATCCATATTTATACTTGTATAATTTGATAAATATGTTAAATGAAGTGAATAAAAAGTAATTTCAAAAGAATTTTCAATATTATTGAAAGAGAAATTATAAAATTTACTACAAAATATGTAAATACCCTTGAGCAATAACTAAGGGAATTTTAAGTGTAAAGAATTAATAATTAATTATAAAAAATGTTGACAAATTAATTAAATAATAGTTAATATACTTTAAGTGGTTTCATTCAGTTTTTATTGTAATATATCGTTTTTCAACCGAAATTTATTTTAAAATGTTCTTTTAAGGTTTAACTGTAGTTTATTAAAAGAGACCTTGAAAGGTTTTTTAAAAAGTTTTTTTTTCAAATCTCTGATTATTTAATGCATAAATTTGATGTTTTTTTATTACTTACATATACAAAGTAAAGGGAACTATAGTAATCGTGAAATGGGTTTCATATATCGCATAGCTCAAAAACAGAAAATCGTAGAATGTTGCAAATTTAAATTCGTATCTGTCATGATGTATAGTTGTTACACCTGCAACATTGGTCTTAATACGAGCTTCTGATTTAGAAATAAATACGATTTTACACGATTTTTGTGACGTCTGTATGTAAGTACGTGTATGTATTCCGCATAACTTAAAAAGTATTGAACGCAAAACGTTGTAAATTGGTATATAGGTTTGTTATAACATCTAGTTGTGCACCTTCCTTTTTGGTATTACTGTGACTTTCCGTATTGGAGGTACATACGAACATTATATTTATAATGACAAAAAATACAAAGGTTTTGGCAATTATTAAATGCAGAGCTACCAACATTTCTAGCTTTGAAATCAGAATTGACAACAGTATTTTAAAATGGAGTATGTTATATATATTTTCAACGATTAATATTACCGAAAACAACGATAAATTTTTTCCGGTTAGAAGTCTAAATTGAAAAACGGGAGACTTGGCATCTATGTTATATGTGACCTACCATAATAGAGATTTCAAAACAAGTTAATGATAGAGACTGTAATGATATTGCTATGAAAGTTGCAGACGTTTTTGCGTGGAGTTAAGTTATTCTTGAAGATATAAGCCGATTGTAGTCGACGAATGCATTTTATTTAATGAATATTCAGCCTGTAGATAGAGCCCGTAATGATATTGTTATGAATGTTATCAACATTTTTGTGTGTAGAAAGTAATTTTTTAAGACGGTAGCAGATTCTAGTCGACGAATGCACTTTATTTAATGAATATTCAACCCGTAATGATATTTGTATAAAAGTTTTTGACATTTTTGCGTGTAAAAATTACGTAAGCGGCTCTAGTCGATGAATGCATTATATTCATTGATTATTCAGCTCGTTAGATAGAGCCTGTAATGATATTGTTATGAACGTGTCATTTTTGCGTGGAAAAAGTAATTCTTAGATATATACAATGCAGGTTTTAGTCAACCAATGCAAATTATTTAATGGATATTCAGCCCGTAGGTATCGCCCGTAATGAACTTGACTTTCCGACGCTTTCGCGTGTAGAAAGTAATTCTTAAGAACATAAGCAGAATCTGGTCGACGAATGCACTGGATTTAATTAATATTCAGCGAGTAGATAGAGCGTGTAATGGTATTGTTATGAAAGTTGTCGATATTTTTGCGTGCAAAAAATAATTCTTAAAGACATAAGTAGGTTCTAATCGAAGAATGAATTTTACTTAATTAATATTCAGCCCGCAATGATATTGTTATGAAAGTTATCTAAATTTTTGCTTTTAGAAAGCAATTCTTAAAACATAAGAAGGTTCTAGTCGATGAATTAATTTTATTTAATGAATATTCAGCCTGTAGATAGAGCCCGGATGATATATGTTATGAAAGTTATCTACATTTTTGCGTGTAGAAAGTAAACTTAAAGACATAAGCAGGTTCTGGTATTGAATATATTTTATTTAATGAATATTCAGGGAACAGTTTAATAAAACACTTTTTTTGTGCTATAAAAATTAATAATCAATGAATATTCTCGAAACAATCCAGTGAAACGTCATCCTTACTACAGAGATAAAATAAACATTGTTAATTACACTACAGAGCAGAAATTTTGCAAAATTAGGAACAACCAAAAATTTCGAAGTCTGAATGAAATTTGAAATCATCAAGAGTATTGTCACAATGGTTTATAGAACCCTCGAGGTAATGATTCATTCGTTTCTGCATTCAAAGTAATGATTCGTTAGTTTCTGCATTCGAAGTAAGGATTCATCAATTTCTGAGTTACAAACTAAAGAATCATTAAATAATGCTTTAGAACTCGACTTCTATTGAAGTTAGAGTTTCCAGTCTTTGGTGCCACTTTTCACACCATTTGAATGCCTAATTTGACGTTGAATTTGAGCCCACCCTCATTAAAAAAAAAAAAAAAAAAAAAAAAAAAAAACTACCATTTGTTTCGTTTTTTACAGGAATACCTTATAGAAAGTAGCACGTAAAGATGTAGGCAAGTTTTAATCTACAGTGACCAATAATCACTCTTTTTTTTTAATATATATATAGTCTTGGTAGTCACTTATAGAATTTTTAAAGAATTTGGTTCAGCGCTGTAAGTCAGCGAAAATTTCCAGAAAATTACAGATCCCTGTTCTTGTTGAAGTTAGAGCTTCCAAACGTTGACAACCCTGAACTACAAATTTTCACCAAATTTGGTCGCTAAATCGCCATATTCGGTGCCAAACCACCAAAATCGATGCCAAGACGAAAATTTGCGTTGGCTACAAACTTGGCGGCTTGGTGAGATTAAAGATCAGATTTGACGGCAAATATTGTTTCAGGATAGCCAGATCAGTAAACCTTTTCGAAATTTTAACAGAATTAATTGTTTCGATAAAATATATCGGTTCTTGTCGCTAATTTTTGCCAAAGAGAACAAAAGTAGGCCATCTTTACTCGAATGCACTCGTTGTTGCGATACCCTTTAGAGGGTTCTACACAAATGAAATCGTATACTGACAAATCAGGTGACCTGTGTGGCCAGCTAGGGCCGAGACAAGACTGACCTCTGCAAACAATTCTGTTAGGAGTAAAGACAGTGTAAATGTGATCCATGGTTCCGCGGGCTATATGGACAATTGCTCCGTCCTGTTAGAAGTAATTGTAGGTCATTTCCTCCTCAGTTAATGCTGCCACAAATGGATTAAAAATGTTGGAAATGTAACGCTCCGAATTCCGGGCCACTTTTATTTGTACATATGCCCTGTACATATTCTAACTTGACTGAAAGGAAAAAAAAAAAACATCATGGAACTGTTTTTTAGTGTGCAAAATAAATTGAAAAAATGTATTAGGTAACTGTTACAAGTATATTATCAGTCCCCATTCAAATATGTAAAATTAATTAATTTCCTGAAAATGTGTTATTGTATAGTTTCATTCTTCATTAAAGAATAATTTGAGACTTTGCATTGTATTTTTAAATTCTATTTATGATTACAATTTTATGATTACAAGCTAATAATGATAACTTAATAAGACTCTCGCTGTTTTTCCTTAGGTGTCGGAACGAAACTTTTCTGGAAAAATGTTTCTATAAATTTTGATGAACAGTGGAAAAGATTCTTTTGTTGAATTTTCTTATGTTTTAAAAGAAAGTAGTAACTAATTTAGATAAAAAAGTTTAGACCAAATCCTCGAATTAATCAAATTATATCTGAGGTAAGTTTTCAGGAGGCGAATATACCTAGAACTTTTGATATAGTTGGTGTCTGCATATTCTATATTTAATTTCTTTCCCTTTTTTTATTTCAAAATATATTTATATATTCAATCATAAGCCTATTTCATACAGATAAAAGCGGTTACAGTCATATAAAATCATCAGTAAATTAACTTACAAAGTTGTATAAAGTCTCGAGTTTGTAAAACTTGTAAGTTTTTAAATGTTTTTATAAGATGCGTATAAGCAATAAATCTGTTACGAAATTGTCACCAAAACCTTCTGATTAAAACGGTGTTTGAATACTTTTTGTTTTCTTCGTTCTATGTTTCATGTATTATGCATTTATCAACATTTAAAAAATATTTTTCCATTTACATCATTAATAATACATTTTATATAAAGATAACTATGAATGAAATGTAAATTTATATTCTTAATTGACAAACGATAAAATTTTATCCAGTGTATCTTTAATAGCGCACTACGTCTATTCTTTTCGATTAAGAGTTATCTTTGAAATAGTTTTATCGCATCTATATCTTTAGTTTGAGCATATTTGTGAAATATGCAGTATAATAATGCAGGGGGAATTCCGAATTCTTCTCTTTAGTCTCAAGAAAGTTTCTCAGCTGCCATTTTTACTATCGATAGGAGAGTATTTTAATATGAATGTGTCAAGTCAGATTAGATTAAAGGTTTGAAGTTTGAGAATAACTTTCTGTCTAATATAAAGTTATATTTAACTATATCTTCCCATAATCACTATGTAGTGATAAGTAGATTTTCAGTAGACTTTTTTTTTAGATTATAAATTTTGAGCAGGTAATGAAGTTTGAAGAAGATAGTTTGAAAAAATATCTAAATTATTTATAAGTCTTTTTGTTCTAAATTAAAAATAATTCTTAACAATTTTAATACGCTTCGTTTTATTTTATTCAAAATTTTTAATATAGCTCTCTTCATCTTCAGAAACGTTTTATCACCGCATTTTGTTACAAATAGGAAACATGTACAGCAGTTATCTAACTCCAGAAAGTGTATTGAAACCATGCTGATTTGTCTCTTTATAAAGATAATAACTATATTTTATTATGAGAATTAAACTGTTTATATTATAACAGCAAATTCGTTGCAATTCTTTTAAAAACTTACATACACTTATGTTTGTGAAAATTGCAACACCATGAAGGGATTATGCAAATTGAACCAAACTTACAAGAAATGTAAAGTGAGGTAAGGCATGCCAATGGTTAGAATTACAAAGCGATTGCGCAAGCGTGGAATGAGAACCGAATCATCAGTCGCTTTTTCCAGAAATATAAAGGACTGTAAAGGCGCGTTGAAATCTTTTATCGAGAGACTCCTCATCCGCATGACTGTGACGGACCGTACAGCTTCCTCTCGTGTGTTAGCACCACGATGGAGCACGACTACAGGTATTTTGTTGTCTAACTCCACGGTTCGTTGCCGTTTGCTGCAGCATGAACTGCATACAGGGGTTCCTCTACACAGGATTTCCCTCTTACTGAATCACAGGCGCCTCCGACTTCAATGCACTCAGCAACACAGCACGTGGTGTGACTACTGGCAACAAATTGTTTTCTCCGATGAGTCTCGCTAGAATCTGGAGTACAATGATTCAAGAGTACGCGTCAGACGTTGCAGATGGAAAGTCTGCTCCCACAGTGTGTTATCCTGCGTCATACTACAAAAACGCCTAGCATCATGGTGTGGAAAGCCATTAGGTATAATTGTCGATCCTATGTAGTGCAAATTGCGGGTAACCTCAACAGTGATGGCTACATAAGGGAAATTTTGGAGCCAGAGGTCCTTCTCATTCTTTGACGCATTCCGGGTGCTGTATTTAAGCAGGATAATGCCCGTGCACATGTTTCTCTGACTACAAAAGCCTTCTCCAGTGCACAACAGGTTTCGCTTCTTCCATGGCCTGCTTATCCCACGGATAAGTTGCCCATCGAGCATGTCTGGGATTTTACGGGTTGGCGACTCGTTCGTACAACTGGTGGGGCGCACAGTAAGATTGAGCTTTGGCGTCAAGTCGAGGTCAATCTGGAATGCCATTCCCCAGGATTACATTCAGAACCTGTATAATTCAATGCCACCAAGTGTACAGGCTCTCGTCGTTCAGCGTGGCGGACACGCAAAGTACTGATTTCAGACATTCTTTTTTTTTTTTTTTTTTTTTTTTTTTTTTTTTTTTTTATCTTGTACATTTGATCGTTTATTTGTACCACTATCAGTAATATGTGGAATAAATTTCATTAATTTCTGACACATCCTTCCTGGTGTTGCAATTTTCACAAACATGAGTGTATAATATCGCATGATCCGCTGTACAATAAATGTCATCCAAAAAATTTTCTATATGTTAAACCGGAATTACTATTGTTAGGACAATGGCTCATTTTCAATATATAAGTATTCATGGTCTGTGGTAAATGCAGTTCACAAAGATCTTTTTAAAGTGTCCCAATTCATATCCATGCGAGTAATGAAGAAATCCACGGAAAGTTCCGAACAGCTAGACCAATGAGCTTCACTTGGGTTCTTAAGAAATATTTCCGTTTTACAGTGCATTTGTAACAATAATATACGATGATGCATTAATTTTTATTTTATTTTATTATTTTTTTAAAATTTAGATGTAATTTTTTACATTTAGAAAACATTGCTTTATTTTTAATGATTTTTTAAAGCTTTAACTTCTATTTTATATGTATATATATATATATATAGTATATATGAATATATATTTGTAAAAATTGAGCTCTGAGCTATATTAAGAATGAAACTTCAAATTCGAATTTGCAAAACTGACATATATTGATGAGAAAATAAAGATTTAAAAATGAAAGTTAAACAAAAAAAAAAAAAAAAAAAAAAAAAAAAAAAATTACTTTGTTTGTGAAGTTGCTTATTCTTAATTTTAAAATCACTCGAGAACATGAGTATCGAGTAAGAATAAAGGTTATTTTGTTATTACTGGCCTTTTGGAAAGTTTTACAATTTATTGAAAAACTATGCGATAGATTGATTTAGTAGATTTCGAATGTATTAACACTGAAAGACAGTCGACGTGACTGTTAATTTTTGAGGTATGATTTTTTAGAAACTCTTCCTGTTGTTGTATTTGGTTTCTATCAAATCTTTGAATATCATTTAGCGATTATTATAGCTTCTGTGCGACTCTATAAAGTTTGTTAGCATTTTCATATAAGTTAAAGTTTTCAGAATCTTTTGAATAAAGTAACAGAAAAGAGAAAAGGTCTCTTTAACACTTTGGCTGGCATGTGTATCGCAAGAGAGTTGCCGCATTTATCTAAAAAAAAAAAAAAAAAAAAAAAAAAAAAAGTATTATATTTTTCTATAGTTTGTTTCTGTTTTAAGTTCTGTTTTATGTTTCTGCTTCTGTTCTATAATTTGTTTCTGTTTGTTTCTGACAACCGGCACTTTTAACTTTCTACAAAATTGTATACGTTTTTTTATTTTTTATTCTGTACATGTACATAACGTTTATTCGCCAAAACATATTTAAAATAATTTGGTGTGTCACTCACAAAAATTTCTCTAACCCTGCATTTCAACACTATAAAGACAGATTGTAGATGAAGACATAAGATCTATAAGATAAGATAATAAAATCCAATCTACATCAAAATTAATATAAAATAGGTTTAGGAACACTTTTATGTGACATGTGATCCTGTGTAAGGTAGGACACCCGCTCCCTCAATCCTCGTTCAATTATAGTAAGTATATTTATTAACCCTACAAGGCACCCAGTTCCATATGTGCAACACCGACTTTAATCGTTCCTATAGCTATAAAACTATTAGTAGCGACATCTCTTGACATCTTGATAGAAGCTACTGACATTTAGCAATGTAGTAATACGAATCTTTACCTAAAGATATCGTTCGTGTTTTTGTTATAGTGCACTCAGTGTGAAATTTGAATGAAAGTGATACGTTAGTCGTTTGTCTGAATTCAAAACTAAAAAAAGAATAGTTATTGAACAGTTTTGACTCGAAAAAAAAATACTGTGTGTTATAACGAAGTGTATATTTTGCAGAGGTAACTTGTTTTTTTTATATTACAATAGTAAACGTATTAGTAAATCATATTTTTATGTATGTTCCACATACGGTAAGTTGAGCTAAAAAGTTGAATTTTTCCGTAAAATATGATTTTATTTTTATTTTTATAAGTTTTCCCTATCTTCTGATCACTAATTACAACCTATATATTTTTGTCGCGCACTAAAAAAAATTGAGCCTTGTAGGGTTAAAAAAAAAAAAAATTTCAAGAAAGTAATTAATTTGCCTTGAAATATGCCAATCTTGATCAAACTTTTCAAGGGGTAATCTCAAACGAACTTCAAAATGACAAATTTGAATTTCCTTCAGTTATTTGTTTCTAAATTATGCTGATAACAGCTATACGTACAGAAGAACCGCTAAATGTTTCACTTTCGTATTCAGATACTTCAAAATATTATATATATATATATATATATATATATATATATATAATGCTTACTGCATTTGTATGAGAAATTAATTTTTCTTTCTGAGCTGTGTTCGTCGATATAAAATGTAGCAAAGGATTTTTGTCAAATAGATTTATTAGAAAAGAACGTTTGAAGTTTTGAGAAGCCTTGTATACTGTCTATAAATTTTATACACATCACATTGTATACTTAAATTTAGTAACTTAAAGTTAGTGACTAAAGTTAAGTTAAGTAACTTAAAGTTAGTAACTCTATGTAAAAAACACATAACTAAAAATAAAATGCAGCAATGTACACTTGCAGCAATTTTCAAGTATATCCAAAATATATCTAACTTTGAACGCAATATCAGTGTATCTATGGGTAGTCCGTTAAGCAAATAATGAGTAAATTCCATATCACAATCTACAAAAAACATGCTTTTATGCATATAAAAATATGTTCATTCCATTTTGCTTAGAGCAGTGTACAGAGATTACACTGCACTTTAAAATCATATTGTTTGAGAATTTGCTAAAATTCTCAAACAATATGATTTTAAAATAATATTTTCGCCTTCCAATAAACTCACCTTTTCTCAGTTAAAAGATCCTATTGATATGCATAATTCTTGGGGCATTTATAGTATTTCCTGTCAGTGTGGTTTATCATATATTGGCCAAACTAAACGCAGTCTTAAATTTCGTCTAAAAGAACATATGAATTACGTCCGCAAACAAGAAACCAATAAATCGGCTATTTCTAAACATTGCTGGGAGAAAAATCATAATTTTAAATTTAATTCAGCTAAAATAATTTGCAGACCTAAATCCATTCATGAACTCGATTTCTTTGAAGCTTTTCATATTTATAAAAATTTTAAAAACCTTGTAAATTGTGATTTCGCTGTTCCCTATTTGTCTGATTGTTGGAAATTTTACATTCAGTCCACATTTCCTTAATTTTTCTACTGTTTACACAGCTACACATTCCTTAATTCCTATTGGCCACACTCCCCACCTCTTCCGTAATCCTATTGGTTGAACTAAATCCGGTCCCTCTCCTATATATACGAGTACTTCTCCAGATTCAGAATTCTTTTTTTGCACTGATGACGGTACGCTTTAGCGAAACAGCTGTATGCACCTCAATAATTTTTCTTTGGCGTTTCTGACGTAGTAGTTTATTCCTGTTTTAATATTCCAACGCCAAGTCTCCTGCTATAATTTAATGGTATAACGTAAATGAGACTGAAAAACAAAATGCTGATAAGGGAAACGTACAATCTTGTTATACTAATCAAAACCGTAATTTGCATACTCAATGATAAATAAATCATCATAAAAATTAAGGAACAAAAAGTTAATCATGTTGCTTTTTGCGATTTTTTTTCTCTTCTTTTCAAATTGATTTAAGGAAATGCATATGCACTGTAAAAAAAATAACTATTACCAGCTGTAAGAAACTCTCTGTGATTGGAGAAAATAATTATTTTCTCCAATCTCAGAGAGTTTCTTGCAGCTGGTAATAGTTATTTTTTACAGTGTATTACTGTATATAAAACTACTAAATTCCATTTTGAAAAACTGCTTTTAGAAAAGAATTATAAATAATTGTAGAAGCCAACTTTTTTTTTTTTTTTTTTTTTTTAATCTATCTGAAGTCTTTAATGAAAATCAGTAAAATTTCAGTGTAATTAGGAGAGATTTAATATTTTTGAAAGCAAATAATAATAATAATAATAAATAAAATAAAATAAAATAAAATAAAATGAACGATGTTTTGGTAATTTGCCTTAATTTATACAAATGATTTAGGTACTATATGCGGATAACGGTAAGCATCAGGTCTAATCCAATTTAACGAAATATATTTTTGAATAATTCAATTAAATAATAATAATAAAATAGGAGTTGCACGCTAACGCTACTTTCTCCTTCTCACAATGTTAGAAATATCGGTAACTTTTGCAGCACAATGTGCTGTCAAAAATTTGTGCCAGCGTAATTTGCTGTTAAACAGAATAATTTACAAGAAAGATCTGTAAAGGAGTCTCTCATTTCAGGGGTTTTTACTGTAAATTATTCTACTTAATAGCAGAATGTGTTAGCACCTATTTTTGCTAGACATTCTGCTGTAAACATTACCGTATTTTTTTACAAGTTTTATATGGAATGTTTTTCTGTGTAAAGACAGCTACCATTCGCCCAACTTCCTTTTTAAACATTGCACCTACAGTCAAACATTATTTAATGTTGTGAGTAAATTTAAAATATATAGTATATTATTCCCTTAACTCTTTATACCACTCTTTGAAACATTGATTTTTAAATGACATTCTCAGAAGGTCTTGAAAATGCAAAATTTAGCATCCTGTAACTATAATAGTCTCTGCGTGAGTGTATTCACACATAGGTTTTATGAAGGTTAATTTAATTTTACAAATGTGTAATAATAAAGTAAAAAGAGATTAATATAATTAAAGAATACAAATATATTTTTGAATTTAAATAATTCACTTAATTAAATAGAATTTCCCAGTTTCTTTCCAAGTCAAAACTGATTGATAAAGCATTTCATTTTCTTCTATTAAAAACATTCTGTTCTACTTTTAAAATGAAGCAATTTTTATATAGTGGTTTTGAAATTTAATTTTAATTCATAGTCTTTCCATTAAAGAATTAAACCGTTATCACTTTAATTTTTTTATTTAAGAGAGTGTTCTTTCAGAATTATTACCAACATATTTCTAGTTTATTACAGTATTAAAAAAAAAAAAAAAAAGAAAAAGAATATTCGTTAGCAATTATAATGCTTTTATTTACAAAAGAAAAGAAAAGAAAAACTATTAACATTTTCGAGCAAACGGTTGTGGTTCTAAAAATAGATTTTTAATGAGTTTGCGAAGACTGACTGTCGCGGATTTAGAGGTTCATTTTTCTTGTCTATGTCGTTTGTTTGATTGGAAGGTGGCGATTATATCTTTATGCCAAATTAGTTTGACTTTTGCAGCGGCAGACTATTTTCAAACTTTTTGTATTAAAATATACGGGAACAAAGAAACTGAACAAGATATTTTCTATCTTGTTAATTACATAAAGCAATAATAATTTAAAAATAACACCACTGTAGAGTTTTCAAAAAATAACTTTATTTTATTATCCTAAAAGATGCTTTGAACCTTCTAAAATATGAGGCAAAAAGTCTAATCCCAGAAAAAGAAAAAAAAAAAATCTACAGATTTTCGAGTTTCAAGACAATAAAAGCCTACCTGCACCAACTCGATCCCCGCTAAAAAATCCCCACTTTTTGAGTTGTAACTTCTGAAAAAACCCCATACATGTTGATAGTGTAGTGTCAGGGTATAGTTAGAAGTATTTCAAAAAATATAATTTTTGTCATTTGCTCATGTCTATAACACATTTCAAAACTTCAAATGCATTTTTCTATAAACATGGTATTTCAAAACGGTACGCAGTATAACAGCAACAATTTTCAATCTTTTTATTTGAAAATTTTACCACAACATTGAAATAAAATTTCAACTAATCCCGTAGAGGGTTTCCGATTTGTTAATTTAAACCATATCTATCAACGAATGACTATCCTTTTTTTGGTGAAAATTGAACGACTATTCAAATACTCGCAAATTACAAAAAAAAAAAAATCAATATTTTTACAATCCCCTACGTGGCTCCTAGCTACACTTATGTAGATTACATACGTTGTTTTTCGACTTCCAGATTCAAATTGGCACTAGTTACAGTACGTGCTGCAGTTCGTCTCAAATTCAACATGCCTCGAAAAAGTTGATGCTGTGTTGCCATTTTGTAGTATTTTACGACATTTTTTTTTTTTTTTATTTTTTTTTTTTTGTAATATACTGAAATATACGCTCAATAACAAATCTAAGTATCATTTATCTACCACCTTTCTTTTCATCAAAAAATTGTCAAAAAAAAAAAAAAAAAATATATATATATATATATATTTTTTTTTCTGCTGTTACAGACATGATATAATTTATTAAAGCACTTTATCAGTAACGTCCAGAGCAAAAATATTGCATTCGTTCAATTTTCGGTAGTTGTGTATATTGTGTGCAAATGTACATCTACAACACATAACGCTCATAAATTCAGTACCTTAAAATAAAATCAGTAGCTGACTTCAAATTCTCTTTAGGGGTTATATGGGTTTTTATAATTCCAAAAAAACATTTTTTTAATATAATTTAATATAATAATACAATATGTCTAGAACATTTCTCCAAAGTTTGAAGTGAACCAGAATAAGAGTCTAGGAGAAAGAGCCATTGGAAGTTCCTCTCATTAGGTTTCTTTTATTCCTACTTAAAACTTTAATTGCTTTTTCGTGAAAATAGTATGTTTGAATTCAATGGACACAATTTCTCGAAAACTAATGTACCGATCTTATTGTAAGATTGCACTCTGCTTCACAATAGAATTAACTAGAGCTTAAATAAAGGAATTTTTTTTTTCGATTATAACTAATTTTAGAAATTTATATGGTGAGGTTACATGTACCGAAAATTGTACTGCTTTTGCACAAAACTCTGCCAAAATTTCAAATTCAATTTTTTTTTTATCCTTTGTTCAGGCACTTGCTATACTATCTACTAACATATTATATTTTTTTTCATGTTAAGATATCATGTCCACCGTTTTCCAGATATGTCTCTAGAAACAAGGCCCCCATCGACTGAATTTTCCAAAGATTTTTAATGAAAATGTTATAGCATATTGTTTAAATGTTGATCTTTTATTTGCTCAGAATTTTGAATAAATAATTTTATTTATTTTATTAAAAAAAAAAAGAGAAATCTTTTTTTTTTCAGCCTCTGAAACCAATTTAAACCGTTAAAGGAATTTCTAGATATAGCCTCTAATACATCCATATTCTTTTGTATGACTCTGCAAACAAACGTTGAATACTTTTCATACTACATTTCATATGAAACATGCTTATATTCTAATAATATATATATTCCTTTATTTAAAGTAATGTAATGATGCTGAAATGTACCAGAATTTTTTTTCTCCCGTAGACGTAAAGCAATTGAATAGTTCTGAATGTCTCTATAAACGAACTTTTCGTCTGATTTCAATAAAAAATTTCAGTTAACATCCTTGAAAATATTGGCTAATTACTAAAAACTGGATTTTCGGATTCAAAGAACCTGAAAAAGAATAAATACAGCAAAAACGCAAGTTCGAAAATTTGACTCAAAATACAATATATTCTACCATATATGGTTAATAATAATAATAATAAAAGCGATGTTTATAACAACGCAACAGTAAAAAACTGCTTAAAACTAGTTTTATCTGCTGTGTGTATGCAGTTTAACAAAAATATATTACTTTTATTACTACATAAATGACAGCCAATAAGATTTCCTGTTATTTTTCCAATTGTTACTTAAAAAAAAAATCTTGAAATAACTCAACAGATTAAAAATTATTACATTTAATTAATTCAATTAGTGTATTTGTATCTAATAAATACATAAAAATCAAATCATTTTCGTTATCTTAATACCACGTGCTCTCCATGAAAAATGACCTCCGGTTCTAAAAAGTTTGAATAGATAATTAAATATATCTGTGTTTAAAAAAATAATTTTAGAAAATTTTACTCGTTAAAAAAAAAAAAAAAAAAAAAAAAAAAAAAAAACATGATTTTTATAGTTATGCAGAGAATTAAATTGAGAGTTTTGCTATTAACTAAAACGTTAATTAAATAAATGGTTTTGATGTAGACATTTTCTTTGATAAAATGAATTTTCTGCAACATTAGCTTATTAATTCCAATAAATTATTTTAATTTGAAAGAATATATATATATATGTATATATATATATATAGTAATTATTGTGTATAGTATAATATATATAGTAATTATTGTGTAAATATAATTAATATTGTTTTAAAAAAGAACGTCTTCTAACGTCCGTATATACTATTACGAATTTGTAAACAATAGATTATGTAATTTCATTTAAAGAGGCTTAGTCAGGTTATAAAATGTTAATTTTCTGCGTTTCTGCCTTGATTTGGCATTAAAATAGCTCATTTTCATTTAAAAAACTCTTAAAATCTTTACCAGAGCAGAACTTGCCTTGGAGACGAATTTGGCGTCATATTAGTGTGTTTATTGCCTTTTTGGAGACACTTTGGCGACAATCTTTACTATAGATACATTTATTATCGAAGCTTTAAATCAAATATTTCACGAAAAAAAGAAAAAAAAAAAAAAAAAAAAAAATGCGGAAATCTGGAAACATGCTAGGATATACTCGTATATAAGATTAATTTTAACCGTCGACAGTTCAGTGTAAATCTAGTACTCGCAGTGCTAAGAGGTCTCGTTTGACAGTGCCTCTGTTATTTTATACAGAGGCACTGTCATATAGGCACAGTCATGTCGGCACAGGTTATAAAATGTTAATTTTCTGCGTTTCTGCCTTGATTTGGCATTAAAATAGCTCATTTTCATTTTAAAAAACTCTTAAAATTATTACCAGAGCAGAACTTGCCTTGGAGACGAATTTGGCACCATATTAGTGTGTTTATTGCCTTTTTGGAGACACTTTGGCGACAATCTTTATTATAGATACATTTATTATCGAAACTCTAAATCAAATATTTCACGGAAAAAAAAAAAAAAAAAAAAAAGAAAAAAATACGGAAATTCTGGAAACATGCTAGGATATATATAAGATTAATTTTAGCCGTCGACAGTTCAGTGTAAATCTAGTACTCGCAGTGCTAAAAGGTCTCGTTTGACAGTGCCTCTGCTATTTTATACAGCTTACGCTATGTCATGTGTTATGCTTATGATACACTTTATGCTGTGATTTTATATTGTCAGCTATTATTTAAGCTGTGTTTTCTAATGTATCTAAATCTGATACTTGGTTGACAAATCTTCTGTGATTTTCTGTAAATAAATTTTAAGCCTTCGAAAGACCTGTAATTCATTCACGGACAACACACAAACTCTGAATACGCAACAATTCTGGTGTCAGAAGTGGGATTGTCTACTGAAAAGTTGAATCTAATCAAAATGAAATGAAGAAAGATCTTTCATCAGTGGATGGTTACTTAGAAACTGCGAAAGACACAATAGATTATAAATTATCAGCTATGGAAAACAGAATGGAGGGATTGGAAGCCGAAGTTATGAGAGCTTTGAAGAAAAACAAAAGAAAATGCCAATCACGAGGTGAAAGGAAGATTTTCGGAAATAGAAAGTAAATTTAAGAAATACAAGTAAAATTGGAGAGAAAATTTGAAGAGATGTGTCATGAAGATGAAAGAACAGTTGAAAGAGTACAGAAGAGAGAATCAATATAGCTTTCTATTTATGATAGCTGATCAACTTGGCAAGTGTGCAGGTCACAGTTTTCCGTCTGTTATGTAACGTGATGTGAAGATAATAATAAACACTCATATCTTTCTTTCACAAACCAAAACTATATTAAAAATACACAGATTTGAATATGCGTTGAAAACAAAAGGTGCGATAAAACATTGCGATTGAATAATTAATATAAACAATATGATGCAGGTAATAATGCAAAAGTAATAATGCGAAGTAATAATTGCGAATAATGCGAAAGGTAGCATGCAAGCTACCGTGCGGATGAAAAAACACATCTTAAACTGTTCGTTGCGCGTTTTCTGTTTTAGTAGAGTTTAAATGTTCGTGCCTGTTGAACAGAAAAAAGTAAAGTTGAGATGAAAACAGTTAAGTCGAAAGTGTCATTGAGTGCGGATCTCGATTATGTTAGGAATCGAATATGACTGGATGGTGGGAATCGAACACATCCTAGTTGAAGCTAATGGATGGGATTCTACTGCCAAGCTTGTTAATTTAGTAGCATCATTATGCGGCGACACAGTTGATATCCTGGAAACTCGTAGGTACAGCCGTACGATTTCAACGCTGTAGTAAGAGCACTAGAGCTGTGCTTTGGAGAGAAATGCTGAAAGAATATAGTCATCTTCCGTTAAAATCTAGTTATCAGAAAGTTGGTTATTTAGAGACTATCACACTTTCTCAGATTACCACGTTGAAACACGGGGTGGTTTGGCCCTCTAATATTTCATGAATGCTGTGTGAAATTAACAGACTCAAAAAGTCCCTAGACTTGCCATTGTCAAGGATGTTGGATCAGTTTTGGCGGAGCCGTGAAGATTGAAGTAGCCCAACATACCTTCCGTAAATTCCGCCACAGCATCAGAGAAATCTTTTTGAATGTTTATCAGGCTGGTCCAAAGTAAATAAAGAAAAATCTGTCAAACCTCACGAAGAGATTATGCAGTATTAAGAGTAGTAAAGAAGCTAAGATTACGAAGATTAAGTGCTGGGCTGTGAAAGAGATGGACGTGTCAAGAGAAACTGTGGAATGTTACAACCTAATGTAAATAAACTGATTTCACAGTCACCGGAGGGAAACTAAGAGGAGACTAACAGGGTGGAATTTGCCAGAAATTAGAGAGATCAAGAATTTGGAAGGTCAAATTACAAGGTGAATATAACGCTTCTAAAAATGCGACTTCGAAATATGTCATCGTAAAGGAAATATACATCCCATTTAGAGACACCTTTAAAAAAAGACACGTGTACTGTTTCCAATTTAATAAATAAAACACTTTGAGACACGTATAAAAGTTTTAAAAACATATATTTAATTAAAAATATCACATATATCTAAGCTTTTCCCCCTGAAAAGCAGGGCATCATCAGGAAAACTACATGTTTGTTTGTACAGTGTGCAGCTGTGTTACAAATATATATACATCATAAATCAGGTTAAAGTTATGGTTGCATCGCTACTTTGATACAAAAAATTTTTATATTTCATAGGTTGGAGCCTTTCTACATTAACACTGAGGTAACACTTGATTACTGCGACTTGCGTTGAAAAAAGTTTTGGATGGCTATTGGAACGGGTGGCGTGGTGGTCACATCAAGGTGAAGAAAACTTGTCGAGCAGTGGTAGAGTCATTCTGTTGGAGGAGTCTGAAACACTGGAGTGGCGTGAACATCTGATAGAAGAAACTTGTACGAAAACTTGTAGTAGGAAAAGGAATCAAACTTTGCAGACGAACTGTGGATATCCTTCTCTAACGATAGTTTCCGCCTCTCCAAGTTTTATGTTCCCCTCCACAGTTCGTCTGCAAAGTTTGATTCCTTTTCCTACTACAAGTTTTCGTATAAGTTTCTTCTATCAGATGTTCACGCCAGTCCAGTGTTTCAGACTCCTCCAACAGAATGACTCTACCACTGCTCGACAAGTTTTCTTCACCTTGATGTGACCACCACGCCAGCCTTTCCAATAGCCATCCAAAACTTTTTTCAACGCAAGTCGCAGTAATCAAGTGTTACCTCAGTGTTAATGTAGAAAGCCTCCAACCTATGAAATATAAATTTTTTTTGTATCAAAGTAGCGATGCAACCATAACTTTAACCTGATTTATGATGTATATATATTTGTAACACAGCTTGTGAAGTCGTTCCTTCACATATATGTGTTTTAATTATAACTTTAAATAAAGGCAATAAATAATTATTATATTTTCAATAAATTAAATAGCTAATAAAAATAGATAACTAAATTCTAAATTACTTTTATTTATTCGCTTTTGTCTATAATAAATATCTTAATTCTAATAATACTTTATCCCTTATGCTATTATTAAATCGTCTGAGAACAAAAACATATTCCTTTTAAATGACATCTCTCAAAATTATAAGCTCTTCTAAATCATTTAATAAATAAAATATAAAAAAATAGTATTTCCATGTTATAAACCGTTGGATACATAATTACATTTTCATTCTTTTAAATTGCGTATGTTTATTTATTCGAGGCTAAATTAAGCAATACATTTCCGTTCTAATATCATTAAAGGGTAATTTAGATTTTTTTTATCACAGGATGTGCAATAAATCCTAGTCTGAGTGTCTCCCTTAAATAACGGTCTTCTGGCGATAAAACTTGGCATAAACTACTGTAACGAAATTAATAAATTCAAAATATTTATATTAAATTATTCTACAAACAAAGGATTATCTTTGGCTATAAATTTGGCACTTTTTCAAAATTCTTGGCGTAATTCAACAGTCTGATCTTAATGGCAGTAGAGTCAACTTCAGAATTCGCTCTACAACTGTTGACAGTATAACATGTGACCCCGTAGCTCTCTCTCTCACCCCTATCTTTTGCATTCTCGTAACTTATGGTCATGCTGAAATTACACTATTAATGTACTGTTCATTTTCTTATGAAACTCTACAAAAGAAAATAAATATGTTTTGCTGCGAACTATTAGTTCTTTTTGTTTCAACGGCCTTCTTTTTCAGCTATAAGGACCTGGATAATTAATGGGACCTTTCTACAGTTGAATCCCAGGAATTCTAATGGACACATATTGGTGCTAGACCAGCGACCAACCAGTTCGAGATGCATTGGTGAGAGAGAGGGGCATTTTTGTTTAAAATGACTTTATGAGTTAATATAAAATCATTGCTGTTTTTTTTTTTAAGAAGATAGAAACTTATTTACTACAATTTTTTTAATCTCAATTGAGAGATATATTTTGATCTATGACTCGTCATATTTTTAAATTGTGAGAAGAATCATTGAAAATATCACTGATTGGAGCACGGCTGTGGATTAGACGCATCGTGTCGGCAGTTTATCCTCTTCTGATACTCTCTTCGGGAAATACTGTGTATGGGACAATACGCCGAGAATGGCAGCCTGTGTTTTTAATTTACGCTCGACCCATCTGCTCTCCGATCTTTCGCTCTGTAACGCAATGAGTTTGCAAGTGCCAGCCGTAGTTTCTTTCTGCTTTCATCAAGAGATTTCCAGATGCGCTTCTCCAATTCCCGTCTCTGGCTCATGTGAAGTAATTATTGCTCCGGAGTTAGTTTTATTTAATAATGTCAGTTACAATTACTGAACGACATTTACAATGGATCAAATATTATTCTCCGTAAATAGACAATAAAGAACATGTGAATGAAAATTTTATATATCGAGTGAGAAACAGAGAAGAAGAAAGAATTTCGTCTAATATGCGTGTGAATTTGTGACGACGTTATTGAATATAAAAATGAGTAAACACACTTCTTGCCGCGCATTTCGGACAATGAAGAAAAAACATTAGTTACGCTGGTGATAAATTATGTTACTTTCTTTTATAGTGGTTCTCTTTTACATCGTTCTAAAAAAAAAAAAAAAGGAAAGCCCGAAAAAATTATAATTTTGTTGTGTCTTATTTTCATGGAATATAATTTCATTTTCAGATTTAAAATCTTGCCAAGGTATGGTAAGTGTTTTCCATATTTTTACTCTTAAGAGACTTGTTTTTTTAAATTTTATGTGTAATATATATATAGAAATTTGCATATTATAGTATTTTATATTTTTCATATTCATATTTTCCTTTTTAAGCTAATACCGATATACAACGCGTGATGATAAATTTTTAGAAATTTCTTGATTTTTTTATTCATAATGCAAAAAGGAAAAATAATAATAATAATTTTTTTTGTGCAATTTTTATACAAATTTGCATTACCTTTCAGTATATTTTTTATTTTCATATTCAGATTTTCCTTTTGAAAAATGTTTATTATTCTGTTTATTGTCAATAATTGAATTTAATTAATTTTTTTAATTTTAGAATTAAATTTTGAGTTATTTCTCATGTTGGTGTTTTCCAGGCAGGTTGGAAATACACATACATATACTTTTGGGAGATGTGTCGCAAAATTTTGCTTTGATATCAGTCGGTATCTTGACACCTATTTCTCCTCTTTTTACACACATATATTTTTTTTGTTCACTGATTTTAACCTGCTTGGAACTGCCAGTGCATAACAAATTAATAAATAAATAGAATAAATAGAGTGATAATTTCAAGTATTCCCATACTTTTGTTCCATAAACTTATGTTTTCATTACTTTTTAAGGTACTATTTAAAAAAAAAAATTTAGAAAATTTCATTGATTTTTGTTCTTCGCTCACATTTTCTTAATGTTTTACAATTTATAATTTTCACACCTTTTGCATACATTATTGATATTCATTTTTTTTAATTTTAAAGATAATAGGTTTATTATTCTTATCATGGTTATATTAAATCAAGTTTTTTTTTACAATTGGTTTCTTAAGGATTAGGGCTGTATAATCTTATGCATCACTGTGTTTCAAATACTCACTCTCAACACACTACACCTTTTGTCTACATACTATTATTTATCCTTTCATTTAAAAATAATTGAACTAAAATAATTTAGGTTTATACATTTAATTTAAGTCCTTGAATTAAAAGAGACACAATTAATATGTTAAGATTTAAATTTGTGTAATTTTGTGCCACAATGTGCATTAGTAGCGCTGCTAATGGCTCTTGTGTTGTTGACATTCGGTGCTGTTTTCCTTGTCTTGAATTTCTGGCCAAATTTTTCTTGATGAGGGGACCTGCATTGATTGTCTTTGTTTGCATGATTTTACATTAAACTTCATTTTATTTGAGTATGAATATAATTAACTTACATTTTTTTACTATTTAAATTTTACATAAAATTTAACATTTTTTTACAGAAATCGAATGGAATTGTTTTTATTTAGGGTACATTTTTCTTATTGTTTACCAATATTGTTTCTATAAAAAGATCTTTCCCACAACGCATAGGTACATACTACATAGGACATAGCATAGGGTCCACAGTGACCGAATAAATAAATAAAATAAAATATTGAATAAAATATTAATTAATTGATTATATCTCCAACAATTTTCTTTTTTAACACTGTATGTATTAAGGACAATATGTAAATCCAGTACATAATATATTTTATGAATCTATACTGGCCGTATCTTGTTGCATGCAAGTGTCCTAAATAAATTTAACACACAATTTTTCAAATTTACATATTTCTTTTCTAATTTTTTCGGATATTATGTACATTGACTGTCATGTAAACCTAACAAATTTGTTAGTCTTGAACATAAGGTTCAATGTTTTATTTATTATACTTACCAGGCATTCTTAAATAATCATGTACAATCACTTATACAGAAAGAGAATTGGTTGTATATCTTGGATACCTAAACACATAAACATAATTTTATTCTAATATTATTTTTGGTTGTCGAATTTTTTTTTTCAAGTTTTAATTTTTATAATAACATAACGCAGTATTTTCTTAGCCCATTTTAACTAAAATATTACATTTTAATACAAATCTTTTAATTATTTTTTTTTCTAATTTCATAAACTTTGAGAAATTTTATAACACATTATATTTTTTTGTCGGTTAGATGTTATCGCATAAATCCAGGTATTATTATGCTGGTCATGAACATTGACATCTAATGTAATTTTTCATTTCACACATTTCTTTTCCACATTCATTCAATTTTGTTAGATGAAACCTATCATCATTTTCTAAAATTTTAACCCTTAATTACCTTTCATACGAAATTTATTTTATGTGCATAATAGTTTTATTTCGTTCATTTACGTAAAAAAAAAAAAAAAAAAAAAAAAAGAAAAGAAAAGAAAAGTTTCAGAGTAATCGTGATAAGATTAAAAAAAAAAAAAAAAAAAAAAAAAAACAGAAACGGAAGACTGCTTAATTTTTTTTTTTTTTTGAAACAGAAATAAACTCTCGCCATTCCGCCTGAGTTTGTTTGTGTTCTAATAATAATAATAGTGATATATTTTTTTCATTCAGTTCAAATACGTTGATTGCAGAGTTTTTTTTTTATTTTTACTGTACATATGATATATTTTATCACATTTATTCGATATTTCATGTTTGTTTATTGGTGTTTATATTTAATATGTCTATCTTATATATATGGGAATATTTTGGGAATATTTTATTACTATTGCTAGCAAATAATTATCACACCAAAATATATAGTAAGCTTACTTTAACATCAAATTGGGCCCACTGCTGAATAATTGCAGTATTTTTTTTAAGATAAAAAAAAAAAAACAAAAAAAAAACATCTTTTGCACGTGTGTGAACAGATTTATTTCACTGTTCCTTTTATCAGCTGATTTGGTGAAATTCTTTTTATTCACCTTTTTGAAGTGAGATTACACTTCTTGTACTCGAGTTTTTTATATTATTATTTTGCTGAGCAATTTTATAGCCTTTGAAGCTATTTATATATTTACTTTATGCGCATTTTTTTAATTTTTGAGGCCTCATCTGAGCTCATCTCACCTCAGCTCAGCTCATCTCAGTTCATATATGCTCAGTTCAGTAGATAATACTGTTGTTTTAGTCATGACTTTTTGCTTTTACTGTTTGTTTATAATTTTCTGTGCACGTTAAATTCGCAATTTTAGCGCTTTCATCTGCGGCAATGGAAATTTATTTTTGTGGCATTTTTTTTAATTTTTTCAATTTTAATATTTCTTGGAACACTTACAGACATATACTAAATTTTTAATAGTTCAAATTATTTCAGTTGATATTCCTTTTTTACAATATTGTTTAAACATTATAACATATCACCCGTTTGATTATATTTTTAATTTTCACATATACACATTTACCCTCTAAGCACAATTGTGTTGCTCTGGTTGTCAGTATATTAATGACTTCTATAATCTATGGATTTTGACCATTATATTGGTTTCAACACTTGTAATTGTGTAGGGGATTTCACACTTTCACAACAATTTTTGAAGGTTATGTTTTATTGGTTTCCAAGTACACTTATAATTCATGAACACATGTTCTATAAATATTTCGGGTGACAAAATAAATAATTAAAATAATGAAAATAATAATAAATAAAAAGATATTGATATAAAATTACTTACTAAATTTTAAATAAATAACATAAGGATGTATGTGACTTTTGGAAATATTTGGATTGTATATTTTTCCTAATTATATTTTCATTGGTTGTCAAAGTTTCAAGGATTCTTTGCGTGAACACATCACCTCTTTCACAAGATTCATTTTTAACAAATTCACACTATGTTTTTATCTCATTTGAATAACATGATCAGTTTATTTTAACGTTTGCAAACACTTTATAATTAATAATTCTCACACGCACACACACCAAAAAGAATATTTCATTTTTTTCCCTTATGTTTCTACATGTGTTCCTGTATATGTTTTCTTTTGGGTCAGAAATTTATTGTATTATTGGCTGGCTGCTCAGTTTGTCAGTCATAACTCAAATTTATTCAATAGTATTCCATTGTCTTTCACATGTATGGTTTTCCATGCTTTTCTTCATTATTCTCAAACTTGGCCTCACAACCCAATGTTTGACACACACACACACTCTCACAAAATTTTATCTGACCTATTTGGTTGCCATTTCATTGGTTCACATGTGGAGATAATTACATTTTCTTTTATTAAATTTTCACACGAATTTTTTTTACAAAAGACTAGTTACAATAATAATACACACATACACAAAAGTAAATAATTTTTTTGTCAACTTGCAATAAACGCTGTTATGTTTTTTAGAGCCTATTTGTTTTTCAAAGAAATACATAAAAAGTGAAATTTCCGTACATAGTCTGTACGTTTTAAAATTTTGTTTTTATCAAATTTTTTTCTTGTCTAAAGAGTAAAACCCTTGCAGAAAGTTTTCTTTCAGCTTAAATTAAATATTTAATTATTTAAAAATTTCTCAATCAAAATAATTTCTTTTTGTAAGGTTTGCACCACAGATGTATTTTAAATGGCCTTGAAATCATCTGTGCGTTGTAAGAAGTAGTCTGTGCAGAAGTATGTGGCTGGTTCACTCTTCTTTTTTTTTTTTTAAAGACTATTTCTTACTGAGCAGTATTATGGAATTATCTGTATAACATACAGTATCCTTTTTAAGAAAGATATTGAATATTAATTGGGCTCGATAAAATAATAGTTCAATTGTAATTATAAAAAAACAATAGTATATTTAGATTTTTTTTTGCTATTTTTGACAATTTTTATGAGTTATATTCTTATCACCTATTTCAGGTCTACTCAGAAGTTTATGCATTAAAAATTATATTATTATTGAGATCATATTTTTGTGAGAAATTCAAATGCTAATTCATTTAATAAAAATTTTGTTCAGGAAAAGGAAATTATTTCATACAAGTAAATTTTAATATTTTTTTTTTACCAACACAAGCTATTGAAATAAAGTTGGTTCATAAATTTATGCAAAACAAAATAAATTAGAAGGCATAAAAATAGACAAAAGTTAAAATAAAATAGAATAAATAATTTTTCTTGAACTCTTACATGTGCGCTTTTATTCTGACATAGGGCTAGATTTTTTTTTTTTATTACACATATTTTTACACATACAAGGGACATTTCATTATGTCACTTTGCAGAATGCTGGTTGTCATTTTTGCACAACATGAAGCCTCTTCTGCTTTTCACATATTGTTCAGTACGCTATGTTCAGTTAGGCATCACAAAACCATCATATCTGTCATAGCTATTGTTCTATTACACACTCTCTGGCTCACTTTGTTAGAATTTAATTTTTCACGTGTACGATAATAGTCTTCTTAATCAAAAATATTTGATTTTTTTTTCATATTAATGCAATATTAATTTTTTTTTGAAAATTAACAAAATACAAAAATTATTTGATTTTCATATTTCTGGTTACTGATTTCCTTTTCCTTATTATCAAACATACATACACTGTAATAAATGATTGTTTTTTTAATATTTTACACATTTTATATATCATATTTATATAAATTATTGATTATGTAATTTGTTTCAGATATGTCAATTTGGCATGACAATGACTGAATATGTCTCATGATTTCATAACTGTCATTATTATTGATTTTTTTTTCGAATTTATTGTTATATGCCACAATTTTTTTCCCTTGCTTAGCAAAAGGTTACTTTACATTTCTCACAATTGGATGCAGATTTTTTTTTGTAATTGTATTACACTTTTGTGAAGGTGAGAGAGAGCGTTCTATATTTTTATAATTTTCGTCCATTTTGACGATTTTTTTTCCCTCGTCGCTGGGGAGAAATATGTGAAGTCGTTCCTTCACATATATGTGTTTTAATTATAACTTTAAATAAAGGCAATAAATAATTATTATATTTTCAATAAATTAAATAGCTAATAAAAATAGATAACTAAATTCTAAATTACTTTTATTTATTCGCTTTTGTCTATAATAAATATCTTAATTCTAATAATACTTTATCCTTTATGCTATTATTAAATCGTCTGAGAACAAAAACATATTCCTTTTAAATGACATCTCTCAAAATTATAAGCTCTTCTAAATCATTTAATAAATAAAATATAAAAAAATATTATTTCCATGTTATAAACCGTTGGATACATAATTACATTTTCATTCTTTTAAATTGCGTATGTTTATTTATTCGAGGCTAAATTAAGCAATACATTTCCGTTCTAATATCATTAAAGGGTAATTTAGATTTTTTTTATCACAGGATGTGCAATAAATCCTAGTCTGAGTGTCTCCCTTAAATAACGGTCTTCTGGCGATAAAACTTGGCATAAACTACTGTAACGAAATTAATAAATTCAAAATATTTATATTAAATTATTCTACAAACAAAGGATTATCTTTGGCTATAAATTTGGCACTTTTTCAAAATTCTTGGCGTAATTCAACAGTCTGATCTTAATGGCAGTAGAGTCAACTTCAGAATTCGCTCTACAACTGTTGACAGTATAACATGTGACCCCGTAGCTCTCTCTCTCACCCCTATCTTTTGCATTCTCGTAACTTATGGTCATGCTGAAATTACACTATTAATGTACTGTTCATTTTCTTATGAAACTCTACAAAAGAAAATAAATATGTTTTGCTGCGAACTATTAGTTCTTTTTGTTTCAACGGCCTTCTTTTTCAGCTATAAGGACCTGGATAATTAATGGGACCTTTCTACAGTTGAATCCCAGGAATTCTAATGGACACAGCTGCACACTGTACAATCAAACATGTAGTTTTCCTGATGATGCCCTGCTTTTCAGGGCGAAAAGCTTAGATATATGTGATTTTTTTAATTAAATATATGTTTTTAAAACTTTTATACGTGTCTCCAAGTGTTTTATTTATTAAATTGTAAAGGAAATATGTCATCATAAAGCTCTATATGGAAATGCAGATACCTTGTCACAGAAATCTTGCTCTGACAATTGCAAGTAGTTCTCTAGAGCTGAGGAGAAATAAAAGTTGATAAATTCGTTTGTTTGCAATGGTTTCAACGCCATCGAAACATGAAGTTTGGTGCGATAAAGAAGTTAGACAAGCCCAGCTAAAAGATCCTCATTTAAAGCCAATTGAACAATTCAAGGAGTCGTCGAGCTCTTTTAGTTTTCCGTTTTACAGATTCACAGAATAATATTCAGATAGGTAAAGGGATTAATATGAAGTTGTTGCCATTTCATTTTCGTTTGTATTAAACGTTTTTGAACACTTTTAAATCACGTTTAAATGTAATTATGCCTTTAATTAAACTATTTGTCTGTCTTTCTGCCCACTTTCTAACGGAATTTTTTAAAACTGATATATGTTATTTGAAAGTATTACTGCATGTGCTATTTAAAATGATATAAACAACGCAACTAATTTGAGCATCGGAACACCTAAAATAATACCAATGCATTGCTTTTTATGATAGGCATTTCCATAAATCACATTTGAATAGCTATGTACTGCATAAATGATAATAAAATCAACTTTTATATTTCATATCCCCCCCTTTTTTTTTGCTAATATGCTGTGATTATGCTATTATTATTATCTTGAAAATTACTGCAATTGATATATATACAAAATGGTTATATTTAAACTTCCCCTATTAAACAGCATCTTACAGCGCTAACGGGTGAACGAAATGCAACGAATTTTGGTATATAGACTATACGCCAGATGCGCTCACGGTATTTTGAAAAAAAAAAAAAAGTTTCAAAATGTCCACCAGAGGGTTCCTTTTTCGGAAAAACATTAAATTTAACATAATAAACGACCAAAACGGAATATAGAAACAATATTAACAATCCAGAACAAGAATTATGAGTAATAAAATGTAAAACCGGGAAAAAGCTCTCATTTCTAGGGAAAAAATGCCGAGATTTGCATGCTTGCGAAGAAGAGGAAGCTTTATGCAAAACAGGTTGTTTTGTTTGTTTTTTCTCAAACAGCGTACTATTCTTTTTTCCTTACCTTTACTTAATGTGGTTCGATGACAAGGTGAGTAGAAACTAGTCAATAAATGTTAAAAACTTCCTGTATTCCGTTTTAGTCGTTTATTGCGTTAAATTTAATGTTTTTCCAGAAAAGACGCCCTCTGGTGAACATTTTGAAACGTTTTCTTTTATATTTTTATTTATATATATATATTTTTTTTATTTCCGTGAGCGCATCTTGTGTGTAGTCTGTATACCAAATTTCGTTGCATTCCGTTCACCCGTTTGTACTGTAGGATGCTGTTTATAGGAGAAGTTTAATTATAACCGCCCTGTATATATATAAATGTATATATGTATACATATATATTTGTGTAAGCTTTTTAAATATTTTTCAACAATATTTAAGAGTGATTACGGCTTCAGTTAGTCTATTTGTCAGTTTTTCTGTGCTGTCGGTCTACGCTCTATTTTCTGTTACTATTTCGAGAATGCCTTGTAATTCATTTATGTTATTGAAGTTCGCTATGGCATGTTTTCTATTGAAAATAATATAAATAACGCAACTGAAATGAATGATTCACAAACGATTTACAATGCGTTAAGGTCTATAGGAGGTTTTATTTTTTAAGCATATTTTAATAACTCTTCACTATATGCAACATAAGAAAATTAATAGTGTGCAAAGTTTTGACTATGTAGTAAGCTGCATAAATATATGTATTTAATGTTTTTTTTTTTTTTTTTTTTTTTTTTTTTTTTAGATATAAAGCTACAATACATGTAATTTTTCGTATATTCTAGTTTTATAGAAAAAAACAAGGTTGTATATTTAAGAAAATTTTATTCAATATTAAAATAAATGATTGTCAAATCATATGGTTATTTATTTTTTACCCTGCTTAACAGATATTTCTTGCATTTTTTCATGCTTTAAATTTTAATATTTGAATGAAAAGGGTCAAACAAGTTGTGCGATGTTATGTGAATTTCTATTCATCATTTTTTTTTATCAAAAATAAATTACTTTTATAAAACGAGAAAAAAAAAAAAAAAAAAAAAAAGAGAGAGAGAGAGAAAAAAAATCTAAGGAAGATAATAATAATTTTAAACAATAGAAGAAATATACATATAATTTTAACGTATTTCTATTGATTTTAGAAAAATTCTTAGGTACTTAAATTCTGTTTCAAATAACACGAACTTATATACAAAGAATTTAGCTTGATAATTATAAATTTGTTCGTTTTAGATGGTTGGGTTTAACGTCGCACTAGTGCTGCGCAGATGGGCAATTGGCGACGGTCTGGGACACACCCCTAGAAGTGGTCCCGTTCGTTTTAGAGATCCATTGTAGAGAAACATGTATATTTTAGTTCAGTTAAGAATAAATATTTGTTGAATATTAATAATTTAATACCTTACATACATTTCTTTTTATTGTATAAAATAAAAAAATATTAACTTTCACACTGATGTATTCTCTTATTTCCTAATCAAAATTATTGCTTGTAATGAGCAATTAATGATATTATTTCAATGTAGAAAGTTTATTATCACTTAATTAAAAAAAAAAAATAGTTTCAGATGTTGCCGACGGAAACATACCGTGAAAGAATTAGCTTCTTGCAAAGACTTTGTCAGTCATAGATCACAATAGTTTACAGAAAATAAGGAAGTCGTGAAAACTTTTCCCATTTTAACTACACTAATGCGAAATATCCTAAACTTGAGAGCCATTTACAAAAATATGAGTGTATTTATTTCACTTAAATTATCCTAAATAAGGCTTTACGAACTAAACTTCAGCATTTTTCGTAATAACGCTATACTGATTTTAACCTAGTTATTTTTATTTTTTTTTTAGGTTTTAAAATGAATTAAGTAAAAAAAAAAAAGTATAAAAATATTAAAATGAATCAGAATGTTAGGACCATTTATACAAATATTGTACATATTTAACATGTATATATATATTTTTTTTTCTGTTTACTTTCATTAAAAAAAAGAAAAAGAAAAACCTTATCTAAAATAAAACAGAAATTAGAACGAAAATAGAATTAATGAGAGAATATTAATGATCTAACTTTTAGTTTCGTAACGTATGTACAAATTTTATTTGATAAAAATACGTATTATGCTTGAAATCATATTAAAATAATCTGGTGTGTCACTTACAAGACTTTCTCTTACCCTGAAAATTAATACTATAAATGCAGGTTGGAATTTAAGAGGTAAAATTACGAGTACTGCAATGCAAACCTATGTTAAACAATTCAAACGAGGCTACGGAAGAGTTTTATATGATAATTAGTTTTGTGTGAGGGGGGCTACCGCCCCCCTCAACCCCCCGTTTCATTAATGCACCTACATTTATATAGAATTTAATTCGGTTATTAAAAAAATAAATCTGTTTTTAAAAAATATTTTATTTAAATTATTATTTAAAAACATTATCTTTTATGATAATGCAGACGATTACCATATTAGAGAAGTAGTATAACAGCAAATATCCAAAAAAGTCCATTTTATTCTCAATATAAAAAAAAAAAATACGATTTTTTTTCTAAGTTTTTTTTTTCGTTAAAAGTAAAAAAAATCCATAACTTTGTTTTAAATTATCGCAGATCGATGGTTCTAACGTTCGTTTTAAAGGTATTGGCGAGCTCTTTTGAAAGATACCCATCATGAAAATTTACTCCCCTCGAGGGGGGACTTCCCCCCAGGGGGGAGGCGAGGCTCCTGCATGCATAATTTTTTTCCCAGTTAACTGTCTCTATTACAAAAAAATATATATTCGTTTCATTTGGTTTAGTGCAGTCTATAGACGTTAAACTTTACTTACCTGCAATTTCCCCCATAGACGTAATGTATTAGAATTCTCTTGATTGACCCTGTACACGAACCATTTGCTTGATCTTAACGAAAAGCTTACTGTAGCATCCGTATATGATACACATTTAGAATACCAAGTTTGAACTTTCTGCCATAAGTTGTTTTTGAGATATGCTGATAACAGACACACACACACACACACACACACACACACACACACACACACACACACACACAGACATACACACAGACCATTTGCTAAAAACATGATTTTCATATACAGGGGACCTCAAAACATGTAAATATAACAAAATCTCGCTTCCGAAAATTTGACCCAAAAACAATACTTTCTCTACCTTATGGGTAAGAGAAAGTAAATAATCTGGTGTGTCACTCACATGACTTTCTCTTACCCTGAAATTTAACACTATAAATACAGGTTGCAGATTAAAAGGTAAGATAACGAGCACTGTTATGTAAACCTGTGTTAAACAATTCATATTAGGCTTCTGAAGAGTTTTATATGATAATTAGTTCTGTGTGAGGGGGGCTACCGCCCCCCTCAACCCCCCGTTTCATTAATGCACCTACATTTACATAGAATTTAATTCGGTTATTAAAAAAAAAATATCTCTTATGATAATGCAGACGATTTCCATATTAGAGAAGCGGTATAACACCAAATATCCAAAAAAAAAAAGTCCATTTTATTCTCATCATTAAAAAGAAGGGAAGGGGAAAAAAAAAAAAAAAAAAAAAAAAAAAACGATTTTTTTTCTAAGTTTTTTTTTTCCATTAAAAGTAAAAAAAATCCATAACTTTGTTTTAAATTATCGCAGATCGATGGTTCAACCGTTCGTTTTAAAGGTATTGGCGAGCTCTTTTGAAAGATATCCATCATGAAAATTTACTCCCCTCGAGGGGGGACATCCCCCCCAGGGGGGGGAGGCGAGGCTCCTACATACACAAAAAAATTTTCCCAGTTAACTGTCTCTATTACAAAAAATATATATTTGTTTCATTTGGTTTAGTGCAGTCTATAGACGTTAAACTCTATTTTCCTGCAATTTCCCCCATAGACGTAATGTATTAGAATTCTCTTGATTGACCCTGTACACGAACCATTTGCTTGATCTTAACGAAAAGTTTACTGTAGCATCCGTATATGATACACATTTAGAATACCAAGTTTGAACTTTCTGCCATAATTTGTTTTTGAGATATGCTGATAACAGACACACACACACACAGACACACACACAGACATACACACAGACCATTTGCTAAAAACATGATTTTCGTATTCAGGGGACCTCAAAACATGTAAATATAACAAAATCTCGCATTCGAAAATTTGACCCAAAAACAATACTTTCTCTACCTTATGGGTAAGAGAAAGTAAATAATCTGGTATGTCACTCACAGGACTTTCTCTTACCCTGAAATTTATCACTATAAATACAGGTTGCAGATTAAAAGGTAAGATAACGAGTACTGTTATGTAAACCTGTGTTAAAAAATTCATATTAGGCTTCTGAAGAGTTTTATATGATAATTAGTTCTGTGTGAGGGGGCTACCGCCCCCCTCAACCCCCCGTTTCATTATTGCACCTACATTTACATAGAATTTAATTCCGTTATTGAAAAAAAAATCTGTTTTTAAAAAATAATTTATTAAAATTATTATTTAAAAAAATATCTCTTATGATAATGCAGACGATTTCCATATTAGAGAAGCGGTATAACACCAAATATAAAAAAAAAAAAGCCCATTTTATTCTCATTATTAAAGAGAAGGGAAGGGAAAAAAAAACGATTTTTTTTTTCTAAGTTTTTTTTTTTTTTTTTCGTTAAAAGTAAAAAAAAATCGATAACTTTGTTTTAAATTATCGCAGATCGATGGTTCAACCATTCGTTTTAAAGGTATTGGCGAGCTCTTTTGAAAGATACCCATCATGAAAATTTACTCCCCTCGAGGGGAGACTTCCCCCCCAGGGGGGGAGGCGAGGCTCCTACATACACAAAAAATTTTTCCCAGTTAACTGTCTCTATTACAAAAAATATATATTTGTTTCATTTGGTTTAGTGCAGTCTATAGACGTTAAACTCTATTTTCCTGCAATTTCCCCCATAGACGTAATGTATTAGAATTCTCTTGATTGTCCCTGTACACGAACCATTTGCTTGATCTTAACGAAAATCTTACTGTAGCATCCCTATATAATACACATTTAGAATACCAAGTTTGAACTTTCTGCCATAATTTGTTTTTGAGATATGCTGATAACAGACAGACACACAGGCACACAGACAGACACACAGACACACAGACAGACACACAGACATACACACAGACCATTTGCTAAAAACATGATTTTCGTATTCAGGGGACCTCAAAACGTGTAAATATAACAATATATCGCGTTCGAAAATTTGACCCAAAAACAATACTTTCTCTACCTTATGGGTAAGAGAAAGTGAAAAGTAATAGATAATAACATAGAACATATATAAAACTTGCATGTCATTTTTATCATTATGCATAAATGTTGCTACAAAATTTTTAACAGATTCAATATAGATTTAAAATATTTAGTAGAATATATATATGTATATATATATATATATGTAAATTTCATTTAAAAAAACAATTTTATTTCTATGTTTTCATTTATTTAGTTAACTTTTATAATAAAGCACAGTTTTTAGATGAAATCTGAAACAAGAAAAAAAACTTTCGCACGATAGTTTATGTAAAGTTTCAAAGTATTTCAGTAAACAATTAAAAAGAAAATGGAATGTATAAAGATATGCATATGATGAATGATTTAAAAAATTTGAATGCTCAATGTTCATGTAAAATTTTAGGAGTAAGAAGTTGAAAATAAAAATTATATATATATAACATGCGAACACCAAAATTCATAATTCTGCAAAATTACTTGCACCAAAATTCATGAGTGCTCCATAATTTTTGGTGCAGGGTTTCAAGTGACTCTTCATGAAAGTTTTTTTCCCCCATTTTTTTCTTTCTTTTCTTTTAATTTCTTTTAGCTGATGAGTAAGCTAGCAAAAATAAAATAGCGTCATTGGAAAATTAGTTTCAGAATTAATAATTTATATTATTCTTTTTTGCTGTAAATACACTGAGTGAAATTAATAACAAATTTACTTTCCACATTATGAATAAAATGTAAAAATTATCCGTGGTTTAAATAATTTCACACAAATTCGTAAATATTAATTATTATTATTATTATTATTATTATTATTATTGACTTTCAGAAAAAGGATTTTTACACTAACTATGTTGTTTTAATTTTTAAAGTAGTGTATTTTAAAATGAGATTTTTCAATGAAATATTTAAAATTAGGCTAAAAATCAAAATAATTTTATACACCAATTTTGTCAGCAAGATTAAAGCAAGGTTAAAAACTTTGCAAGAAGGATAAAAATAATTTTCCAGTAGGACTAAAATATTCGCAACAAACACCAAAAGTTCACAATTCTTACATTTTTTGCCAGATAAGTGCAATAAGTCTTTGTAGCCGCTACAACTTTCCCCATTCTACTGTAGCTAACTAGTTGATGTTTCGATTTTCAATTAATTACAACCGGAATTATATCCCCATTTAGGCATAGACGTTCATAGTTGTTTGGAATCCACTATAAGCAGCATATACCGATGTAATAGTTTTAGTGTTCAATAAAGGGTAAAATAATGCAAAATTAAACCAAATATACCATTTCATAGTCAAAAAATGATGTTTATAATGACGTAAAACCCACCCAACTTCGACTTCAGTCATAAACTCAAAATGCTGTTTGGAGTTTGGAAGATATATCTATCTCTATTTTTACGTACCTACCTATATATCTACTAATCTGTCTATGTATATATCTATCTCTATATATAATCTTTAGAAAGATAAGTCAAAACTACATGTACCATGGTATGTACCATACCGTGTAACGCAAAATAATATGTACTGAAATATAACAAATCCTTTTTGTTTTAAAATAACTGCTGCAAGTCCTCTTCTCCGATGCGAATATATCTAGGGGTGAGTTCCAGACCATCGCTAATTGCCCGTTGCGCAGCACTAGTGCGACGTAAAACCCAACCAAGCAACCAAGCAACCAACCGATGCGAATCTGTAAACCAAAGTGAACCTGGTTTGATTACAGATTAAGGTGACTCTCCCTGGCGGCCACTTTCCTGTTCTTTGGATGTAATTCTGTCCGATGCTATCTATACACATTACGCTGAAGACTCACAAACGAAATTCAGGTCAGGCATAAAATTCAGATACATGTGTAAACAATAAGTAAATAAAATAAATAAATTTACTTTTATTATACATTTCATGCAATACTCTCTTTTTCCATATACATATATATCCCTTTAAAAGTTTACTAGCTCCATCTGTATAAGTTCAAACATTTTCGAAAATATTTCTTATTTTCTTTCTGATTATTACAGTAGGTAAGTTTTCGTAAAAAGGATCATATTCTTTACCTTTTTAAGGATAGATCAATGCATTTTTCAGAAAATAAGAAGTTCTTTTGAAAAGTTTCACCTTACACACAGGATCATTCGAAATATTCCAAAACTCAAGAGTCATTTTCAAAAATATGAAGACATTTATTTGCCATAAATTTTGTGAATAAGGCTTTACGAAATACGCTTTGATAGTTTTCTTTCTTTTTATGTTACATCATATTGGATTTCTTCTATTTATGCCTTTGTTTATGATAAAGTTAGACAATTTTGATGTTTAGAATAAAAGAAAATGTTGAATGGTTTTAATGAGACAAAGAAAGGAAATGAAAATTATGGAGACAATAAATTGAAATAAGAAATAAATATTTTGAATTTCCTATGTATAGTAAAAATTCATAAATATTTTAAATCACCTTTAAACATGTAAATTATGTGTAAAAAAGTGTATCTCGATATCATTTACTATTCTAAAAATGACGTTTCTAAATTATAAATTTAGTTTTTTTTTTTGTACTTCCATATTTTTAATTAGTCATAATATTTTCTCAATTTACAAACGTATACTGAATATTTTGTACAGAAGACTGTCTAATTGTTAATATATTTCTAAGTATAAATATACCCTATATGGGCAAAAGCATTTGAACATTCAAACATGATTCTTTTGTCGAATATTTAAAGCAATATTCTTTTGGATTTTTCAAGGATACAAAGAACATATCTTATCTCATAAATTTCAGCGACGATTTTTCCCCCAAAGACTAAAAGAAGAAAAGTAACAAAAGAAAGAAACAAAATTGGAAGCGCCATGTAATACATAAGGATCGTCCGAATGAAAGTGACACTGCCGTGATTGTGCCAGCTTTTCAAGATGCCAAACACTACGCATGCCCCTATAGAGGACTCTGATTGTTGGAAACGGATGTCATATCGTCATATTACGACAGATACTTGTATGGTAGCATCGGTGCAATTTCAACAGCACCTATCGTTCATATTATGGATATCTCCAAACGTTGACAAAGTACAATCGTTCAATTTTTAACAGTGGAAAATGTGAGTGCTAGAGAAATTTATCGTGGTAAGCAAAATGTGCAAGACACAGAGTCGTGTAAGTGCGTGTCACACAGATCAATATTTTAATGGCGTAGCGGTTTTTGTTGAGGCGAAACAGTACGGATGACAGAGTACTCCCAGTTCAAGCGCATGTGGTTATCGCCCAGGTAGAAATTACAGTGTGATTTTTAGGAAAATCGCTATCGGGATACTGATCTGCTCGACATGCACTCTTTGCTAGACACAATTTCAGTGCGACGATAAATTTATCCAGCACTCACATTTTTCGCTTATAAAAATTGAACGATTGCACGTTGATAGAATTTGCAGGCATCCATGATATAACGATACCGCTGAACTTGCCGATTCCAATTTTTTGCGTTTTCAGCTTTGAAGTCAGTTAGATCTTAATTTAAAACTATGATGCCACATATTTTATTAACTTTATTCCCTCAAATTTATTAAAAACGTAGGATTATCACTTCAATCGTATGTGTCCCTTAGCAACGGTAACAATATCAATATTCACATTATTTATTTTTTGTGTTTTTAAAATAAAACTATTTTAGTTAGGCCTTCAATTGGAAGATGCACCATCACTTATTTTACCAGTTCCATTTTCTTAAATTTTATCTAAACCGAGATGTTTATTTATTTATTTTTCTTTTTTTAACTCACCTGATACTTTGTCATCTGATCAATACTACAGGATGAAGCGAAGCTCTCTCCTCTATTGGCTGTATTAAAATGGACTGCCAGGATAGCTTAGGAAAAATTCTAATTCTTTTTCCGCGACTGGAAATTTAAATATACTTAATATAACTTTTTAATAGCTTATTTTAAAGAAATTAAAACTATTTTATATTAATAAGAGTAATTGAGTCCGTCATATTATTTAAGACATTCAGCATACAATGGAGTAAAAAATGGCCATGTGAATGATGAATTAAAGTATTTTTGATGAATTTTGCATGCTGTAAGAGTTTTCTTATGAGTTTTTTTTTTTTTTGCTACAGCTAAACAATTTCAGTTTTCAACAATTTCACTTTTGAACTTACTCAGTACAAATCCAGATGTTTTGCTGAAGAATTAGGGTTAGAGTTGGTCACTCAACGATCATTTTTTCGCACGCTAAAGCTAGATAGTCTGAATCATACGATTCAAGCACTGAGAAAAAAATTCTGTAACTGACATCTAGAATCTAAATTGTGGCTCTAGAAGAAATAGTTCCATGTCATACTAGAAATTTTCGATCATTTCGTCTATTCAACTTATTGGCGTGCCTTATGCGCATAGATCTGAAATCTATATATCTAGTTAAGAGATTTAGAAAATGATCACTTATTCATTCTAGATGAAGACGGTATGTTTTTTTCTCAGTGAAGTGGATTCCGGTTATGAATATCCATGCCTGAATCGATTTTCGAAACCGACATCGATCAACTGAAGGCCAGAGCGCTAAACAAGGAGTTTAGATCGCCATGACAAGCCCGTTTTATTCAAGGAATACATTTATAATCATACATTTATTAGCCAATATTTGTAAATAGGGCTTCGCGTTCTTTATTAATCTTTATCTACTGACGGCACTATAAAGTACCATGAAATTCACTTTAAAGTACCATTAGAATTTCGTAGAAACAGAAAAATAAAAATAAAAATTCCTTTTCTAGTGACCAATATGAATATCACGCTCCGTTTCGCTGTAGCCGCTGTACTATTACGCTTAGAAACTTGATAGCGACGTCCACGCAAAAACACGTGATCGGCCGTATAGGAAGAACTTGCATCACGCGATGTTGCGTAATTGGCAATTAATGTGCTAATATTGAAAGATAATTCATTGAGTAAATGGGAGCCATCGATAAAGCTCATATTCTGCATTCCTTATACAACAGAGGCCGGAAATCAAAGAAGTGGAGATACCGATTGTTTTATGAAATGATGGAAATGACTCTGATCAACTCCTATGTTACATATAAAGAGATAATTAAGCCAGTATCTATACTAAAATTTAAAAGGAGAGTGACTCAGGCTTCTCTCACACTTTCAGATCAGAAACTAAGAAGAGAGGAATTACGTCCATTATGAAAACCTCTTCACAATGGATCATTACAACTTCTAACCAATAAGAAGAGAGGAAACAACTGAAGTTCAAATGAAATTCGCCTAAAAAAAAAAAAAAAAAGTCCAGCAATTCTTAGGTTTTGAGGTTAGAGCGAATTTTGAAATAAAAACCAATGACAAGACATTCAATAAAAATCACGTTCTAAATGTACTCTATCTAGTGTGATTTTGTGTTGTAATGAAAAAAAAAAAAAAAGAATTGCTTTATTATTTTCACCAATCTTAAATAAATATGTGAATAAGATTAAAAATAAATTAATTTTTCAAAAAATCTTCAAGTTTTGAACTTTTTTTCGATTTTTTTGTACTGACTTTACTTAAGAGTACCATTTCCTTCAATTTCTGTTAATTAGAGTATATACACTGAGAAAAATTTCTGTAACTGATATTTGGAATCTAGATTGTGGCTCTTTTAAAAATAGTTCCATGTCATCCTTATAAATTCTAGTCCTCTTTGAAAGCGAGTTCTAGAAACCCCTATTAGAATTCTACAGCGTTTGCCTATATTATACAAGTCAATCTTATTTAAAAATTTCTGAAAATAATTGAGAATATAAAAGGTGGGTTTTAGCAACTATAATGTTGGTTTATGACAAAATTCTAGAAAATCAAGCAATAATTTATCGCAATAAAATGGGTTCAGAATATTCAGAATATTGTTTCCCCATCTAGAAATGTATAGACTAGAAATTCTCGATCATTTCGTATATTCAGCTTATTTGTGGGCCGCATAGCTCGTGTTATACGCATAGCTCGGAAATCCATGTTTCTAGTTTAAGGATTTAGAAAGTGACCACTTATTCGTTCTAGATGAAAGCGGTATATTTTTTTCTCAATGTAAAAAAATAATAATCCTAATTTTTATTGTTTATATCTTCAAGTTTTCTAAAAAGTAATCAGAAAAAAAAAAAAACTTGTAATAGATTTTCTTTTTAATTCATAATTAGGTAGACAAAGGGTTAAATTTAATATCTTTTAGTTGTCATGTATAGCATCGATCTAATTTCTTGTCCATTTAACATTTTATCTTTTTTATCCGTCTTCTTTGTTATTTTAACATAAAAAACAAGAACTATAAAAGAAATTAAAAGGGTCATAGTTATTTTTTCATATATTTTTAATTGAATTGTCTTTTTTCTATAGAAATTATCCTTTTCTTTATGTAGATCAGAATTTCCGGATATTTGTTAAATGAACTGTTTGTTTGAATTTCAAAATTTTGTTTTTGACAAAATGTATTTCTTAATATTTTCTCGCAACATGAAAAAAAAAAAAAAAAAAAAAAAAAAAATGCTAATTTTACAATCTTCTATAAATTTTTATTGCATTTAGGAACACTCTATTATTGTTTATAAAAGTGAATTATATTTTAAATGTAAGTTATAATTTAAAAGTAATTTTAAGTTGCTAAAAATGATTCAAATAATGCTTTTGAATAAATTGAGTTATCAAAATGCAGTTATTTCCTATAAATGTTTACAAACATTGTGAAAATTTAAAAGCAGGCACGAAAATATTTAAAGCATGTACAGAATTTCTCTGCGTAAATTCCATTTTTCAGATTTACTTACGTCCTGTTTGTTACAACGATATTTTTAAGTTTTTCTGAAACATAATAGACATAAAATATAAAAGACCAATGTTTCATTTGAACAATAAAATATTTGAATCTTCGTATGCTTGAATATGAGTTTTCATTGCACTATACGAACAAGAAACAAAAAGAAAAATACTGTAAATGCAATTCGTATAAAATATAACGTAATATAGCAAAAATTTCCCATGTGAAAATACATAGATTTTTGTTTTAAAAAAGTATTGCTATGATAAATTTAAAAAAAAAAAAAAAAAAACAGAAAGAAAGAACTGTTGTATATTTCTTCAGAAACTTTTATATTTGAGCATTTGGTTTTTCAGACTCTAACATTTTGAAACAAATTCATATACCTGGGCTTTACACGCACTGATCACGATATTTTAAAGAATATAAGAATTTATTGCTAGAAGTTACCCATTTGACACAAGTTCATGTGAAATATTTTAAAACTCAAGCGTCATTTACAAAAATGTGCATACATATATTTGCCATAAATTTCGAAAAACAGTCTTTAGGAGCTTAGTTTCAGTTGTTGCCTTTCAGTTATACTAAAGGAAATTTCTATAAATTTCTTTTCTTATATTACATTTTCTTTTGTTAGGAGAGCTAGGAAAATTTAAGATGATAAAAGAAAATAATAATAATAAATAAATGAATAAATAAATTTTAATAAAAGCTGTTTTTTTTATGAGAAAATGTTTTTCAAAATAAAATAGTTAGAATTAACTTCTTTTGTAACGATAAAAAAAAAGTAAAATAAATTAGAAAATTATTGGTGCAAGTATAAATGCTAAATGTCCAATTTAATTTTCTTTAGAATTTTAGACAAAATTATTCAGTGACTGCAATATCACGAAAAGGTATTTACTGAATAATTATAATACAGTTAAGATTAATACAAGATATTTTCTGATATTTATTGAAAATTACGTTTCAATGTAACTTTTCTACGGTAGTTTTATTTATACACAGTTAAATTTTATGTAGCGATTTCAACATCAATCCTTTTCATGCATACGATATTTTTAAATCAGAACTAATTTATATTCTACTAAGTGTTTCTTGATTTTTAATTACTTTTCAGAATTACTGAAACATAAAAATGTTTTTTAGACAAGTTAATTATAAATTCTATTTAAACTTACTGGTGCTTGAATACAAATTGTACTCGCTAGGAATGAGAGATTTCAGATTTCCATTAAAGTATATATTTTAAATATTTATAATGTGTAAACTATAAGTTAAAAGCATTTTTAATTTCGCAAAAAGAAAATTTTCATGTATGATAACAATTTGCGCAATTTTTTAGGCGAGTGCTTTGTATATATATATAATATGGTAATTTTTTAAGTTTCTTTTCTTTTTAAACCTTTAAAAATTCTTTAGATTCATTATTAAAATCTTTGAAATGTTGGGAAATGATAGTGATTTTGTATTTCATATATCACTATCTCATAAAAACTCATTTTTATTTAATTGTTGTTAAAATTGCCCTTATTGAAGATATAGCAGTTTTTTTGGGGAAATTCCAATGTTATTTTTTCCATTTACTAATTGTTTCAATACTTTTTGTTGCAAAATGATTCATTTCTATAAGAAATTATTTAATCATTTATTTAGTCTTACTTTCTCGTATTTGATCATCGTAATGAATTTTTAAAATTATGTATATCACTATGTATCTATATGGATATCTATATCTAAATATTTGTATTTTATGGATAAATTTGGCATTTGATCATATTTTAAATTGCCTTCTACATTTTTGTTAGATATATTTAATATTGGAACTGAGTATTACGCGAAACAATGCAAAATTTATGCAATTAATAGAGAAATAATTAAGGAAATAGAATATATATAATAATATATATATATAATAAACATTAACAAAATTACTGAGAAACGCATAAATGGATTTTTCCGTTCTAAAAATTAAAATTTAAATATTTTTTGTTTAAAAAAAATCAAAATAAAGTAATGCAATTTAAAATACAATGACATCTTTTCATTTCTTTTTTTCTCAAATATCATTAAAAAAAAAAAAAAAAATACTTGATTAAGAAGTTAAGTGTAGTATACAAAATAAAACGGAACAAGGTTTTACAAAACAGATAAAGAAAATGTTTCTCAAATTTTAATTACGATGCAGCTAATCATCGTGAAAAAGCAGTTTGGTCATGATTCAAATTTTGATTTAAAAAAAAAAAATCTCCATTTTTTTAAATCTAGAAATATATTTTTAGAGATTCGTAATACTTACACTTCAGCTCCATAAATACCCTTTTTCAGCTTAAATAGATGAACAACGTGTCAACAAATTTGCTAAGAACCTGTTTCGATATCAAAAGTAAACCTTTTTTTTTTTTTTTTTTTTTTCTTTACGTATTTTTAAGATGGAAATATCTTTTACTAGTGGTACACTAAAGTACTTCCTTTACAAAATCCTCATTAATTACCATGGTAAGTTAACAGTATATGTTTCATAATACGGTAAATAAAGAGTTAACATTGCTGTATGTTTTATTCTTTTTTTTTTAAGCTTATTATTTTATAAAGGATGTTATCATTAGTATTCAAAAATAATATTCATTTTTAGAAAACAAAAGAGCTTAATTTTGTGTTTTATATAGAAAAAAATATTTCCAGAATTAAATTTAAAGTCATAACACTTAATATGTAGTTTATGACAAAAAAAAAGTTAAAAAATTAGTATAAAAAATTTAGTTAAAAAATACAACAGCGCAAACACATTGTCCGTAATTTACAAATACATTATTTATAAATATTAATTAACCGTATATTATTTGACATAATTAGTATATAAATTTTTAGCCTTTATTAGTTTTTTCTCTTTTAATAGTGAATTATGTAACATAAAAAATTACTGTATGTAGTTTATCAAATCATTACTATAATTACTTACTATAAGTTATTACTACAAAGGTTTTATTATTGTTAAAGTACATGTAAGTATTGAATGGATAAAATATTTTCTGATACCAAAAAGTAAAAGATGAAAAATAAATGCATGTATTTGTGTTTATATTTTGTGAAACTCTTATTATAAATATTATTTCTGAATAATTTATGTAGTTTTAATTTTTCTGTTTCTTTTTATAGTAATCTGTAATCAAAAAATTTTATTATTAAAAATATTTTAAGCATGAGCCTTTATCTGACAGAGTGTCTTTGATAATTTAGCCATATTTGTGACAGAGCGATAAATTAATCTTATTTTAAGCATCTTATATACATCACTAAATTTTACAATACTGTGCCCATTATTTAGAAGCTAGAAGAAAAGCCTAAAATAAATAAACATCTGTGTTTATCTATGTTTGTGCTTATAAGTGTGTTGTAATAAAACTAGATGATAAATTAGAAAAAAAAATGAATTATTAAGAGTTAATGTCGTGTAAGGTGGATGTGATTTGTAAATAAATACTACTTTTTTGTAATAAGACCCGTTTTTTCAAGATTGTAAAAATTACATAAATAACGTTCATGTATTCATTACAAGGTCCTTCTAGTAGAGAACGCTAAACTCCTATATTAAATTTAAGACAATCGGGCTTATCCCAAAGAAAATATTACGCTTAATTACTTGAAGTGTAAATCTAAAATTGCTTTCCTTTTAGCTTATTATTGGAAAAAATACAACATAATTTTAGTACTCAAAAATAAGATCCATTTTTGCAAAACAAAGGGGCTTAATTTTCTGTTTTATAAGTAAAAAAAAAAAAAAAAAAAATCATCAGTTACATTTAAAATTGTAACATTAAATATAAAGTATACAGCGTAAATCTTTTGTCCGTAATTTACAAATACATTACTTATGAATATTAATTAACCGCATATTATATGACATCATTAGTATTTCAATTTTTATCCTTTATTAGTTTTTTCCTTTTAATTGTGAATTATGTAACATCAAAAATTTCTATAAGCGGTTTATCAAAAATTTGTTAAAACACTTAAGCTATAATGAAGTGAAAACCCTCAGATGTTAAATCTTAATGATACTTTAAATATTTTAAAACATTCTAGTTAAAACAAATTGTTTTAAGTATAAAAATATTTCTGTTTATATCACAAACTTGTTAATTAAACAGATAACTAGATTTCAGATAATTATGAATAAGTGTTTTCTTTTTATATTTACTAAATTCTCTTTGATCTAAATAATGAGATATTTTAAATAATATTTAAATAATACATTTATGATATGAAGCGAGATCAACTCAAAATTCATCACAGATGAATGACTAACTTTTCTCTTCGTTAGGGCTTTTTTTTGAAATGATTAAATTTTTATTCACGAAAATGTGCAGTAGCACTTATACAGTATTAAACGAAATGAAAAAGTCTGTCGTTTCGTGTTACTCATGCAAACTATAGTGTATTTTAATTAAGTATTTTGTTCTAAATTCTATGCATGGAATCAAACTAAAAATCTCTTTTCAAAACATTATAGCATGTAATATTATGCATTGAAATTAGATGAACTGAATTTCTTTAAAATTTAATTGTTAATGAATTTGTCAATGAAAAGATTATAAAAGGCTTTTTAAAATGTAATTTTGAAAGAATAACTTTCTAAGTAATATATATATATATATATGTGTGTGTGTGTGTGTGTGTGTGTGAGTGAACATGTATTTTTAGGACTGAGGACTACTAGTCTCAATCTACGGATTTTTACGATAGCATTTTTACGATAGTTGGAAATTTATCGAAAATATAATTGAATAATTTGAAAGTGATGTTATAATTTGAAAAATAATAAAACTAATTGTCCTCCGTACTAAACTAAATTTTGCTTTAGTCAGAATTTCATTTTTATTTATTTATTTATTTATTTATTTTTGAAAGAAAAAGTAAAGAAAAGAAAATTAATAATAATCAGTTTCGAAAATTTTTTTTTAATAAGTTTGAATTAGAAATAAGAAGTGCGCGTGCAAAATGAGATAAAAAATAAAACAATATAACTAAGTTTGAGTTTGAGTTGGTAATGTTTTAATATTATATTAAAAAAAAAAACATAAAATACATGTAATCGAAGAATTTTTTATTAAATTTAGTTTATGTTACGAGAAAAAAAATAGATGACGGTGGTGTAGTTTAGTCCACCTGACAACACAGTAGTGCTGCCAGATAGGTTTTTTTTTTAATCAATAGGCACCACTAAGCATTAATTGCGACGGTTGCCTAATCATTTCGAAAACTGATCATCTATTACGTCTATCAAATAAAACTTCTGAATTTTATTGGCGACTATTGAATTAAAAAAAAAAGAAATCCCCAATCTGGTAACACTGGTTCTAGGCCACCCGTAAAAAGTAAGAAATATCAACACATTTACATAATATAAAAGTAATGCTTATTACTATTTTTTTTTTCACTTAAAAATCGATCGATAAAAACTTATTCAGAATTTTTACTCTTAAAGTGCCCTTAGTTAAATTACACATGGAGCCAATTCAATTTTTTCTTTCCTCAACAAAATGAACAACAAAATATTTTATATAAACTTTTGGTGCAAACTGAAAGCTATGAAGTTCCTGATTTCATAAAATTGAGAATCCTCCCTCCCCTCCTCCCGCCTGTGGAATAATAAGTACGAATTATTTAAAATACCTCATAAAAATAGCAGCAAAGTAATTAAAAATAATCATATGTAATAAAGCTATTGCTTAAATCAAGTTTTTAAGCAGGATTCCACACCAAATCATCATAGGCTCATAAGTTTTTTTTTTTTTTTTTTTTTTTTTCTCCGAGTCAAATTTTAGAAACTGAATTTTTGCTGTATTTCATGACTTCAGATTTCCTGAAAAGAAAAAAATCAAGTTTTCAGTGGTTGTACTGTGTGTCTGTGTGTCTATTTGTCTTTGAGTCTTTTAACAGCACCACTACAGAAAAAATTAGAACGAAAAATTCTAAATACATGGGGACGTTTTGTAAAACGTTTTATCAAAATCAAATAATACTTATACAGGATCATTGAAAACTACTAAAATTCATTACATTTTCAGACGATATCTCTTAATATATCATTTATATCTTTAGACTGCTCTACGTAAAATAAAATGAACGCATGTTACTTCTAAACGCAAAAACTATTATCATATACAATTTGATATATATATATATATAGCTTTCATGATTTGTTTACAGGACCACACAAAATAATTGATTATATTAAATATATATGTATTTCTTTTCTCCTCATTTATTTATTTATTTATTAACTTTATTTTATTTTATTTTATTTTATTTTATTTTATTTATTTATTTTTGAGGAAAAAAAATGCTTAAAATATAAAACTAATTCTATAACTTAAACCATTTGAAACATAACAGGATCAATTTATCCTTGATTTTGCATGTAAACTGATTACTATAAAATTAACGACTCGATGGGCCCGGGTTTCTAAATAGTAACAATACACCAATATTTGAATACCACTGTCGGGTCTTCCGACATAACTCGGTCTTTCAAGCCGAATTACAAACCATAAAATAAAGCTTCTTCTTGTTTACAGTCACGAAAGTACAAATGTCTTGATCCTTTCGAATAGTCTTGCAAGCATATTTGCTCTTAAAGATAATTCAACACGTAACGATTTAGTTTGCAGGATCGTGAACAACAAGAAATATTTAACAACAACAACAAAAATCTACAATAATAAAGAAATCTACTAATGTCTTCCTACCATTTATTCTTTCAAATATTCTCTTTATTTATCATAAAAAATTCTATGATTAAATAAGATGATAAAATTTTTTGAGAAATAGTGAAGTGAAAATAATCCTAAGACTTAGCACTTCTCCATGACTTATAAACCTAAAAGGAAAAATACATTAAAATATTTTTTAAAGTCGCCAATGTATTTCTTTTTCATGAAAAAAGATATATATATATTTATATAATATTATTTGAATATAATAATATTCTATAACTAGGGTAACTATAAATTGCATTTGAAAATATTGAATACTCTAATTACAATAACAGAGTTTGTAATATAATATTTTTGTATTTTCTAAAAACCTATAAAATAATCTATTAGACTATTAGAAAACCTATGATTTAGCTTATTTATGATTCAATATATATATATATATATATATAAATTTCAAAAAGAGTATTTATGTGAAAGAAAAACTTTTTTTAAAGTCATTATTATAATTTATAAAATGCGGGAATATTTTGATTAACAACATTATTTTCTTGTAAGGTTAAATATAAAACAAAAACTTTATTATATAGTATATATATACATCTATTAGAAAACCTATGATTTAGCTTATTTATGATTCAATATATATATATATATGTATATAAATACTCAATAAGAGTATTTATGTGAAGGGAAAACTTTCTTTAAAGCCGTTATTATAATTTATAAAACGCGGGAATATTTTGATTAACTACATTATTTTTCTTGTAAGGTTAAATATAAAACAAAAGTTTTATTATATAGTATATATATATACAGCTGTGTGTGTGAGAGAGTATGTGTGTATATTGTGTTATTATTTTTAAGATTTCGATATTTAAGAATTATTTATTATACTTCGTATTTTCTCATAACGAAATAACAATAATATTAATAATAAACTGGTGTGTCACTCACACGGCTTTCTCTTACCCTGAAATTTAATACTATAAATACGGATTAGAGATTAAGAGGTAAGATAACGAGTTTTGTTATGTAAACGTATGTTAAATCAATTCAAATTAGGCTTCAAAAGAGTTTTATATGATAGTTAGTTCTGTGTGAGGTGGCTGCAGCCCCTTAAACACCCCAGTTTCATTACTGCACCTACATTTATATACAATTTAAGCCTGTTATTAAAATTAAAAGTTGAATTAAAATTATTCAGACAACTTTCGCACGCAACATTTCTTGAAACATATCAATCTTGATTAAACTTTTCCAGCAACAAACTCATATTAACTTCAAAATACAACATTTGGATCTTCTAAAATTATTCGTTTTTCAGTTACTCTAAGAGACACAGACAAAGCTCAAACGTTAAAAACTTGGTTTCGGTAATCCGGAAGCCTCAAAACGTTTAAATATACAAAAAACAAGCGAGGAATATTCAGCTTAAAAACATACATTACTTATCATATCTCTATGAGGAATTCATTTCAATTCCTGAACAACTTTCCTGGAAATGGTAAAATATTATAGTAAAGCACATCCACTAACAACAAAAAACAATGTTATCGCTTAAATATTTGCAGCCCTGTATATCTTTTGAAGATTATATACAGACTACATGTGCACCTAAATATAATACGCATATAAAAAATATATATTCGTTTCATTTGGTTTAATGCAGTCTATAGATATTAAACTCTACTTACCTGCAATTTCCCCCATAGACGTAATGTATTTGAATTCTCTTGGGTGTCCCTGTATACGAAACCGCTTGCCTGATCTCAACGAAAAGTTTAGTGTAACATCCTTATACCATACACATTCAGAATACCAAGTTTGGATTTTCTGCTATAAATTGTGTTTGAGATATGCTGATAACAGACACACACATAGACACACACCACTCACAGACAGGCACACATACACACAGACAGGCACACAGACACACACACAGACCAACCCATAAAAACATAATTTTAGGATTCAGGGGACCCGAAAATGCGTAAATATAGCAAAAACTCACTTTCGAAAATTTGACTAAAAAACAATACTTTTTCTACCTTATGGGTAAGAGAAAGTAATAAAATGAAAGAATCTCACACGCGATTATTATAAGTAAATAATAAAATGAATAATTTCCATTAAAATACTTTAAATCTACAACTAATATCTAAATAAACAATTGTATAAATTATACATTTAATATTTTTTCTAAAAGTTCAATTAAACAATTGAACATTTTTTATAATTTACCACAAAAAGAATTTCTTATTTGTCCTTGGTTTCCAATCAGTAAATGAGTATTTAATACTTTTACAACGCTCTCAGAGGAGTATAAATTACTAATAGAATGAATAATATTTTTATTTATTTTTTTTATTTTTTTATTTTTTTACTTTAATCATTGCGCTAAAGAAAAAAGAATACTAAATTTAACTTCTCTTATATCTTGTCTTAAAGCTAATATTTATTTACTCGTCAATTATAATAATAATAAAAACCTATGACTTTGTAGATTTTTTAATATAGAAGAGCCACAAAAATCCCATTTTCACCTTTAAACTGATATTTAAAAAATTATCAAGAGATTTTTAAAGGAAATGTTGGTTCATTAATAAAATAAATGATTGTGAACAAGGGTTTTTCTGTTTTCTGGTAATTGAAAGTAGATAAAAATATTTTTTCCTGAGACATTCATTTAATTAACAGTTTAAAAGATTGATTTTTTTATGTAGACATTTACAAATCAAGTAAATTAACATATTTTATTTCTTTTATTAATCATTTTTCAAACAAACATTTATTTGATGTGTTTTTTACGTCTCAAATAAATAAATAAATGAAGGCAAATGACTTAACGTTTGTTACTTCGATAACCTGCTTTTGAGGAGAAAGAACGGTCATTTAATTTGGAATAATATTTCTAAGGATGATAGCGTAATTTATGTTTTTTGCAGTAATAGAATAAAGGTTTCGTTTGAAATGTATACTTTTTTTTTTTTTTTTTTTTTTTTTTTTTTTTACATTTAAATGAATGTTTTTAAAGCGTAAATAAAATTATCATGAGAAATGTTTATTTGTGATGAAAAAAAGGAAAGAAGTTATTTAAATTTTAAAAATATAAATCACTTTACGAAATAATAACCAATGTTTAAAAATTTGAACATTGATACTTAATGCTGGATATTATTAGTTAATTTTTACTTTCTCTTACCCATAAGGTAGAGAAAGTATTGTTTTTGGGTCAAATTTTCGAACGCGAGATTTTGTTATATTTACACGTTCTGAGGTTCCCTGAGTACGAAAATCATGTTCTTAGCAAATGGTCTGTGTGTATGTCTGTGTGTCTGTGAGTCTGTGTGTCTGTGTGTCTGTGTGTGTGTCTGTGAGTCTGTGTGTCTGTGTGTGTGTCTGTCTGTTATCAGCATATCTCAAAAACAAATTATGGGAGAAACTTCAAACTTGGTATTCTAAATGTATATCATATACGGATGCTACAGTAAGCTTTTCGTTCAGATCAAGCAAATGGTTCGTGTACAGGGACAATCAAGAGAATTGTAATACATTACGTCAATGGGGGAAATTACAGGTAAGTAGAGTTTAACGTCTATAGATTGCACTAATCCAAATGAAACGAATATATATATTTTGTAATAGAGATAGTCAACTGGGAAAAAAAACTGCGTATGTAGGAGCCTCGCGGGGGGGAAGTCCCCCCTCGAGGGGAGTAAATTTTCATGATTGATATCTTTCAAAAGAGCTCGCGAATACCTTTAAAACGAATGGTTGAACCATCGATCTGCGATAATTTAAAACAAAGTTATCGATTTTTTTTTTACTTTTAACAAAAAAAAAAAAAAAAAAAAAAAAAAAAAAAACTTAGAAAAAAAAATCGTTTTTTTTTTTTTTTTTTATATATTGAGATTAAAATGGACTTTATTCGTATATTTAGTGTTATAGTACTTGTGTAATATGGAAATCGTCTGCATTATCATAAAACATATATTTTTTAAATAATAATTTTAATAAATTATTTTTTAAAAACAGCATTATTTTTTAATAACCGAATTAAATTTTCTATAAATTTAGGTGCATTAATGAAACGGGGGGTTGAGGGGGGCGGTAGCCCCTCTCACACAGAACTAATTATCATATAAAACTCTTCAGAAGCCTTATATGAATTGTTTAACACAGGTTTACATAACAGTACTCGTTATCTTACCTTTTAATCTGCAACCTGTATTTATAGTATTAAATTTCAGGGTAAGAGAAAGTCGTGTGAGTGACACACCAGATTTTTTTTTATAGCATTTACTAAAAAAAAAAAAGAAAGAAAGAAAATCAAGCTTTTGTAACAAAAACGATTATCGTTCTCTCATTATTAAATTTTACTTTAATATTTGGTTAATTTTTATATTATAGCATTAAGTATGAATAACATTTTTCATTTTAATTACCTGCACTAGAGAAAGAAATTTGTGATTGTGGTTCGTAATTTAGATTTTTTTTTTCCTTTACGAACGATGGTAAATTAAACGGAATTTTTAATTATCACATAATTGTGGATTTTTTTTTTTATAACATTAAGTAAATAAAAATTTTATTACACAGTTCGCTCGTTATTTAAAGGAGATTCTCGAAGACGAATTAATTTCTAAACAGATTAATTTCTATAAATGAAAATTGTTTTTTCAAATACACTGAAAAAGAAATTTGTATAAGGGTAAGAAATTATAATTACACTGGGTAAGAAATTAAAATTTTAATAGTCATAATTACAATTAAAGTTGTAAGGGTAAAAAATTATAATTTTTTTCTGTTCGTGCAATAAATGAAATTAAAACTAGTTGGAATAAGTGCATTCTGCTCATTTCCTCATCATACATTTGATCTTTTATATTTAAACTGTATCATACTACAACACTTAGTTAAGAGGAACGAGCTAGTCCGATCTTTGAGCGTGGCTCAGACTGAAAAGCAAACCCACTACTAGGTCCTACCTACCATTTGATAGATTTAACTTATCCTGAACTATTATTTATTTTTACTAACATTATTTTCTTATTTAGTTTTCATGCAATTTTATACTATTTTAATGCAATAATCCTCATAATGTACATTTAATCCATTTGCTTTTCATTTTCCACGACTAACATTGCCCCATATTTAAATTTAAAATAACTTACGAAGTTTTTACATTAGAATGTCCATTGTCAATGATATTTATGCCAGTATTATTGTTTGTTTGTTTATTAATAACATATACACCAAGTTTGTATCAAAGTCCGCTTGTATATCTTCATCGAGATGAAGTCAGATGTCAGGGGTACCATACAAATAATCGGAAGAACACCCAGGGACAGCGCGGGAATCGAACCCATTCTCACATACTATAAGGTGATTAGTGATGTGGTAACAAAACCACTCGGCCATGTACACTGAGGGAAAGAAAAAAATGCACCGTCTTCATCTAGAACGAATAAGTTCTAGATGAAGTAGGTATAAAAGTTATTTAATTTTTAGAAATATAAATCATTTTACGAAATAATAACAAATGTTTAAATTTGAACATTTATATTTAATGCTGGATATTATTTAAAAAAATGAACTAATAATATCCTAGTTTAGGTTCCTATTTCCAGTTTCTATCTAGTTCTATCTGTTTATAGTGTCTATCCTAGTTTCTAGTTTAGGTTTTTCTAAATACTCAAACTAGAAATATAGATTTCCGAGTTATGCGTATAAGGTAAACAAATAACCTGGATAGAAAAAATGATCGAGAATTTCTAGATTATGCTTTTCTTGAAGGTGAAACAATATACAGAGAAACAATTCTGTAACTGACATCTAGAATCTAAATTGTGGCTCTAGAAAAAATAGTTCCATGCCATCCTTATAAATTCTAGTCCCCTTTGAAAGCGAGTTCTAGAAACCCCTATAAGAATTCTAGAGATTTTGTCTATATTATCGAGGTCAAACCTATTTAAAGATATCTCCAAATAAATGCTAACACAAGAGGCGGGTTTCAGCAACTATAATCTTGGTTTATGACCCAATTCTAGATTATCAAGCGAAAATATTCAGAATATTCAGAATAATGTTTCACCATCTAGAAATGTGTAGTCTAGAAATTCTCGATTATTTCGTCTATTCAGTTTATTGGCGTGCCTTGTGCACACAGCTCGGAAATCTATATTTCTAGTTAAGGGATTTAGAAAATGGCCACTTATTCATTCTTGATGAAGGCGACATATTTTTCTTTCTCTGTGTAGTATGAATATCATGAATATTATGAATATTATAAATCTTTTGTATTATAGGAAATTTTAACTTAATTTTCTAGAATTGGGTCATGAACCAAAACTATAGTTACTAAAACTTGCCTCTTATGCTCGAATTTAATTTCAGAGATTTTTAAATAAGATTGATCACAATAATATAATGAAACGTTCTAGAATTCTAATAGTGATTTTTTAGAACTCGCTAGCAAAGGGAGCTAGAATTTATAAATATGACATGGATCTTTTTATACTATAGTCAAAATTTAGTTTCTAGATATCAGTCACAGAATTTTAGCGCCCTTCTAGGAATTTAAATTATATTTTAAAACCGATTTGATATTGTTATCAGGAAAATATTTCTCGCAATAAACGTTTATTCAAAATTCTGCTCTGTTGTCTGAAGTTAAGGTAATCGTAAATTTCGAATAACCTTTCCACTGAGTTTGAAAACATATTATAAATTAGGATGTAAATAATTCTATCTCTGTTGGAATAATTTTATTTATTTTTATTATGAAAATTTTGGTGATTTAATGGAAACCTTTCTTGTACTATTAGTAGCTTACGATTATTCATTTAACGCTGCTATAAAAGACTGATATGGCCCTTCTAGGAATTTAAATTATATTTTAAAACCGATCTGATATCGTTATCAGGAAAATATTTCTCGCAATATACGTTTATTCAAAATTCTGCTCTGTTGTCTGAAGTTAAAGTAATCGTAAATTTCGAATAACCTTTCCACTGAGTTTGAAAACATATTATAAATTAGGATGTAAATAATTCTATCTCTCTTGGAATAATTTTATTTATTTTTATTATGAAAATTTTGATGATTTAATGAAAACCGTTCTTGTACTATTAGTAGCTTACGATTATTTATTTAACGCTGCTATAAAAGACTGATATGGCCCTTCTAGGAATTTAAATTATATTTTAAAACCGATCTGATATCGTTATCAGGAAAATATTTCTCGCAATATACGTTTATTCAAAATTCTGCTCTGTTGTCTGAAGTTAAGGTAATCGTAAATTTCGAATAACCTTTCCACTGAGTTTGAAAACGTATTATAAATTAGGATGTAAATAATTCTATCTCTGTTGGAATAATTTTATTTATTTTTATTATGAAAATTTTGGTGATTTAATGGGAACCGTTCTTGTACTATTAGTAGTTTACGATTATTCATTTAACGCTGCTATAAAAGACTGATATGGCCCTTCTAGGAATTTAAATTATATTTTAAAACCGATCTGATACCGTTATCGGGAAAATATTTCTCGCAATAAACGTTTATTCAAAATTCTGCTCTGTTGTCTGAAGTTAAGGTAATCGTAAATTTCGAATAACCTTTCCACTGAGTTTGAAAACATATTATAAATTAGGATGTAAACAATTCTATCTCTGTTGGAATAATTTTATTTATTTTTATTATGATAATTTTGGTGATTTAATGGGGACCGTTCTTATACCCTTAGTAGCTTACGATTATTCATTTAATACTGCTATAAAAGAATGATATGGATCTTTAAAGGCACGTGAAGAACAATTTCCTATATCAGTGTACTTGAAGATAGAGACATTAACGCATCTATTATTTGTGATTTTTTTCAAACTATTATGTGACTGACAATGATATTATAGTGTACTCTTTCATCAATATTAGATGAAACTTAAAAATTAAATTAAAACGAAACATAAGTTAAAGCAATCTTTAAACATGTTGTTGAAAAATTCACACACACACACACACACACACACATATATATATATATATATATATATATATATATATATTATGTTTATACTTTTATTCATCAATTTACTTAACCGTTCATAAAAGAAGTATGTTATTTTTATTTTTATTCATATAATTACATTCTTTAAGAATTAATGCTTTGATTTTTATAAAAACTTATAGGAGGTTTAGTTTATTTTTCCAGTTAAAAATATTATTGATATGTTCACTTTATTTCATTTGATATTTTTAATTTGCTAATAGCATGGTCTTTTCTTAGTTTTGGCAATCTAGAGGGAGAGTACATACGGTAAAGCTGGTTAAACCTCACAATGTTGTCCCAAGTCAACATGGCTTGCTAAGTTTTGAAAACTAAGAATTCACTCCTCTTTTAATCTTAAATTATGATAATTTATGATTAAGCATTTATGATAATATTATACAATCGTTAGAGCCGTTTTTGTCGTTAGAGCCGTTTTTATGATAATATTATACAATCGTTAGAGCCGTTTTTGAGATACCAACTTTTACCAAAACTCAATTATTGACCGGAAAACAATAATTACATACAAAAGGATATTTAAAAGTGAGTTAATATTAGTGGCAAGTTTGGCCTGAACTAACCAACTATATCATTCGAAAGACATCTAATAGAGTGTTAATAGAACAAATTTGAAGAAAATCGTTAGAGCCGTTTTTGAGATACGGACTTACGGTACCACTTCCGGTTTCCGATGTCCCACTTCCGGCTTTTCAATTTTCACCAAAATTTGAAAAATTTATCTGTACACCAGACCTGTCTCAATTCTGAAGTTTTGTAGTTCTGCCTTTATTAGTTTTGGATATATGATAGCCAGAAGATTCCGTACATACACGCATATATACATACATATATAGATGCACATACACAAACCATTTTTTTGGACTAAGGGGACCTTAAAACGTGTAAATCAGGTGATATCTCGATATCGAATTTTTGGACCAAATACAATATTTCCATTACCTACGGTAATAAGGTAATGGAAGTAATAATGAATATGAGCAAGAAGTTTGTGAAATCTTAACATTTTAAACGATAATTTTTTATTTATTTTTTTTCAATTTTTTTTCATTTAAATTCAAACTAAAAATCATAAAAAGTAATTCACTATTACTGTATGTGAAAATAATTATTGCTTAAAACAATATGTAAATAAATGAAGATAAAATATGATAAAATAAAAAATGTATATATTTTACAGAATATACTTTAAAATACTCTATTTCTTTAATGGAGCAGTTTTTTTCTTTCAAGTATATAAAACAACAGATTTAAATTGCCAGCATAAGTGATTTCTAAACATACATTTATTATTATTATCTCATCTATTTTATTTAATGTTAAAACACGCTGCTTCTAGATACTAAATTTTCAACACCAGTAAGATAAAAACGAGAAAAAAAAAAAAAGGAGGTTACGCATTAGTTATATTAATTATACATACTTCATGTAACAAATGCTCTTGCTGTCTGAAGTTGTATTTAACATTCTTAACGAAAGTATTATGGTAATTAAAAAAAAAAAAAAAAAAAAAAAAAAAAAAGACTTTATTAGACTTATTACGGCGATGAATAACTAATAAATTAAATATAATATTAATGAAACAAATTTTTATTGAAGATTTTTCCTAGTCACTCCCTGTGCTCATTAACCTAATTAATAGTTTTCAGGTCTTTTTTTTTTTTTTTTTCACTAAAATAATTGTTTAGGTGATGAGCTTTATAATATTTTCATCATTACAATATTTTTTGGATATTTTCCGAAATTGAATAAATTTTCTGTTACAATTTGTGTAAATTTGGTTATGAAAAAAAAAAAAAAAAAATCTAATTTTTTAATGTGGTACATTAATTGCATAATGTAATTTTAATGTATTTTTAATTAAAAATTCATATATTTACTTTTATTATTCTTATTCTCTGATAATGTTTTACAATTTTTTCCTAGAACTAATAATAATGAATATGTTATGTATATTATTGCTCTAATGAAGTGTATTGTGTTTTAATTTAGAGAATTTTGTAATTTTATTTTGGTTTGTTTTTCCTAACATATCTACTTAATAGAGTCTATCTGTAATGCAGGGTGGAGATTTATTTATAATGATATAGAAAGTTTTCCAAATTTTATCAGAAATTGTAATATCAACAGACTTTCATACAGAAATTAAATGTATCTTTAAAATGTACTACACCTATTCTGGATTTAATAATTCATATGTTTAAATAAATAAAATCTTTACAATGTAGATTTTTAGTTATTAAAATAAATGAAAACAAGGGTTTTAAAGTTCTATATGTTCCGTTTGAAGTAGTAATTTGATCTCATAATTTACCACAAAAATAAATTTGGGATATTTCTATTATTTTCCTTCTTTTTTCCCTTTCGTTTTTTTACTAAATAAGTGAGTTTATAATATTTTTACAGATCTGTATTAAAGAAAATAAATGATATTACATTTAACAATATTTTACATTGTCCCATAAAAATTGTTTTTCATTAAGAGCCATTTTTTTTTAAAGCTGGACAAAGTCTATGGAGGTGTGATAGTTGACATTTTCAATTTTCCCGAAACATTCAGGATATGTCAGTAGTACTGTGATAAGAAAAAGTGAAATTTATTTTTTTCTGAATTTCATTTGTTTGACCTAGAGAGGGGGTCAAAGTCTGAGGGCGTAAATAAATGGGGCCATTTTAATATCATTTTACTCCTAAAGCCATGAGTGACCCATGTCAATTTTTTTAAATACGGATACTACTTGATACTAAGTACATTTTAGCATAAACAGTTTGGTGGGTCATTCACGGCTTTAAAGGCCAGGGTCATTCAAAAGTGCAGTTTTCGTTGATTTTTTCCATGTTTTCAGTCTGAATATCTGCTAAGGCCATGAGTGCCCCATAGAAATAATTATGGGGTTAATAACACACCTTAGTACAGAACTTAAAAATATTTAAAATTGCATGGGTCACTCTTGGCTTTAGTAGATAAACGGTCTCAAAGTTGAAAATTTTCAAAAAAAGGTCAAATTTGACGGTAAATTACTCCATAAGCCATGAGTCAATAACTATGAGAGAGAGTTTTAATTATACCCTAGATGGTCTAGTTTTAGACCCAGGTTACAAACCTATGGGGCTTCCAAGATTTATTTAGATATAGTCTATTTTATATCGCCAATGTGTACCTGTTCTATGTAGTACAAAACGCTTGAGACCCAATTTTGTAATACATTAATCCTTCTTTAAAAGTTCCCATTTTACATTACAGAGGTCAGCATCAAAATAAATATAAAATAAATATAAAATTAAAAAATCTGGAGTGACTCCACTCGACTTTCCGAACATTGAGTAATTAACAGATTTGTAGATAAAGCCTATAAATGCTAGATTCACCAAAATGCTTATAGTTATGCAACAGTGATTTATAATATTCATAAAAATTTTCAGCTCAATTGAATAAGGCGTTTAGATGCTATCGCACTTTTAAAAATTTGGTCCCATAGGCCCTAATGATAAAGAATTTTTCTTTGTGTCCCTGTAAAAACACTATAAGTGCTAGATTCTCCAAATTCTATACAGACTGAGTATCTGTGACCTATAATATGTGTATAAATGTTTTGCTCAATTGAATAAAGCGTTTAGATGCTATCGCACTTTTAAGATTTTGGTCCCATAGGCCATAATGATAAACAAGTTTTCTTTGTGTACCTGTAAAAAACTATAATTGCTAGATTCATCAAAATCGATAGGGTTCGTGCTATGGTGACTTGAAACATGCGTACCAACTTACAGCTCATTCGAGCAAAGCGTTTAGACGCTAGCGTGTTCACTCACACACATACACACACATACACACACACACACATACATACATACATCATCATAAAAAGAGTGAAGACGGACTCAGGGAACCTCGAAACGTATAGAAACATCAAAATCGCAAATTCGGATTTTTGACATGATTACAATACTTTCCTCACAATAGTGTTCGGAAAGTAATAACATAAGATACATCTGAAATGTGCATATTGTATATTATGTAAAACATATATAGGGTGATGGAAACAAGACTGTATAAAAAAAAAAAAAAATAATAATAATAATAAAAATTGCGCATGAGACTAATTGAAACAAGTGTTTCAAGTAGCTTCCCCTATATTTGTTTCAGCTGGCCCCTGCCCACAATTTTCCCTTCACGAGATGTTAAGCTACCAGTACTTATGCTCGTGGGCGTTTCAAATCATATGATTAGCAAGCTGCACCTATGCACTATAAACGCTGAATCAGTCAGAAACATTCACCAATTTTTGTTACATAAAATGCAATATCACTTAAAAATTTGAATTTTTACTCACAGTAAAAAACCGTACTCAGAAACAGTTTTATCCTCATAAAATCGACAGATGTTTACATGCACATCTTTTTTTACATTGTAAAGTAGGTTTTGTGTGTCTGTACTTCTCTTTATTGGCAATGAATAAGAACTTAAAAATTGTATTTTTTATTTCCATGTTTCAACTTACCCCGTACTTCAACTTGCCCCTGTCTCCCTTATGTAATTTTTAGTTTCCGAACCCTATAGTGAGGAAAGTATTGCAGTCATGTCAAAAATACGAATTTGAGATTTTGATATTTCTATACGTTTCGAGGTCCCCTGAGTCCGTTTTCGCTATTTTTGCGATGATGTATGTATGTGTGTATGTGTGTGAGTGAACACGCTAGCGTCTAAACGCTTTGCTCGAATGAGCTGCAAGTTGGTACGCATGCTGGAAGTCACAGTAGCACGAACTCTATTAATTTTCATGAATCTAGCCCTTATAGTTTTTTTACAGGGACGCACAGAAAAATTCTTTATCATTATGGCCTATGGAACCAAAATTTTAAAAGTGCGATAGTATCTAAACGCCTCATTCAATTGAGTAAAATATTTATACACATATTGTAGGTCAGAGATACTCAATCTGTATAGATTTTGGTGAATTTAGCACTTACTATTTTTTTTACAGGGACACAAAGAAAAATTCTTTATCATTATGACCTATGGGACCAATTTTTTAAAAGTGCGATAGCATCTAAACGCCTTATTTAATTGAGCTGAAAATTTATATGAATATTATAAATCACTGTTGCACTAACTATAAGCATTTCGGTGAATCTAGCATCTATAGGCTTTATCTACAAAACTGTCAATTACTCAATGTTCGGAAAGTCGAGTGGAGTCACTCCAGATTTTTTAATTTTATATTTATTTTATATTTATTTTGATGCTGACCTCTGTAATGTAAAATGGGAAGTTTTAAACAAGCATTAATGTATTACAAAATTGGGTCTCAAGCGTTTTGTACTACATAGAACAGGTACACATTGGCGATATAAAATAAACTATATCTAAATAAATCTTGCAAGCCCCATAGGTTTGTAACCTGGGTCTAAAACTAGACCATCTAGGGTATAATTAAAACTCTCTCTCATAGTTATTGACTCATGGCTTATAGAGTAATTTACCATCAAATTTGACCTTTTTTTGAAAATTTTCAACTTTGAGACCGTTTAACTACTAAAGAAAAGAGTGACCTATGCAATTTTAAATATTTTTAAGTTCTGTACTAAGGTGTGTAATTAACCCCATAATTATTTCTATGGAGCACTCATGGCCTTAGCAGATATTCAGACTGAAATCATGGAACAAATCAACGAAAACTGCACTTTTGAATGACCCTGGCCTTTAAAGCCATGAATGACCCACCAAACTATTTATGCTAAAATGTACTTAGTATCAAGTAGTATCCGTATTTAAAAAAATTGACATGGGTCACTCATGGCTTTAGGAGTAAAATGATATTAAAATGGCACCATTTATTTACGGCCTCAAACTTCGACCCCCTCTCTAGGTCGAACAATCAAATTCAGAAAAAATTAAATTTCACTTTTTCTTATCACAGTACTACTAACACATCCTGAAAGTTTCGGAAAAATTGAAGATGTCAATTATCAAAAGTGTTCAACTTTTAAAAAAATGACTCTTAATAACAACAACAAAGACAACAATAATAATGATAAACTATCATTCTGCAAAGTTATGCATTAAGAAGATCCACTAAAAACTCATTTTCACCTGTAAACCGATATTATAAAAATCATCAAGAGATTTTTTATAGGAAGTGTTGGTTCATTAATAAAATAAATGATTACAAAAACATGTCTTTTGTCATAATTGAAATCAGGTGATTTTTTTTTTTTTTAATTTCTTTGATTAACACTGTAGAATTGATTTTATATGCAACCGTTTATTAAAGAAATATATTAATACAATATTTTTAAGAAATCTAATAATTTACAAAACAAACATTTATTTAATGCATTTTTTATGCCTCATAAGAGAATTTTTAAGTTTAAATAAATTATGTTTGTTATTTGGGTATCAAAGTACTCATGGAAATAACAAATGGTTATTTGACATAAAATATTTTTCCTAAAGTTGTGAACATAATTTACATTAGTGAATAATTGAGTTGAATAAATGGCTTTTCAGGAGACATACGTGTAAAAAAAAAAAAGAAACAAAATTAAAATTTAAATATATATATATATATATATACAGTACCTGGCCAAATTATTAGACCATTGGCAACTTATACATTTTTTTATGTTTAAAACCTTATTAATGAAGAATTTTATTAAAAAAGATATTTTCTTCATTCATATTTCGAAAACATATACATTAAGGAAAACAATGACAGAAAAAATTTTACAATACAATACTTATTGAAAAGAGAAAAAATTGGTAAATTAAATTTAACAGAAAAATTAATATTTCGTATGGCCACCGTTGGCAACTAAAAGGGTTTTAACACGACGAGGCGTACTTTCTATGCATACTTGGATGGTTTCTTGAAGATGCTTATTATGATTCCGCTGTATGTTAAAGATTCCAGCAACTCTACCTTATTTGTTATATTTTTCTTATACATTTCTTTTTTCAGCAACTCCCAACCATTTTCAATAGGGTTCATATCATGCGAGTTGCCAGGCTAATCAAGAACTTTGATTTATTTCGCTCTAAATACTCCGATACACTTTTAGCTTAATGGTATGGAGCACCATCATGCATGAAGACTGGTTCCTTGTCTCCAAGAAACCATTCTTCCCTTTGTGGCATGAACCTGGCTTGTAAGACTTTCAGGTATTGATCTTGTTTCATGGTATTTTTGACCACATAGAGAAGACCAGAACCTTTTCCTGATATGACAGACCACACCATGACTGATGGAGGATGTTTGATGGTGGGAACAATACAATCTGACTTGTATTTCTCGTTTGGACGCCGCCGAACGAATTTGGTTTTTTCGGTTAAAACATGAAAAACCGATTCATCAGAGAAGCAAACCTGAAAATTAAACAAAATTGCTTTTTATTTAATTTCTTTACATTCTTTATAAATGCCAATATATCGTTGATTAAAATGAATAGCTATATACCTTTTTCCAGTCTTCTATTGTCCAAATTTTGTACTTTTTTGCCCACTCCAAGCGTTTTTTCTTCATTTCTGATGTAAGCCTTTGCTTGCGAGCCGGTTTCATGGCAATGAGTTTATTTTCTGCCAAGCGACGTCTCAAAGTTCTTTCTGATACATTAATGCCTTCATTTTGAACTTCTTTCATCAACATGCGTAGTGGTTTCTTTCTGTTATTTATACAAATGTCTCGTATTTTTCGATCCGTCCTCAGCTTCGTAATGCGAGCTCGTCCACTATTATTCTTCCGTGATGGATCCAAACTTATATTTAAGACCATTTTCTTTTTAATATTTTTTACTGAGCTTCTGGATACTCCTATCTTTGCTGCAATTTGATTTTTGGTCAGTTTAGTGGCCTTCAGTAGACCATAAACTTGCCCTACTCTCTTTGGTGAAAGGTCAGCCTTTCTTCCCATCTAAAATAAAGGAGCAAAAACTTTTTATGATAATGAATGAATAAAAATGTTAAATGTCCCACATGATATTAATAACAATTCAAAACTTACTTTTTGCAGCAAAATATTCACTTCAATCCAAAATAAACAAGCAGAGCAAATTTTATGTTATAATGCAAGTTTACACCTATGCCACTGTATCACAGAATAAGAACTAACTGTCTTGTGTTGCCAGTTTTGAAAATGTTTCTGTAATAAAGGTACTGAAATAAGCTTAAGGTAACACTAATTAAATAATAATAATTTTGAGCAGGTCAGGTATAATAAACTTCCAATTTCAAAAAACTTTAAATATTTTCTTTGGTCTAATAATTTGGCCAGGTACTGTATATTAACAAATGTTTAAAAAGTTTATAAATATTTCTCATGCAAAATTCCTATTTCATTATGAAGAGGAATTTACATTGACTTATAAATAAAAGATTTACTTTCTAAAATGTACGTCATTTCTGAAAAAGATAAATAATTTTGCAAAATAATTGCAATAAATAATCAATTTTAAACATTTACATTTATTTCTGTGTATTTTTTGTTAATACTTTACTTTTTATAGCAATTACTGAAATATATATATATGAATAAATTAACAAACGAATGAGATGAAATAAACCTCCCAAAAAACACAGAGGTCTTCCTCAGGGAGGCCCCTCCGTGTAGGGGGAAAGAGAAGTTTCTGAAAGGATAGTAGCATTTAGCTAATAACTATCCTTAGCCCCCAGCTTCTCACCAAACAGAAAGCCACCGCTAACTGAATAGGAATCTAGCATATATAATGTAAAAATTTCTAAAAAAGGCATAAAAATACACGAAACTAATACATATAAAAAATACAGTAATATAAAGAATTATAAAATGTATACAAGAAAGCAAATAAAATATATGAAATAAACCCCTATCTGATAATCGAACCCTTTTCGGCCGACGGAGTTACTTGTCGGTACTTAAATATCGCCTTTGAATGAGGAAATATAAAAAAATGAAAGAGGTAAACACTGGAAACACTCGGTTAAAAGTTGGGATGGGTAACAGTTAATTTGCAAGTTTTTTTTTAGATCCTCAAGAGATATTTTTAAATCATTATCATTATTGCATATAGTGCGATTTCTTTTAAACTGTGCGAGCATAATATTCTTTAAAACTTTTCTACTTATATTTGAAAACCAATTAGTGAGATTTTTTACTTTAAAATTAAAATCTTTCCGTTTATTATATAATCCAATATGCCATTTTTCTTCATTTCTCTTTATATTTAGATCTAGGAATGAAATTTTATCTGTATCGGTATGGTTTAAAATTAAATTTTTGGGATATATATTCAAATGTAAGTAGAAAAGTTTTGAAGAATATTATGTTCGCACAGTTTAAAAGAATTCGCACTATATGCAATAATGAAAATGATTAAAAAATAGCTCTTGAAGATGTGCTCAAGTCCAATCTGATGTCGAATTGTTTCATCAAATTGCAATGTTGAGGATCGTTTGAGCCTGCTATTTTTGCTCAACATTTGGAAGACTTGATTGCTAGCGTGATCTTTATCACGACTTCTCAAATTGATAACTTCGAGTTTCCTTCTGCTTTTAAGTAATTGTAGTCCGCATTCTTGCTGCGTCTTGACTTTGTCAGTGGAAGCAACAGCTCCTAAGATGATTTTGAAGCTCTAACCTTGAAGCTCAATCTGTTTGTTTCAACGTCGAACTCGAAGCATGGGGCCAAATCGGTGATGCATATTCTATAATGGGTCAATTAGCGTATTATATGCTATTTTCAAAGTTTTGGGACTTGTTACCAAATCTGTGCCACACAAACATCTTGAGATTCTCAGCTTTTTAAGAGATTTATTGTCATATTTCTTAACATGTCAGAGAAACTCAGTTCTGCGTCTAAAGTAAACAGGGGACTAAGTAAACAGGGTTTTCTGTTTTTGATACAGGACAGATTTCAGGACCAAATTCTGTGAGAATAGATGTCTGTGTTTTCTATCTGTGGAAAAAAAATGATGTTTTCTGTGGATATATTTTCAGGTTCGAAATCCATAAAAGGGGTAAACCAGAGTCACAGAAAGGTTGGACTTCTCTGGAATCCTCTTGGTCTGGTGCCACACCTTCGACCAATCCGACTTGGGAGATTCTGCCAGTAGCTACGCTACCGCCGGCATAGCTGTAAGGTTCATAGGCACACGCAAGTCACTACATTACCATGAAGTGGGAACACCATAGCAGCGGATTTTATGAACCAGTTGCCATTATAAATTTACAGTTTTGGAAAATAAAAATTTTGCAATATTTCCTATGTTTTTTTTTGTTTTTTTTTTTAAGAATGATCACCGACACCTGACTTATCAAATGAATAATCTTTTGTTGGCATGGTCATGAATCAACATTGTAAAGAATGTAAAAGTATGATTGCAATAATTAATAATTTCTTGCCGTGCAACTTTACCAGATAAAGGATGATTCTCTGTTCTAGAAATAAACCACTGCTTTATTAATAACAATATGTAGTAGCAAGTTTCCTGTAGTAGCAAGTTCTTCTTTTCCCCCTAACCTTGCTTGCCGCAACTGCTGAATTTGTTTCCCGTATTCAGAATATTAAAGGAAGTGCGTGCGTATGACGTGGATGGCGCTACTTCCTGAACAGGCTGCTACTAAGAGCGTTGGAGGAATGAGATTTAGTTTCGATGGAGCTTGTATACTTGACGGATGCAATGCCTGTAGTGATAACTTTGTTTTTCGAGTTTTCGACGGAAAGTTTGACGAAGCTGCACACGCGAGGTGCAGGGCTTGTTTATAAAAACTTTGGTTTTCGCGTTTGACGCATTTAGTGAAGGACCAAGTGATTTATCTATGTGACGAATTATGATTAATTTGACGAACTGTTGAACTCACTTTGGATAATTAATTTTAATGCTCATCAGCATTCCTGTAAATATTGTAATATATTTTAACTTTCTTTATTAAATTTTAAGTAATTAGTAAATAATAGAATTAGTATTGATCTTAAAATTCTTAAACGCCCACAACCAACTGCAAACCACATCTCAGAAGTGGGATTAAGATAAAGAATGTGGGATTGAACGTTAATTTTTAGTTAACATAAATTATTTTAATCGCTCGTAAATGTTTGGATCAAGAATGAATCGTGAAATCGAAATCTTAATTTAACTTAAATTTCGGATTGAACGCGATAAAGAACAGAACATTTACTTTTATAAAATGTGAACTTCTTTTTTTAAAATGATGATGCACCTGAACTGATAAAATATAAACTGTTCTTAAAATATGAAGTGAACTTTTAGACTATTTTTGAACTGTTGGAATTTCTTCATATGCTAATTCATAATGAATGGATCTGGATGAATGGTTTTTAAAGTGTGTAGTGATGCTTCATGATCGACAGAAATTTATGAAATCTACTTAAATTAGAGCAACGAAGTGGCTGTGGATTCTACGGAACAGCTACGAATCGTCTGGATAGAGGTTTGAACAAGAAATCTGCACCTGCCGTTATTTCTGTTCTTCTAAGGTACGTACATTTTATCTTGTTATACAATGGTTTCGCTTGGGGATATACCCAAGATTGGCGCTGCACTGAGGACTGAGAGCTATAGTAAAATTAAAATTCTGCATCGCTTTTTATTTAATGACATAGGTGACAGAAAAAACCGATGCAGAATAAGAAAGTTTTCAGGATTCGCATTTGCCGTAGATGACGAAAACTATTTTAAGAAACAAAAATTCATCGACGAAAATTTCTCGTTGAATGAATTAATTATTATTAGTAACTTGTTAAGTGTTTCATTCTACGGCACGAAAGAAGAAATAAGTGATAGATTGTTGTTAAAACTAAATGATATTGAATTACTCAAGGAAGAAAATTCCGAGAATAATTCAGATGAGGAAGATTCTCAGAATGAATCGAGCAGTGAATCCGAAAGTAGTGGCGATAATGACATTGAAAAAATCGACTCCTCTGTGCAATGCCATATGAGTGATAACAAGTGTTATAAAGTAATGATAATGATGGTAATTATAATGGCAAAATTTAAAAAAATGAAAATTGTAATAATGGATCACTTGGTGCAACTGTTTCTTTCAATGACTTTGAAAATAATATTTCCAAATTTAGCGGCTAGCCGCATGACAATATCATCGATTGGTTTACCGAATTTGAGGAAATAGCTAAAATGTTTGATTTAAATGAGTTACAAAAAATTATTTTCTATAAAAGGTCTTTGAGCGGAAACGTTCTGTTGTTTATAAGATCTGAAAAGGGACTACTAACGTACAAAAAATTAAAAAATGCACTCATTAATGAGTTTAGGTTTGAGATTAACTCTGCCTCATTACATGATATGCTGAGTAAAAAGAAAATGAAAACTAATGAATCAGTTACGGAATATTATTTTAAAATGCGTGAATTGTCAAAAAACCGGCACATTGATGATGCCGCAATAATGCACTACGTGATCCAAGGAATAAATGATAAAAGTGAAAATAAACTAATTTTGTATGGTGCCAAAAATATTCGTGAATTCAAAGAAAAAATAAAATTGTATGAAATGTATAAAAGAGATAATGAAAAATTAAATGTAAATTTGATAGAGTTGAAAAAGTAGAATACAGTGCAAAATTGAAACCCATCAAACACAATGTATATGAAAAATTTAGCCCTAGAAATGAAGTTAATAAAATATGCTACAATTGTGGTGATAAAAACCATGTGTCTAGCGACTGCCCCCACAAAGCTAAAGGTTTTAAGTGCTTTACTTGCAAGCAATTCGGGCATAAAAGTTCGGAGTGCCCAGGTTCGAAACAAGAAGTTGAGACATTGTGTATTGGTTGGTTGGTTGGTTGGTTGTAGGATTTAAGGCCGATTGACTCCTGATGTGTCCTAGGCCTAGAGGGGGAATGCCCTCCGTGGGGGTCTTTCTAAGGGGTCCTAGCCCGTATTTACGTAAGTTTCGGAGGAAACCCCGGAAAACTCCGAACGGCTAGGTCGATGAGCGCGACCTGGGATCGAACCCGGCACCTCCCATCTACCAGCTTTTGAGCGCAGAACCGCTCGGCCGCTGGTGGGCCATTGTGTATTGGTGTGAATCAAAATATGAGTAAAATTATACAAGTAAATGATATAAATTTCATAGGTATAATAGACACAGGAAGTGAAGCAACATTGTTGCGTAAAAATTCTTTTGATAAATTAAATGTAAAAAAATTAAATACTATGAGTACTACTTTGAAGGGGATCGGGAAAAGTTCAATAAAGCCGTTAGGCTCATTGGATGCCGATCTTAAGGTTGATGATTTTGAAACCAAAACTAATATTTATGTCGTAGAAAATAACGTGATACCCTATGATATAATCCTCGGTATGAATGTATTAGTGTTAAGTGAAACAACAATTAACGAGAAAGGTATTTTTGTGAAAAATAAGTCTAACTCTCTCGAGGTAAATTTAGTAACAGTACTTCCAGTAAATGCACATCAAAGTGAAATTAAATCGAATGTTGTTATTGATACCCCCATTAACTTTGAGAACAAAATTTTTGAAAAATCCCCAAAAATAAATACAACATTGAATAGTGTTAAAAAATGTGAAAATATAATCCCTCAACCAATTATGCTGTCAAAAAAATCATTAGAATCTCCCGAAAAAGCCGTAAATGATGAAGAAGAGGAGCCTCGACGACAGAACCAGAGTCATACGAGCATTTTCCAGATAGATGATGACAGTGATGAAGAGGAGGAGCCGCGCCGAAAGGGATGAAGTCAGACAAAATGTTTCCCGAATAAAGTCGCCAAATCCAGGAAACACTTATTTGAAGAAACACGAGAAACAATTCCTACTTAGAAAAATTTCACAGTTAGCCGAAGAGTTGAAAGAGTTGAAGGAAAAAGTTGACGAAAATTCCAAACTCCTTAAAAGGAAGAAATCCAGAAAAAAGCCATCGACGATAGATTCCATCGAGTGTAAAAGACAGAATTTCCCAAAAGAAGAGACTGCCGGTATAGATCTGAGAAAGTTGTTCATCCCATCACTTCCTTTGACGACTACAATTAGCGAAATAGCTACATTATTTCCCATAGCCGTGCAAATAAAATTAGAAGTTTTCCCTACATATAAGACTGCCATTATAGACTTTTCGACTGAACTTGATGCAACAGAAGCCTTAAAAGGCATTAAAACTGAAAATGATCGATTAGAGGGTCTCGAGTTCGAGTCCCAAAATATTTTTGAGCCCCAAAGTAAAGATTTGAGTACACATGATAAAAAACAATTTTCTAGAGTTAAAAAGAAAAATAAAGCTAAATACAAGTTGAGTAGACATCCACCAAAAACTAAAGCCAAAATTGACTTTTTCCTGTGACTATGCAACAACAAAAATGAAAAATGATAATATTGATGAAAAAGTTAGAAATGGATGCCATGAAGGCTCCTATTGCACATTTACTCGTGCTAAGATCCTCAGACATAGGATCACTTAGCTGAAGAGCAAAAATATGAAAATTCTCATAAACTGTAAATAAGTATGTTATTATTTTGTGTTGCTTTTTGTTTTTTTGTTTGTTTTTTTGTATTTTTCAGTGTGACCGCCTGGAGGACCAGCCGGATGCAGGACGGCCGATCCTGTAGTAGCAAGTTCTTCTTTTCCCCCTAACCTTGCTTGCCGCAACTGCTGAATTTGTTTCCCGTACTCAAAATATTAAAGGAAGTGCGTGCGTATGACGTGGATGGCGCTAATTAATGAACAGACTGCTGCTAAGAGCGTTGGAGGAATGAAATTTAGTTTCGATGGAGCTTGTATACTTGACGGATGCAATGCCTGTAGTGATAACTTTGTTTTTCGAGTTTTCGACGGAAAGTTTGACGAAGCTGCACACGAGAGGTGCAGGGCTTGTTTATAAAAACTTTGGTTTTCACGTTTGACACATTTAGTGAAGGACCAAGTGATTTATCCATGTGACGAATTATGATTAATTTGACGAACTGTTGAACTCACTTTGGATAATTAATTTTAATGCTCATCAGCATTCCTATAAATATTGTAATATATTTTAACTTTCTTTATTAAATTTTAAGTAATTAGTAAATAATAGAATTAGTATTGTTCTTAAAATTCTTAAACGTCCACAACCCACTGCAAACCACAAATATAATGGTCTAAAGAAAAAAAATAAGTTAAAAAAAAAAAAAAAAAAAAAAAAAAAACTAAAATATGTAAATGTATATATGATAATTTTTAATACTAATATTTATGATTTTCTCGCATTTATTATTAGAATTTGTATACAAAATTTACCGTAGCATTTCATTTTTTTCATTGTCAAAAGTTATTAGAAAAATTCGATAATTGAACTTAATGAAATGGAAAAAAAAATATATTGCTAATGTTAAAAAAATAACGTACAGAATTTCAGCAAGAAAATACTCACATACATTTTTATAAAACATAAAAGGTTATAATTTGTGCAATAATGTCTGTCAAATTCAATGGAAAAATTGTAAACAATCCTTTTATTTTGTTTTATTTTAAAAAAGAATTATAAAAAATATTTGTTGTCACTGCGCTTGTTTCAAGAACGAAAACGAAATAACAATAATAAATAAATAAATAAATAAATAAAAAGTATATTATAAATTGCAAATTGGTTATTGTAGTAATATTGTTTTCGTTTAAGAATAAAAACTAGTTGGCATAGGTGGACTCTGCTCAGTTCTCCATCATATGTATGTTCTCATAAATTTCTTGTACAGGACAAATTATATTCATGTTAAGAGAAATGAATTTGACCAAACGCTTGACACAGTGACAGAACGAAATCCTCGCCTAATAGGCTACCCACCATTCAGTTCGATATATTTATCTTATTCTAATCTATTAATTTATTTTATTGGGATCAATTTCGTAGTCTATTTTCATACTACTATTTTCAATGCAACTTTCCCAAAAATGCATATTTATATGAAATATCGCCCCATTTTGCTATAATGATAAAATCTTAAATTTCGAATAACTTACGAAAATTTCCTATCAGAATATTTGTAGTCAATCATGTTCATACAAGTATCATAATTGTTATTTTGAAATTGTGTGACGTATTTATGATCCTCAAAATGGACGTTTATGCTCGATTTTGCCTTATTCTGCCATTTTAAGTTAATCGTAAATTCCAAATAACTTACGAATTTTTTAAATTGGAAAAATCATAGTCTATGATATTTATGCCAGTATCCTAAATAATATTTCAAAAGTGGTCCGACATCTTTACGATGAAAATATCCCTCAAGATTGACGTTTGTGTAAAATTTTGCCCTATTCTGTTATGATAAGAAATTCGTAAAATTCTAAAAACTTACGAAATTTTTATATTGGAAAATTCACAGTCAATAATATTCATGCCAGTATCCTAAATAATATCTCTAAAGTAGTCTGACGATCAAAATATCCCTCAAAATTGACGTTTATGTGAAATTTTGTCCTATTCTGCCATGTTAAGAAATTCGTAAATATCCAATAACTTGCGAAATTTTTAAAGTAGCATGTTTATAGTAACTGATGTTCATTCCGGCATCAAAACTGGTCTGACATTTTTATAGCAAAAATTTTTCATTTAATGCCAAGATTAAGTGAAATTTTGCCCTATTCTCCCATGTTAAGAAAATCGTAAATTTCAAATAACTTACGAAGTTTTTTAATTCAAATGTTTCAAATAAATAGGGTTCTTGCCAGTGTCGAAAGTAATATTTTAAAACTAGTCTGACCTCTCTGCGATCATTTGTTCGTGATATATCGTGTAAACAGACTAACAAACTAACGGACTAATACACTAACGGACTAGCACACTATCAGACACCCTACAGACAGACACCATACAAATTTTGTCATTTTCCTATTCCTCACACCTGAAATCGTGTAAAAAAGTAAAAAAACCGAGGTCGAAATTTTTCACGATTACCTAAGTTTCCCATACCTATAGTATGATGGGGAACTAATAATAAATTAACATTGCCAGTAAAGTCAATTACAAAAGATACTTTTATTTTTATTATCTCATCTATTTTGTGTAATGTTATGTCGCAACTAGAAATACTTTAAAATACTAGACACTAGACACTTTAAAAATATAAAAGAATGAAATCTATCCATTAGCTATATTAATTGCGCATAATTTATGTAACAAATTTCCCTGAATTCTGAAAATTTATTTGAATTACTTAATGAAAGTGCTATTATAAATGTACTCCTCAAAATTGAAAAAAAAAAAAAATGACTTTGCTGAAGTTATTACGGCAATGAATAACTGATAATTTAATAAATGCAAAACAAATATGGTTTTAGGATTTTTCATGCTTACTGCATAGGTCTACTAATTTAATTAACAGTTTTATAGAATAATTTTATTTTACAACAGATTCTTTTTTTAAAATATAAAATCAGTTTTATTATATTTTCATCTTCAGAATATTTTTTAAATTGAAATACTTTACGATTGGATCACAATTTTGTGTATTTATATTTATGAAAAAATAAGTCTGATTTTGTTTTAGTTTTTTACATGTTAAAATAATTCCACATATTATTTTTAATATATTTTTTATTTAATATTTGATGTGGTCACTTTTTTTTTTGCTGTTATTCTCTCACAGAGTATCAAAATTGCCGAAAGGAATAAATAATAATGTTTATGCTATCTAAATTCTTGCTCTAATGGGGTATATTGCCTTTCAATTTATTTAATTCGTTAACATCTTTTATCCGAAATATGCATCTTAAAATGTATAAGAGGTTTCATTGATAACGGATGTGGCGATTTAAATAAATTAATATAGAAAATTTTTGAAATGTTATCAGGAACTACCACATTAAAAAAAAATTCGTTACCAAAGTATTGACCATCATCAATATGTACTGAACATTCTATAAATATAAAATTACATACATATGTAAATTATTATTATTAATAATAATAATAATGACAATAAACTTTACACATTTAAAATACAGTAACGGTTTTAGAATTATAATAGTTTTGGTTGAAGAATTGTCTGTATCTTTTAAAATACAGACTTTAAAATCTATATAAATAAAGAGAAGTGTCTGTGTGTCTGTGTGTCTGTCTGCGCTCTGGTGCTCACATTACTGATCGCAGAGCTTCTGAATTTGGCATATAGGTACCTGGGACCCTACAGGTGTGCACCTCATCGAGATTTTTTCGAATTTCGAATTTGAATTTTTTAAATTAATGTTTTTTCGATTTTAAATATTGGCTTCAATGTTTCATTTGGCTATTACGCAACTTATTGAATACATTCATTTGAGGGCGAATTTTTTTTTTTTTTTTTTTTTTTTTTTTTTTTTTTTTTTTTATATATATATATTAATTGAAAATAAAATCGTAATGCAGTAGAAAAAATTAAGTATAATTAGTTTAAAATTTAAAAACGTATTTATAACAGTTATGTTAATTTTTTTTTATAGTAGAACGTAGAACTTCTTATTTTTCATTTTTTAATTAATTCCTTTAAAGGAAAACACTTTTATTTATTAATTTTTTTTATTTACAGTATTTATCGGGAAAAATGGTAGTATATACATAGTAAAAAGGATTAAATTGATTAAAATGTGTTTATATATATATTTATTTATTTTTCAATCTACTTTTTATTTTATTTTATTTTATTATATTGGTCGGAATCAAATCGTAATATAGTGTAAATAGCATGGGCTATAAAATGCATGGTTCAAAACTAAAATATTTAATAGATGCTGAGATACAGTCATCTTTTAAATCGTAGTTCTTAAATAGTACCAGATTCCCCCTGTCGTCGGTAAGTATGCGGATTGCAGTGCCCGGGAAAGATCTTTCTGTAGGCATAGGAAACCTGGACCTGATGCAGTGCGGGCGGGAAAAGAGCTGCCCTGACATCGGGTACCGGAAGCGAGTTTTGGAGCAATTTTAGTTACTTTTTTTTTAGTTTTTGTCTATAATGTGGTGAAAAATAAATAAATATTAATTCAATTCTTTCGAAATTTCATTTAAATATAGTGACCAGCGAAGCGGGCGTAGCCTGCTAGTAATATATATATAAACAGAATCTTTTATAATAATTTTTTCTAGCCACAAAAATAACCTTACCGTTAGTAAATAATATATATATATATATATATATTTTTTTTAGTATTTCATTAAAAAAGCGAGTATGTAATATTTTTACAGTTTTTAAAGGAGAATAAGTAATTAAAGAATAAATACATTTCGTTGCATTAATTAATTATGATAAAGAATAAAAACTAAATTTAATCTCAGTTTGTCACGCATAAAAGATATATTTTTATTAAAAAAAATAAATAATGAAACTCTAATACTGTTAATAATAACAAAATAAAATAAAATGATGTAAATAAATAAATAAAAAAATACAATTGAATGAATTATACACAAAGAAAAACATGGAAAAATCATTTGCAAGATTTATCAGATATTTAAATATATATATATATACCAAGAAATGTTTCAGAGATATTGGTTCATTAATAAAATAAATGTTTATAAACAAGTTTTTTTTTTTTTTTTTTTTTTTTTTTTTTTTTTTATGATAGTTCAAACCAGATAAAATACTTCTTAGAACAGCATTTTATTAATTCTTTAAAATTGATTTTCTACGCAACCATTTTCGAAACAGATACTTTAATAATACATTATATTTTTTATCTAATCATTTACCAAAACAAACATCTATTTAATGTATCTTTTTCATGCTTTAAATATATATATTTAAGGTGTAAACAACTTGTTTTTTTTACTTCGATATCCGGTTCATCAGAATAACATATGGTTATTTGCTATGAAATATATATGGTTATTTGGTTCGGAATGTCTTTTTCTACGGTTGAAAGATAATTGTCTTTTAGAATAACCGAATAAATGGTTTTTTAGAAAATATAGATGCTTGAAAAAATGAAATAAAATTATGATATTTTTCTCACGTTTCTACAGTTGTTTGAAAATCTTAAACAAGCGACTTGAGAGAAATGCTTCCTTCATAATGAAAAGACATTTACAGGGATTTATGATTGATTTACTTTCTAAAATGTTCATAATAATAATAATAATAATAATAATAATAATAATAATGATCACAAAAAAGCTATAAAATAGAATAAAATAGATAATGAATGTTTAAAGTTTCAACATTTACATTTAATGCCGCATATTATTTGTTTATATGTATATATAAATATATTTTAATAATTTCATAGTTTTCTCATTATTTTAATATGTTTACTTTTATACTTCTTTTACCCCCGAAACTTAGAGTTGAATAACATTTTTCATTTTAATCACCTGCATTACAGAATGAAAATATTGTGCTTACGGTACATATTTTAGTTTTTCTATTTAAAAATAATGGTACATTACACACATACTTTATGAGTAGAGTAATTAGTCAATTTTTGTTTATAATGTAAATAAAATAAAATCACAAATCATTTTGCAAAACATTATTTAAGTTTTTAATACTTATATTTTTTGCTATCTATTATTTGTTAATATTTTAATATTCTAAGGAAATATAACCGTAAAAACAAATTCAAGCAGTTATATTTTTTTTCTAAATTTTATAATTCTCCATTATAAAAATAAGTTTATTTTATGCTTTTTTTTTAAACATAACTTAAGTATTATTCATGCTTAAAATATGAATAGTATTTTTAAATTTAATAACTTGCTCTAAAAAAAAATCTAATAGTTTGTATTTTTCTTTTTCTTTTTATAAATAATGGTAATAAAATCCGCTTAAAAACATTTGTAAAGAAGAACATAATTAGTGATTATTTTTCAGTTTATTAATTTAATAAATTTTGCTCGTTCATTTTTGAGACATAAAACATTTCAAATATTTCGAACTAAATATATATATATATATTAATATTAGTAATTTATAAATTATTTTTATTTTGAAAAATTAAAATTAAAATTAATACATTTCTCACGAGATTTGTTTGTTTTTATTACTTATATGGATACTTTTTTGAGGTATTATCACATATACAACATGATGATAACAAACTAATGACAAGTATCTAATGACAATTAACTCATAATTTGACTTTGATAAAAACTGCGGATCAAACTCTATTAATTCAACACAAAAGTTGCCCATGATAGGACATCCCTGATTTCAAATTTATCAATATAAAAATAAATATAGTTACAAAAAATGAACCAAAGAGCTTTACATAGTGAAAGCTGTAAAGAAATTATACAGATGTTTTGAAATTAGTGATTAGTGACGTTGCCAATAGGTAGCGCTATACGCTATGACTGCAATACGGAATACCTAAAAATTAAGGCTGCTACTAAAATTAGTGTTCCAATACTTAAAGTGACCCGTTAAAGTACTAACTCATAAAAATAGGTTAGTGAATCAAACAAAAATGTTAAGATCATCTATTCCACTAAACATTTATTATTCCCCAGAAACCTGCACAGCGTATAGTGCCATCTGTTGATGACCTTTAATTACTAATTTCGGAACTTTTGTATAAAAGTTTTACATTTTTGAAGATAAATGTAAGATTTTTTAAATTTGAAAGTGTGCAGTATTTTTTTGGACACCATGTTTTTAGTTATCTATAATAATAAAGTGATTTTAAGAGCAATATATTTAAAGAGACTGTTAATACACTGAACAAATTGCAGATAAAATAATAATTAAATCGTGGACATTTTTATTGTTTATTCTAAAATAAATTATATATGTTAAAATATTATCTTTGTATTATGCTGCTAAAAGTTAATGATTATATAAACCAACAAATAATTTAACAAATGTAAACAAAAAATAACTAGACTGGTTTATTTTAAAATCTGCCTTTAATATTTTTCAGATGACATAACGTACAAAATTTTCACAAAATTATTATTATTATTTTTTTGTTAGATTCATTGTCATGTGTTTTGTGAAAATATAAATTAATTTGTTTATTATTGCTATGTTGTGAAGCTTGGAATAATTCCACAATTTCTATGTTATTATGTCATTATAAAAAAAAAAAAAATATTTATTTTTAATTGTGTTTAAGAACATATGATAAATTTATATGTAAATAATAACATCTCTGTCTGAATAAGTTTACTTAGGTTTTGCTATGAATATTTTTGCAGTGTCAATATCAGAATATTTTTTCACTCTGTACATAAATCTTGAATTTACACATTACATTATGTAACGTTACATTATGTTGTTACATTATGTCCGTTATGTTGCATAACGTCCGTTATGTTACATTACGTCCGTTACATTATGTAACGGACTGTTACCAGTGGTTCTATTATATAAAACTTCAATCGCATGTGAAATAGCAAGTATGTATCATCTGTCAATACATGTAAAGCAATTTTTGGTAAAACAATTTAAAAGGTTATAGTTAACACTTTACGAGAATTTTTTATGATAGTCTGTAAATATTTACAATAATGAAAAATGAGATTCGGTTTGAATGAAATTAAACTCAAATAAATGAAAATAAGTTCGCTTAATACTTTAAAATTTTGAATGCAGCTATATTAATAATATGCAATCACATATATTTTTATATAAAGAAGAAATAACTGGTATAATATGTTTTAGACAATTTAATGTTTCACGTAAAAGAAAAATAAATGTTTCACACTGCTTAAAAAAATTTCGAAAAATAATATATACAAACTATAATGTCATTATACTCGAGACGGATTTATGTTTTAAAAACCGAAAACAAAACAAAACAAAACAAATTATATTACAGCACATTTTTAAAAATTCTCTAATTATTTATTGTAGCAATATTTTTCTTTCAAAAGTACAAGCAATATACTTACACTACCAGCAAAAGTAATTTCTAAAGAAACATTTATTTTTATTATCTCATCTATTTTATGTAATGTTTTGTCAGCATTAGGTTCTAAATTTTCAACACTTTAAAAAATGTAAAAGAAGAAAATAAAGCTACCCATTAGCTATTTTAATTGCACATAATTTTTGTAACAAATGCTCTAGCGTTCTGAGGTTTTATTTTATTAACTTAATTGAAGTGTTTTGATAATTTTACTTTCGAAATTTAAGAAAATATTGACTTTTTTGGAATTAATACGCCTATGCATAACTGATAGTTTTATATTTATGAAACAAACCTGCATTGGCGATGTTTGTTAATCACTACATAATTTCTTAAACTAAACAAATAGTTTTAAAGATAACGTTTTCGACAGAAAAAAAAATATGTATCGAGCTTAGTAATATTTATCTCACAGCACTATTTTTTAAAACGTTATGTAAGCACAATTGAACGAATTTTCTTTTTTAATTTCTGCTCAGTTAGTAATGAGTATAAATAAATTTTTCTACTGATTAATAATTTGATTTTTACATAAATTGTTTCTGAATGACTTTTCTATGAATGATTTTTCTATAAATTGCTTTTAGTTTTCTGTGTGATAAAGTATACGCACGCTTTAATTTAATGTATGTTTAAACTAATGCTGGACGTCCTTGAATTTATTAAGTTTATTCTCTGATAGATTTAAAATATTAATCCTAGAACTAATAATAAATTATATATTATCTAAATTCTTGCTCTAATGGAGTATATTATTTTTTAATTAACTGAATTCGGCAATTTTATGTTATGTTGTTTTTATAAATATACAAATAGTACATCAGGTAAAGTAAAATCTATGTTTTGGTTACTTGTCCGTATGAAAGCTAATCATTTGTATCCAAGAAGTTTTAGTGTCTTATTCTTTCTATTAAATACAGTAATGCTAAATTGTGAAAACAAACTTTGTATTATATTTTAAATTTTACATTATTCTGTAGAGGTATTTGTAAAGTGTAATATTATTTTAAAAATATTTTTTTTCGAAGAAATTAAAGTTTTAATTTAGAAATTTAATCATCAAGTCTGAAATTCATTTCAGAAAATTACGGAGTGGAAGGCTGATTTTTTATACAAACTACGTGAAAAATACCATAGCCGGGAATCGAACCGGGCCTTCCGCTTTACGTGCGGATGCTCAAACCATCGAGCTGCCATGGCTGATTACCAGCTAGTCATTTCTCACATAACATTCGTTGGCAAAATCACCGAGTCTGCAAACACAGCTGTATCAAGTGACATTACTAATCATGGCACAACTCCAATAGACCATGAAATTTTCATTTTCATTTAGAAATTTAATCATTTAATTCAAGCTGTAATGTCACTTGATACAGCTGTGTTTGCAGAGTCGGTGATTTTGCCAGCGAATGTTATGTGAGAAATGCCTAGCTGGTAATCCGCCAGGGCAGCTGGATGGTTTGAGCATCCGCACGTAAAGCGGAAAGCCCGGGTTCGATTCCCGGCTCTACATACATATATATATATATATAATGTACGTATATATATATGCATATATATGCATATATACATATATATATATATATATATATATATATATATATATATATATATATATATATATATATATATATATATATATATATATATATACCTATATATGCACTGCTCGACATTAAAAATGCAACACCAAGAAGGAATGATAATAACGGAACGAAATTTGTTGGACACATACATTATAGTAGGAAGAACAATTGTTTAAAATTTCAGGAAATTTGGAGTAATATGTACTGAGAAAACAGTACATAAAGCAGCGACCTCTGTGAGCAATAACAGCACATATCTGCCTAGGCATTGAATCGAACAGTGATTGGATGACATGTACGGGTATAGAACTTCATGAAGCTTCAACACGATGCCACAATTCATCGATCAAAGTTACTGGTGAGTGGTGGGGGGCCAGTCGCTTTTCAACGATTAAACAGTCATTTTCATTGGTGCGAGATCAGGAGAACGCGCTGGCCAGAGCAACAGTCGAACACATTCTGTATCAAAGAAGGTCCGGACAATACAAACAACTTGCGGTCGTGCATTATCTTGCTTAAATTTTGCGCTACGAAGGCCTCGAATACAGGGCAAAGGGGCGGGCCTTAACTCATCAGAAATTTAATGGCCGCTGTTCAGAGTGCCAGGAATGCGAACATGAAGTAATCGAGACGTGTATCCAATGGGAACCCATAACATCATTGCAAATGATGGACAGTATGATGATGTCGAATCCCAGCTGGCAATGTGCATTATTCATAATGCCGTTAAATACGGATAAGGCAATCTTGATGCTGTAAACAGTATTGTGATTTGTCTGAAAAGTGACTTCACTCGTTGATCGCACATTAATGTCGCCCATATCAGTGATGCAGTTTTGAGGGTAATCAGAATTTTGATAGCCGCATACTGAGTCAACACCTGGTTTGATGGTATGTTGTACCATTGGATACACGTCCCGGTCACCTCTTGTTTTCATTCCCGCCACTCTGAATACCAGCCATTACATTTCTGACGAGTTATGGCCCATCGCTCTGCCCTATATTCAAGACCTCCGAAGCGCAAAATTTAAGCAAGATAATGTACGATCGCAAGTTGTTTGTATTGTCCGGACCTTCATTGATGCCGAATGTGTTCGACTGTTGCTCTGGCCAGCGCGTTCTCCTGATCTCGCACCATAAAAAATGACTGTATAATCGTTGAAAAGCGACTGGCCCCCCACCACTCACCAGTAACTCCAATCAATGAATTGTGGCATTGTATTAAAACTTCATGAAGTGCTCTACCCGTACATGTCATCCAATCGCTGTTCGATTCAATGCCTAGGCAGATATGTTTTGTTATTGTTCACAGAAATCGCTGCTTTATGTACTGTTTTCTCAGTACATATTACTCCAAATTTCCTGAAATTTTAATCTATTGTTCTTCCCACTATAATGTATGTATCCAACAAATTTCATTCCGTTATTATCATTCCTTCTTGGTGTTGCATTTTCAATGTCGAGCAGTGTATATATAACATGCATAGTCAGATGCATTTCTGAGGGGGATCTACCACTCCCTCAACCACCCTTGTCAACCAACTTAATCTGCCTGTAATTTGCTGTGTATAGGTTATATATATTACCTTGTGTTAATTCCTTGTAGAAACACATAAATAAGCGGATAAATGTGATGCCAAACGATTGCATAATATATTGGGATTCCCTTACATAGCTTTGTAAGACAATTTCTAATTCTATGTCTATCAGTTTCTACAGAAAAAGATGTTTTTAAATAATCTAATAACATGCGTTAGCTGAAATAGACTGTATGGAGTGCAACCATATTAGAATACACCTAAAATAAATTTCGTCTATAGATTATAATGGTACAAAATTGCTTTGTGTGTTCCTATACACGAGCCACAAATATTACATAAAAAAAACTAAAAACTATACACCTTATTCTATATAAGTCATACATATTTGTAGCAAAGTTACTTTTATTTGAATGGTTGTATAGCTTTATCGAATATCTTTTGTGGGGTCCTGTAGATAATTATTAAGTCTGTGTGTACTTTTTTCTACAAAGAATATAATTTTAAACATCTTAATAATGTACGTTAATTTCATCATATTGAATGTAATGTAACTACGTTAAAATGCGTTTAAAAAATTTTTATTCATAGCCGTAATAATAAAAAAAATACTTTGGTGTGTTCATGTGTACTAAAAATAAACGATATAAATACTAAACATTACACAGCTATTTATGCATAGTATCTGAACAAGAAAACAACACTAACTTTGACATGACCATTAACACGTTCACGCCGGCGTGACCCACTGGTGGGTCACAGCTACAGTCGGCAGCAAAAGTATCCGAGTTTTAGCAATAAACCCTGTCCAAAAAAAGTACACTTAAGAACACAATTCAGTCAGTGTAGGAACATAATTCGACAAGGATTTATTGAACAAAACAGTTTTACGTGTAATTTTTTGACATCAAATTATTGGCTAGTGCTCGGATACTTTTGAGAAGACTATGTAAACAAAATGCTCCGGCGTGAACGTGTTAAATAGGTCTATTGGAGTTGTTTTAAATGATATTACAATTATGTAATATAATATAATATAATATAACATAATGATTATTATATTCAACAAACAAAAAAGGAATTTATCTTCATTTCTAAGGAAATTATAAATGATAACACAAGATACTATGAGTAATTTTTAGAATATTTTCTATTTAAAAAAATAAATAAAATAAATAAATAATTAAATAAAGAAGATGAAGAATTTAATTAAGAAGACTGACAATTAGGCTTGAAACTCATTAGCTTGAATATTCTAGAGTAACATATTCTGGACCGGATTTACAGTATATAATGCTTAGATTCATGGAATACGTAAGCAATCACATTCTACTTAACTATCAAAAACATCTTGAAGGTTTTAATTAATATTGTGTAGGTATTAGTTTTCAAATTATTCTTTCTTCTTTCTTTTCAAAATTTTATTTCTTCTATACCTTAGGTTGTTTTGACCAAAAACTCTGGACTACTCCTCTAAATATACGTATTTTCCTTTCTACTTATATTATCTCTTTTTAAATAATTCACTAACAACAGTTTTTTCAGTTTCAAATCTTTAAACGTATTTGCGTAATGCTAATTATACATTGAATTTTTATGTTTTTATGTTTTGTGTTAAGTTGAATATTTTTTGCTATCGAATGTAAAAAAAGAAAAAAAAAAGTTTTAAAAGCGTAATTTTAAATTACTAAAACAGTTAGGGGATATGTTCCACAAATGTTAAAGCTTGAATTTTTTTCATTTTTTCTTCTCGTGTTTATGATTAAGGTCAAACCACAGTTCAGAATTACAAGGTGAGGTTGTACGTCGCATTAGTACTGCACAATGGGCAATTGACGACGGTCTTGGACTCACCCCTAGCAACCCGAGAGGTTGTCCGGAGACATGCCATCACAATTTTGATCCTTCATGGAATGGATGGTTTTCCCGCCTTGGTGACCCCCAGAGGTATAATATTTGATGGAAATATAGAGGACATTGCGGCTACGACAGATTTTACGTGCACCAGGTTACCGAAACCACAATCTTCCAATTACGAGCCCAGCGCTCTACCGACTGGGCTGTCGCGGCACTCAGAATTACAAGGAAACCCTACCTAATGTGTATCTTGTTTAACTTTTCAATTTATATATAAATATATTAAAATTACGATTCAGAATAAAAACCAAAAAAAAAAAAAAAAAAAAAAATGATAGATTATTTAAAACAAAATATTATTTTATTTTATTTTTCAACTTTTTAATTTATTTTAGAAATATTAGGGTTTTACTAAATAAAGCTTATGTCACGTAATGGAATCACAATAACTTTCCATATTTCATTTTCTGAAACACACACTCTCTCTAATAAATAAATAAATACATAATATGATAGTTATTTTGTTATCATATTTATCAGTTTTTATTACTAGCCAAAAAAAAAAAAAAAAAAGCTTAAATGGAAGTTAATTTTCAATGAAAAATATACTATTAAATTTCAAGCACTATTTAATTACATTTTTTAAATTTAAAACTCGTAATTAAAAGTGACTGTTGAAGTAATTTTCCCACAAATTAAGTATAATGTGTAAAAAAAAAAAAAAAAATATATATATATATATATAGAGAGAGAGAGAGAGAGTTAGATAGATAGATATAATTTGGTTCATTTTTCTTCAAATATTAAATATTTTTAAGAAAAGTAAAAAATATATTTTATTCAATATTTTAAATATAAAAAATGGATACCTTTTATGAAAAGGAGAAAAATACGTAATTAGAAACTATTCTTTATTCCATTTTTTTATGAAGTCTTTAAAAAATAAACGAACAATTACTCATTTCTTGCAAATTTCAAAATGAATATATATATATATATATATATATATATTTCTCATATTAGTTACTTAACAAACAAATCATGTAAATAAAAACACTTTATTCATATTGTATATGACAGAGTAATTTAATAAATTTTAAATGAAATGAAAGAAATTATTTTATTTTTTTCCCTTAAGGAATTCATTCATAAATTATAATCATATTTTTATTTAATTACTCGTACGTGTTTTTGCTTTTAAAAGTTAATGTTAAATGAATAATGTTTTTTAATTAACTTGTTTATGTTTTACAGTTATAAATTTAATCTCTCTCTCTAAACTAAATTTTTTACGTTTAAAAAAAAAAAAAAAAAGAGTGTAAAGCATGCAACAATTAAAAAGAAATCTAATAATTAGAATAATATATATCTATTTTAAATTTCCTTACTTGCAATTTTAATTTTTAACATAAAAATTTTTTTTATTTTGTTATTGTTATTATTATTATTATTATTATTATTATGTTTTAAATGCCTGATGATGTATTACGTAGTAGTTTTTCTTTTTAAGACATAAAATAAATGATTTAATTATTTTATTCGAGTAGTATTTAACTTATTTTAAGAAAAATTTTAATACATAATTAATGCAGTCTTTTTTCTAATTTTTCTCTTTAAATAACTAGTTTTTTTTTCTAACGGGGAGAGGGGGAAGAGGAGGAGCGTGATATTATATGTTTTACAGCCAACAAATTTCATTCATTTATTTCTGACTTGTACTAAATTCTATTTGAATGAACTATAATTCTCTAAACTAGACTTACCAATTAATATTAAAATCATTAAATAACTTCTTTTTACTAATAAAAGTTTTATTTCAGTTTGCAAATAAATTAGAAAATGCGCCTTATTTTAAATTCAGAGTATCGTTTTGAGAAGTTCCAAGTATCGGGATTTTGCACTTATTTCTTGGAAAGCAAGAATTACTTGTGGATAATATTTCTTGCATAATTACTCCCATTTGAAAGTTTGCTGCACTCAGAAATTTCATGGGGCGCGCACGGCCTAATGATTTTTATAACAATCTGATTTTTTTAAAGCAACACTTGCGATTGAGGTCGCAATCGGCAATACTGAGTAGTAGTTTACCGCGGTGAGAATTTTAAACGGTCCTGAATCAGCTGGTTTCCACAGGCGATTACTTTTTAATAATTGAAGTAGGAACAGGTGATGGTCGTCACTTTAAATCTACTAGCGCATTCTTGTCATTTTATGAATTTAACTTTGTACCAGATAGCCAATTAACGATATTTTAACGCTTTCTCTGTTCTTATTTTGACACCACACGACTTCTTTATACACCGACTAGCAGGCAACGGCCGCTTCGCTGGTCCCTATTTTTAAATGAATCACAATAATTATTGTATTCTCAAAATTGCATTAATTTTTATCACGTGAAAAAAAAGAGAGAAACAAAATCTGATTAGGAAAAATGTCGCACCGGGTTCTCACTGCCTTCGGAAAAAATTCCCAAAATGCTCTAACTCTCATTTCTATTATTTTCCCCTTTCGTCCCCCCCCCTTCTCGTCTATCCCAAGAATTTTAAAAATTCGAAAACATCCGCAATCGATTTGTAGGTATCGAGAACCTCTATGTACCAATTTTGAATGATCTAACTCTATTTTATTTTTTGCCCTCTGCCCCCCCCCTTTCCCGGCCTTCCTAATAACTTTACACTTTCGAAAATATCCCCATTCGACTTGCAGGCCTGTAAAACCTATCTGTACCAATTTTGAAAGGCCTAACTGTATTTCTGTTTGTTTTTGCCCATAGCCCCCCCCCTTTACCGCCCCACCTCCCTTCCCACCCCTCCTAATAATTTTACAAATTCGAAAATATTCGCAATCGATTTGTAAGTATCGAGAACCTCTATGTACCAATTTTGAATGATCTAACTCTATTTTCTTGGCCCTCCGCCCCCCCCTTCTCGGCCCTCCTAATAACTTTACACTTTCGAAAATATTCCCATTCGACTTGCAGGCCTCTAAAACCTATCTGTACCAATTTTGAACGGCCTAACTGTATTTATATTTGTTTTTGCCCATTGCCCCCCACCTTACCGCTCCACCCCCTTCCCTCCCCTCCTAATAATTTTAGAAATTCGAAAATATCCGCAATTCATTTGTAAGTATCGAAAGCCTCTATGCACCAATTCTGAACGATCTAACTATTCCTTTTTTGCCCCCCCCTTTCTCGCCCCTCCTAATAACTTTACACTTTCGAAAATATCCACATTCGACTTGTAGGCCTCTAAAACCTATCTGTACCAATTTTGAACGCCCTGACTGTATTTCTATTTGTTTTTGCCCCGTAGCCCCTCCCCTTACTGCCCCACCTGGGGGCTGAATTTCTAAAATTCCAGAAATTGGTTTTTAGATATTTTTATTAGCTATATTTTAGAGTAAAAATTTCACGTATATCTGTTTTTCTTTGTTTGAGGTATATAGGATTATGTGCAATCCCGTTTAACGCATGTGGAATGACGTTTTGCCCCCCACGTTCCCCTTGGGGACCGAATTTCGAAAATTCCAGAAATTGGTTTCTAGACGTTTGTATTAGCTATATTTTAAAGTAAAAATTTTACGGATATCTGTGTTTTTGTTTGAGATATGAAGGATTTTGTGAAATCACGTTTTGCCCCCCCCCCTCCCTCCTTGGGGGATGAATTTTGTAAAATCGCTTCTTAGTGGATGCCTACGTCATAGAAAGGACATTGTCACAAAATTTCATGCTTCTAGGTCTAGGGGTTTGTTCTGGGCGATGATGAATCACCCCCTCACTCAGGAAGAACGATTTTATATATATAGATTGAAATACGCATATTGTATAAGGCGCCTTACGCAGTTGATAGACATTTTGGAGTTTTCCGGAGAATTACTTTGTGAAGTCGATTTCACGTTTGAAGCAGGGTAGTTAGGCTGAGTTTTTTTTTAGAGTGAACAAAGTGTGAAATAGGTATCTAGTTCAATGGAGAAATAGTTTTGTTGAAAAGGTACTCTACGAAGTTTGTTTGAAGATTAGTTGAAGAGGTTTTGTGAAATTAATGGATTGGAGCGGTTTTTGAATATTTGCCATTTGAATTGAAAATTGATTCTCCAGTGATAGTATTTAACTGAACACAAATCTAAAATTAAGATCAGTTGGAGGATGTATGGAATCAGATGTGTGATGCCTCAATCTAATCGAAACATTTTTTCAGTAGTATATTCATTTAATTTTCGCTCCTAGACTGGGTGACTTAAATTGATTCAAATATACATGGGCTGAGTGCGATTAGCGCTGCCCTCCCAATCTTAGAACCAATAGAGTTTCATTTAGATTTTAAAGCATATTTCTCGTTTTTACTTCACACATTTACTAACAACAGGATAAGGACAAGTCAAGAATTTAGAGGTGATGAGTTAACCTCACAATTCTTACAAAAACATAGACATTTTTATGTGTGGTAAATGGTTTGTAAATAAACCGCACGTTTCTGTCCATGATCGCTCCCCAAAACAAACCAAGACAATTGTGACTTTTGTATTATCGAACCACAAAAGTCACGATAATAGGATTATGTACACAGCAGAGAACGAATATCACTTGTTCTGGAATAATATTGTATAGGTTATCTTATAGCTCATACCATTTATCCCAAAATATTTCATTGGCAAATGCACAGTTTAGAGTTCAATGGAATTCACTCAAGTGGTGAAAGTCTACTTTCGTACATGGCGAGAAACGATATACTATTATGTCAAAAGGTTAATTCCATTAAAACTGAAAAAGGTCTTACTGATTCTAACAACTCAGAACTACAATTTTCTGCCAAATTTAATCGCTTTTTTCGCCATGTTAATAAATTCGTTGCCAAATTAGAATTTGGGCTTGGCAACAATCTAACATAGCTGTAACGTTTATAGAACACGAGTTCTGGAATTTTGTGGTATGATCCATTGGTTTCTTGACTAGAACCACCTCGAAATTTCTATAAATCACTAACAAGACACTCGATGATTTCAATTTCTGTCCATACCTCGAGCTAAATGGTCTTATCCTTGAGACTGTTGTTTAAGCTATTGATCATTGTTTCTGAATTAGCGAAACTCTTAATTTTTGGTGTATTTAACACCGTTTTCTTGACTTTTGTGGTTCAAATGATTGTTTTATTTGATAATTATGAGAATATTTGTTGATTATTACCTTTTGTAGGACGAATAACAGTTATAATAGACTGTCTCAGGAATATTCATTAAATAAAGTGAATTCGTTGAAAAGAACCTGTCCATGTATATGCGAAAAACAATGTACTCATAACAATATCTATAACATTCGTAATAATATTTCGACTGCCTATATCATTAGCTTATGTTGAAATCTTTATGACAGTAAGTGATACGTAATTCTTAAAATTTTGTAGAAAGTTTTAAATGATTATGTCATGATCTTTGTACTTCATATTTGGTACATAAATTTAAATAGAATTATTTCTCTTAATATCAATTTATTTAAAATTTGTAGCAATAGAGACTTGTATAATTAGGCTAATTCTTCAATACTCCAAAGATATATTACCATTAAAAATATCATCTTGAATTCATGAAATAATGTGTTAAAATTTTAATAATAGTTTTTTCTTTTTTCTTTTTTTTTTTTTTTTAAACTAAATTTTCTTATTTTATAGATAATGATACATATTGGAACTTTATGTACTATGCTACTTTTTTTCAAGACACTTACTGTTACTAAGATGTTTGGAACTTTCAGTTTTAAGGTTTAATTTCTGGTGTTTTAATATAATTATTTGAAAAAAGAAGAGAAAATTTTCTTTGATTAATTTGGCACAAAAGCAACATTTGTACTCAAGTCTTATTTTGTACTGTTAAATTAATGTCAAGTAATATAAATTATTGTGTTTGAAATTTCATAATCTCAATGAAAATTACCATTCTATTAGTACTGTAATATATTTAGCAGGATATTATATATTCTATTTTTAATAGAATACCTTTATTTCACCGAACTTTTTTTTTCTTTTTTCTTTTTTGTACACAATATAATTTTTATCTTTTTCAGCACTTTCTTTCTTTGTTTTTCCAAACCATTAATATTCGTCATGAGGCTGAATTGTCTAATTTTCGTATCAATTCTTAACAACTTTCTTTGGGATTTACCACCCTCAGAAAAAAAGGTGTGGCACTTACACGACTTTCTTTTACCCTGCATTTCAATACTATAAAGGTAGATTAAATATTATGTCTTAAGATTAATAGTCTAAGAAAATAAAATTCAATGTACTTTTAAAATAATCTAAAATAGGTTTAGGTACAGTTTTGTTTGACATGTAATCTATGTGAGGGGGCTACCGCTTCCCTCAATTATGCTCTATACAATTAAAAAAAATGAAAGATGTTATTAATTTGCCATCAGACTTGCCAATATTGATCAAATTTTTAAGTGGCAACATAATACGGACTTCAAAATACCAAATTTGAATCTCCTGCAGCTATTTGTTTTGAAGTTATGATGAGAATACATATAGAGATCGACCGCTAAAGATTGGACTTTCATAATCAGGACGTGATATTATACAAAAAACCATAGTTGAAAATTCAAATAACACTTTGTTTACATTATGCGTATAAAAAACTAACTTTTTCTTCCTGAGCAGTGTTCTTCGACTTAGTAAGATGTACCGAAGTACTTCCGTCAATTACATTCAATAGAAAATAATGTTTAGCATAATTTTAGGTAGACCTGTATATTGTTTACAATCAATATGCACTACAAACAATATTGTGTGCTTAAATTTAGTGTTACTTGAAAAACATCTAACACAAAAGTAATTACAATTCCAGCAATTTCCAAGTATAGCTGCAATACATCCTAATACTTTGAATAGCCCTGTAAACGAACAATGAAGGATTTCCATACAACAATCTACACATAACGTCCTTTTATGCGTATAAAAATTTTTGTACATTCCTTTTTGTTTAAGTCAGCCTATAGATGTTAGACTGTACTTACCAGAAATTTCCTCATAAACATAATGTATTTGAATTCTCTCTGTACACGAACCGTTTGCTTGACCTCAACGAAAAGTTTAGTGTAGCATTCGTATATGATACACATTTAGAATATCAAGTTTGGACTTTCTGCTATTATTTTTCTTGGGATATGCTGATACAGACAGACACACGCACAGACCAACAGCTAAAAACAAGTTTTTCGAATTCTGAGAACCTCAAAACATGTACATATAACAAAAACGCACTTTCGAAAACTTGAGACTGAAAAAAAAAATAATAATACTTTCTGTACCATATATATGGGTAAGATAAAGTAAAAAAAGAAAATTAAAAGAAACTAGAGATGTCACAGTTAAAAAATATGAACAATCCTACACTACAGTTCAAAAAAAAAAAAAAAAAAAAAAAAAAAAGAATAAGAATAAGAATAATAAAAAAGAAAAGAAAAAGAAAATAAATAAATAAAATGTCGATTTTACAATATAATAAAATCTGGAATGACTCAACTCGACTTTCGAAACATTAAGTAATTAATGGCTGTTTAAATAAATTAATATAATAGAATTTGATAAATAATCAAAAGGGAAAATTGTACAGGCATTTGTGTACTTTTCCTATATAGTTCCTGTTTAATTTAACGCTTTTGCACTTGAAATAGTTTGAGCCCATAGGTCATAATGATAAAGAATTTTTCGTTGTGTCTCTGTAAATATTTATAACAGCTAGATTCAGCGAGTTCTAGACCCTTCGTGCGAAGGTGACCTATAACATGCATATAAATTTTCAACTCAATCAGATAAGGTATTTATACGCTATCGCACTTTAAATCGTTTGAATTCATAGATCATAATAATAAAAAATTCTTCGTTGTGTTCTTCTAAAAAATTTATAAGCACTAGATTAATCAAAATCTATACAGCTCGTGGGATAATGACCTATAATATGTATATAAATTTTCCTTTTATTCGGATAAGGACTTTAGACGCTATCATCGTACTCTAAATAATTTGAGCTCATAGGCCATAATGATAAAGAATTTTTTGTTGTGTACCTGTAAAAAAAATTATAACTGCTAGATTCACCAAAATCAATAGAGTTCGTGCTACGATGACCTGAATCATATGTACCAACTTTCAGCTAATTCGTATAAAATATTCAGACGCTATCATGTTCACTCATACACATACGGGCACACATACGCACAAAAATTCAGACATCATTGGAAAAATAGCAAAATAAATGAGGGGACCTCAAACCGTACAGATACATAAGAATCTCAAAGTCGAAATTTGTCTTCTTTGCAATATTTTCCTTATTTATTGCTTCCTTGTTTTGAAATTTGAAATATAAAAAAATCCTGCCTGTTTAACACCTAATTTTTACAGAGAAATCCGATTAAATAGCATAGGATTTTACTGTTTTACAAACGGGGCTGTCCTGTTAAATAAAAGAGAATTTCTTTGTTTGAAACAGAGTTATAAAAATGGAAATTCCAGTCTTCCGATTTTTGTTAGTATGAAGCCAAAAATATTTGCATTGTTCCATGGCAAATCCTTCACATTTATTTTTGTGTTTTAATATGAGAAGATTTTTGACAGGGTCTGATTCCTACTATTTCTAATGAGACCTGATTTTGGGGCCCATTAGTTATAAATGACACAGAATGTGGCATGCAGTTGCATGCTTAATTATGCGTAATAAACGCTTTGTGTAGAATTCTGCCATAAAATCTGCGACAAAAATGTACAATTTATGCGATTTAAAGATGTATATTTTAGATTTATATTATCAAATATTATGATATCAAGCATTAATCCAAACTTGATTGATATTGTTTTAGAGTTCCAGAAAAATTCTGGAATTTCCATATAAAAACTGCCAGTAGGATATTTTTTTAAAAGAATATTTTTATTATCATATATTATAAATTAGTTTATCAATTTATATGAATAATTATATTACAGTTATATTGCAATAAATATCTCACTAAAATTGAGTGCTTAAATACCATGTACTAACTATATTATTCATGAGCATCTAATTAATCACTTCTAAGCGGAAGCTAATGCTTGTGAATATAATGAATCTAAGCTGCACTATTGAACGCTACATGTAACTGTAAACTGTAATTAATTGCAGTTGTCGCAGTTGACTTGGTGAAAGTAAGTGTTGCCTTATAATAGTACATTTTTTACTGATTGTAATTTTAAATTATCTCATATTGCATATTTTTATTTTTAAAATATAAAATTTAAATTAAATTACTATTCACATTTCTAGTTTTTACTGGGAATTTTTTAAAAAGGTGTTTAACATATTCAAATTCTCAGCTATACCTATGAACACTAGTGAATAAGAGATAGCACAGCAGTAAAATACAATTAGACTCTCTTAAAATAAATGAGTTAATTCACCCTATCGAGTAGGAGTTATTTATTTATTTATTTATTTATTTATTTTTTTTTTAAAATCGAATTGAGTAAAAATGCAATTTTTTGAGTTAATCAGCAGCTTCTTATTTAAGCGAACTCGAGTTATCGATATTTATCAATACTTGAGTTATTTCTGTTCATATAACCACTTGTAAGTGGCAACGTCGCACAGTGGATCGAACAATGTTAAAATACGAACATAGGCCCAAAAATCAATCTCTAAATAACTGATATTTTGCAGTGAAATAATTTAAAATAGTGTCTAAAAAGTACAAATATATGGTTATTTCTTCAATTACACGAAGTTTTATTATATATAAATAAGTTCAAAACGAAAACTTTCAGAAATAAGATTTTTCGATGAATTTCAGTGACTTTATTTGAATAGCCATCAAGTGGTACTTAAGATAACTATGAAAAAATACGAAATAAAAATACTTTTAATAATGTTCTAATAAAAGTTTAAGGTACTTCTGCCAACATTTTCTTGTTTTTTTATGTTGGGATTCACGCATGAAATGTGAATATAAAATTATCAAAAAAATTAAATATATAAGTTGTGCAACTTTTTTTTGTCCAAAATTGTCCAAAATTTCAAACACATTTTACTACTCCCGAAAATATACATTTTAATCTGTGAAAAGGATTTTCGCCACAAATTGCCACTTTTAGAGAAAATAAATTTTTGTTCTGTTTACCCCCAAATTATCAATCGAGAAATTTATCTGAATAACTGTATTCATTAATGACAGAAAATATATTAAACGTTTTATAGTGAAAAAAATTTAGAAATTAGATGATTAAAATAGATTTAATAAAATAAATCAGAAATTATTTCTTATTTATTTTTTTAAATATTTAATAAAATAATTAATTTTATTTTAAAGGTACTGAAAAGTACCGTTGGATCCAAAAAAAAGGGGGGGGAATGTAAATGGTTGCTGTGGTATGTCATAAAATGTTAAAATTAAATAAATGTTTAATGTTAAATTACTAAATGTTAAAATTAAATATTATAATCCATATTACGATTTAAAGTAAAAGTTTCTGTGCAATAAAAATAAAGACAAATGTGAATTTTTTATAGAGTTATTCAGTAAATGCTTACATGAGTTTTCTATTGAAATACTGTATAAAAAAAGAAAGAGAAAAGAAGCAGTAATGTGATGATATATTTAACATTGTGTGCTAAATTAATTGTGTTATAAATATATATTTTCTTCACGAAATTTTAGTTTATTTCCTTTTATTCTCTTCTTTTTTTGCAACATTTATTTCTTTATCAGGTATGTTTCTAAATACCTGTTTGCAGCAGAAAAATATGATACCGTTTAACCCCTTTATAATGCCAATTTTTCCTCAAATGGCACATTAAACTAATTTCACGAATAAAAATTGATGTAAAGAAAAAAAATTCCTTTAGCTTATTAAAAATAATTAATTTTAATTTTGACACATTATTCTCTTAGTTAATGGCAAACTTCTCACGACCCATTATATTAGCATAAGCAGAATTGCCACAAATGACTATTTTTTTGTATTTTTTTCGCACCAATATTATAAAAATAATATTTATACTGATATTTTTCTAGAGAAATGACACGCAGGAATCATTATTTAAAAAAAAATGGTGCCAGTTGAATAAAATGATAATGAATTTGGTGGGGAAAATATTCCTGTGGCCTTATAAAGGGTTAAAAAAAAACACAGAATTGCTTTTAGTATCATACATATATACATATTTAAATCGAAATGTGACAAAAAACATCATAAATAGATAATAAGAATACCATAACCTTCCTATGTTCGCCACTGCCTATACTTCGATCCACTGTGCGTCGCTCCCGCTGCAACCAATTTCTTCAGTAGCACGCACGTGCAACTAGAAACGTCATAGTAAAGTGATCCAGTTTGTTAAAATATTTTGTATTAAAATCATTAATAAAATAAATAAATTATTGAAATGCAATAAATATACTCAAGTTTGAGTGCATTACAGTCGGCAGAAAAAGTATCCGAGCTTTAGCCAATAATTACGATATCAAAAATAGTACACTTAATATGTTTTGTTAAGCAAATCCTTGTCGAATCATGTTCTTAGAGAGACTAAGAACATGACTCGACAAGGATTTATTTAACAAAGCAGTATTAAGTGTACTTTTTTTAGACAGGGATTATTGCTAGTGCTCGGGGACTTTTGCTGCTGACTATATGTTAACGTATTCAGTTTCTTGAATTTAACTCGAGTTGAGAGGACACGTTTCTTCTAGGCAAATGAGTGAAAATTCACTCAAGGTGAGTTATTTTAATTATTTCATTTTAAGCGAGAAAACTGATGTCAAAAGTAATAAATAAAAGTATCTGCACTCAAAAAAGTTTAAAAGGGAGGGATTTAAAATTTTAAATCTTTCACTAAAACCCCTCACCAGGCACGTTGCTGTGTTTAGAAAGCAATTAGGCTTGTTTTATTACTCTGAAACAATTTATGCGGATATATAAATATAAATATATTTAAATTTATGGTTTTTTATTAACATATATTTTTGTTCATTAGAGCTGGTGTTGCCAGTGTTTCAAAATTTAGGGAACTTTTTATTCAATATCTACCACTAAATGTTATTTGTCACTGTTGCCTAATCATTTCAAAGATTAATCATTTATTATGTATATCAAATATACTCCTCAAAATTATTGATGATTATGGAATAATAAAAAAGTCCCTAAATTTGGGATCAATGGGTGTTGCTGTAAGTTAGTAAAATTAAAAATATATATATCTACAGACCCTATTCCTTAGAAAACAATCGAGAAAACTATCACATGTCTTCACAAAAAGCTAGAATGTAAATCAGTACATACATTTCTTATGTGATCTGTTGGTTGAACTATGAATAATTGAAATACAGTGCTTGAAAAGATATTAAGGTCAAGCGAAAAATGTTATTTTTTCCAATGTTTATTTGAATTTTATACAAATTTAAACAGAATGTAGAGAATGACAGTTTTAATTATACATATAAAATATTACGAAATACGCAGTAATATTTTAATAAAATAAATATTTCTTTTTGTTTTTATAACATGCAAAAAACTGAAAAAAAATATATATATAAGGAAGAACTCAATTTTACATCTCTATTTTATTTTATTTATTATCTGCGGTTTTCTGTTGTTCTTTTGGAGCTACCATAACGAATCACTTAGCTGACGGCAGACGGAAATTTTAGTATTTGTGAATGGGGAAGAAGTAGGAAAACAGTACCACTGGTTGAACAAGGTAAAATTCTGAGTTTTAAACAATGGGGTTCTAGATTTCGTTGAATAGCTAAACAAATATGTAAATTTAAAACTTTATATTATAAGGGAAAATCACAATTTAAGAATTTAGATTGAAAGTAATTAACTTAAAAAAAAAAAAAAAAAAAAAAAGATAATTATGTCTAAATGTTGTTTTAATTTTTAAATTGTTGTTGTTTTAATTTTTTTTAGCAAAACTTAATAATGATCAAAAACGTAAGGTCGAAAACTTTTACAAATCCAGTAAAAAAAAAAAAAAAAAGTTTTTTCATTTTTTTTCTTGTTGTTAAAAATGAAAACAATTGGAATTTATTTTAAATTATCGCATATGGTTTAATCATTCGTTTTAATGGTACTGACGAGCTCTTTCGAAAGACACTCATAATGAAAATTTAATTCTCCCTCTGATGGATATACTCCCAGTTTCGGGGAGCGATGTGTTGGGAGGAAACAAGTCAATTTAAATTACCCTTCCGTCCATGGCCTTAAGGTGAGTCCTAGGAAGTAGTACACTTCGATTATCAATTTGGTATTCGGGCATGCGCTGTAAAATGCCCAAAAATTTTTTAATAAATTAGTTAAAACCTGAAAAGGAACACAAAATTAAATTATTATCATTAAATAAGATCAATCCAACTTATATTAATCAATCTTCTTTTATTTAAATTCATCTATTAAGATTTTTTGTAATTTCTAGTGAAAGTTTGATCTTTCATAAATTTTAGAGATTAGTGCAGAGATTCTGGGATAGATACATATATTAAAAAACAAATGCGTTTTGCAACTTTCACTAGACTACTGACCAAATAAATTAAAGAAATATTCTCTCACAATTACCAGGTTATGAGAAAGGCTGGCCGAGCTTTGTAGACAATGCACACTCAGGAGCGGTACGGAATAATAATCCTCTTCTAGACACATGTGGCAAAATTATACAACATTGGCACTGTAGCACTTAATTTTAATTTAATTATTAATAGTTATTATTTTGAGGCCAAGACTGGGCCCTCTGCAAACAAATATAATGCTCATAATTTTAAGAGCTATAATATTGGGGCTTTTGCATCATTTAAGATATACAGGTAAAAATACCAAATAGGAAGAAGAAGAAGAAGGATCAAAACCAATATCCAACAAAATTCAGGACCATCTCTCTGAGATATTTTTTTATTTCCATCTCTGGGAGATTTTTTATTTCTAATTTTTTTCTTATTTATATATATATTTATTTATTTATTTATTTTTTTTTTGGGGGGGGGGGCAACCTCTCATTATCATTTTTGTAGGAGATCTCGTTTTTATCACTTTCCAACAAGGATGAAAAGTGTTTATGACTTCGGTTTGTCTGTCTGTCTGTCCGTCTGTCCGTCTGTCTGTCCGTCTGTCCGTCTGTCTGTCTGTCTGTCTGTCTGTCTGTCCGCACTCTAACTCCCGTAAATATTTATGGAATTTCTTGAAACTGATATACGTTATTCAAGTTCACTATCGGACATGCCCTATTGAAAATGGAGTTTGTACCTCTACTGGTTTGTGTACAGGGACACCCGAAAATATTTCAAAGCATTGTGTTCTATGAGACGTATTTCTATAAACCATATTATCATACCGTTACTCTAGACATATCTTAGTGAAACTGATATACGTTATTCAAGTTCACTATCGGACATGCCCTATTGAAAATGGAGTTTGTACCTCTACTGGTTTGTGTACAGGGACACCCGAAAATATTTCAAAGCATTGTGTTCTATGAGACGTATTTCTATAAACCATATTATCATACCGTTACTCTAGACATATCTTAGTGAAATTGAAATATGTTATTCAAGTTCACTATCGGACGTTCCCTATTGAAAATGGAGTTTGTACCTCTACTGGTTTGTGTACAGGGACACAAACCAGTATTTCAAAGCATTGTGTTCTATGAGAGGTATTTCTATAAACCATATTTTCATACCTTTACTCTAGACATATCTTAATGAAATTGAAATATGTTATTCAAGTTCACTATCGAACGTGCCCTATTGAAAATGGAGTTTGTACCTCTACTGGTTTGTGTACAGGGACACCCGAAATTATTTCAAAGCATTGTGTTCTATGAGAGGTATTTCTATAAACCATATTATTGAAATATGTTATTCAAGTTCACTATCGCACGTTCCCTATTGAAAATGGAGTTTGTACCTCTACTGGTTTGTGTACAGGGATACCCGAAAGTATTTCAAAGCATTGTGTTCTATGAGAGGTATTTCTATAAATCATATGTTAATACCTTCACTGTAGACATTTCTTAATGAAATTGAAATATGTTATTCAAGTTCACTATTAAATGTTTCCTGTATAAAATGGAGGGATAACCACCATCGGTTTATACACAGGGACACAAAAAATTATTCCAAAGCATTGCGTTCTATGAGAGATATTTCTATAAATCAAATTTTAATAACTTTAGTTTCCACAAATTTTAAGGAATTGAAATATGTTATTTATATGCACAAAAGAATTCTTTGCATACAATATAGCATGTTTAGCATTTTATTTACAGGGTGGCACAAAAATATCCAGATAAATTAAGAGCTATTAATAAAAAAATTGCTAGCTATGTACTTTCGTTTACGTTAAGCGTTTTTAACACTTTCTAATATTTTTAACACTTTCCAACAAGGTTGAAAAGTATTTATGACTTCGGTTTGTCTGTCTGTCTGTCCGTCTGCCTGTCCGCGCTCTAACTCCCGTAAATATTTATGGAATTTCTTGAAACTGATATATGTTATTCAAGTTCACTATCGAACGTTCCCTATTGAAAATGGAGTTTGTACCTCTACTGGTTTGTGTACAGGGACACCCGAAAGTATTTCAAAGCATTGTGTTCTATGAAAGGTATTTCTATAAACCATATTGTCATACCTTCACTATAGACATATCTGAATGAAATTGAAATATGTTATTCAAGTTCACTATTGGTTGTTTCCTGTTTAAAATGGAGGAATTACCACCATCGGTTTATGTACAGGGATATTCAAAATTATTCCAAAGCGTTGCGTTCTATGAGAGATATTTCTATAAATCAAATTTTAATAACTTTACTTTCCACGAAGTTTTTGGAAATAGAAGTATGTTATTTATATGCACAAAAGAATGCTTTGCACAGAATATAGCATGATTAGCATTAGATTTACAGGGTGACACAAAAATACCCAGTTACATTAAGAGCTATTTATAAACAATTGCTAGAATTGTACTTTCGTTTACGTTAAGCGTTTTTAACACTTTCTAACATTTTTTAAGTGTGAATATGATTTCAGTTTTGTGTATCTGCCTGTCCGTCTGTCTGTGTGCCTGTCTGTCTGTCCGAGCTCTAACTCCCGTAAATATTTATGGAATTTCTTGAAACTGATATATGTTATTCAAATTTATGATGTGATGTTCCCTATTGAAAATGGAGTTTGTACCTCTACTGGTTTGTGTACAGGTATACCCGAAAGTATTTCAAAGCATTATGTCCTATGAGAGGTATTTCGATAAACCATATTTTCTTACCTTTACTGTAGACATATCTCAATTAAATTGAAATGTGTTATTCAGATTCCCTATTGGATGTTTCCTGTATAAAATGGAGGAAATACCACTACTGATTTATGTACAGGGACACTTAAAAGTATTCCAAAGCATTGCGTTCTATGAGAGTTATTTCTATAAATCAAATTTTAATATCTTTACTTTCTACGAAGTTTTAGGAAATTGAAATATGTCATTTATATGCACAAAAGAATGCTTTGTATAAAATATAGCATGGTTATCATTTGATTTACAGGGTGACACAAAAATATTCAGTTATATTAAGAGCTATTAATAAAAAATTTCTAGAATTGTACTCTCGTTTACTTTACCCGTTTTTCTAACTTTCTATCATTTTTTCAATCACTGTATCTGCCTGACTGTTCTTCTTTCCGTCTCTCTGTCTCTCTGTCTGTTTTACTGCGCTCTAATTCCCGTAAATATTCATGGAATTTCTTTAAACCGATATATTTTATTCAAGTTGACTATCGGATGTTCCCTATTGAAAATGGAGTGAATACCTATTCTGGTTTGTGAACAGGGACACCCAAAAGTATTCGAAAGCATTGTGTTCTATGGGAGGTGTTTCTATAAACCGTATTTTAATACCTTCAATGTATAGAAACTTCAATGAAATTTTAACATGTTATTCAATTCCCTATCGGATGTTTCCTATGTAAAGTAGAGTACATTTCTAACTGGTTTGTGTACAGGGGCACTTGAAAGTATTCCAAAGCATTGTGCTGTATGAGAGTTTTTTTTATAAACCAAATTTTAATAATTTTATTCTCCACAAAGCTTAATGCAATTGAAATATATTATTCGTATGCACAAAAGAGTGCCTTCTATGTAATATATTATGGTTAGCGTTAGATTTACAGGGCCACACAAAAATAATCAGTTACATTAAGAGCTATAAAAAAAATTTGCTGGAATTGCGCTTTTGTTTACATGAGCGTTTTAAAACTTTCTTATAATTTTAGTGGGAATATGATTTCAATTTGTGCATCTTTCTGTCCGATTGTCTACCTTTCTATCTGTTTGTCTCCGGCTCCTATCATCCGTGAATAGTTTGAGAATTTTAAAAAAATGATACACCCAAGTTCCCTATTTAAAATGCCATTAATTGGTCCTGTACAACTAGTTTGTTTAGAGGGACAACAACAACAACAATAAAAACAACAACAATGTATTACGTTTTAGGACAGAATTTTTTTAAAGTTATATTTAAAAATCTTTCTGCTATAAAAATCATAGAAACATTGACATGCATTATTAATATTCTTAAATGATGTTGTGTATAGAACATTATATGATTAACTTTCAGATTTACAGGGCTACACTAAAATATTCAGAGAGATTAAAAGCTGTAATTATAATCTGACGGCTGCGTTTCCTTTTGCGTTAAGCCTTTTTAACACTTTCCAAAATGCCTAAGAGTAATTTTAAAATCAATTAGTCTATCTGCATTTTTTTCAGTTGTTCTGTCTGTTGTGTGATAAAGTAGGCAAAGAATATTAAAAGTTATTCGATACAATTGCGTACAGTTGGAAAGTGTTACTAATCAATGCGTACTGCATGATTTTTCTTTCTTGTGTTAATTTCTTACTGGAGTAGGAGGTCTCGTTTTTTTTTCTTTAGATTCCTTATTGGATTTCTTTATTTTGTTGTATCCTCCTGCTTCTTTCATTGGGTTTTCTCTTTTCCAATCATTTGCTTCTAGATCTTCTGTTATATTTTTTCCTCTTCAGTGGCGGGAGCCTGAGTTTCATTCAAGGCTGGTCCCTCTGCAAACAAATATAATGCTCATAATTTTAAGAGCTATAATATTGGGACTTTTGCATCATTTAAGATACACCGGCAAAAAAACCAAATAGGCAGAAGGAGAATCAAAACCATCATCCAGAAAAATTCAGGACCATCTCTCTGAGAGTTTTTTTTTTTTTTCCCAACTCTAGGAGATTTCTTTTTATTTGGGGGGGGGGGCGGGGGACCTCTCATTATCATTTTTATAGGGTGTCTCGTTTTATTTATTTGTTATTGGAGTAGGAGGTCTCATTTTTTTTAAATTCCTTATTGGATTTCTTTATTTTGTTGTGTCCTCTTACTTCTAGATCTCCTGTTATATTTTTCCTCATCAGTGGCGGGAGTCTGAGGTTTCATCTCGGGATTCCATCTGGTGTGGTCCTTGATCGGATTCGTAAACAGTATCATAAATTCATCGTGTACTTTTTATGGCTTTTCTTTGTATGTACAGTCGGTAACAAAAGTGTCCGATCACTAGCAAAAATTCCTATGCAAAAAAAGTACACTTAATACTGTTTTGTTAAATAAATCCTTGTCGAATCCTGCTCTTAGTCAGTCTAAGAACATGATTCAACAAGGATTTATTTAACAAAACTGTATTAAGCGTATTTGTTTTTCTTACATAGGAATTTTTGCTAGTGTTCGGATACTTTTGTTACCGACTGTATACCTTTTATCTTCTTTTTCTTAAAAAGGACTAACCCTAATATAAATAATTCAATAATTCTTTTTAATTTCATAATGATTATTGTAAAATAATTCTTTTTATGTACATTTACGCGAAATTTTGTCCTATACCGACATATTAAAAATTTAGAAAAATCTGGATGGCAAATTTACCTGTTGGAAGATTTTCACCAGAAGTTGATAGCATTAATTTATGTCAAGGTGCAACTACATAAAGAAAAAAAAAGAATGTCACATACACACACACACAGACAGACAGTCCAAGTCAGTACATTTTGAATAATATATTTTTTATTTTACTGGCATTTTTGGATCATCCAGTATACTAACATTATATTACAATTATTATAATTTCTTACATAAAAATTTTATTAATATTCTAACACAGGCAATTCATATGCGCTTTTATATGCATTTAACAAGGATATTTCTTTGCAATATGTAGGAAATTTATTACGTTATAATTAGAAAACATTCTTCATTATTTAAAATCAAGAAAGATTAAAAATTCTGCACGGTTATTACACTTATATAACATAATATTCTAAATTTTAATTGTGTTCGTGCACTTGAATTAAAAAAGGATCAAATGAATTATTGTTTGAAAATCTAATCTAATTTCCATTATTTTTTAATAAACGTATTATAATTACCTAACGAATGAAACTTTTTCTCTTTATAGAGCCAAATATCTTTTTAAACGCAAGTACTTTATTAAATGCTGAAAGCATAATATTACGGATTCTATTGTTTTAACATCTTTTCTAATCTAGAGAATTATAACTGTAAATTAACATGAGGAAAATAAAATAATTAAGTTTTTGTTTAAACGCCGTTAAACGTGCTTTTAACGCATGGTTTAAGTTTATGGTCTATAAACGTTACATAATATATTCTTTTCAATAATTTAAGTATTAATTCATTAATTTGAAAATATTTTCTTTTGATAATTTCAGAAGTTTTTAGTATGTACTAGAAAATTTATTGAGGAAGACGCTGTTGTAAAATTTCTGTAAAAATTTCTTTTTGGTTATATATTTTATTATTTATTGATCTTTTGTGAAAATTTATACTTTTGAGTACTTACTAAAAATACACCTTTCATCAAAAATAAGATAAAAACTTTGTAATAAAAGTTTTCCTTAATGTTTTTATTTTGGCATTTTACCCCAATTATGGTGTAAGTTGGCCATTTCTTCAGAAGTAAGATGACGTATGGGATTTCAATGTAATATATGCATTTTAGTTTAAACAACAAAATAGTTTATTTTTAACTTTTTTTTTTTTTTTTTTTTTTTTTTTTTTTTATTGTCATGTATTTTAAAATATTATCTTATTAATATTATCTTTTACCTTATTTGATATTTTGCTAAATTTAATGCCTAGTTGTAACTTAAAAAAAAAAAAAAGAAAAAAGGAAAAAAATGGAGGACAATTTGGCATCTTTCCTCAATGTTAAACTGGCAGCTTACCACAGAATATTTTCGTAAATTTTCTTCAAATTGTTGAACAAGACGTAAGTTCGCTTATTAACTTAAAAGGAGAAACTATCCCTTTTAAAGAACTAGCGGAAAGGGTAGACACTGTGCTTTTAAAAATTTATAATTTATAAAATTAAAAATTTATAATTTATTTTATGTGCTTTTAAATATTGTTTTTGTTTTTTGTTAAAATTACTTGTTTAAACCTTAACACATTTATTCTTGGTTAATTTACTGTTTAAACAATTTAAATATCCGTTTCCTACTTCTACTACTATCGCCTTTTCTACCTACTTTTTATGTTTACATATCTAGCTAAAGCAAAGTCCGCATAAAGAATATAAAAGCACTGGAAAATAGAGAAATTTTGATGTTTTACAATAGTTGAACATTAAAATAATTACCAATATACAAGTACAGTTGTAAGCGATGATTTTACCTAGTATAAAGTTTAATAATAAAATATATGACCTTAATTATCTTTAATACAATATTTTAAATTAATATTTGGTGTAACAGCAATTTTTATACTTTATAAATTCAAAAAACGCTCTGGTCCTCACAGATTCTATAAATACAAAGACAGTTTTGTAAAATATTAATCCCCATGTCGAATAGTTAAAAAAAACTGTAGATGTTTTACTTTTTGCTCCAAGTGCCTCTCAAATTAAAACTGACGCATGACGTAACCGACAAGAAAAATTACTTTTCGCAAATTATGACAACAGTATGCATAACTAACTGGTCCATGGGAATTGAAATTCTTTTCATCATAGAATAAGAGAAATTTACACTCATGATCTCATCCTATTCTATCTATTTTCTTCCACTGTGTTAGAATCGGTTTAATCAAAAGTCTGAAATATACCACGAGAGGTGCAGGCTTAATATTATTGCAGCAATTTTTACAGCATATTGGAGTCACTTTATAATTTATAATATAACATGTCGACGCATTATTATTGGAAGAAAAATGTTGAAATAAAAAGTCCTCTCACTTGGATATGTTTGATGGCCGCTTACGTCTTTTTTTTTTTTTTTTGTACGCCATTTATCTCTTTTTACGACAATTGCAACTTTAAATATCTAAGAGACGACGCGATATTCCTTTGTAACATACTTTATGTATGTAAAGATGAAACTTTACGTTCTTTGTACTCTGATATCTCAGTACTTTTGGAATTTTTGCAACTCTTTATAGTTCATGCTCACATTCACTTACGTAGTTGAAACTAATTTGCATAAAAAATATTAAAAAGTTATTTGAATAACCACATAATGATTTTTGTCTAGAGATGATCTTATAAATTTTACGCACCGGAAACTGCATTTTTGATTTGTTTCACACAATCTACTCAGTTTTCCATTATTAAAATTTGATAACAGTCTGTTACTTGGAGAAACTTCTTGTAGAGGTTTTGCGCATAATTTAAAAATAACTTACAAATAATAAAGAATCACAGCATGCTAAAAATTACAAAATAGTTAGACATGAATAGACTTTCCTGTAAGAAATTGTATAAAATGCAAATATATATATATATATTAATGTAAATGTAATTTATATTTTTTTTCTTACTTATTTTCAAATCAATTGTTACATAAAAAAAAAAAAAAAAAAAAAAAAAAAAAAGATTAATAGAGAGTTTTGTTTATATAATATCGGTAAATGGTAAAAAAAAAAAAAAAAAAAAAAGTTTCTTCTGTTTTTATTGACTTGGAAATGTTTCGAAGGACTCAGCTGGTTGTGCGAATAACTGACCAGGAGAAATATTTAATTCACGATCGAAAGTCTTATCATATCCTATATGCATTTTTGCTTATAAAAAGACATTCAAAGGATGTCTTCTTCAAAAAAACACTGAAAAAAAAAATTACATGTGATTCTACTCTTCATAAAACTCTTCATAAAAAGTGAAAAAAATATCGGCTGAAATGAATTATAGCGACCACAAAAAATTATCAAAATTAGGCATATTTGGCGATTTCACTCTGTTAGGCGATTGATTTTGAGTACATTGCGGAGAAGCAAAACACGGTTCTTTTCGTACACGGCAATCTCGATGCTAGCGAACGTGTCGCCTAACAGCGCTAAATCGCCAAAAATGCTTAATTTTGATAATTTTTTGCGGCCGCTGTAATTCATTTCAGTTGATAATTTTTTCGCTTTCTGGTGTTTTATGAAGAGTAGAATCACGTATATTTTTTTTCAATAATTTTTGAAGACGATACCTTTTGAATGTTTCCTTTTGTAAGATGCAAATATTATATTTTCCCATAAATAACAGGACGGATTGAGACGTTTTTGTGAAGTATTTAAAAACGTATTTGATATATTATCCTACAATTTAAGGGGTGTAAACAATATGCTAATCATAAATTTCTATTAAATATACGGTATATTTTATTTTCTCAGTGTGGTAGAATAGTATAATAACGAAAATACTTAATATTTTTCCTGGAGCTCTTTTAAAAGAAAAATCTGAACTGATGTGGCTATTAGAAGAATAAATTAGAGATAGATATAACTCATCTTATGTTATTTTCAATTAAAGGGAAGTATGCAACATTTAATAAGTTATTTTCAATTAAAGTGAAATGTGCGACAGGTGGCGAACACTAGTGGGGGTGGTGAACAATGTTGTCTTTACTTTTTTAGTTTTATAGGGAACGTCATTAATCTCTCTGCAAGCAGTCAAAGAGAGAGCGATGTGCTGAATAATAATAATAAAAATAATAAAAACTGTTTATTAAAACCTGCAAAATGATTTTCTTAATTAAAATAATATTGGTCGAATAAACAAAATTGTACAGTTAAATCGACAATATTATTTGAATTCTTGTAAGAAAATTTTTGTTAACGGTCTATTCACGAAAAATTGGCTCATAGATCCTTTACAACAACAACAAAAAAAAAAAAAAAAAAAAAAAAAATAATTTTTTCTGCGTCATTTAAAATATCCACTTAAAACAAATTTCTTTTTAAATTTAAATTTCACTAAATTGTCAATGCTTATAATTCTAACGGATTTGATTCATGCAGATATAAAGTTTTACAGAATCAATGAATACGAATTCATTGTATACATTCAAAACTACCATTTGAATAATCAATTTGAGCATACATGCCAGTAACTGTTTCATTGTTCAAATTTAAAATCACGTTCAAACGCTGCAAGTTAAAATTATTCTACTGTATAATGTTTATTTAGAATTCAAACACTGTGTAAAGTGCATTTTAGAATTCATTTCCGAGATTAAGTTGTCAATCTGAATTGTTATTTTATATTACACTGCGCATTTAATGTGCTTTTACTTTGAATGTGAATTGTGAGCCGTTCTTTTGCACAATATTATAATTTCTGTAACATATGTATAATATAAATAAACTTTTGTAGCGGTATACTTTTAGCTTATCTTTTATACTTTTATAAATATATCCAATAGAATTATTATTGAATAAAGGAATTAAGAAACATATAATTTTAAAAGTTTACGTTGTATTAATAGCACGTACCATTTAAAAGACAAATTTTCCGAGTTCTTTATTTTGAATGTCATTGTTTAAACATGTAGTCTATTACTTTTTTTTTTTTTTAATATTGAAAATTAGAGCAACGAGTTTACTGACTGAAATAAAATATTTAAATTTATTTAAAGAAATTCTCAGTAATAGAGAAAATGACATGTTTAAAGATTGAAACAAATTAATAAACCAGGAATTGAAAAACTTTATTTTTTAGTGAGATTATCCTTATAATTCGAAGCAACAATTAATTATTCCTTAATTAAAAGTACCTATACACTAAAACGAGAATATTTTAATGAAAAAAAAATATTCTATTGACTGATTTTTAGATTTATTTTGACATTTTAGAAATAATTTTGTTTAGATAAGGAAATAAACTTACGTCGACGATTAAAAAAATAATGGATGAAAGAAGAGACATTGCCATTGGATATTTCCATAAGCTACGTCATAAATATCTCTGTAAGCAGCCAATCAGCGAATCACGTTCTGAATCAACAAAATTGTTTGTTTAAATCAGCAAAGTAATTTTGGTGATAATTTTCCTTTTTTTTTGGTTGAATCAACAAAACTGTTTTGTTAAAACAACAAATTATCATTCTGGTAATAAACAATTTGTTGAGACTATATAATATATATAATGTTGATTTTACAGCATTTTTATTATTTTAACATAGTATTTCTTTCTGTTTAGTTTATAATATCAATTTAAAATCTCTCTCTCTCTCTCTCTCTCTCTCTCTCTCTTTTATATATATATTATTATTATTATTATTATTATTATTATTATTATTAAATGGTCAAAATTTATAAATGTGATGAATTTAATTCATGCAGGTATCACCTTTTACAAAATCAATGAATACGAATTCATTGTATACATTTAAAGATGCCTTTTGAATAATCAATTTGACCATGCATGCTACTAACTGTTTCATTGTTCAGATTTAAAATCACGTTCAAATGCTTCAAGGTGAAATTATTCTATTGTATAACGTTTATTTAGAACTCAAATACTCTGGAAAGGAGATTTTAGAATTCACTTCCGAAATTAAATTCTCAATCCGAATTGTTATTTTAAATTATACTACGAATTAACTGTGTTTTTACTCTAAAGGTGAATTGTGAGCAGTTCATTAGAGCAATATTATAATTTCAGTAACATTTGAATGCTATCTACAAACGTTTGTTGTGGTATACATTTTACCTTATCTTTAATACCTTTATAAATATAATGAATATTGAATAAAGGAAATGACAAACTTAGAATTTAAAATATTAATAAGGTTGGCTAGCTAAAGCAAAATTAATTACACTTTAAAAAATTAAACCAAATTTACAGTCAAAGAGTTGTAAACCTCATCGCCAACATTAAAAGGTATTTTTTTTTCATTTTTATTTATTTATTCTTTTTATTTTCAATGGCTAGGCAAAAGTTACTGGGGTCTATAAAGTTACAAAACAAGTTATAAGCAATATAGCACAGAACAAATGACCGAAGTCATTGCATAAGGTGTGATCTTGCCGCCCAATATCTCGACTCTTCTGTAGAACATCAAAGAGTCCCACAACGGAGCAGATGACCCCTGCCCATTACTTCTCTAGAATCACAAAGTGGACAAGTATAATCGTTTAAGAAAGAGGTAAAATGTACGGTAATATATTGATTTTTTTTTTAATTATATATAAATAGTTGATTTGCAATAAAAATACTCATATATTTTTTTATCTATTCATAGCATAATTTACGATGAAGCTTACATTACATGGTGAATTGGTCGTATTCTTTTTTACGTTTGATTTTTCTTTTTAAAATGTATTATTTTATGTTACTTAAAAAAAAAAAAAAACAAATTCTACCATATATAAAATACTTTTTGATTTCAAGTCGTTTCATCATCCGTAAACTAACTTATATATTAAGCAATGTGTGCAACCTTTTGTTGGGAGATTCGCCATGTGTTTCTTTGCATGCAAATATTTTTTTATTTTACTTTTTTCTAAGTGAACGTGAGAGTATATTTTGAAGCTAGAAACTTACAAATGTCTTAAGATATTTTAAATGAGACACAAAAGTTAGGATCAGTATTGCCAATTTTTATTGGGACTATTTTATTTAATAATTAAGTACTACTAATTTTGAAGAATAATGTTTGATGTATTTGATAGTCAATTAGAAAAAAATTACAAATTATAAACATTGCAATTAAAATTTGATGACGGATCTTAAGTATAAATATCTCTACAAATTTGCAACATTGGTCTGGATGAATCTTTTCCATTATTAGTGTTGTGCAGTGGTAGTAAATATGCCGTGCCTGGTCAAGAGTATAGTAATTTGCTTACTATGTATGAAGATATGCCATTTAAAAATGTATTTTATTTTAATTCTTTTTGTTTTTTTTAAATTTCAATATCTGAACACATGGTTTTTTATTTTAGTGAGCAATTAAAAAAAAAAAAAAATGAAATAAATAAATTTAATTTTTTTTTTGTCGAGATTAAAAATTAGAGCTCTGAGTTTACTGACTGAAATAAATGATATAAATTAATCTAATATTCAGATTAATCTAAAGAGTGCACTCACTCCCTGACAGACTTGATACGGCTGTGACGAATCTATGGGGGAGAGTCACAAATTTTGCTGAGTAGGTTCAGCAGTTTATTAAGTTAGTTTTTCTACGGAGTATACGGCCTCGTAGGTTAATTTTTTTTTTAAGAACCTACAGTCGGTAACAAAAGTGTCCGAACACTAGCAAAAATTCCTATGTAAAAAAAGTACACTTCATACGGTTTTGTTAAATAAATCCTTGTCTAATCCTGTTCTTAGTCAGTCTAAGAACAAGATTCGATAAGGATTTATTTAACAAAACCGTATGAAGTGCACTTTTTTTACATGTGAATTTTTGCTAGTCCTCGGACACTTTTGTTACCGACTGTACTAGGTTTTATACCAGATTCTAAGCATTTCTTTTTAATCCAACAAATTTTATTCAGAAAATTTTATACAATTTTAATGGTCTGACTTTTTAAACTATTAATATGTGAAAAAAAAATGGATATTTATCTATGGTAATTTTCTAGATGTTAAAGTGCTTTACATGTTGTTAATGCGTTTGTGCCATTGTTTGTGCCATTAACTTTGATTACTATAGGTCCTGGTGGTAAGTTTAGGATTTTTAAAGATGTAGTTTTTCTTTCGCTTTCTGATAATTTTATATAAAGTTCTTCCAGATTTTGAAAGAAGATGTTTAAAGTTAGATAACCTTTCTGCTTCACATCCAGATGGTGATATCCACTGAAAATAAAGCTTAAATCATTAGCAACATTTTTTGAAGGGGTTCACTACAAATCGTCGCCGTCAAGAAAATTTCTAGTTATTCTATGAGGAAAACTGTTAACCCGTTAGTAGTCGCTAGTTGGTCGATTTGCCGCCTATCCTTCAGTGTTACTAGATTTTTTTATTCAATAGCTACCAAAAATTTTTAGAAGTAGCATTTGATATACATAAAACGCGAATAAAATCGAAGGAGCGTCGATCACAACGCTTCTTAAAATTATTGGTGAGAGTTAAATAAAAAGTACGCAATATGTAATAGGTGGCGCTGTCTATAGAGACTACTAACGGGTTAACAGAATTATTCATTACCAATTTTTTTTTTTTTTTTTTTTTTTTTTTTTTTTAATTCCGTTTCTACATACAAAGAATTAATGACTGTTAAATTGGTTATTCTTGTTTCAAAATTGATAATTTTTGATATTCCTCTTGGAGTAAAAAAAAAAAAAATAAAAATAATAAAAAATAAATAAAAATAAATAATCTGGTGTGTTACTCACACGACTTTCTCTTACCCTGAAGTTTAATACTATAAATACAGGTTGGAGATAAGAGGTAAGATAACGAGTACTGTTGTGTAAACCTATCTTAAACAATTCAAATTAGGCTTCGGAAGAGTTTTATATGATAATTAGTTCTGTGTGAGGTTGCTACCGCCCCCTCAACCCCCCGTTTCATTAATGCACATACATTTATATAGAATTTAATTCTGTTATTAAAATTAAAAGTTTACTTAAAATTATACAGACAATTTTCACACGCAACATTCATTGAAACTTATCAATCTTGATCAAACTTTTCCAGCAATAAACTTATATTAACTTCAAAATACAATATTTGGATCTCCTAAAATTATTTGTTTTCAAGTTACTCTAAGAGACAAAAACAAAGATCAAACGTTAAAAAACTTGACTACGGTAATCAGGAAGCCTCAAAACGTGTAAATATACAAAAAAACAAGCGATGAATATTTAGCTTAAAACATACATTATTTACTATATCTCTATGAGGAATTTATTTCAATTCCCGAGCAACTTTCCTGGAAATGGTTAAATATTATTAGTAAAGCACATCCACTAACAACAAATAACTAGTGTGTTGTGGCCACCACACGACTTCCTTCTATATTTTCCTATAAAAATTCGCTCAGTAAAAATAATTTATTAAAGGTATTATTTAAAAAAATTATCTTCTTTTCTTTTATTTAAAAATAATGCAGAGGATTTCCATATTAGAGAAGTAGTATAACACTAAATATATAAAAAAAAGTTGAATTTAATCTCAATATTACATTTAAAAAAAAAAAAAAAAAAAAAAAAAAAACGATAACTTTATTTTAAATTTTCGCAGATCAGTCGTTCAACCATATGTTTCAAAGGTATTGGTGAGCTCTTTTGAAATATACCCATCATGAAAATTTACTCCCCCTCCCCAAGGGGGAGGCGAGGCTCCTACATGCACAAAATATTTTCCCAGTTGACTATCTCTATTACAAAAAATATGTATTCCTTTAGTGCAGTCTATAGATGTTAAGCTCTAGTTATCTCCAAATCCCTCCCCTCATAGACGTAATGTATTTGAATACTTTTGAGTGTCCCTGTACACGAACAATTTGCTTCATCTGAATGAAAAGCTTACTTTAGCATCCCTATATGATACACATTTAGAATACCGAGTTTGGAATTTCTGCTACTATTTGTTCTTGAGATATGCTGATAACAGACACACAGACAGACATACAGACCATTCGCTAAAAACATGATTTTCGTATTCAGGGGACTTCAGAACATGTAAATATAACAAAAACTTACGTTCAAAAAGTTGACCCTAAAACAATACTTTCTCGACCCTGTGAGTATGAGATAGTAGAAAAACTGAACTAAATGCATTTTTTGCCCTTTGCATCATTAAAAAGCATTCAAATATTAAAAAACCACTTTTTGCAAAACAAGAAAGAAATTAACGATCAAGAATGTTCAGAATATGAAATCGGAACAAACTGAATAAGTATTGAGTAATTTTGTTAATGAATTTCCTTATAGAAAAACATGAAATTTAGATGCTGAGATGGGGAAATGATAAGAGATGAGCCTTATGTTGTTACTAAAAGTTAAGAAGCCGAAGCCTTGGTTTTAAGCGAGATCTATTCAGGCATCTTTTTTTAATAGGATGCCTTAGGAAACTAACATCATATTTGATCACCGCATTCTAGTTTTTCTCATAGTAGAAGACCACTTCCACAATATTAAAAATAAAAAGTAATTGTATGTGGTGTATCTTGTATTAAGGTGTATCACCATTTGTCATTGCCGAAGAGACTTTGAATGGTTTAGTGGGGCCGGTATTTGTACCTACAATCTCACCGGCTCCTGATGAAATTACTCGTGAATAGTTTTTCTGCGTGCGGAGATTACCTCATGCAGTGCTTGATAACTCAACTGTCTCTCTCTGATTCCAAACTATTTTTAGTATAATACAGAGTTTGTTTCCATATAATGGTTGATTCTGATTACTAAATTGCTAGTAAACTTTCTCAAAGAATATCGAGCATTAGAAGTAAGAAAATGAAACGACTGATTTTTCTGAATCTTAAGATTTCGTTTCAGAGTGAAACTTTCTCTGCTTGACTGCCGTCATTTTTTTTTTCAAGGAGTATGAAAGTTGTTTAAAAAAGACGAAAAAATCAACAAATTCAAGATGATAATATTTGGAATGAAAAAAGAAATTTGAAAGTTTGAAATTTTTCGAGTTTGGGCTTACAGACGTCTTACCATAGAAGTTCATGCAACAGTCTTTATTTCTGTTCTTATAAAACGTTTGCGATTCTAGGAAGAAATATGTTTTATATATTTTTCTGGTGAGGATAAATAGAGTTGACGGAAATATGTTTAGTAATATGTTTAACCTTTTGCCTGTTCCATTTAATTCCCTTTCTCTGGTGAGTGTTGTGAAAGTTAAAGACTTTTCTTTATTCAGTACACACCGTTTAATTTTAACTGTAACGGTTGCGTAATCACTTCGAAGGTTATTTGGGCATTATGTATATTAAATATCGCTTCTGACAAATTATTGGTGATAGTTGAATAAGAGAGTATCTAAATATGACAACACTGCTTAGAACGCTAGAGAGTTTTAGGGCTGGCAAAAGATTAAAACTGTTTAGTCTGGATGTTCCGCCAGGAGGCAGTTGTTCCTACATCTCATCCGGTATAAGGAATTTACCAATGGAAACATTTCTCCTGAGCAAAGCGATTTGAAATTCTGGATTAAATTGGAATTTTTAGTTGAAAATCTTGGTGGCTTACCATGAACTAAGCGCCGCTTGCAAAATGGTTTCCTTATATTCAGCAACAAGTTTAATGTGATTTATTGTTAGATTTCTTCGGTATTCATTTGGCGAATTTGGATCAATAAGGTTATTGTATAGGGTTTCTCAGCTGGTTTGTTTGATTTTCAGATCATTGTTCTAGAAGTACTAATAAATGTATGTCTGTAATTTTGTTACATAAACAGTTTTGACATGAAATTTATTTCATTGAAATAATTCTGCTCATAATATAGACTGAATTGGAAATGTAAATAAAATTAAAAGCAACTTGATAATTTTATAAAGCGTAGGCGTAGAAAATTTAAAAACATTTTTTTAAATTTATTTTTTAGAGGATTCTTGGGAAATGACAACTGAATCTCTTGAGGAAAATCCATCTTTTAGGATAAAAATAAAAGTAAATTTTTTAGTAAAATTCGAAAATAATAAAATACAACACGTTGTTAATTACTTCATTTATCTGTAAATTGTGACTTCTAGATTACGGAGAATTTTAAATATAACAGTATGAACTAATATTTTAAATAAAACGTTTACATACACTTTCCTATCAAATAGAAAAAAAATAATAATAAAAGATTTTTTGCTCTGCTTTTCTATCTTCTCAGAGGCCTGCAGGCATCGGAGTAGTTCTGCGCTCAAAACTGGTAGACTTGAGAGGCGGAGTTTGATCTCAGATCGGTTGGTTGGTTGACTTTTATTGGCGCAAAATCCGCAGTGGAACATGCTGCGCCAATGATCTCAGATCGGAGTTGTTCGTGTTTTTCTCTGAAACTTGAGTAAATACGGTCTAGGACCCCTTAGGAAGATCCCCACGAAGAGCACTAATCCTCAGGCCTAGGACACTAGTGCTGCCAATTGGTCTTATTCCCAAAACACCAAACCATCTTCTCAGGTCTTTGCATATTTATTTAAAGGTAACTATATAGCATTTTATTAAAAGGTAACTATATAGCACATGTTGAACTTGCAACTTTAAATTACGTTATTTTTTCATTAACGATATCGCAGTTAATAGATTTTAAAATATGAATCCATATTTTAATTGTTAACCTGAAGTTACATACACTAAAAGAAAGATAAGAAAATAATAAAAATAATAATAATAATAATAATAAATAATCTGGTGTGTCACTCACACGACTTTCTCCTACCCTGAAATTTAATACTATAAATACAGCTTGCAGATTAATAGGTAAGATAACGAGTACTGTTATGTAAACCTATGTTAAACAATTCATATTAGGCTTCTGAAGAGTTTTATATGATAATTAGTTCTGTGTGAGGGGGGCTACCGCCCCCCTCAACCCCCCGTTTCATTAATGCACCTACATTTATATAGAATTTAATTCGGTTATTAAAAAATAATTCTCTTTTTAAAAAATAATTTATTAAAATTATTATTAAAAAAATTATCTTTTATGATAAGGCAGACGATTTCCATATTAGAGAAGTAGTACAACACCAAATATCCAAAAAAAGTTCATTTTATTCTCAATATTAAAAAAAAAAAAAAAAAAAAAAAGTACGATTTTTTTTTTGTTTTTTTTTCGTTAAAAGTAAAAAAAAAATCGATAACTTTGCTTTAAATTATCACAGATCGATGGTTCAAACATTCGTTTTAAAGGTATTGGCGAGCTCTTTTGAAAGATACCCATCATGAAAATTTACTCCCCTCGAGGGGGGACTTCCCCCCAGGGGGGAGGCGAGGCTCCTACATACACAATTTTTTTTCCCAGTTAACTATCTCTATTACAAAAAATATATATTCGTTTCATTTGGTTTAGTGCAGTCTATAGACGTTAAACTCTACTTTCCTGCAATTTCCCCCATACACGTAATGTATTAGAATTCTCTTGATTGTCCCTGTACACGAACCATTTGCTTGATCTTAACGAAAGCTTACTGTAGCGTCCCTATATGATACACATTTAGAATACCAAGTTTGAACTTTCTGCCTTAATTTGTTTTTGAGATATGCTGATAACAGACAGACACACAGACACACAGACACACAGATATACAGACACACAGACACACAGACAGACAGACCATTTGCTAAAAACATGATTTTCGTATTAAGGGGACCTCAAAACGTGAAAATATAACAAAATCTCGCGTTCGAAAATTTGACCCAAAAACATTACTTTCTCTACCTTATGGGTAAGAGAAAGTAAAAAGCTATACAATGACATTTTTATTTTCAAATTTTTGAAGTGAGCGATAACATATCCTCTGAAAAAATATTCAGGTGAAAATTTTCAAATAAATGTATTTATGATTGCCGAAATAACTCCTTATTCTTGAATGTGCTACGTAAAACTGCATGAAAAATATTATATTAAAAATAATCCTTCCTTTACGAAAATATCTTGATTTATGCTTTCAAAACTCTAGAATACTACTAACGTCCTTTATCTAAGTTTTTCAGCTAGGAAATATATGTGAAAGTATGATAGGGAAAAAATAAATAAATTCCATGCTCTCTAAAAAATGATATTTGTAGTTGGCCTTTATTTTCTTATGCTTAGATAACATAAAAAATAAATAAAGTAAATATTGCTAGTGCTCATAAAGCTACATATTTTTATTTATGTTATCAAATATCACACACACTAATTAATAAATATATAAAAATAAAACCCTTAATCTATTTTAGAAAAAATCCATCTACTTATCCATATATACAGTCGGTAACAAAAGTCTCCGAACACTAGCAAAAATTCCTATGTAAAAAAAGTACACATGATACAGTTTTGTTAAATAAGTCCTTGCCGAATCCTGTTTTTAGACTGACTAAGAACATGATTCAACAAGGATTTATTTAACAAAACTGTATTAAGTATACTTTTTTTACATACGAATTTTTTCTAGTGTTCGGAGACTTTTGTTACCGACTGTACATGCATAATCATTCTTTCTGACTGAATGCGTGAGAGATTTATGTATCTTAGCCCAGCCCAAAACCTTGTACCAGCATAAAATATGAAAACATTTGTTCTGTTACTTAGACACCCACTTTTAAGTGATTTCACAAAAATCGGCTTCCAAGAGGAAGGTAAGGGGGAAAATGCGTTTTTACAAAACGTTTATATCTTAAAAAAAAATAAAAGAAATTTGTAATATTTTTGTTTTAAAATTAACATACACTAATGCCAGAATATTTTTTACGAATTTTAGAAATTTTCTCTTTGTGGAAGGGTGAAGGGGCAGAACTTGTTTTAAATAGCCCGGCATACGCAAGATTATTGTATTAAAATATAACAAACAAAAATATCTAAAAAACATTTTCAGAAATTTTACGAATTTTCTCCTCCTATGGGGAAAAGGACATGTAATTATTTTTTCTTTTAAATATTAAAATAACCTTATATATTATAACCTTATATATATATATATAAAAAAGTAACATAAAAATTTTACTTTAAAATATAACAAACACCAATATCAAAATCCATTTTCAGTAAGTTTAGATAATTGTTCCCGAAAAAAAAGAGAGAAGAAACATTTTTTTTTTTCAAATCCTTTCATATAAAAAAAAAAATAATAATAATCTTTGAGATGTATACTTTGAAATATAAAAAAATAAAAAGACGTAAAACCACTTTTCGGGAATTTTAGGAATTCCAAATCCCAAGGGTAAAAGTAGCATTTTTTTTTTTTTTTTCACATAAGGTTTCATATCTCTAAAAAAGAAAATAGAAATAGATATTCTTATGGTTTTACTTTAAAATAAAACAGAAAATACACTTAACATTAGGAATTCTCCCAGAATGCTGGGGGAGGGGGTGTTTCACACACCTTAACAACTCAAAAAATAAAGATATTTGTAAGATTCTTATTTTGAAATATAATAAACAAAAATTCTTAAAAACAATTTCATTCATTTCAGAAACTCGAACCCTAAGGGTGGCGGTGGTGTCAAAACGTATTTTCACATATACCAACAAAAATAAAAAGAAGTGTTTATCTGTATTTTTGTCTGTCTGTGGACTCAGGCAATGGACCAACTTAGACCATGCAGGTCTAAGTTGGCCATTTAAGTCACTTCATTTACGGCCTTATTCATCAAACCTGTGTTAACTCATGGTTCACGCAACTCTTGTGTTAGAGTTAACACTCCCTTGTTAGAAAATTTCCGTGTTCACCAATCATGGATTAGTTGACCCTAGAGTTCTCTGGAGAGATTTTTAAGAGTCTTTTTAAGAGTCATTAAAAAAGAAATGTATTAAAAGAAATAAATACGTATTTCTTCGCTGTAACTGTAACATGCGCGTATGTTTACCCGTGACATCAGACTTAACCTATCAATTTCAGAGGTTAAAAAAGAGGGTTAACTGGAGTGTTAAATCGCTGATTTAGCGTGGTGAATACTGATTTTGAGATAATCGAGAATATTCCCGGGCTAACCTCAGTGTTAAAAATTTAGTGAATAAGGCTGTGAGAGTTTTTCGATTTTCGATTTTCAATTTTCAATTTTTTAATTTAATCTCTTTAAAAGTTTTAACGTTAATTTCACCATTTCATTTTCTTATATTTTATTTAAATTCCGTTTATTTAAATTTTAATTATCTACTTTTTTAGTAAATGTTACAATACTATTTATTTTTTATTCCTCAAGACAGGTGATTAAATATATTTTGTATGTAACTGCGATTTTAAAATGGTTGTATTGTTTCGATATTTTCAAAACAGCGCGTTTTAAATGGGAAATATATATATATATATATATATATATATATATATATGTATTTATCTACTGATACCTTTTACCAAGCGAAGATATCGTTAGATATTTTTAAAATTAAATAATTCGGGATATCTTATTTCAAATGTTGCTTTTTTAGATCAACTGTTTATGCGAAAACATAAAAATGCCTCTGAAAAGTAAATACTTATTATTTTTAATTTGTTGTTTCTGTCGAAGTCAAACTGTAATATTGTAGAAAGTATTAAATTTATTTAAATTTGAATTTAAATAATAATTCTAACAATTAAGTTTACGTATAATTTTTATAATGTAATTAACAATTAATAATAATGTAATTATAAATTTATATTACTTATTACTTTATTATAACAGTACGAGGGCTAGAAAAATTAGGTCCCGCTACTGGTTTTCTCCAATACATGTTGCCAAAAATAGATTTTCATTAGATGGTGAGATATAGATATCTCTACACAGTAAAAAATTTTCAATACAGAATACGGACAACGCCCAGCAGCAGAGATTCCAGGCAAAGCCCGTAAAAATGTATTTGGTCCATAAATGATGTATTTCCCTAGTCATTTTACGTTGTGACAAACATACACTTTTGAAATAAATTCTTTGAATTCAATTAAGAATTCGGCAATTAATATTAATAGCTCTTTTAAATCAATCACTGTTTGTATGAACGTTTAAATAAACTCCTCCAACCAACAAAACTAGAATTATATTTTCAGTTTCAAATACGAAGTGATTCTTACACTGTAAAAAAAAACTATTATCAACTGCAATCTGTGATTTATTTTATCCAATCACAGAGAATTTATTGCAAGAAATTCTCTATGATTGGATAAAATAAATCACAGATTGCAGCTGGTAATAGTTATTTTTTTACAGTGTATGGGGCGTTACTGAAAAGCTAATACTTTACATTTGCAGTGATTTGACCGTAAAAATATAGTTTGATGGCAGATTTGAGCGAATTACGTAGATTTAAAGGTCTTTGCCCGTAAAAAAATACCAGTATACTAAAATTATGCTTTCATAGCATCAGTTAACTAGCTTTGACCATTTAGCTAGGAAAACGGTTTTTTCCTGTGAAATTATACCCAAAAATATCTCGTGATTTTACTCTTTTTTATTTCAGTGTAAAATAATGGATTTTAAATAACAGCAACGCAACGTGTCTTTCTATAAATACTCATATTGAAATGCCTGGTCCAAAGATAAAAGGACAACAAAAATAAAAGTGTAAAAGGATTCAACAGTAAAAGGATAAATGGCCCTAACGGCATCTTAACCCATACCTTATCCATATGACATCCTTAGAATGTCCTATGGATGAAAAGACGTCCATGGACATCCTATAGACATCTTAAGGATATATTATGGAGAAGTGTGCCGTTTGGAATAGTACGGTCGGGGATACGAAGCAAGGTTTTCAGCGATTTCAAGAGAGGGGATTGTGAGAACGGGGAGGAGAATAAGAAAAATAACGATTTTTTTTTTTTAAGGACTGAGGACTATTTGTCTGAATCTGGGATTTTTGCGGTGTCATTTTTCGATAGTTAGACATTTATCGAAATCTAAAGTTTATCGAAATATAATTTAATAATTTTAAAACAATGTTATAATTTGAAAGAAAAAAAAAAAAAAAAAAAAAAAAAAACTATTAGTCCTCCGTCCTAAACTGAATTCTGCTTTTGCCAGAATTTCATCAAAATCTTTTTATTATTATTATTATTATTATTATTATTGAAAGAAAAAGAAAAGAAAATTAATAATAATCAGTATTGAAAGAAACACTACCGAAAAAGTTTTTTATAATTATTCGCGGGAAAATATATTTTATTATACAGTCGGTAACAAAAGTGTCCGAACACTAGCAAAAATTCCTATATAAAAAAAGTAGAGTTAATACTGTTTTGTTAAATAATCTTTGTTGAATCATGTTCTTCGACTGACTAAGAACATGATTCGACAAGGATTTATTTAACAAAACAAGATTAATTCTACCTATTTTATATAGGAATTTTTGCTAGTGTTCAGACACTTTTGTTACCGACTATATGTCGAAAAATAAATTAACTCGTAATTTTTTTTGTCACCTCTAAAGTCATTCAAATATAGAGACCGGAGAAGCTGATGAAGCCTGCTAGTATGTAAATACATGTGTATGAATTAGCTTAAAAGTAGAATCTTGAAATAAATCATGCAATGCATAATTAATAAAATAAAAACAGTAAGCAATTTATAATGTCAGAACAGCATTCTTAAGAAAATTATTTTGAAGTAGGTTGGCCTATAGTTCCAATCACATCGTTTATATATTTTTATTCTTTTGTCATTATTATTTCATGACATGTTTATTTTTCTTATAAGAAATTATAGTACTAAAACATTCAATAACAAAATGTTTTTGAAAATAGAATCAATATAAAATAAAACGCAAGTACAAATATAGGAACGATGCAAACACCTAGTGATCTATTCATATTCATACAGTCGGCAGCAAAAGTATCCGAGCACTAGCAAAAATTCCTATATAAAAAAGGGTACACTTAACACAGTTTTGTTAAATAAAATTGCCGAATCCTTTTATTAGTCAGTCTAAGAACAGGATTCGACAAGGATTTATTTAACAAAACAGTATTAAGTGCACTTTTTTTATATAAGAATTTTTGTTAGTGCTCGGATATATTTGCTGCCGACTGTATAACCAAGCTGTGTAACAGTACATTGAGATGATACTTGAAAAATAGCTATAGTGAAATACTTTTCTGTAGTGTTTAACAAGCTTTTTTTCTTCTTAAAAATCTTATGAAATATCAGAAACCATTCTGCAACCATATTTGCACGTAATTATATAGATATATTAGTATCCTAACAGAACCTAGTGTGGCTTCATATAAATTCTAAAAAATATTATAATTTTTGGAAATTATTTCAAAATTGTTCCCTATTTTATACATACATAATATACAGTCGGTAGCAAAAGTCTCCGAACACGAGCAAAAATTCCTATATAAAAAGTACACTTAATACAGTTTTGTTAAATAAATCCTTGTCGAATCCCGTTCTTAGTCAGTCTAAAAACAGGATTCGACAAGGATTTATTTAACAAAACTTTATTAAGTGTACTTTTTATATATAGGAATTTTTGCTAGTGTTCGGAGACTTTTGTTACCGACTGTATATATATATATATATATATATATATTCATATTTTGCGAAAGAAAACTTTTGTATATTGTCCCCTTAATTAAAGTTTTCCACAATGTTTTATAAACACTCCTTAATTTACTCTTGAAACTTTCGAGATGAATAAATTTTTGTAATAAATAAATTCAACCATTCAATGTAATTATAAAATTTATTCAACATTTTGAAATTCATTTTCAAAAGTTTATTGGATTTTCATAGTTTAAATGATGTAGAAAATTTATGAAGTTAATCATAAATACTTTCGCATCTAATGAGATTTAAATCTTCATTAAAACGTAGCATAACAAACTTTAGTGAAACTTGTGAATCGATTTTTTTAATTATTGAGCCCATTCTTGTTTTACAAAACGAAGCAATCTATATAATATTTCTCTAACGTGGACCAATTACGACTAAATTTTGTCGAAACGATACGATAGTGGGGAAATTAATAAAATACGCGAGGATAAAAAATAATATTTAAAAATCAACAATATTTAAGCACGCAGACTCAGCTCAATGAACTAATAAGAAAAAATGACGGCATTTGTCTGATGACATTATTTTATGGAAAAATGTATTTTAAAAATTGGCTTCTGCAGAATGTTTGAAACGTCATTTTAAACTTTTAAACATAGCAATATGTTAAAGATGTATAGTACAGAATATGAATTATTATCGTAAATTGACTAAAAAACGCAATCATAAAACGTATAATCAAAATACAATTATTATTATTATTATTATTATTATTACATAAAAAAAAGCCAAAATAAATAAAATGTCACCGCACTATTGACGATAAAAATTTAAAAGGCGTCATGGGGGTCCTTCACTAAAACAGTACTGCCTGAGGAAGTATGGAAACTGGATCGTCAACCATGGATTTTTTTAGAAACTTTGAATGATTCTGATTTCCCTAATGCCCTATATTTATTTTGTTATAATAATAATTTGGCTTTTGGTATATTAAAATTTTAATTAGGTGGTGAAATTGTTATAATATTTATGGGTTTAAAATTTTAAACGTATATAAGAAAAGAAATAAAGTGCAAATGTTTCGCACGGGTTTGCTAGTTAAAAATATTTCTCTTGTACTATATCAAAATTTTGGTTAATATACGCTTTCACAAAATTTTTAACTTTTATTAATCTGAAAATTACTAATATTTCTACATTTAACAATTAAAAAATCCACTAATATATACGGTTGTTTTAATTTATAGATGTAATTATTCTTGCTATTTATAAGTAACCATTTTAATTAGGTTTTTAAAATATAACTTTCTACATACTTCTGATGTTTCATTTTTAACATTTTCCAACAAGGTTGAAAAGTGTCAATGACTTCGGTTTGTGTGTCTGTCTATCCGCGCTCTAACTCCCGTAAATATTCATGGAATTTCTTGAAACTGATACAGTCGAACCTCGTTAACGTGAAGACTGTTAACGTGAATTACTCTTAAAATGAACTGTTTCTGCAATCATCGTCAAGATGAAGATTAGTTTAGTTATATAAAGATGTTAATGACTTCGGTTTGTGTGTCTGTCTGTCCGCGGTCTAACTCCCGTAAATATTCATGGAATTTCTTGAAACTGATACAGTCGAACCTCGTTAACGTGAAGACTGTTAACGTGAATGCAATCCTCGTCAAGATGAAGATTAGTTTAGTTATATAAAGATTAGTTACTGATAGCATGAACTACTGATAACATGAATATTTTTTTTTCTTTATCCCTCTTGAGATTCACGTTAACGAGGTTCGACTGTATACGTTTTTCAAATTCAAAATATGATGTTTCCTATTGAAAATATAATACATACCACTATTGATGAGAAATTCTTAATATAGATTGACGAAAAAAATCCAATATAGAAATTAGGATTTTCCCATCAATTCGGCACGGGTTATCCCAGAGAGCTGATATTTTGCTAAAAAATGTTTTGGTACAAAAGAAAAAAAATTGGAGGTTTTTAAAATAACAATAATAATAATAAATAAATTAATAAATTAATTAATAAAACATTAAAAAAATAAATAAATTACTCCTTATTTAAGGGGTTCCCTAGTATACACTAAGGATTGTTTATAATTGAAGTTTGCCTATTTAGAAGGTTCTAGAGCCGGTTCTATAGCTTCAAACGAAACAAAGTGATACGCATCACTTGTACTAACTACTAGTGAAATTTTGTTCCGTTCAGAGCCATTGAACAGGCTCTAGAGATTTTTGAATTTGTGAAATTTAAATATAACATCCCTTTATATGTATATATAACATAGCTCGAATGAATGCAATTAGTATTTCACAAAAATAAAAATAAAAATAATTTATTATTAGTTCCTTTTTCTGCTACGCATGAAAAATGCTACGCATGATTATTAGAAAAAGAAATTATATATTAAAACCCATATTAAATATTAAATTTTTAAAGTAAAATATCGTTTAAGGACTTCCTCGCAATAAAAAAGGAATAGTATTATTAACAACATTATAAATAATAATAATAATAATAATAATAAAACTGTTACTATATAACTTAGTTAACGAGAAAGTGTATAAATAATTTCAAATATATAATTTAATATATAATATTATTATTATTACTATAATACAATTTGTTGATCATGTAGTATATTCTGCGTATTTTTTAAACTGTTAATAAAAAACTATACAAACGTATAATATCAGTAAATAATAATAATAAAATTAATAATTAACATTATAAAATATTTTTATTATGGCCATTGCAAAAAAGAAAAAAAAAAAAAAAAAAAAAATCATCACATCTAATATTTAATCGAAAAGATTTATATTCAAAAATTAAGTGCTTCTCATTATTTACCGCAAAAATAATATGAATAAAGATTCTTTCTTTCTTAATTTTTACTTATTTTTTTCAGAAAATAAACGAGTTTTGGGTATTATAGCAACTCTCAAAGGAAAATAAGTAATATTTCATTTTTTACATTAAACACTTGTGTCAATTGTGGTAAAGAAGAAAAAAAAAAATGCATATTTAATGTCACTTTCTATCACGTACAATATATATATATATATATATATATATATATATATATATTTCTGCCAATACTACGAGAAAAAAAAAATCTTCATGTTGAGTAATGCATTAAGGAAAGCCATAAAGAGCACGTTTTAACTTTTTAACCGATATTTTAAAAATTACCAAGAGATTTTGAAAAGAAGTGTTGGTTCATTAATAAAATAAACGGTTAAGAATAAGTGTTTTTTATGATAATTTAAAGCAGATGAAATACTTTATTTATTTATATTTTTTTAAACCTTTGATTAACTCTGTAAAAGTGATTTTCTGTGCATCTATTTACTAAACAAATATATTAGAATATTTTACTTTTTTCAAAAATTTTTTTTGCCAAATAATCATTTATTTGTTGATTTTTTTTATTTCTGAAACGAGAAATTTAAAAAGTAAATAACTTATATTTATTATTTTGGTAACTTCCTCTTGAGAATAACATTTAATCTGATATCCTTTTTCAACTGTTTGAACGATAATTTAGTTTTTTAGAATAAAGGAGTAAATGTTTTTTTTTAGAATGTATACATGTGTATTAAAATAAATAAAGATTTTTTTAAAATAGTTAATACATTGTTTGAAGAGTTCAAAAAACGAGATAGGCATCCCATGAGATAGGCTTACTTCATGATTTAAAGGCATTTATAGAAGGTTAGATACATTTTAAAAGAATAAATCATTTTGCGAAATAGTAAAAAATGTTTAATTTTAAAAATATTTACATTTATGTGAAATACTTTTTTTTTTCTTTTTTTACAGCAGATATTTAAAAAAAAATAATACAAACTTTGTGTTTGATTTATTTTATTATTATTAATTTTTTAATTATATAGTTTTCTCAATAATTGTTTTACAAGTTTACGTTTATGTTTGGTTTACAAATATCTTAAAACCCTATAACGGTCGTGAACGTGTTTTTGTAATTCTTTGTCCCTTAAAATACATATACTTAAAATGTGCATAATTCACTGAGAAAAAAAAATATATATATATACCGCCTTCATCTAGAATGAATAAGTGGTCATTTTCTGAATCCCTAAACTAGAAATATTGATTTCCGAACTACGCCAATTTATTTGCAGAGATTTTTAAATAAGTTTGACCTCGATAATATAAGCAATCGCTCTAGAATTCTAATAGGGGTTTCTAGAACTCGCTTTCAAAGGGGACTAGAATTTATAAGGATAACATGGAACGATTTTTTTCTAGAGCCACAGTTTAGATTCTAGATGTTAGTCACAGAATATTTTTCTCAGTGTTATAGATTTTAATAAATATGAAAGATCATATAATTGTCATGAGGTTCATCTTTAAATGCATAGTGAAAAATCCATTGTTTTAGTATATTATAAAGAATTTACAGTGAGAACAACAATACCATTTTTCCCTCCAGACGCACTTCCCACACGCTTAGAGGATTAAATTATGAATAACATTGTTTAGTATAATCACCCGAAATAAACAATGGAAATTATATATGCTATTCATATCTCACTTTTCTTATTAAGAAAAATAGAATAAATTTTTAATGAAATTTTTTAATAACACTATATCTTGTGTTTTATTAATACTTTCCAACAAAGCTGAAAAGTGTTTGTGACTTCGATTTGTCTCTCTGTCTTTCCGCATTCCGCTTTCCCCTAAATAATCATGAATTTTTTTGAAAATGATATATGTTATTCAAATTCACTACAGGATGTTTCCTTTTGAAAAGGGAGTAAATGCATACTGGTTTGTATACAGGGAATCCAAAACAATTCTAAGACATTATGTTCTATGAGAGTTTTTTGTATAAACCTTATTTTATTTTGCCGAAATAATAATAAAATTGACATTTCTTATTTATACGCATAAAGAAAAAACAAATGTTTTCTGTAGAATATGGTATCATAAGCACTGAAATTTACAGAGTCACACAACAAAAATCAGATTCTTTAAGGAACATAGTTGAAAGTTGCTGTGATAGCATTTTTGTTTTCATTAAGCATTTTTAGCACTTTCTAACAATATTTAAGATTGATTATGTTTTGAATTAGTTCCGTACTTTCTTTCCGTCTGGATGTTCACCTTTCTATCTATCTTCCTGTTTTCCTCTCGTGTTCGGAAACATTTTCATACTCTCTTTAAAAGGATGTATGTTATACAAGATCACTATGGAATGTTCCTTATTCAAATTGATTTATGTATCACAATTGGTTTGTGCACAGGAACACTCAAAATAATGCTACCGTATTGCGTTCTATGAGAGGAATTTTAAAAGTGATATTTAAATAACTTTGTACTGCCCAATTCATAGTGAAATTAACATTTATAATTCATATGCTAAAAAATGTTTTAGATTTACAGTGCTACACAAACATATTCAGGTACATTACAGACTACAATTGGAAATTGTATTTGTGTTTGTATAAAGAGTTTTTAACACTTTCCAACAATCTTTAACAGTGATTATGAATTCCTTTAACCTATTTGACTGCCTTTCTGTCATTCTGTCTGTAAGTTCTGTGGTCACGTAAGCAAAGTTCATTAAAAGCTAAACTATGAAACATTAGTACGTACAGTTGGAAAGTATTAATAACCTATGCCGACCGCTTTATTATTATTATTATTATTATTTTCATTTTAACATACTAATAAAATATCCCGTTACATAATTTGCTTATGGTTTGGAGAAGTTTCTGATAAGACAAATTAGGTATCTAATTTGTTAAATAAATTTTATAACTTCCGACCACACTGTTTCCAAAAAAAGAATGTGTGTGATAAAGGGTAATCAAGGTCATGTGGCTGTTACACATTTTTTTTAGACTTCTAGGTAAGATGGTAATTTGGATTATAATAATATACACCTTTTTTATTAATTTCATTAATAAATTGTATCTTTCAAAATTGTATTTGGTAATCAAGGTATCCTCTTAATAACTGTTGTTAATAACTAATGGTATTAAAATATGTAAATTTTCTGATAACGGTATTATTATTTTTTAAGGTATTAAAATCTAATGAATCAATTTGTAATAAGAATTCATAAGCATTGATTGAAATTTACAACGAATACAGTTAATATGATACTTGAAATTATTACTTTATACCGCTTAATAGGGAAGTGGATCTTAATAAGTTAAAGGATTGGTTAAATAGGGGAGGGGATTGCTACCAAATTTGTCATGTAGACTATTCGAGAGATGCGCTCAAGTAATGAACAAAATTAAAGAAATGTTCGCCAATTCTCATTAAAAGAAAACTAATAATACCGCAGATTTAACGAATATAATGACTCAAACGGAATGAAATTTAATAAATAAATGTACAAAATGTTTACTTATTCTGTATAAACATTTTACTTTATTATATTTTTCGCTTTCCTACTCAAAGGTCAACCTCTCGGAGTTTTTCGAACCAATTCTATTCAAATTCCTTGAGTGCACTCATGAATCGTATAACTAGCAAATTTGGTGGTAACCTGGTTGTTCATTTTAGCTGCAAAACACGATTTAAAGTGTAGTTTTATTTTAACCATCGCGTACATATGCCATTTATTTATGGTAAAGGGGCTTATATTAAATTTTCGGATACAAGGAATGATGAAAATAATCGATTGCGCATTAAATATTAAAAATCATTATAAAATTATGGCAAAGTTATTTTCTCTAAATAAATAAATATGTAAAGATATACGTGCTGCCAGCTAGTTTCTGATTGATAAAGTAAAATAAAACTTATGCGAAAAATAAAGTAATTATGAAACATTGTAATTCAATATTTTTTTACAAATTTATTATTAATTATCATGAGATAAGATTTAATTTATACGTAAATATATAGTAAAATTAATTTTAACATAATTGAGCTGTTTCACACTGATGGAAAAAAAAATCCCAACACCAGGAAGGAGCTGTGCTAGATAAACGAAATTTGGTAGGCGTGTTTATACATCTGAAAGATGACGTCGATTCAAATTTCGAGCTACGCGCATAAGTGAGGCGCTAGTAGTGACACTATGAACATGCAAATGAGGTTTGCTTTAAATAAGCGCTGTAAGGTTCGTGATCGTTATTTACAGTTGAGATTTGACGTAGTGGGTTAATGTTAGTCAAGGATGCCTCTAAGAAGACGAAGAAGCCATTATCAACAGCTCACTGAGTTTGAACGAGGTCGTGTAGTAGGGCTACGAGAAGGTGGGTTTTCTTTCCGCGATATTGCAGAAAGACTTGGCAGGAATGTATCCACTGTGCATGAGTGTTGGCAGCAGTGGTCAAGGGAAGGTACTGCCTCAAGAAGACCGGGTTCCGGGCGGCCACGTGGCACTACTGAGAGGGAAGACCGCCGTGTTCGGCGTATGGCTGTGGTTAATCGTACTGCGTCTGCAGCTGAAATTCGAGCTGCAGTTGGCACCACAGTGACACAACGAACTGTTACAAATCGGTTACTTCAAGGACAGCTCCGAGCCAGACGCCATGTAGCGTGCATTCCACTGAATCCAAACAACTGCCGTTTGCGACGTGAGTGGTGTCAAGCTAGAGCTCATTGGAGGACGGAGTGGAGATCTGTTGTGTTTTCTAATGAAAGCCGGTTCTGCCTTGGTCGCAGTGATAGCCGTGTGTTGGTTAGAAGGAATCCAGGTGAACGCCTGCTAGCGACCTGTCTGCAGCCTAGACACACAGAGCCTACTCCTGGAGTTATGGTTTGGGGAGCAATTTCGTATGACAGCAGGAGCACTCTCGTGGTTATCCCACGCACCCTGACTGCAAATTTGTACGTCAGTCTAGTGATACAACCTGTTGTGCTGCCATTCATGAACAGCATTCAAGGGGGTGTTTTCCAACAGGATAACGCTCGCCCTCATACCGCTGTTGTAACCCAACATGCTCTGCAGAGTGTCGACATGTTGCCTTGACCTGCTAGATCACCAGATCTTTCTCCAATCGAGCACGTATGGGACATCATTGGACGACAACTCCAGCGTCATCCACAACCAGCATTAACCGTCCCTGCATTGATCGCCCAAGTGCAACAGTCATGGAACTCCATCCCACAAACTGTTATCCGACACCTTTAAGACACAATGCATGCACGTTTGCATGCTTGCATTCAAAATTCTGGCGGTTACACCGGTTACTAATGTACCAACATTTCACATTTGAAATGGCTCTTCTCGCCAATGACTCTACCTGTGATCTTGAAACTTTAATCAATTAAATGTGTTACCTAGGCAAATGTATTGCTGAAATTTCATTACTGTACAATAATGTTTTCTTGGTGTTGGGATTTTTTTTCCATCAGTGTAGATTAATTCAGATAAAATTTTTTGAATAGAAAATGATCGAAAAAGTGAAATATTTTTAGGTTTGTCTCTAAATTTAATAAATAATTTGTAAGACTTCTATTCTACCAAGTTTTAATAGAACTTTAGTCATTCCAATGTTAAATAAAAACTGTGTTTTTCCTGAGTTGTAATTAATTAAATAAAAAGTATGCATAAATTTGAAATAAAAAATTAATATAAATTAAAAATATGAAAAATAATTAATGTAAATGGTTGAATAGCGTTATTGTTTTATAAAGAATTTACATATTAAGGGAAAACGGCGCATGCTAAAATAATTATGAATAATAATCTGCTGTTTTTAGGATCTGAATACGTATGAATCCTTAATTTACCTGAATAACACTGCGCATCCTTTATTATTCAATGGTCACTGCAATTTTGAACTGATTAACTGTGTGTTTAACTGAGTTCTGATTGTTTAATTTTACATGTGCATTGTATCTTAGTTTTTCTGGATTGAATTTTTCTGGTTTTTTCACATGGGTATCTTGTATTTGAATCAGTTTCAAATATATTTTATTAAGTAATTTTGTATGTTTATTTCAATCTCCAATAAATATGTCTTAGGGTTATTTCAGGTAATATTGTGATTTTGATCTTCTTTTTTATGGATTTTCTATGGATGTTTCGGGCCTGTGAACAAAGAAATTCTTAGCTTTTGCTTTCTTTGTGACAGAAAAACATCCATTTCTTAGCATATTTGCATTCTACCAGGCCCTTGAAAACGTTGGAATGCAAATCATGCTTTTTTCTCATCTCCAAAATTCATTTCGATTTATCTTTAATTCTTTTCTGATTTGATATGAGTGGTCTGTGATTATGATCTGAATAATTGTTTTAATGCTGAGGTTAAATCATCTTTGAATTTCATAAAATTTCGCACTGATATTATTATATTTTATTATTGTATTACTATATTTATTTCATTTCTAAGGTAATGCTGCATATAGCGCTTTATTTGGAAATGAAGCTTTTCATTAATATTATTTTTAATTCACTATGTGTTTGCACAATTTTTGCTATTACTTAAGCAATTTTTACTTTTCAAAAAAATTCAAAATACATCATTTTATAGCTGCTATCTGCGCATTTTATGTTGTATTATTATTATTATTTTATAACAATATTTCAATTCTTATTCGATGTATTACAATTCATTCAGTGTTTTGCAATTTAATGATCATTTTGCACTACTTTTATCATTTATTTAGTAAGTTTCTTGGTATTATTATTATTTTTTTTTAATTTTAAGCTTTCATTACACTTTTATATTCTGTTACGCTGCATATTCATTTTACTTATGAATCTTTGATCTAATGGTTTTACTAGTAATATTGTTTGATTTACCACATTATTATTTATTAGTCTGTCATTTTTTTTTTGGGGGGGGGGGTCTAATTTAAATAACTTATTTTTGTATATATTTTTGTATATATCATTGATGAATTTTCATCATGGCTATGGCTACTTATTGTAAATATTAATAAATTTTCCAAATTTTTCAACTCAAGGCTGTTTCTGTATTTATACTAAATTGTGTTCCATTAATTTTAATCAAGAATTTCAAATGTATTACTTATTTTAATCAAGATTTTCAAAAGAATTATTTATTTATTTATAGATATAAATATTTATCAATTTTTAAGAATTTATCAGGCTTTAGTTATATGCAAGCTTAGTTAAATTTTTAATACTATTTATAATTATTGTCTCAATTTATTATATTTCTAATATTTATCTTTATTCATTACATGGTTGTTCTTAGTAAATACTTAGCGCCTGGCAAAAAAGGCAAATCTTATGGTTTGTCTTGTGCTCGGTACAGAGTAATGTATAGGGATTACTCTGGATCGTCATCCTGCTACCTATATCATCCTCCTTTTCGCAATTTATTTTTTAAAAAATGCAATTCTACAAGGTGTCTTACTTGCCCTCTTGCTGATGCTTCTCATTTTAGAGATAGCTCCTCTCATGTTACATTTTGTAAGGCTTTTAATATCATTTACTCAATCAAATGCAATTTATGCAATATGATTTATATTGGACAAACTAGCAATCCATTACACAAGCGGATTAACTTACATCGTTCTGATATTAAAAAATCACGACAATTTACTACTAATTTTGAATATATGCACTTCCATCAACATGACTTTAATAATATTACTGTGAAAATTCTTAATTTTAAGAAGAATTTGAATGAACGTCTTTTACTTGAATCACAATATATTAAATCTCTGAATACACTTTATCCCTTTGGTTTAAATTCTAATGTTTATAATAAACAACATATTGTTTATTCCAAGGTTTCAAAAATTGAATTTTACAGTAATATTTATAAAACATTAAATCACTCTTTATTTAAAAAGACTACTAGAACTTCTAGGGGTTCTTCTAGGTCGTCTTCCCCACTTCTGGACATTTCATCTCTATTACAAAATCTCAAATCCTTAGAACGTATTTTTCTTAAGTCTTATAATTGGAAAGATATACGTAATTTTATATTTGGGATAAAAAAGAAATATCTTCTTAAATATTGTAAAGTCTTCCATTCTCATTCTTTTTATTCACACTTCAGTGATGTATTTTTTGATATTTTACACTACAGGGCTGAGTGTTTTAATATTAAACTTGACTTAAAATCTGGTCAAAAAATAAATAACTCTCTCTTGGTGACAAATTTTTCTCATCCTGTGTTTAATAAACTTCATATTCACAATTTACTTAATGATCCATCCAATCCTTTTCCCATCAAAAACTTCATCATTCAAAAAACTTTTAAATACAATATTACTTTTGGCAGAAAAATATTTAACTACAATAAATTTGCTAAATTTCTTACATCTATTGATCAGCCTCCATGCTATTGTTCTGATTCCAAATATAAATCTTTTTTCAATCCATCTCATGGTCATATTATTACTGGCGATATCAATATTGTGGAAAATCTTACTTTAAGATCTTTGATGAAATATGGCACTAAATTTCGTATGCCTTCAAAATTCAAATTTATTGATATCATTACTCAATTTAATTTAGACTTGGATCTCTTTATATACAAAATTGCTATTGATTATAATAAACCAGTGGAATATTTTAATGAGTGGAAATTTAAGCTACTTGAGAAATTTAAACTTGATTTAGTTTATAATATGCACCATCTTTCTAATATCAAGTACTATAATTTCAAAGAAATTAATTCAGCAATTCTCGACCTACAGTCTAAATTTATTATTACTTATGTTGACAAGGCGGCTAATAACTATGCAATTATTTGCAAAAAGTATTATAAACAACTTCTTTTTGATACTATGGATACAAGTAATATTTTTGTTAAGATTAATGACAGTATCTAAATTAAAAACAGTCATATATTTAATTATTACAAGTTGATAAAAACTAAAAATAATAACTATAATTATCCTTATTTAGTTGTAATTCCGAAATTTCATAAAGATCCAATTAAATTTCGTACTGTTAATGTTGCCTGTAATGCCTACACTTCTAATGCTAATATTATATTATTAAATAACCTTAAAAAATTACATAGTTATATTGTTTCTAACAAGTGTAATTTTTTTCTAAAAAATAGATTTCAACTCAAAAATAAAATAAAAAATCTTACTGATATTACTGGTATAAAAACTTTTGATTTCAATGATCTTTTTAATAATATAGTTATTAAAGATATGTTTGATATTATAAATAAACTTTTTGTAGAAAATCTGCAGTATTTAAATCTAAATGTTAACATTACTCCTTCAACCTTTAAAACTCTGACTAGGTTTATACTTTTCCATAACTATATTTTATTCAATAATTATTTATATAAACAACGTTTAGGATTGCCACAAGGTGGCATTGCTTCTAGTATATTAGCTGATCTATACTTATATTATTATGAGCATGATATTGAGTGTACTAACTTTAAATTACTACGATACATAGATGATATAATTATATTATACTTGGATAAACATCACACCAATCTAAACTTACCTGTTAATTATCCTGAAAATCTGTCTCTTAGTAGTACTGATTTGGAATCTAATGTCATTAGTTTCTTAGATTTAAAAATTATTCTTAATTGTAATGGCAAATTAGAATTTGACTTATATGATAAAAAGAAAGATTTCCCCTTTAAGGTAAATTTTTTTACTAATTTTCAAACATGTTTGCATAAATCTGTATTTGTCAATATTCTTCTTAATTTTAATCTACGTATCAAAAATTTAGTGTCTGATAAACATCAAAAAGTACAATTTCGATTTTTTAAAAAATTAGCATTAATTAATGGCTATCCCAAACACTTGATTCAAAAATTCTTTTAATCATTTATTTATTTATTTTATTATTGTAAATATTATTATTTATTTATAATTTTTATTACTATTATTCACATTAAAATAATTATGAATAATTCATTTTATTTTATTTTACTATTATTTTCATCTCAATACTCTAGATGGCAGCACTATCCATGCTAAAATAATTATGAATAATAATCTGCTTTTTTTAGGATCTGAATACGTATGAATCCTTAATTTACCTGAATAACACTGCGCATCCTTTATTACTCAATGGTCACTGAAATTTTGAACTGATTAACTGTGTGTTTAACTGAGTTCTGATTGTTTAATTTTACATGTGCATTGTATCTTAGTTTTTCTGGATTGAATTTTTCTGGTTTTTTCACATGGGTATCTTGTATTTGAATCAGTTTCAAATATATTTTATTAAGTAATTTTGTATGTTTATTTCAATCTCCAATAAATATGTCTTAGGATTATTTCAGGTAATATTGTGATTTTGATCTTCTTTTTTATGGATTTTCTATGGATGTTTCAGGCCTGTGAACAAAGAAATTCTTAGCTTTTGCTTTCTTTGTGACAGAAAAACATCCATTTCTTAGCATATTTGCATTCTACCAGGCCCTTGAAAACGTTGGAATGCAAATCATGCTTTTTTCTCATCTCCAAAATTCATTTCGATTTATCTTTAATTCTTTTCTGGTTGAATCATCTTTGAATTTCATAAAATTTTGCACTGATATTATTATATTTTATTATTGTATTACTATATATATATATATATATATATATATATATTTATATATATATATATATATATATATATATATATATATATATATATATATATATATATATATACATATATAGGTAATATTAAACAAAATATGACAATAATATTAAATAATTATTTAAATAAAAATAATAACAATAACAATAATAATAATAATATATTTGTATATGTGTGCGTGTAATTTTATTATACAGATCACATGGATGTACATACATATTTTCTTTTTGAAGAAAGTATTATAAAAATAACGCATCTTAAAATTTTTTTTACAGGTGAATTTACGATAAAGACCATGTGTGTCCTTAACACGTGTAAGATATATTAATTTGATTGCATGTATAAATATTTACATAATAGTAGGACATGGCTTGAATGGGAATAAGTAAATATAAATGTATAAATAAATTCTTAAATAAATTCTTAAATAAATTTAAAAACAATGAAAAACATTTCAACGTTCGAACTCACAAGTTTAAAAAAAAATGGAATACATATAAAAATTTGTAGAATAGCTTTTTGAAAATATAGTACTTTACAAAAGAGAAATTCAAACAATTTATCCTCTCATTTAAAGTAAATTATTTTTACTATATGTGAAAAGAATTAATTTTTTGAAAAAATGAAAATACAATGTCTTATACAAATCAAGTATGTTCTGTGAAATACTCTAATTGGCTATTTTAACAATATTTTGTTTAAAAACAATACAAGTAGCAGATTTACATTGCCAACAAATGCAATTTTTAAAGAAACATTTATTTTTATTATCTCATCTATTTTATGTAAAGTTAAAACAATTCGCTGCTAGATACTAAATTTTCAACACCTTAAAAATATGAGAAAAAAAAGGTTGTTCATTAGTTATTTTAATTGCATGTACTTTGCATAACAAATGATCTCTTGCTTTGAAATTTTATTTAACTTACTTAGTAAAAGTGTTATAATATTTTTTCTTTTGAAAATAGAAAGTAATATTTCACTTTGATAGAATTATTACGGCATATAATCACTGATAATTTAATATTGATGAAATAATATTTAATTGTTCTTATAATAATATCTTTTTTATAGGGAATTACTACCTATAATCTTTAATCAAATTAATAGTTTTATGGAAAGTCCTTTTTTAACAAAATATTATATATATATATATATATATATATATATATATATATATATATATATATATATATACATATATATTACTTTCGATATAAATGGCAAAAATAAATTTGCATATAATAGGCACTAAAGCTGCACCAAATTTATATACAAAAATCTGGAGTGACTCCACTCGACTTTCCGAACATTGAGTTATTAACAGTTTTGCAGATAAAGTAAAGAAAGAGGAGTTGTTAAACAAACAACCCTGTAAAAAAACTGTAAGTGCTAGGTTCACCAAAATCTATACAGTTAGTTCAACTGTGATCTATAACATGTGTAAAAATTTTGTGCTCAGATTAATAAGGCTTTTAGACGTTATCACACTTTTATAAATTTGTTCCCATAGGCCATAATGATAAAGAATTTTTCTTTGTATCCCTGTAAAAAAACTATAAGTGCTCGATTCTCCAAATCTATACAGATTGAGTATCTGTGACCTATAATATTTGTATAAATTGTTTGCTCAATTGAATAAGGTGTTTAGATGCTATCGCACTTTTAAGATTTTGGTCCCATAGGCCATAATGATAAAGAATTTGTCTTTGTGTCCCTGTAAAAAAACTATAAGTGCTAGATTCACCAAAATCAATAGAGTACTATGGTGACTTACAATATACTTACCAATTTTCAGCTTATTCGAACAAAGCGTTTAGACGCTAGCGTGTTCACTCACACACATACACGCACATACACACATACATACACACACACATACATACATCATCGCAAAAATAGTGAAAACGGACTCATTGGTCCTCGAAACGTATAGAAACATCAAAATCTCAAATTCAGATTTTTGACATGATTACAATACTTTTCTCACTATAGTGTTCGGAAAGTAAAAATAAAACAATAAATCTAAGTTATGATAAGTGAAGATATGAAAGTGGAATGTAAAAAGAACAAGAATAAATAATTTAACAATGTTAATAAACAAGAAAAATCAGTTAAATTTAACACCATTCAAGCTAACATTTCAATTATGCCGTGTTTTCTTCGTCAGCAGATGGGAGCACAACTATTGCCACCCTTGTTACGCCACTGCTGCCTAAACCTGCTAGTACTATATAGTTTTTTCTAATAAAAAACTATGTAGTACTAGCAGATTTCTGAATATATGTCAAGCTAGCTAACTGTAGATTTTTTTATTTTCATTTCAAATGTTCATATAATTAAACAGTTTTTAAATTCTAATATAAAATTTCAATAATTGTATCATTCCTAAGCAATAAAATTTTATTTAAAAATAAAATTGCTTTTCAAACAATTCATAATTCAGTCTTTATAAATTCAAGTTTTTACTTTTTACTCTTTGAAATATTATCAGGAGTATGCTAGCTTAACATATCTTCAGAAACCTGCTAGTACTACACAGTTTTTTATAGCTATGGTCCTACCTGCTGACGAAGAAAACACAGCATAATTGAAATTTTTAGCTTGAATAGCGTTAAATTTAACTTTTTTTCTTGTTTATTAACAATTTTAAATTATCTTTTCTTGTTTCTTTTACATTCCACTTTCATATCTTCACTTATAATAATTTAAAGTCATTGTTACATACATACATATATATATGTGTGTGTGTGTGTGTCCCATACGTCTCTCGACATTTTAAAAATTCATGAAAACCGAAGGATTTGATAGAATTTAACGCGGTTTTGTATTCTCCTGAAGGGGGGATTTTTTTTTAGAAATGAAAAAAGAAATTAGTTATTTTTTTCGTCGATCAGAAATCACTGCACGGATGCGTAACGAGAAGTATGCAAATCAGAGTCCTATAAATTGCACAGTTTTACGATTAGCACAGTTTATTTCTTATTTTGCTTCCTACTAGTGTATGCATGAAGTTTTAATTGTAGTGCTGACTTGGCGGATAAAGTGCTTTTGTTGAAGATGTTTTCCCTGACAAGGAAACGTTCTTAAGCTAAACTCATAGAAGTCAACGAAAAAATTACAGGTGTTAGTAGATGGCTCAAAATATCTACGGTGAAAAAATTAGCTGCCTAATTACAACGGAAAAGTAGTAAAAAAAATATTAAAAGTCAACAACATTTTTAACGTCAAATGCAACCCTACTTGGCGAGGATGAAAAAAAAAAAAATAAAAAAGAATAAAAAAAGTGCCAAGTTCTTAAATGAACTGCCCACGTGTCCTCCGTATCAGTTTAATGCTGTTTCAAAGTCCCTTTTTGATATTTTGCTTTCAGAGCTATTTGAAGTTCAGTTTGAATAGATATTGCTTGTCTAATCTGTATATTTTCTACTCTTTTATTTGAAGTATATATTAGCGAGGTGCTACCAATATTCGTTTTTATTTAGTTTAATGTTGGAAAGCCCCTCGCATGATTTTTACTTTTTTTTCCCCATAAGGTAGTGAAAGTATTGTTTTAGGGTACATTTTCCGAACGTGAGTTTTTGAAAAATTGAATTTAAATTTCTGAATTATCGTTTGCAGATATGTTTTTTTTTTTTTTTTTTTTAATACTTTTAGAAAATCAATTTTCTTACTGGCTGGCAATCTATTATGTTGTTTATAATTTTTTGAGTTCTTTTTTTATGAAAAATGAAAAAATGTCGTGTCTATAAAATTGACTGTATTTCTTTTTGATCTTAAAAATGTTTTTATCTTTTTTTTTTTTTTTTTTTTTTTTTTTATTTAAAAGCATATTTTAAAATATTTCGGATATATTTTGGCATAAAAACATAGAGTCAAATTCAAACTCATTTATAAATCTTCTGATTTAGCACTGATATTTTTTTAACGTTACAGAATTAGACATTTCTATGATACGTTTCAAATTGCTGGTAATGGCAAGGAAAAAATTCATCATCTAAAACTCTTAAAGAGAATTGAGTACATTATAGCCTTCATTATATTAATAAGTAGGTAGGAAAGAATTAAAAATTGAAGCTGTAGGCGAATTTTCAAATTAAATTAATAATGTTTTTATAAACTTTCTTAGTTTTCAGATGTTTTCGAGTATTGAAAATTATTACCTACATTAGAAATATATAAATATATATAGAGTACTATATACAGCCCTGAATTAACTAAAAAATTCAATAGTAAAAATTATAGGCATTATAAAAAAAGTACTAGGTACTAGATTTTTTTTGAGTACCTAGTACAAAAAATAGTATAAGGTACCAGATTTCCCCCCCCCCCCTAAACAAGCAATTATATATATATATATATATATAAATCGCCAAATAGTGACAAAAACATCGTCCATAGGAAAATTATGTCGCAAACGTTGTAGATATTACGAAATTCTTTCTTTACAAAAAAAAAAAAAAAAAAAAAAAACCTCCTTTTAAGCATAATATTTGATTTAAAAAAATGTGATATTAAATATTACTTATTTCAGATAATTATTTAATATGAGGATTACAATAGCATTTTTCTGCTTTTGTCTTGCGTTATGCACAATTAATATTGCTATTCAGTGAAAGGCAAAGCCGCAAATAGATAGGCAGAGCACGAGCAGGGGTTAGAGCCCCCTAGTCTCTGTAAAAGTAAGTTATATTTTTCTTCAATGAAAAATCAAACAGTTTCACTAAAACACTATTTAATAATGTTCTTTAAAAATACTCAAATTCTTTACAAAATACACTAAAGGGCAATTCCATCTTAGTAATTTCAGTCCATTAAAATACGGAATACTTTTTTTTTTTTTTTTTTTAATGGTATAACAAAGAAAATAAAAATAAAAATAAAATTAATAATTCTCCATTTTCCCAAAGAGAATGTTTTAAGTTTGTAAAATAAATCTTAAAATATTCCGTTTTTTCCCCTATAATTTAGCTAAAAACACTGATCTCTATACCATATGATACCTGATATTTAAAAAGTTTATTATCTTTTAAAAGCATTTGAGTATTTTATGATATTTCATAAAGAGGTATTTCTTTTATTATTTCTGTTAGTTTTTTTATAAAGACTTATTCGTATGTATTTCCTTTAGTAGATATAACAAAGAGATGCTTTTATATATATTACGGTAAATGGATTATAATTATTTTAATTGTGTTCAAGGTAGGAATAATAGGTGATTATTTCGAATATTTTTGTTCTTTAAAATGTTTTTAGATGATCTATGTGAAATTCATGCGATTCAAATTATGCGTATATTATTAAATATATATTTTCAAGATTTAGTATTTATTATATCTTTTGAATATATCAAAATTGCTGAATTTATCTGTAAATTAAATATCTGAAAGCGGTTGTTACTTATCAAACTTTTATCAAAGTAATGGAAAAATTTTGTGTTACGTATTTCGAAAAGTTTGAATTAAAATGCTGAAATTTACTGAAGAGTTAGATGGAAATATGCTGTGACAAAGCTATAGATGGCCGCTGGTTATTGAAGTTTACTTAAAAAAAGGTTTCAGAATTCTTGCCAAGTGTACCGTCAATGACTCAGTGATCCTTAATCCAGGCTTTTTTGTAGATAATCACGAAAAGTTTATTAAAAATTTTATTTGATATATTACTCTGATATGGGTGACCATTTTTATGAAGTTATTATTACTGGATAATCAGCATTAAAGTGATGTTAATAACACTGGAGTGGGAGCCCTAAAAGTTGACTTTACCGCTTAGTTGATGATGATGACGCTCCGATTTCTTCATAATTTTGCCAGAGCTCGAATCGAAGCCAAATTCAAAATAGTAGAGAAAAATGGTTGTAATTGCGTTACGTATAAACACATACAATTTTTGAAAAAGTTACCAGATAATTATAATTCAAATGGTCCTCAATAACAGTCAACCTTCGCCATGGGAAGGCGGAAGTTTTAAGCAGAATTGATATACCATATTGTGAGACAAGAATGCATACATGGCGACTAAATGCATTTATTTACAAGATGAAAGGAAACCGAATTAGAAAAAATAAATTGTAGATCTGCATTACGTTAAAGTAAGAATTATACATGATCTAAGGTTTCAATAGAGTTGCAATTAGCAAAAGATACATATGCGTGAAGAGGGAGGATGTAAACATTTAAAGAACATACTGTATGTGAATTTAAGTTGCAATTTAAAGGTCATAAAAATGTGGTAGATGCTTTATTAATTTTTATTTTTTTAATATGATAATATATTTTTTAAAATATGTACTGATCGACATCACATATGCTAATATGTTACATAATAGACAATCATGATTTCACAACTCAGCAATATGAAATGTGACAGGAGATGCATGTAAGTGCTGATAAAACATGTTGAGATCTTAAACTAAGCGGAAAATATAGCCCCACTTGGAATGCTTTTATTTTTCTGTTTAAAAACTAGTTTTAGCATTTAACTTAGTATATAACAAATAGTGATTATAACGGATATCAAATGTCTGGACCTTTATTGCTTGCTGTATACAGATATGCGATATCCGGAAAAATCACTATCTGTTTCAACCGTACTTTTAGGTGATTGGATTCGCCGTTTTTCAAATAGAGAATAAAATTATTGAAGTGCGACTTTTTTTTCCTTTAGTATACATATATAATCGGTTTTCAAGACAGATGTCTTCTTTAGATTCTCCAAGACGAATAGAAGATTTTAAACGCTGACGTCCTATCGGACGTATAGAAGCAGAACAAAAATCCTTTCGATTCTCTTTCCTACAGAGTTCGTTATTTCGACATTTCATGATTGTGCAAACAATTTATATCTAGAAAAACAGTTTTACGAAGATCTGTGGCCCGTCACCTAAGAGTTCCACTTCCCGTCAAATGTCGATATATTGTTGCTGTAGCCAAGCAAAGTTGAAAAGCGATCGCCCCATATTTGACATCTATGGTTACAGTGGACAGTATAAGATGATATCTGCCACTACAGTGCGATAAATACTACACATTAATGTACTGTACGCCCGAGTATTACGAATCTGCATTTAACTAACTCTCAAGTCGAGAGGCGCGTGTCTAAAACTATATGGCTAACAGGTCAATTGAATTTTGTATGTTTGGAGCAACACTATATACATGAGTGAGTCGAAGTTTGACTTGTAACCTGATAACAAGCATGAAAAGGTATTAGAAGAACTAAATGCATATAATAGACTAGAAAACATCATTGAATATCACGTATTCCGAGCTGGAAATATCATGAACAGGAATTTCGTTGCGATATAGCACTGAAATGCAGACCTTTGGTTAGATTTATTTTTTGCATTCTGTTTTCTATTGGTTGGTTGTGTTGTTCCTCCTCCTTTGGATTTTGCCCAGCTTTCAGACTTGCTTTTGCCTACAAGGTAGTAGCACGTGTTTTTTTGCACATGAAGATGAAAGTCCACGCTCTTTTGAAACCAGTAGTACTTAAATTGCTTTTATGGTGTGTAAAGAAGTTTTTAAGATTAAATATTCATTGTACGAGGTGTGGCTATTAAATAACGAGACTATTGCTGTAAAACATTTTATTTTAAATTTATACATAATTAATTATTATCACCTTCAATATACACCCCTCGTCTATCTCTACAACGCTCCATGCGAATTTTCCATTGTTCGAAACAGTGCTGGAAGTCTTGTCCTGTAAGCTTCTGCATGAGGCGTGCCGCTTTTTCTTTCACGGCTTTAACTGACTCAAATCGTGTTCCTTTTAATGCCGATTTAACTTTGGGGAACGAATAAAAGTCACATGGGGCCAGGTCATGCGAATAAGGCGGATGGTCTAAAACTGGGGTGTTGTATTTGGCTAGAAACGCCTTGACAGACAATGACGTGTGAGCCGGCGCGTTGGCTTGATGGAGAACCCATGACTTGTTCTTCCACAATTCGGGTCGTTTTTTCCTTACCCCTTCACGGAGTTGAGCAAGCACCTCAAGATAGTAATGCTGATTAATAGTTTGACATTCAGGAACCCAGTGAAGGTACACAATACCATGAATGTCGAGAAAAAGGATCATCATCGCTTTGAATTTCGGTCATCATCTCCAAAGTCTTCTCAGCCAACTTGGAAACGCTTGAACAACTCATAAACTCGCGCACGTGATAAACATTCATCGCCATAAACTTGTTTTAATGAAAGATAAGTTTCACTAGCGGTTTTACCAAGTTTCACGTGAAATTTCACGACAATTCGTTACTCTACTTTTACACTTATCACGTTTTTCCGGCAAAACGAAACAAACACCTCTTACACAAATGAAGGTTACGGCCAGACTGATTTCTCTACAAACACGGGAGGTGCTGCAATCGAAAGAGAAGGCTTTACGCTACGCAGCTGTCGCTCGTTCGGATTTGGCGCATATGTAGTTCATCTGTAGCAGCAATAGTCTCGTTATTTAATAGCCACACCTCGTACACAAGTTCTTTTATTTATTTTTTTGCAGATAGCTCTGTCTCAATATTTATTACTGGAAAATTGCATGAACTACATGTCTCTTGTGTAATGTTTATTATGAGAAGCTGTATTGGATACTAGTATTAATATTATTCTCATTACGTCCTTTTCATTTTTTCATGTTTTCTTCTGTTCTTTTCTTTCCTTCTTTTCTTTTCTTTCACGTTAACTGCTACATTGTTAAAAATTTTAACAGAAAGCTATTGGCCAGCATTTATCTTAAGTCTTATTCAAAATTACAGACAGATTAATTACGACAGATTGGAGTTTGTAAACATACAGTCTTTCGATGTTCCCTTATCGTTTATTTCTTTTCAATCACCCCTATTTTAACACTGGAATCGTTCAGCCCACACTTGCGCATAGCCTTCCATGGTCACAAAAAATGTGGTTAAAGAATATTTAATTTTGAGGTTTCTGTTTTTATTCTATTAGCGGCATCTTTATTGTTTAAGATGGCTATGATAAATTTCTTTTTTTTTTTTTTTTTGTTTCTGTACGTTTTTTCTGTGATTCAACTTCCGAATCCTATTTTTAAAAAGTTTATATACTACGTTTTTACTATAACCATCTTTTTCTTATATTTCAGAGGTTTTATTATTATGTAAAATAGCGAATATATTACACTAATAAATACTAAAAATATTTTTTCTGGTATATTTTTAATAATTTTCTTTTCTATTTGGCCATAAGAAAAGATTTTTCATCAGCGTAAGTAAAATAAAACCAAAAATTATATTTTATAACGTAAGGTCTTGTGCAATCTAATCATACCATTCATTTTTGCTGTATGATTAAGTAAAGAAATCCAAAGATAAATTCTAAACTTAACGCAAGCACTTTAATTAAAGCTCTGAAATGAGGGAAGAAATGGGGCTACTTCTCTAGACGTGTAATAAAATACAAATGACCTCTAATTTCACTTAAATATAAAACAATAAAAAGCTTTATATTACTAATACACTTGCGTCGACGTTACTGGCGTGAGACTTGACTCTGTAACTCCGTACTGGACTACTGATGAAACTTACAGAACAGGATCCTGTGTACGATTTTTAAATCCATTTTTTTATACTGAAGATTTAATTTGAATTTACACACTAGTTTCCAAGAAATTAATTCAAAACTAATTAATTGCTAAATTCCGCAAAGTCTGAATTTTCCCTTTTAACAGGTAACTATTAACTACTCTTTGTAGAGTACTTTTATAATCAGAGTAAAAACTAAACTGCATCTCAACTCCAGATTTGCGAACGCTAGATCAAAACTCCTCGAAGCTTCACAAATTACTGTATAATAATATATTATTATAAGTAAATATATTATTACTATTATATAGTAAAGCAGATTTTCATCTACGTATATAAAAAAATGTACAAAAATATTTTAATAGATTTTCATCATTATAGTTTTGATTTCATCCTTAATTTACTTTTTCAAAGAATTATTATATTATAGATATATTTCAGTAACTATCGCTCTAGATTGTAAGCGATTAAATATCATTTACCCTCTACATTATTCATGTGTAACTAATTAATCACTTCTAAGCAGAAGCTGATTCTTGTGAATATAATTAATCTCAGCGTCACTATTAAATGTTACATAAAACAGTAAAGTGTAATTAGTGGCAGCTGCCAATAGCAATCAATTGATTCGGTAAATATACGAACTGATTACATTGTGGTGTTTTTTTTAAAGAAATTACTTCTAAAATATCTCATCCTAGAAATTTATTAACTATAAAGTTTAAAATATAAACTATACATATACATATTTGAAAACAGCAACATTCGTTCATAATTTAAAAGTCCACTTCATTAATTAATAAATGCTCTATATTTCATTGACAGTAACTAGCGCATGGATATTTTGTATTTAAATTATTAAAAACAAGAACGAAATATCGTATCATTCACATGGATTATTAGCACTTTCCAACTGTGCGTACTCGTTTCATCGTTTTACTTTTAAATGCAGTACCTTACCTACGAATTTACACAATGGACACACAAAATAACAGAAAGACAGACAAATAGTTTCATTAAGTTTATAATCACATATAAACTATATTGTAATGTGTTAAAAAAGCTTGACACCAACGGAAATGCACTTCCAGCAATTTCCAATTGTAGCCCTTAAAGTACCTGAATATTTTCGTGTATCCCAGTAAATTTTAACGCTAGACATACTATACAGGGTGATCAGTTTAAAAGAGTACCCGTTGGTTTTTCTTATTACCCTTACATCTGATGGACGTGGCAACTATTCTAACATAGAATTATAATCTTTTGAACCTTGTTTAAGTGTGGGAGACAATTTCTAATGCTGTTGGACTGTTACAACTTTATTTGTGAGGTAAAACAGAAATGGAGGCGCACAGAATTACTTAATCCTGTGATAATTTTATTTTTGAGAAACATAATTTAATTCAAATTTCTTTCATTATCATTCCTTACAGAAAATGTTGAAAATGTTCCCCACCACTTTGAATTCAAACATGAACACGTCGAACCAAGTTTTATGACACACTTCGTGCATTGTTGGTGTTATGGACGAGATTTCTTCAGTTATTATCTGTTTTAATTCATCGATGTTTGCAGGACTTACCTGTAAAACCATATGAAATTATGATGTAAAAATATTAATGTAAATGTAATGTAGGAATGACAATGTAAAAATTTGAATTATATTTTGTTTTTCATAAATAAAATTATCGCAGGACTAAATAACATTGTACGTCTCCATTTCTGTTTTATCTCACAAATAAAGTTGTAACAGTTCAACAGTGTTGGAAACCTTCTCCCACACTTAAACAAGGTTCAAACAATTATATTTCAGTGTTAGAATGGTTGCCATATCTATCATGTTTAAGGGTAATACGAAAAATTAACGGGTACTCTTTTAAATTGGCCACCCTGTACTCTATAGAAAACATTTCTTTCGAATGTTAATAATTAATGCCAAATTCTTTATGATTTGTGTGGTACAAATTTATGCAAATATGACTTATAAAAATGCTCTCATAATACGCCGGCAATTGACATTCTTTTGGATGTCCCTGTACATAAACCAGTTGTGTTATTTGTAGCATTTTAAAAAGGGAACATACTACGGTAAATGTATTAAAACATATATCATTTTGGAGAAATTCTGAAAATATTTACAGACACTAGAGGCGGATAGATGGGCTGATAGGTCCGCAGAAACACAGACAGAAAATATAATTTAGATCATAATCACTTTTAAACAATGTTATAAAATTTGAAAAACGCTTAAAAATGAAATTTCAGTTGCAGAATTTCCAATTATAAACCTTAATGCATGCAAATGTATTTGTATGGCAATGTAAATTATAATGCTTTTCATAGTGTATTCTATATAGAAAATTGTCCTGTGCACATGAATAATAAATTTCTATTTCATTATGATTTGTGCAAAATATAGTGTTGCTGTACACAAACCAGTAGTGTTATTTTCTCCATTTTCAATAGAAAATATCCCATAATAAACATACCATTTTCAATAAGTTCCATTAATATATACGAGAGTTTGAGTACGGACTTGGAGAGAGAAAAACCAAAATCATAAATATTTTTAAGTTCATTTTAAAGTGTTAAAAGGATCTGATATTTTAAAAAAAGGAAAAGTAAATATGAAAATTCGAATGAGAATAAAAATCAAAATAAACTTAATATTTTAAAAATCAACGCTAAAAAATTTGCATAAATTAACTTTTGTTTTTTTTCACACAAGAATGAATGTTATTTTATATGAATTACAGTTCAAGCAAATTTTATTAAATAAATAAAAATTTGTTAAAATTGCATGCCCATATGGGTATTTTCACAAAAAAGAAGTTTTGCAATGTGATAATGTAATGGAAATAAGAAAAGCCCTTATGAAATTTCAATTCTTGAAATCGTCTGAAACCTAACTCGTTCTTTTGTCGATAAGTTGCTTAATTTTTATTCCATTCAAATGAAATTTGGATGTACATTGCGCAATATATTTAACCTGTTTAATAAACAAATTCTATCTTTTGCGTATGCACAGTAAAAAAACATTTATTACAAATGCTTTTATCTCAGCAAATATTACACATGTGAATTTTATGTTTCAAAATAATATTTCTGGAATATTTTGTCAATATTTAGAAGTTTTGAAACATTTTGTTGAAATCATTTCTTGTTATAGGAAAAGACATTCTAAAAAAAATCATAATTAAAAAAAAAAAATATTTTGTGCCTAAATAATTGTGCTATTACTACAATATTTATATATATATTATATAGCAAATGTAACAATCTGTTGAAGTTACAAATCATTGGTAACTTTTTATGAAACAGGGTAATCCAAAGTACTTGTTTTTTATTCAATTTGTGTTAGGTCCCCTAATTGCACTCCTGAATAAATGAATAGTGGAAAATGCGAGTTTATAAATGTACGTTTCATTTCTCATGTTACTAACCATTTCGTTGACAATTTTATTTTTAGAAAATAGAAAAAAAAATGCATAAAAAAAACTTCGATTACTCACTGTGAAATTAAAATTTTATTTTATTTTATTTATTTTTTACAAATATGCACTAAATTTCTGAAAAATGTTTTACAGTGCACTAGCGCAAACAGAAAAAAAAGTTTAGCTATATTTAACTTAGGTTTTATTTAAAAGAAGTATTTTTTATGCAAGGAAAAAATTCATTTACTATAAAAAAGTAAAATATATATTTTGATATTAAGAAAAACAAAAGTCTCTTGTGAAATGTTTCCTTTTTCCTCTCTACTCTAATATTCAGTATGATTTACCACGTATTTTTTTGGCTAACTTATGTGTATGTTTTAAGTACAATGCTTCATTTTTAGAGTAGATTTAGACTTTTGTCACATCGACATAAGTATATCTAAAGTATTTACTTTAAGGTGATTAGAGGCGAGATTTATAGTACTTTTATAGTACTAGTTTATTTTTAAAATAGGAATATCTGTAAATAATCCAATATTCTTCAATATTTTAGCCGTTAAACTTTATGTATTATGTATAAAAATATATGTTAGACAGATTTTTTTTTCATGTTTTGTAATCTATGAGTCAAAACAAATACTTTTGGAAATATTAATAAATGTATGTGAAAAAAATTTTATTTATCAATAATTTTTCTACAGTATTTTAATGGATTTTATTTTATTTATTTATTTATTTTTTGCTAAAAAAAAAAAAAGGTAAAAAAAAAAAAAAAAAAATGTTTCTGTTTTTAAATATATTGTAACCTATCGATGTGATGTAGATTATCACATATTAGAAAATTTATATTTTTCTCTTTAAAGGACAGGTAAAGTCTCTAAATAAATAAAACGATAAATTAAATTCTTTAATCTTAAACAACTACTTAAAATAAAACGGTGTAACTATTTTTATCCTATAAATAATAAATTTATAATATGCGTTTTCTTATTTTTATATCTTCTCTTTCATGTCTTTTTCAATGTAATTGAAACAAAAATATTTGATCAGTTCCCAGTATTCACTTAGCAAGCCTAACGTACTGGAAATTCTTTTCGCTCTGTAAATGATGGCGTTTTGACTTATTTCTGTCCTTTTGTTTTGTGAAACTAGAAAATAATTAATTCGGTCTCTTTTAATCGTACATCGAAATGTAACTCATGCAACCTCTTGTCGCCTAATTTACATCATCGGTTAGATAAAATATTTGCTTAGCTGGTGGTTTCTCAGGAACTAAAATACTTGGCGAAATCATGCCATCATTCACTAACAACGGTCAATAAATTACTCGTCACTTTTTAAAAATGCACATATGAATATTCCTAACGTAATGCAACCCTTCTCTATCTTAAACTTTGAACTTGGCGTCTATAATTAAACGCCAAATGCATTGTCATTTTTTGTTCCAGTTTAGGAGCTCACACTTTCGTACTGATTATCGACCATGTAAAATCTCAAGAGCGATTCAGGCCGGGGGCCAGTCCTGATTCTCGGTACTGTTTCCCCACTCCAGAATGTTTTCGTTAAACAAAAAACTTATTATGTTCTTTTAATAGACTATGGTCACGTACATTGGAAAAATGTTGAATAAACGTGCAAGAGAACAAAGTATGCCTCTGAGTTAATTCTGAGCCTGGACTTTGAATGGAAATTAAGTTTTAATAATGTTTTTACTTTTCAGCCAACATCATCAACGAAAATATTCTTTTTACGACGGCCAAGATAACAGCCTTTACAATCGAAATTGTTATTCTAGAATTATGTGAAGTTTAATTTTATAAGATTAGAAAAATATTATTTGGCGAACAATTTTTATTTGCTTGCAATTTTCGTTGAGATGTTATCTGCAGTGAAAGAAGCCTATGTTACAACGGTAAAAGTTTCAACAATACTTCAAATTATTCTCAAAAAAAAAAAAAAAAAAAAAAAAAACTAATCTTTGCACTTTTGTGTATAAATTAGATAAAAAACTATTTCGTATAAATTGTTGCTGATACTAAAATTTTCTAAATTTTCTAAAGTTTTTCCTATTTTTATATTTTAAAAATTCTTTTAATTTCTTTTTTCTTTTCCCATGGCACAATTTTCTATACTATGTAACGATTTGCTATTTACAACTGTTTTAAAATTAACTGTTCTCGCGCTCCTAAATTTCATGTAAAATTTCCATCACGTATTCTATTTTAAAGTATAAGAAGTTATTGAAAATATAGCATTCCTTTACATAAAAAGTACAAAATCATTCTAAAGAAAGAAATCATGGGTTCAAAATTAAATAATAATTATAATATTGAATATGTCATTATTAATTAGCTAATTATCAATTAGAGTATTATTGTTGGTTAAAAAAAAAAAAAAGTAAAATAAAAAAAATACTGATGTCCCAATGCTGGGGAACTCCAGAAAAATGAAAAATAGAAAATGGAAACTGTTACAAAGGTTTAAAGGATTAGAAACCTCAGCAATGACTTAGGCCTACAATAGATAGCAGCTAATGTTGTTATCAGACAATAAAATAAATTAAAATAATTTTTTGTGGCACTCGCGTTACTGTTAGCTTTCGCTTTAAATTAAGAATTTTTTTAAAGTAAATTTATACTCATACTTAAAACTTGTTGTGCAGGTAATAGCATTTTTAATGATATTTTTTACAAATATGATATAATTTAATAAAGCACTGCCATTCATTACATACAAGAGAAAAGAATAAATTCGACTGATTTTGGATAATTCTGTATAAATTTTTCAAAACAATTATGTGCATCATTTAGTAGTGGTGTGGTGATGTTGGTATAGGTGTTAAGGCTGATGGACTATATGAGGACCTTATAGGCCTAGTAACGTATAATTGCATTACATTCTATGCTGTAGAGAAAAATAGATAGCAGAACATGAAAATAAATTACTTAAACACAGACCCTAATATGACGAATTCTTTTGTGTGGTAATATGTTTTCGTAACATAATGAGTTGTGAAATGTACTAGTTATTAAGGGTAATCCCGAAATGATGGTAGAAACTCTAAGCGTTGGTACAGAACACTGTAAAAAACATTTATTCTATAGTGATGTATAGACGCTAGTGACGCGGCAATGCAAAAACATAAGTTTTTGTCAGACGCCGTTGATTCACCCACGCATATTAACGACGAGACATGATGGCCGTTGTTATATAATTTTGATGTAACCGTTTTTACTAGAGCTGCTACAGGATTTTTCGATCGTTATTCATCGCTACATCCGCTACATTCATCGCTACATCGCTGAAGCCGATTATGGTTTCAGTCTGATTAGTTATTTTTAATTGAAATGCATGTTTGAAATGATAAAAAAACTTATTTAAAATAACTAATAAAATAACAAATAAAATAATTAATAATTTTTCTTTTTTTAAATTATATTTCAGTAATTTTGTATTTCTATTTTATTTCGTACAAAAAATAAATAAATAAATAAATGAATAAATAAATATAAATAAATAAAAATAAAAATAAAAATAAAATAAAAAATAAAATTGATTTAAATTATCAAAGTAATATTTAAATTCTTAATTTGATTGAACACACAAAAAGTGTTCCTTAATTTATTAATAATCCATTGTTTTTTCTAATCTAATCTATCTGTCTATATATATATATATATACTAGCTGACCCGACAAACGTTGTTTTGTCATATAAATTATTTCTAGAGAATATTTTGCTAGAAAAAAATAACTAACTTATTGTAAGTGTGTTAGGATGTGGTATATAAGTGGAAGATGTATGGAGCGCTGTGAACGGTGAAAGAATATAAAAATAACAAAACACCAATCATTTATTTTTTTAATTTATTAAAATTGATTCTTTAAAATTATATACATATCGCTACTTATAACAATATTACTAAAAAACAATATCATTCCCTTAATGCAACAGAGTGTACAATTTTTTTGTTATCCCATCTTTCGCCAATACAAACAAACTGGATGGTTTGCCCACTCGAGAGCCACGTATAATTGTCCGTGTGAAAAACATGATGTGCTCCAATCTAAGCCACAGACAGACATCGTTTGGCTTTGAGACTTATTGATAGTCATTGCAAATGCCAATCTAATTGGAAATTGAGGGCGTTTAAACTGAATTGGCACATCTGTGGGTATAATAGGAATTCGCAGTAGTAATATATTTTCACCTCGGAATTTGTCATTTAAAATGATGGCTTCGATAACATTTTTCATTAATTTTTTTTATGACTAATCGCGTGCCGTTTCACAACCGTGGTGGGTTCAAATTACGAAGCAAAATAACCGGAGATCCAACCTTCAGTTGTAAAATATGCGGTGGCATGCCTGGTAAATCCAATGAGTTTAAAAACTTTGTTGGATAATTTACAGCTTCGGTGGCATCGCAAACTGTATCATTAGATTTGTATGACACCAAGTCTCCTGGTAACAAATGTTGTATCTTGAGATTCAGTTCGTTGACGTCCACATTTTTTGCTGCTAAAATTGCTCTTTCTGCCAGCCACTCATGATTTGTGTATCGTCTGTGTACATCGGGAAATATCTGGTCAATAAGAGCATCTTGAGAATCAATGATTGTGCAGAAATCGGTCGGTAAGTTTATGCATCCAGTTTCATCTGTAGTAACTTTTCCATCGCCGATATCTAACAATTGTTTTGAGAATGTTTCAGCGGATGGATCTTGAAGCTTTTGAACGCACAAATTTACTTTCAGTTGTACTTTTTCAACATTAAGCCACAATGACGATGATTTTAAGCACGCGTTGATCTCATCAGCGTATGTTGAACACGGAATAACGGGAAATGCTTGTCTGAAATCACCTGAAAAGAGTAACAGAGTGCCGCCAAATAGTTTGTCGTTGTTTTTCATATCTTTCAATGTCCTGTTCGACGCCTCAATCGAATGTTTGTGTTCCATAGTGCATTCATCCCAGATAAGAATTTTACACTATTTCAGCACTGTGGCCATGGACGATTGTTTTTTTTATGTTGCACACTGCGTCTGGGTTAGTTTGAATATTTAGTGGCAGTTTAAATAATGAATGAGTTGTTCTGCATCCATCCAATAAAGTTGCAGCAATGCCAGATGAAGCAACAGCCAATGCGATGCCATTATTTGATCGTATTTCGGCGAGAATTAGCGAAATAAGGAATGTTTTGCCTGTTCCACCTGGTGCACCCCAAAAAAAAAGAATCCACCTTGTCCTGCAAAAACTGCGAGCATGATGCGGTCGTAAATGGTTCTTTGTTCTTCATTAATTAGTGGGACATTGCGAGCAACAATCACTTCCATTTCTACAGTATTGTATTGTAGTTCACGATTCAATTCAGTGCGTATTAAATCAGGTGCATTTCGATTTGTTGAATGCATACCGAAATGACTGAGTGGTAAGTTGGCAATGATAATGTAAAGATCTTCAATAGCAATCAATGCTTCATTGTACATAGCGTCACTGAATACTATCGTTAGATCGTTGCACCGTGAACGATGTTGATGCAATATATCATCAGTCATTGAATCTTTGTGATTATCCCATAATGTCTCTGCTCGGGCCGAGAAACATGTAGTCAACACTATAGCGAATAGTAGACGAATTTGTTTTGCTGTACAGTTCAGTCCTACTTCAGCAAGCACACACTCCCACTGGTTGTCGTCTTCCAGCAAGCCGAGTGCAAGGCATGCATCTTTATACGTTGGATACTGTTGTCCATTCACTTTACGTAAATCTTGAAATGACAAAGGGCCGATGACATTAACCAATAACAGTCGAAGATAAAAACACTCAGTCTGCCTTGGATTGACTGTAAGGTGTTTGATTTGAATAAACCGGGACATGCATCAATCGACGTGCCTTGCTTGCGGGGCATCCATTTTTTTGTTGAAGCCCATGTGAAATAGCGTGGTACTTCTGAATAGAGTAATGTCCGTGCAAAAGCACCAAAAGCATCCGCACGATTACACAATTCCAAAAATTCGGTGAGTGTAGAGTTTGGTGGATTTATAGCACGATCAATCGCTGTCTCGCTCGTGAAATATACGCGCTTGCTATTTTCAAGATGGACGGCTAAATGAAGAACTGCTGGATCCCGTTCATGAATTGGGAAACCAAAGATACGCCAAACAGCTTCATTGGAGCTCACGTACCGGCCAGTGTGGTAAAGTGTTATTTCATCGTTGTTATTCACCAGAGGAGCATTCACATTGGCATTTTCAACTCGAAATACAGCCATATCACTACCTTTATTCACATACTTGCAAATGTACTTGATGCTCTTCACTGAACTGCAGAACTGAACATTAATATGAGCATTGAATGTTTTGCTCAGCAGAGGCGAATATGGGACCACCCATCGGTTATCAATGTCAATATCTATGTTGTTGACATAGATGACCGCCATAGATGATGAGATTGTCCGCCATTATCGGGAATCCTTCGACGATATATTGGATATCCGTCAACATTTGTGATCGTGAAATTTTTCGGAAAACTTTTAGTACATTTTCAATCTGCACAAATAATAATGGCCTAAAAATTCATTTTTCATTTTAACATAAAATAACTCCGTCGGATATTGACGAATTTTTTAAAAGAATATACCATTATAACTAATTTTAACATTTTAACAATATTAACGTTGAAAAATATTTTAAACACTTACGGTTAAAAATTCATTTTTCATTTCAACATTAAATAAAGTCTGACATCGTGTTTACGATTCTAAAATATTAACTTTGAAAAAAATATTTTAAACACTTCGTAAGATACGGTTAAAAATTCATTTTTAACACACTTTTATTAGCTTCACCTGTATGTATGTATGTATGTATGTATGTTTGTTTGTAACGTCTCTGGGAGCAAACAAAAAATTTATATTGTAAAAAAAATACTTTCGCTACATGAACGATGCGGCGTCGAGGTAAGGCGCCGCGCTACGAATATAAAGGTCTAGCGTTCGATCCCCGTTAGGGGAGATTTTTTAAAAATGGTTTTTGTTAATTCTAAGTTATTTTAATTAAAGATTTAAATGTATGTAAATATTACGGTGTGTCACTCACACGATTTTCTCTTACCCTGAATTTTAATACTAAGATAGATATTTCGTGCTTTTTAGTTCACATTTCTATAAAAGCGTGTTCTTTAATTTTTTAAAACTATAATATTATTCATTTCAACATTAAATAAATTCTGACATCGTGTTTAGGACAACTCACGCCATCTAGGTGGAAAAGTTGTTATAAGAGTTGGTTAAAAATTAATTAAGAAAGAACTAATTAAGTTACAACTTTCATTTGTAAATCTAAACCATTCTCGAATCCACCTGAAGACACACAAAAAATTTCATTAAACTCAGTCCAGCCGTTTAGGAGGAGTTCAGTGACATACACACGCACAAAAGAAATATATATATAAAGATATATTAATATTTTACAAGGGGCAATTTTTATACGCTTTAATGAATATCTATTAAAAAAAAAATTTTTAACGACATATTGGAAATTTATTATATTATAAAGGTACACCATTGTTTAAATTCAAGAAAAATTTTGAAATTGAAAAATGCAAATATTTATTTAAAAATTAGAATATAAGCACCTTTGTTTTAACATTTTAATGAATTTGTACGCTTGAATTAAAAAATAATCTAATAAATACTTATTTTGGAATCATGTTCAAATTCATCAATTTTTGAATAAACGTATTATAAATGACTTAAAGACTGAACAATTTTACCTTTATTGAAACCCAAGTACTTTATTAAATGTTCAAAACGTAATAAATGGACTCTATTGTTTTAACATCTTTTCTAATCCAGATGATTATAACTGTAAATAAAGATTAAAAATATAAAATAACTAAGCTTTTGTTTAAATTCTGTTTAACGTGCTTTTAACGCATGGTTGAAGTTTATGGTCAATAAACATTACATAATGAATTCTTTAACTAACTAATGTACGAATTATTTACGTAGGAAACATTTTGTAACGAAACACAGATTTTTCGTACAGCTAACACGAAATAATTCTTGTATTATGAACTTTCTAAAAAATCCTGATTATGGAAAATTACTCATCGAAATCAACAGAACGATTACAGCTGGGTTTTTTTCTTCTTTATTTATTTTTAATTATTATTATTAATATTCGTTTCATTATTGCACTTTTGTTAAAAAAAAAAAAAAAAAAAGAATTTTGTTCAGTAAAATCATAAAACAATTACCATCACCCTATATATATATAAACAGGATAATCCAAAAGTCACAAAAATATATTATTCAAATAGTATTGACCGTAGCTCTATGCGGTTTTCACTGAAAATGCGTAGAAAGACATTGGATTTTCTTAGGTAACCAAACATTTATTAGAAAATTAGTTTAAATTTCCTTAATTAAGTGGCGCTTTAATTGTAAAATGAAATTTTTTATAGTTTCACAGAACATTCATTAAAGTAAGTAGGAATATAAATGCTTAATTTGAGGGTCGTTATTCATTAGGACAGTCAGATGTTGCGCATTGGAAATTCTCCTAAAAAAAACCCTTTAGTATTCGCAATATGCTATTATTCGATCAGACAGATCGAATTAATTCTGTTTAAAATGCTATTCATTAGAACTAACATCATTCATTAGCATGATCATTAGACGTTCCGCATTGGAAATTATCCTAAAAAAAACACTTCAGTATTCGCAATATTCCGTTATTCGATCAGACAAATCTGTTTAATGTGAGAGGATACTGCGAAAACAGCGTGATATGCTGATAAAAATCGTAACTAATATTTTTTCTTACATATATATTTAAAATAAATAAGTAAATAAATAAATAAATAATCCCATGCTTTTCTGTACATTTTAGTGAAAACAACACCAACCTACAGTCACTTATTTTTGAATTATATATATATTTTATTCTGTGACTTTTGGATCACCCGGTATATATATTTGAACTATTTTAGCAACATGTTTTCCATTTTTACTTTCTTCTATATTCATAGAAAAAAGCATTTGATTCGTCGAAAACTTTGACAGTTTTCGATGGATCTACACATTTTGAGAGATCTTGAGCACAGTTTGTCAACTTTTAGAAAATATCCATTTACACGTTCGCCATTTTCTTTGTCTGTCTTTCTGTGACAAAAATTTTGTTTCAAGAACTGTTGCATAGAATTTCATAAAAATTATATTTAGTTGAACCTGAACATAAATTGTGGTCTGGAGCATAATTTGTCAACTTTTAGAAAATATCCATGTATGTGTTTGTCAGTTTCTTTGTTTGTCTGCATATGACAAAAATTTTGTTTCAAGAACTATTGTATAGAATTTTATAAAAATTATATTTAGTTGGACCTGAATATCAATTGGGGCCTGTTATCTTTTAATGCAAATAAACTTGTATTTTGCGATTTCTCGTATTTGTGGGAGTGTTATTTATTTACTTCTGCTGTACATAATTGTACAGATCAAACTATGTGAGATCATAGTATGTGAGATCTTAGTAAAGACAAAATACAACACTCTGCTGATTCAGTTTGGTGTATATCGGCAAACACGTAGCGCCACTATGATGCAAAATTTCGCCGGAGTACATTATTTTAAATTTTAGATTTCATAGATAAATGCATATTTAATAATAAATGGCATATTCAGGTTTTATTATTTACTATTGTCTTATAAATGTTTCAATCAAAAATATATAGCATTAAAAAAAGAAAAAAACGGTGTTTTTTTTTTTCAATATTACATCTTATAATAAAATATCTAAAACGAGCTAAGATAAATTTATGAACTCAAAAAGTTCTTCAGAAAAACTTTTCCATCTAAAATTAAATTTCATTAAATTTTCACCGACTTTAAATTCAATAAACTTGGTCCATGTAAAAATATAACATTTTATAAAATCAGTGAATGCGAATTCATTGTATACATTTGAAGCTATCTTTTGAATAATCAATTTCAGGAAACAAGCTAAGTTAGTCTTCCATTGTTGAAATTGAAAATCTAATTCAAACGATTTCAGGTAAAATTATTCTACTGTATAACGCTTATTTGGCATTTAAATCATGTGTAAGGACATTTTAGTATTCACATCCGAAGTTAAGTTCTCAATGTGTAATTGTAATTGTAAATTTTACCGTGCACTAACTGCGATTTTACTGTACATATGTAATTCTGAGTAATTATTTAGCGTTACATTATTAATTTCTTAGGATTTTATTATTATCTGATTTGGATATTTCTATTTCTTTTTATCTTGTCATTGATATTTTTATAAATGCAACACAGTGAATATTGTATAGTTGAACTGAAAAACTTATAATTTGTAAAACTGATAACTGTTTAATGCAATTAAGAATCGTATTATTTGTTAGCATGTGTGTAGTTTGAAAGCGGCTTATCCCTTTCCGACCCAAAATATTTTTACCTTAAAACATTACATTCTTCTTTTTTTTGCAAACTGAAAGAAAAATATGCACTACAACCGACATTTGTTGATTGAAAATTGTATTTTACATTCTTTGCTAATTAGCTTGAAAATTCATTTGCTGATTTTATTACACACGACTGTTCTAGATGCAAAAATGTAAGTGGATGTCGTGGATGTCTAACCCGCACGATCGTACGGCCAGGGTCGGAAAGGGTTATAGTGTTCTTTTCAAATGAATAGTTTTGTATCAATGTTACAGACCGAAAAAAATGATGGATTTTTGCACATATTACAGTGTTTGTGTCTTTAAGCGATATTAACTTAAATTGGCAATTGGACATGATTGGTCATTTTTCGTTTTCTGTAGAAAAATATTCCTAATCTCTTAAGTATGAAGAATTTCACACAAATGAATATATATTTCTATTAATTTTTCTTCTTGAGATATTTTACTCTGTCGCAATCTGATGATTCTTTGAAATGGAAATAATTTATTTATTTTTATTTATTTATTTTGTGTGTGTCAATTACTAGACTAGAAAAAAAAAAAAAAAAAACTTTTGAACTTCTCCAATTTCAGACCTATTTTAACATAAATGATTAATATGATTAGTGATTTTAAATCTACAGTTAAAGGATCTCTTCAGTCTATTAAGAAATGAGACATTTTGACAATTATATATCTGTATAAGATATATCAGAACTGGGTTTCTAAGTATTTGTGAGTGAAGAACCGATTGGTCATCTCGTCGAATCTGTAAAATTATTGATAAAAGATGGGGTTAGACTAGCAACTACAAAGACATTTATTACTAGGTTTTTGGTGGTGAGGAATTGAAGATGCGTACTTTCTAAGTTGTGAAATTACTAGAACAGGTGATAAGGTGGCAGGTATTTATCTTTTGTATAGAGTGAAGGTCTACATAAACGATGTTTCTACAATTTTTTAAGTATGAGGAATCAACAGTGTATACTTTCGAAGTTGTAAAATTAATGGTGGGGGTTGGTGACGTATATTTAAAAAATTATATATACATATATATATATATATATATATATATATGTAGTTGTTAAAAAAAAAGCATGTTACTAGATTTTGAAAGTGAGGTAAGAACAAGCTCTTCAAGTGTCTGAAATATGGAGAGGGTGTTACACACGCTAGAAACAGACACTTTGCTACTCTTAGTATCCTATAGGGTTGTTTTCGTGGAGAACCATTAAACAATCGTCGTCGTAGTTGTCTAAAACAGGGAGTTAACTGCGACTTACAAATTGCTTTCAGTCAGAATTTTCAATGTCGTTTACTTGAATGAACAGGCTATTGTCGATATCAAAAATGTAGAGGAAGCACCGTAGGGGTCAACGGGAGGGAGTTTGTTACTGTCAGAATTTTGTAGGATTGCGAACTAGCTGATTGTCGAAAGCAGCTATAACAGTTATATAGCAAAAAAAGTTATTTTATTCTTAAAAAAAATATTTTTACTATTGAAATTCGAAAATTAACTTTTAAGTTGCCTGTCTACCGTCGGAGGTGGTTTTTCTTAATAATTGAAAAAATGCCTATTTATGTGCATTATATAATAGAATATAGTAAAAAACAGTGAATAACCTGAAAAAAAAATACCAATTTTAAAATATTTTGATATTTAGGCTCAAAATATGCATTAAATTTGCGAAAAGAAAAGCACTTTTAAAAGACATCATAAGTCAAATTTAAATAAAGATATTTTTATTCTGTAAATTTTATTTAGATTATTGAAAGGTCCTTAAGGGAGTGAACTACTCTCAAAACTATAACCATGTTATTTAATATTTTAGAGAAGATAACATTTTTACATGCTGAAAAAATCATTAATATACATGGCAGTTCATAACTTCTATCGACAAAAAACAAAAAATAATTTAGCTAGATTCATTGTCGTAGTTCAATCCCTAAAACAACTTCTCTAGAGTATTTGTCAAAGTTTCATAACGTTTCAATTATAACTTTTGGAGTTATGATGTTTTGGGATAAAGCAAAATGCTAAAAATCTCATTTTGAGAAAAAGCAGAAAAACAAATTTAAAAACAAGATTTTACCTATTAAACGAAAAATAATTTTAATAAGTTCCTGATTTATTTCAAAGCTTTTTATTTTCTTTTTTAAATTCATTTTATATTTAGTAACAAACTTTGATGCTTATATTGACAAAACATTTATGTAAAAAAAGACATTTACGGGCATTTCTGGTCACTTCCGGTTTCAAAAACTGTCGAGTGACTAATATTAAAGTTCCCGTAACTCAAGTTCTAAGTAAGATAGAAACAAAATTCAATCTGATTTAGAAAGCTAAAATGTCAAGCTTTAATACTAACTCAAAAATAGAATATCGGAGTTTTGACCGAAAATTGCATTTTGAAGCTATACAGGCACCTTAAATATTCTTTTAATAAAAAATATTAATTTTCTTTTTTATTCGATATTCTCTTAAATTTAAATATAGGCTTGAAGAAGAAGATAAAAGTTTTCGGAAAATATTTAAATTTTGTAAACTTTGTGTTATAAAATTCTATTGTATTGCATAAATGTAGACCATAGTTAAAGATGATTATAATGTAACGTATTATAAAAAGCATAGTTTATACCGAATAATAAATTGTTACCTTTCATTAAATGTCAGTTTATTTCAATTTTGTTTTTAATCGCTCTAATAATTATTTATTTTCATTTTTGTTCGAAATTTATGTAAATCAGCTCTTTATTACAGAGACAGACGTGGCAGAAATTTGACAAATTCTACAATATTAATTGCAGAATAGAGTAATTTGTCAGGCTGTTATTAAGTATCGTTGAATGTATATCAAAATTTATAGCCAGATAATGATTTACGGTGAGTATATTGTCGCTTTGGAATAATTGATGTAAATGTGACTATTAAACGCTTTTACGCTATTAATATGTAATACGATTAATAAAAAAAATATAAATAAATGTTTATGAAATGAATAAAATTCCGTTTTTAAAGGATACAATTAAAGTAATATACCTAAAATCGCTTACAGTTCTTTTTAAATTAAATTTGATAAATAAGCGTTATTTATTTATTTATTGAACATATATCAAAATAAAAAAAAAAAAAAAAAGATTTGACTTATGTAAGTTTTTTTTTCCTAATTTATTTATAATTTCTTTCTTTCTTTCTTTTTTTTTTTTTTTTTCTTTTTTTGTAATTTACGTTAGCTCTAATTTGAACACACATTTTTTAGCCAAACTATAATGCATTTCCACTGACTGAAATTGACTACTTATTTTTATATAAGGGGATTTATTATTATATCTTCCGCATATATATGAAGAAAGTATAAGATTCGGAAAAATTTTCAATTTCCAGTTTTCGATGAATTTACACGTTTTGAGATTTCTTGAACATGATTCGACCATTTTTAGAGAAAAATCGACTTTTAGATTTAGTGAAACGTTTCGAACACTGTACCTCATAAACCAATGGACTCAATTTAACCGAACTTGATATTTGTTTGGACCTTGGTTTAAATTCGTTCTGATTAATTTTCGAACCATATCCTCCAACAGGTGGCATTGCCACGCTCTCTCATTTCAGGGAAGGCTCAGTAGCTACAGTGTACCAAATTTAGTATGAGGTATATATAAAATGTATGTATTCATTACGTATATCATATATATATATATATATATATATATATATATATATATATATATATATATATATATATATATATATATATATATATATATATATATATATATATATATATATATGTATGTTTGTATGTATGTATGTATGTATGTATGTATATATATATACAATGTAAAACTCTGCTGGTTCAGTTTGAGTGCATACCGTGCAACATGTAGCGCTGTTAAGTTGCAATTTAATACCACATTGGGGAAGACTATAAGCTTCTATAATGTATAACTGTACAAAACTTGGCATGTAAAGTGGTTCTTACGTAAAATTTTGCTGATTAACTTTGGATGTATATCAGATAAGAGGTGGCGCTGCTATTCAGCAATATTTCCTGTTTACCGGAAAATCATATCTCAGCTTCTATCCTATATAAATGTACCGAACTTGGTGTGTGACTACATATTATAAAAAAGTATTTTTATTGTTGATATTTTATGCGATTTCTCATTGCTATATCTGAGCATCTGCAGGTGAAAATTGCACCGAATTTTATGAAAAAGTATATTGATTAAATTTTTGTTCATATTAATCAGTAGGTGGGACTGTCATATAAAATGATATAAAAAAAAAAATTCATTAGATTCGTGAAATTTTTGACTTCCGGTTTTCGATTAATTTACCCGTTTTGATATGTTCTAAACCTGATTCGCTCATTTTTAAAAAATGACTATTTGTATGTGTGTGTATGTTGTGTTAAGGAAATTTTGTAGTATCTCATGAACCAATGGGCGGAACTTAAGTACGATTTATAATTATTTAGATCTTGGTTAAATTGGTTCTGATTAGCTGTTGGAATTTATCACCCAATAGGTGTTGCTGCTATGTTGTGATTCCTTCCATTTATGTCTATGTCAGGGCTATATCTCGACTTCTGTAGTGCATAAACGCACCATACATGACATATGTTATGGACATTATGTAAAACTTTGCAGTTTTAATTTGGGTGCATATCGACTGACAAGTGGCGCTGCTGTGTTGCAATTTAATTCCGTTTACGAGAAGGAAATTGCTTTGCAAAAAAACTGGTCGAGTTTCGACCACTGGACGAGACTAGTATAAATAATTTTACATAAACACACAACCAAACACACTTTTTTTATTATCCTACGTAAATATAGATCGAATGTTTCTGTATTCAGCCTACAAATTTAACTTTTAATACTAGATTGTTTGTATATACTAACAAACTATATGAATTATACTTTATAATTATTATATACTATGTTACATACCTATCTTGTAAATCCAGTACTGTTTAAACAATTTATCGTTGCATTTATTGAAAGAAATGTCTTCGTAAAACGTTAGAAAATATAATAAAAAGTTAATAGTAAACAGAAAAACCCCAAATATCACAGAATTAAACACTGTTATAAAAGATGAGAAAAAAGAAATTCACAAAATATTAACTGCAAGTTATTTCATCGGAAAAATTTCTTTTTATAATGCAATGCATATAAACAAAATAAACAAGCTAAAAACATTTCTCAGCGTAAAATTATATACTTTAAAAAATAATTTTACATAGCAATACCCTACTACATTTTCTTAATTTTTGGAGAAAAGCGTCTAACCCTACAATTTCTCTATGTAATTTCTTCTACATATAGGAAAAAAATTGCAACAATTCTATTATTAAGAGTAAAAAAAAAAAAAAAAAAAAAATACGATATAGGTGCATTTAAAAGTTAGTTCTATTTGCATAATTTAATATTTCAAAATGTTAAAACAGTATTTGAAAATTTGCAAGTGTTTAAGAAATCTTTAGATATTTACATAATAATCTCGGTTAAAAAGCATTGAGCTTATGCCCTAATACTAGCTACAAATAAGTAAAAAAAAAAAAATCTCTTTTCTCATTTTGATTATATAAATATACTTTGGAGAGATTTCCTCATTGATAAAAAATGTTATTACTGTAAGCAACATTTTGTTTTTAGAATTTTCTATTATTTATTTATTTATTTTAGTTTTTTTTTATGGTCAGTGCATAGTAGAGAAAATAAATAAACGTCTTATGGAAACTTGTATAAGACTTCCCTAATACATTTCAATGCAATTTATCCACAATTAAAACATTTTCATACATAAATTTTATAAATTACTCAAATTTAATGAGAAAATTATATATATATATATATATACTAGCAGGCTTTGCCCGCTTCACTGAGCACTATACTTAAATCAGTTGTCAAAATTCCATTACATTATTAATAATCTAAGTTAAAGTTTCCTCTGCATTCCGTAGAGGTTTTTCTCGCTCGCAACGTGAGGATTCCGGGTCCACACTGCCTTCTGCACCAACTTACATGCGTCTTACTTCCCCTTCCCCAGCGGCTAAGTTAGAAGTTTTGCGAAATCTCACCAAGGTACATAATGCGTACACCTAATCAACATCCACACATCAAAACGCATTATTCTAAGATAATGTAAAGCGAATTCAAACAGAATAACGAGTTTTTACGCGTGTTTATTGCCCTCCCCCTCCCGACCCCAAGGGGGTAAGTGAGTGAATTTCGTAAAATCTCGTTACAATAAGTGTCAGATACATATAAACAATATGTGCACCAAATTTCTTGACCGCAGATACCATAGCTTTCCCAAGACAAATTTAGCGCTAAAGGGGAAGGGGTCTTGAATTTGAAACCCCCCTCATCAAAAAAAAAAAAAAAAAAAAAAAAAATCGAAAATTGAAAATTGAAAATCACAAAAAAAAACGAAAATGTGTGTTTGAAAATATTTTAAAGAAGACACGTGGCTATTTTCAATAACTTTGTAATATCTTTAGTAGAGCTCTACTAAAAAATCCGAAATTTCTTAAATTTCCCCCCTCCTTTAAGAATCAAGAATTCTAAAATCGTACATAATGTTTTATTTAAACTCAAGTCTAGACTCATCATGTGCAATTTCTTCACCGTGATGTAATTTGGGGCCGAGTTATGCTTACGAACGTTATTTTGCTTCCTGTTCTGCTGGGGGGAAAGTTTATTTCGATAAATCCCGTTTCTTTAGGTGCTGGTTACATATAAAAAATCCAAGCACCAAACTTCGTGACCGCAGCTCTCATAATTTTTCAAGGACAAATTTAGCGCTAAAAAGGGTGTCTCGAATTTGCCCTTTGTAACATATAGCCGCACCACCCCCCCCCAAAAAAAAAAAAAAAAAAAAAAAAAAAAAAAAAAAAATGGCAGATCACAAAAAATCAAAAATGTGTTTTAGAAAATATCCTAAGAAAGTAGCATAGCCTTTTTTCAACATCTTTATTCCATTTTTGGTAGAGTTCGGCTCAAATTAGGAATTTTCAAAATTTCCCACCAAAAATCAATTTTCTCCCTTCCTTCCTTTAAAAATCGAAAATTCCTAAATCGCAGATAATGTTTTATTTGCACTCATGTCTTGTCTCCCCAAGTGGAATTTCTTTATTGTGAAGTAATTAGGAGTCGAGTTATGCTTACAAATGTGTTTTTCTCCCGTAGGGGGGAACGGGGAGGGGGAATTTCGGAAAAGTTGATAGATATAATTTTAAGTTGAGTGAAGACCTAAATTCCTTTCAAGTTCCGTTGAATTCTGTCCAGCCGTTTTCAAGTGATACGCGGACAAACGTGATTTTGTCTTTTGCCCCCTAGGGGGGAGGGGGGAATTTCTGAAAAGTTGATAGGTATAATTTTAAGTTGATAAAGATCTAAGTTTATGCCAAGCGCTGTTGAATTTAGTCCAACCGTTCTCAAGTAATGCCCAGACAAACGTGTTTTTGTCTTTTGCCCCCCAAGGGGAACAGGGGGGATTCCTGAAAAGTTGATAGATATAATTTTAAGTTGGAAAAAGGTCTAAGTTTCTGCCAAGCGCTGTTGAATTCAGTCCAGCCTTTCTCAAGTGATGCCCGGACAAACGCATTTTTGTCTTTTGCCCCCCAGGGGGAACGGGGGGGATTTCTGAAAAGTTGAGAGATATAATTTTAAGTTGGATAAAGATCTAAGTTTCTGCTAAGCGCTGTTGAATTCAGTCTAGCCGTTCTCAAGTGATGCCCGGACAAACGTGTTTTTGTCTTTTACCCCCAGGGGGGAACGGAGGGGGGGTAGTTTCTGAAAAGTTGATAGATATAATTTTATGTTGGGTAAAGTTCTAAGTTTCTGCCAAGCGCTATTCAATTCAGTCCAGCCGTTCTCAAGTGATGCCCGAACAAACGTTTTTTTGCCTTTTGACCCCCAGGGGGGAACGGGGGGGATTTCTGAAAAGTTGATGGATATAATTTTAAGTTGGGTAAAGTTCTAAGTTTCTGCCAAGCGGCGTTGAATTCTGTCCAGCCGTTCTCAAGTGATGCCCGATTAAAAAAAGCGACATACAGACACGATGACACACGCACACACACACACACACACACACACAGGTAAAATTTTCTGAAGTCATTTTCGGCTTTCATGTTGTGTGAAAGGTGGAGATATCGCAAAATTTTCCGATTCTGACAAATTCACAGACAAAACTCTGATTTTATTAATATTGATATATATATTTTAATAGAATTTTACTTTTAAGTCTTAACGACCGAATACCTTTTCTTTTTTGACTAATTAACACAATATTTCATTCCCTGTTCAGAAATTTAATCATTCTTAACACGTTGTTTGTCAAGAAGTGAATGTAATCATTTATAAGGACTTAACTTTAAATTAAAGGATGTTTCTTTCTTTAACACTTTGTAAAAGATTAATTATTTTGAAAATACTAAGGGTACTTTATTATTTTGATTAAATATAATTAAATATGCTTAATATGAAGATAAAAGACCGTCGAGTCTTTATAAAATCAATTTATTAATAAAGATGACTTGGCTTTATGTGTTTTTTCTTTAGAAAATACCCAATTTATTATAATTTAAAAGTTTAATAATTATTTTAAATTAAATAACTTAGGATTTAAGGAGTTTTTTTTTTATATTCTCGTGCTTTTCAAATTTTGAAAGAATTACAGTTTAATTATTTTGTTTTGTGAATTTTTTTATGTAGTCTTTGAAGTGAATAACGAATTAAGTTTTAAAATATGCTTTAATTAATTACTTTTATTATTTTTACTTCATTACATTTATTTTATTTTCTCTAATATTTAAACAATTTTATAAAAAAAAATCTTAAACAATATAATTTTTTAACTACTCAACATTAAAAAATACCATACAGCCTTAAAAGAACACACTTGCCAGACATCCAATTCATCTACTTATAAAGGGCATCTATTAATTTTCCTGAATCAACCAACTAATACATAAGAAAGGTCACATAGTAGAGAGTCTCTAAAAGAACTTTGAAGAAAATCGTTAAGCTGTTTTGGAGACACGAACTTACGGTCCCACATCCGGTTTCGAATGTCCCATTTCTAGTTTTCTAACTTTCACCAAACTTTAGAAAAGTTATCCGTGCGCCAGATCAGTTTCAATTATAAACTTTCGTCGTCCTATTTTTATTAGTTTCAAAGATATGATAGTAAGAAGATTTCGACCACACACATACACACATGCACACACTGACCAATTGCCGAAATCCACTTTTCTGGACTCAGGAGTCTTCAAAATATGCAAATCAGGTAAAATCTCGATACCTAAATTAAAAAAAAAAAAAAAAAAAAAAAACGCTAGTATTGTATTATTTTACAGGGAAAATAATCATATAAGGGTAATAATGTAAAAAAAAAAAAAAAAAGTTTGTGTTGGTGTAATATGTTTTAACTTAATTAGGGAATATTCACGTTATTGAAATTTTATCCCTTTAGTAACTTCATGTTTTTTTTTTTTTTTTTTTTTTGTGCTTTAATTTCTGTGTGCATTGAAATGATAAAATAAACAACTTCAACGTATTAGACAGGCAATAAATTCACACTGCAAGAGAAAATAATAAAAGCATATAATGTTAACAACATATTTGTCGATGTATTTATAAAAATGTTGACAAAAATCAGTGCGTAAAAGAAAACTACCTTGTTAATCATTTTAAAACGTCATTACAAAAATACACTAAAATCATTTCTTTTTGTAGTGTACGCTTTTTTCTAGAGTGTCTAACAAGGAGAGATCACGACTTGGAAAAATCAGATCGGGACGAAATTGCGCAGGATTGTAGTATACTATGAAGGCAAGAACATGTTAAAGCAGTAGGATCCACTAGCCCCAGAATTTCGATAAAAAGGTGTTTAAAGTTTCAATAATCTTTAAATACAAGTAATTTTCAACATAGAAAATGTTCCAGTGGCGTATTTGGCAGAGTAAATGGTTATGTATATATATATATTACAGAGAAATAATGATCTGAATTGTACATAGAATTACGGCACAAGCAAATTAACTAATTACTTCTCCAATCATTACAGCTTCTTGAAAAATTATAATACGGGATTTCGATCATATTAAATTATATTACAGGCAAACAAATACCCGAAATATACAAATATACATAAATATAGATTTTAAATATTAATCAACGTACGTTTTACTTTGACAATCTGCTTTCTATATTTATGTGCACGAAATAAAGTTTCAGCTGCTCTCTAATATTAACAACCTCAAAATGGTTAAGTAATTCACATATTAAAGCCATATCAGAAAGTTTTAACCAAGATTTAAACACACCTGTTGTTTTACCCTTCAGGTTTTTTTTTTTTTAATAATTTATTATTTATTTATTTATTTTTATTTTTGTCTACATTTTCTTTATTTTTATATTTGTTATTCAGGATTTGTTATTCAATTATTATTTGTATATTGATCTTATTTATTTTTATTTGGTTATTTCATTCATTTACTTATTTTGCTATTAAAGCTGCAGGTAAACGATCGTAAGGACGAATGACTGTAAAATTTAATCTTTTGAATAATTAAACCTGAAATTTAAAAAATTTAATGCACAATAATTATTGAATTTTTGTGATTTAAAAATATGTACAGTCGGTAACAAAAGTGTCCGAACACTAGCAAAAATTCCTATATAAAAAAAGTACGCTTAATACAATTTTGCTAAATGAATCCTTATCGAATCATGTTCGTAGACTGACTAAGAACAGGATTCGACAAGGATTTATTTAGCAAAACAATATTAAGTATACTCTTTTTATATAGGAATTTTTGCTAGTGTTCGGACACTTTTGTTACCGACTGTAGGTTACATAGTTATAATTTTATGTATGTAACATTTATTAATTTCAATTAATTAAAAATATAAATTTTAGCTTGTTTTAATTATAAAGTAAAGTAAAAATAAAATAAAATGCTTACATAAATAAATATATATGCATATATATATATATATATATACATATATATACAGTCGGTAACAAAAGTCTTCGAACACAAGCAGAAATTCCTATGTAAAAAAAGAACACTTAGTACAGTTTTTTTAAATAAATCCTTGTCAAACCCTGTTTTTAGATTGACTAAGAACATGATTCGACAAGGATTTATACAACAAAACTGTATTAAGTGTACTTTTTTTACATAGGAATTTTTGCTAGTGTTCGGAGACTTTTGTTACCGACTGTATATATATACATATTAAATAAAATATTCCTTTTATTTTGATTTTTTTTTATATCATTAAAACAAAGTTAAAATTTATTTCTCAAGTTAAAATTTTAAAACTTACATTTTACTATTTTTATTTTAAGTTCAAGAAAAAAAAGTAATTATTATTTATTAAAATTTTAAAATTTTGAATTAAATTATAAGAGAAAGTAACAGTAAAATAAAATGTTTACATGAAATAAATAAAAGGGAGGGAAAAAAAAACACTCCCGTTGGTAGCATAGAATGCGGGCCCTCCACGTCGTAACCATTTACACTGCTGACCACGTCACTGGATCGTTGTCTATGTTGCAAAATAACTTATATTTAAAGATTACTGAAGCTTTAAAAGCTTTTTTCTCGAAATTCTGTGGCTAGTGGGTCCTACTGCTTTAATATGTTGTTACATATTTTCATAGTACACTGCAATCCTGCGCAATTTCGTCCCGATCTGAATTTTCCATGTCGTGACCTCTCCTTGTAAGATGAAAAAATATCACTTTCGAAATTAAATGTTTATAAACAATACCTAATTTTCTTGCAAGAATTCATCCTGGATTGTTTTTAACGAAATATTTATTTTATAACATAGTTTAAAGACCATTTACATTGTTTTCTTTTAACTTCGTTCGTAAATTTTCAGGATTTTCTGTATGAAATGTTTGTAACCTTTTAAAAGGTTAATAATTTTGTCAGAAAAGTATAGTGATACAATTATTTTTTTGAGTGCTCTACTTTATTTGTCTTTGATATGCTTCGTCCAAATCCATCTGATGTGCATTCATAACTTATCATTTAGTAAATTCCCCTGAATTCTGACATAAAATCATTACGTATATATACGTTATATATGAATTGTCATATTGTCTTCTTATATATACAGGGTGCTTCATTTCCGGTGTGTCAAACTTACAGGAGATGTAGGGGGACAAAAATATATTTTGGAATTACATAGTAGTGCAATGTTGGAAATGCAATCGTAACGAGACAGGTTTTTTTTACGGGGTATATGTATTAAGGAATTCCTTATTTTAAGCATTTGGTCTTTATAGGTCATTTCTCGATAACCATGTATTCATAGTTTTTACCCTAACACTACTGAAAATATCTGTTGATAATTTTTCTTTGAAAGCCCTTACCCTTTTAATTTTCGTGTACGTAAAATCAACGGGATGAGGCCACACCCCTTGTTTCGTGTTTTCTTGATATTTTAGAAAATATAAAATCGGGTCATACTATTTAAAATGTAGTAAAATATTAGGCGAATGAAAAAGTCTATTTTTCATACGCTTATTTTAACGCAAGTGCCCTAAATGGAATAAAAATAGGAAGCATTTGGGTCCAGGTGTGTCTTTAAATAATTATAAAAGGACTAAAGAATTCGACGCTGCATTGAAATGCGATTCGAAATCGTTTTTGTGTCCCGTAACATCTCCTGTCAGTTTGTTACACCGATAATGAATCCTTTTGTGTAAATTCTTACATGGTGTAAAATTGTAAACAGAAAACAATAGAATAGAAAAAACACATATTAATTGATTTTATACTTTTATGTCAATACATTTTATTATTTTATGTCAAAAATCAACTATTCTCATTCGAAAAGAATATGGTTACAATATTTAATATCAGCATGTTTTCTTTATTTCGTTCGAGAAAATAAAGTTTATGTCCGTTGAGTGATATTCATCCTTACTATTATGCAACGAATACAGGCATCAGGTTTACGTCTGCATGTCATCAGTCATACACAGGTGTACAATTGAAAATCAATGACCAATGCTATGTGAAAATATTTTTTAAATTCGACTCTTTTGCTTTATTTTTTAATATTTTTATTTCTGATCTCCCTTTTATTATGTAAATATTAGATTATAAAAGTTAACGCGTATACCATTCAAGAAGATTTAGTGGATAAATCTTCACAAGTAGAGAGTCTTCATATTAGCAATTATTAGTTGAAAATTCAAGAAGAAAAAGAAAGAAAGAAAAAGAAAGAAAAAATTTACCAAACTATACCTGCACAATGTTAAACCATTTTTTTTTCTAACATTTTCGACAAGTTCGTTTGAATAATACGAATATTAGAAAGTTACAACTTTTAGGGTCATGTTTCCCAATCGGGATGTGGATAGGTGTTACACATATGAAATGCACAGTTTTTATCCCGGATTTTAGATTTCTAATTAAAAGAAAATTTAATTTCCTAACTATTGCTTGAAAGAATCCTAATTGTGTACATTTATACGAAATTTTCTTTGATACTGCTATATTATTAAAATAAATAAAAATGTTCCAAAAATTAATAGAAACCAGTTTATGTAAAGCTTCATTTAAATATTAAATTTCATAAAATTCTGTGCATCATTTGTTGATCTCGAGCTTCCACAAAATCGCAATCCCACAAATATATAATTTCTTAAATGGTCAGAACAACGTTCAGTATTTCTTTAAATATTTAAAACAGGGAGACGAAGTTTTTACAATTCAATAATGATTATTTTGAATATAGAAAAAATATATTTATTTAAGTATATATTTATAAACATCTAATGAATACATTTTATTCTCAATTACGTTTATATTCGTGAGTAAATGGTAAAATATAGAAATAAATTTACACAAAAAATGTTCGATGTATTTATTGCTTTACATTTTACTCTAAAAATTAACACTGAATTCAGAATATTTAACATAAAGACATATAATATATAATTTCTAACAATAAGAGTAACAAACGATTTGATTCAGAAACATATGATACATATACTGAAAAGGGGAAAAAGTGAATCTGTTACATCGAAAATACGCGATTTTCAGTTTATCCGGACTCTTCTCATTAACACAACTCTTGCATTATTGTAACATTGTAATTTAAACAATCGATATTTAAGCGAGCGCTTTAAATTGATTCATTGTAGAAAATCACAGTAAAATACATTAAAGTAAATTTATTCAACTGTTTTACACAAAGGCATATGTAGAGCTCAAATAGTCTATAAATTTCACTTCTCAAAGTTATATATCGATCTGATTATCTATAGAGAATTAAACAGAGTATCATTTACAATATACTCTAGCCGTGAGCTTTAAGTAAGTTTTATTTAGTATAATTACTCCGTTTATACTGGATCTACAGATCAGGTGTCTAAACGTCACATTTACATTATACCTTACTGAGCAGAACGTTTTTATTTACTCTACATTATATAAAATAATTAATAATAATTATATATATATATATTAATAATTGCTAGTACACTCACTATTAATTTTTGACATTTTAAATTTATGAATGTTTTTTCAGCAGTTAGTCATAAAATGTAAGGAAATTAGTTCGTATATTTTTGAAATGCTTAATTTTTTTTAATAATTTTAAAATTATACATGGGAAAGAAAAAAAAAAAAAAAAAACAGATGCATAACCACCAAGCGTTCAGCTTTTAAAGGCCAATTTTTCTATATAAAACGTTATAATTATTTAACGGATTATTTTTTTTCAATTAAATAAGACTGATATAACTATCAAAAAGAAGTGCTACTCAAAACCCGGAAAACTTGTCAACTATGCAAAGTGATTGGTAAACACAGTAATACACCATAAATGGTGAAAAACTTGAAGCAATTGTTTCGGGTCAAACACGGGTACTACACTACGGCAATTGGTTAACGTAAGCTCGAATTAGTAGTAGTTTTGTGAAATATTTTTTAGCATCTTTCTTTCAATGTTTTAATGAAAAAATGAGAAATTTTGAAACAAATATATTCGTATTTACTTATATTTGTATAATTGAAAAGGGAGTTGCTATTTTTGCTATCGAAAAATAGATTTTTTTTTCTTTTTTTTTCTTTTTTTCTTTCTTTTTTCTTTCTTTTCAGTTAATTAAAAATAATTTTCTATTGTGTAAATAAAAAAAAAATGTATTTTGGAGAAAGGAAATGTTTTTTTTTTTTTTTAACTGTTACATAAAAAAATATTTTGAATCGTACTTTAACAGTTTCTATTCTTTGAAATATCTTTTCTAAAATCAAATAATTCAAATATTTAATATATTCCAGTTATTATTCAGTATTTTAAAATGCATTTAAAAAAAAAAAAATGTTTTTGATTTCCGTGATTGAAGTTAATCGTAAATATTACTGCACCTAATAGAATTTACCTATTTAATAGGAGGCGGATTAGTAAATTTCGGTGAAATAAACGTTTTGTATAATTTAATTATTAAACGAATTCTAGTTTAGCTAAACGTATTAATTAAAAACATGTCATTTGCAGAATATAAAAATCCCGATTAATTCGCTTCTACAAACTTTTAAAATTATTAATAAATCGATATTTAACAATTAAAATTATTTACTAATTTAAAAAAAAAATTTTAGAGTAAATATTATGCACATTTGTTTGATTAATATTTTAAGAAAATTTAAATTGATAATCTAACACAAGAATTTTATGTATTATGAATCCAATGTGAGATTGTTCTCCTGAATAACGAAATTATATTTTAAAGCGTAGCCAAAACTCTAGAAGAAAAAAACCTTTTTTAATGAAATATTGGACTGCTAAATTAAATCATGAAATACAGTAAAATAAGTGTAAATGTTAGTTTCATTTCTGTTTTAACGTTACGACATTTTTTTTTAAATGTTAAATTACATAAAAATATAAATTAATAATATAAATTTTAATGTTTAATACCAGTTTACATCGATTTCCGTTTGGCTGTAGCATATGACTACGAGAATTCTTCTTATTATTTGTAATTTTTTTTTTTTTTTTGAGGCTGCTATAAGTATTCAGGAAGATATAAATGTTCATTAAAAAAAAAAAAAGCCAACCACAGTAATAATAATAATAAAAAAAAGGTGAAAGAAAAAGTTTTTTTTTAATTATAATACCCAAAATATCATAAACAGTTCAAAGTCATTTTTACGAAACTCGACATACTATATTAGACACAACATACTGCAAACAGAATGCAATATAATAATACATATTTAATAAAATATAATAATTTTTGCTTTATCATTGTTATCTTCGCATACACAAACTTTAACGAAATTTTCTTTTCATAACTAAATAGCGAAGAGTATTAAAATACTTATATAAAATGTTCTACGAGATAGAATGAGTTCTTCTATAAAAAAGCTGAACTAAATTTTTATTACTCACATTTTTATTTCGATTTAGTCAATGGTCATATAGTATTCATATTATTATCTATTATTATGATCATATAGTATTCATATCATGGTATTCATTCATATAGTATTGTAAATAAATATTGATAAAACCACCTAATCAATTTCTTTAAGTTTCAAAGGAACTGAAATTCAGATTATTCTTTCGCATAAAACTTTTTTAATTTACGCGATATTTGGTTGAGGATTTCATATAAATAGCTCAATATTTTTGGCTCATAATTTAAAAAAACGAAATTTCAAAAATCATGCATAGTTAACAAATATTTAATAAAAATGCTCATATTTCATTAGATATTTAATACTTTTGTATTCTGATTGCAGTATGCTGGTGTCTAACACAGTCAAGTTTCCTACGCTTTATACTGGCTTTCATACACTGTGTATTACAATTTAAAAAATATTTTCTTTTTTAAATTTTTTATACTCATAAAAATGTATACAGATAATAAAAATTAGCCTTATAATCACATGGTACAGTCAGAATGCATTGCTAGCATTACTTTTTACCGAGGATCCCAAGAATTTTCTTTTTCATTTAATTTTTCGCTGTTCTCCCTTTTGATTTTGGGGTAAAACTTTCGCTGAAATATTAAGGGTATAACATGTTCTATACACTCTGAAAAGTACAAGATAATTTCTTTAGTACTTTTTAAGGTGTTTGACAGAACGTATGAAATCTAAAGTGCCCGTCGTTAATGGAAAGGAAGTGTATGTACTACATTAGGTTAATAGGTTAGGTTAATTTAGGTTGTTATGTTGTTAGGGGGGTTGTTAGATTGTTAGGGTTAATAGGTTGTTAGGTTAATTTAGCTAGACCTATGATTCTTAACACTGAATTAAAAAATATATTATTGTATTAAACGTTTAAGTCTAAGTAGACAAATGTGTTTAAATAGTTAAATATTAGACAAGTAATCTTTCTCCAGCTTTTTTGAGCTACTAAAAAAAAAAAAAAAACATAATGAAATACTTTTATATTACGATCTTCTAAAAAAAAAAAAAAAAAAAAAAAAAAAAAAAAATATAATCGTATAAGGTGCACGATGTGTACACAGATGTAAATAAAAAATAAACCGAAAAAAAAAAAAAAAAACTATTGAAAAATTTCAAAAACACTTAATATTAAAAAAAAAAACCCTGAATTTAGAACTTTTCGATATGAACGACAATGATTTATATAAACAAAGTGAGCTTTGTTTTGAAGTTGAAACATACATGCTGTCGTATATATTTTATTACATTAATGCCCACTTTTTAAAATAGAAGTTAAGTTATATGATTTTGGCAATAAATAAATTGGAAAATATTCCTGTTATATACATGATTAAATATTTAATTTTATTAATTTTCATTTTTTATGGCCATTTAAAAAAGTACTGAATTCTATCATATAAATTATGCAATGTTTAAATTGGTACGCAATAAAAATGTTTCGAATAATAGGCTTATAATACACAATTTATTCAAGTGAAATCGATTCAAAAGCAAAAGTAAAAAACGCGATTATTGCTTAAGATTTTCAATGACTAATCCACTTTGTTATAATATTGGTTGTAAATAAACATACTTCTTTTTATATAACGTTTATATATCAAATATACTAAATAAGTGCATATCATTTTATTTTTATTTAACACAAATTTTCCTCCTATTTCTCATTAGCTAATTATTATTATTATTATTTTTTTTTTTTTGTAAATGATATAAAGTTCTTTTTTCTTTGTCATTCCTTTACCACTTAAGTTTCTATCTTTAACGTTTCGCTAATTAACATTATAACCAAAGCACTTACGGGATATATCTTTTATGTACTTTTCCTGTTGGATGGCGTTATTAGATTACTGAAGTTGGTCGTTTCTCTTTTAAAGTGATAAAAGTTTTAAACATTGAAATGAATTTCATTGAACACAGTAAATTAGAAATAGCAAACTTAATTAGTTAATCAAATTGATTCAGAAAGAATGATGCTTATGCACAAATACAAGTGCTATTATTTTTAATTAAAATTTGCCTTTTTATTCAGTCTTCCCAGAAATGCATAGAACATATGAAATCTTTGTTGTACATTTTCGTATCATGTTTTGTAATTTGTACGACGATGTAGTAAAATATATGTTCAAAAAATTCACTATCGTATTAGCACTAAAGTTTGTAATGGTTCTTTGTACATTTAACTATTTTATCTGCAGAATTTTAGTGACAAGGACTATTTAATAGGACTATTTAATTAATTCAATACTGTGCACTTGTCAAGGCATCACACATATTTCAGGCATGAATTTTTAAGACATAACATAGGTCACTGCAGAGTTCAGTTTTCATTTTGATGCATTTATTTTTTCCTACACTAAGGAAGAAAGTAGTGTGTATTGAAAATGAGATCCATTTCATTCTGCTGTGAAAATAAAATAAAAATAAATCAGAAATTTCTGTAAAAAACAGTTTTGCTATCTTGTAGGGATTTTTATAAATTCTATATCCACCACTTACTTTAATGTTAATATTTGTCTAATTGTTAATTTGACTAACCAACTTAACGTTTTTAAAAATCAGCAGTATTTGTTTTCTTTTTTTAATAAAAATGCCCTAAATGTTGGCAACACTAGTAAATAGATCTGTGCGACGTATAAAAAGAGTCATCAGAAAAACAGCATATTTTGTATATTCTGAATCAATAAGCAGCAATCACAGAATATTATTATTATTTTTTTGTTTTTTGGTATAACAACAATAATCAACAATAATTATTCTGAAGTTTACAGATTTTATATTTATTTAAAAAAAAAAAAAAATGATAAGGGCAGATATACAAAAATAAGAAAAAAGCTCTTCCTTGTTATTTATTGAAGCAATGGGATTTGTAAATTTAAATTCTATTTCGTATAGTTTTAATAAATTCGATTTAATTTGTATTTATAACACTTTCCATTGAAGGCGATAAATGTTTATCTTTTTGATTTACCTGTTTGTCCCAACTTTAAAATTTAGATTAACGTTCCTGCGTGTGACCCGCAGATAAGACAAATCAGTTTTACACTTGAAATATTAATTAACAGACAAATCTATATTTATAGAATACAACAACATTGTACAAATACAAATTTATCTATTTAATAAAACAAAAATTAATGCCTCAATATCCACGATAAATATTTTTTTAGGCCCAATTTAATGTCATTTTATCGGACATATTTTAACGAAATTCACATCTAATATTCGAATGCACAAAATCTGATTTCTGTAAAATAGGTATAAGCAAGATTTATGATTAGTCAACACTGCTAAACAATTTGTTACGTATAGAATATAAAATATAGAATGCAGCATTCTGTTTCACGTAAAAAAAAAGGTTTTTGTCAATATATATAAATAAATTTGCAATAATAATTTAACTTAATGAAATGAGTACAAAATGACATAATTTTGATTTAAATTTTGATTTAATTATTTATCCGCATTTTAATATTTGATAAATCCATGCATAAATATTGCATTAAAATAACAATTTAATTTCAAAAATTCACTAAAAATTTCACTATTAACTGACCAATTTTAAAATTAACTGCTGATAAAATGAACATTCTTCACAAAAGTAATCTATAAAGGAAAAGAGAGCAGCAAATTAATTCATTTACTTTTGGAAATTGATAAACAATTTTCCTCTTCAAGTACAGTTATTGATTTTAGTCCAAACTATACACTATTAAAGACGAGAAAATAAAATTAATTTTTACAAGCAAATTCACTTAATTTGTCTACAAGAGCAACATTTTATAAGAAATAATTCGTTGAACAATTACAGTCTCATTACTTACAGGTTTTAAAATTTAATTTTCCTAGAAAGTGTTATTTTACATGTTAATGAATACTAACATCAGTTTATCTTCTAAGAACGTTAAAAATTATTTTCTTAACTTATTACACTAAGACGTAATTGAAAATTATTATAATAATGGATATGGTGATTATTATAATGCTGTATGTAATATATTATTTATAGAATAAATAAGGTTTTAAATTTATCTTCCAATTCTGTATTGAAAAAAATCTTTTTTTTTTTAAGTGGAAGAAATTAGTAAAAAAATAAAAATAAAAAATCTTATGAAATACATGCCATGAGATGTCAAAGATATTTTAAACTGGTACTATAAAATGATTGACTGATAAAATACCAAGATTTCACAATAACAGTTTTTTTATTACACTTTACATTTATAGAGAATACAATTAAATATTAAACCTTTTTATTAATTATCGGTTAATAAATAAAAGAAACAGAAAAAGAATATTGAAAGGGAGGATAATTTTTTGCTTAATTATTTATAACGTAAAGGAAAAATTCTTTTAAAATAATTGGGGATTGAATTTATCTCAGTTCTATTAAAATATATATATATATATATATATATACATAGCCTCCTTAACTAGATGCCTGTCGCGTAGGCCTGTCGCGTCTGAAACTAGGCAACAGTTGAAGCTGTACGCAGCGCCACCTAGTTCTGATTATGGGACTTTTTTATTCAACTGCCACCAACAATTTAAAGAAGTGATATATGATATATATAATTAACGTTTCTTCGATTCTATTCGCCTTTTATGTGTATCATATCCCACTTTAAAAAATTTTTGGTGGCTGTTGAATAAAAAATTCGCGCAATCTGTACCAGGTGGCGCTATCTACCGTTTTAACTGTTGCTTAGTTTTTGAGCTACACGACAGGCATCTATCTAAGGAGGCTATTATATATACAAGTATATATATATATATATATATAACTATATATACACACACACATATATATATATATATATATATGTGTGTATATATAAAAATGTGTGTATATGCATATATATACACACACGCACACACATATATATATAATGTATAATATATTTAAAAAATGATAAGTAATGACATGAAGGTGAAATGTAATAAACAACAAGAAAAAATATTTAACAATGTTAATAAACAAGAAAATTAGTTAAAGTTAAACACTATTTAAGCCAAAGAATTAAATTATGCTGTGCTATTCTCTTCAGCAGGTGGGAACACAGCTATTAATAACCATGTAGTAATAGCAGGTTTCAAAAGATATGCAGGCAAGCGTACTCCAAATATATTTCAAACTGAATAGTAATGAAAAACTTAAAATTGTAAAAACTGAAAGGAGATTATAAAATTATTTCTAGATTTTGAAAATTAAATATTGAAATTTGAAAACATATATTAAATCTTATTGTAATTAAAAAGCTGTTTATAATAAAGCTTATTTATACAGATTTTTATATGAAAATGCTAGCCAAACATACCCCCAACCGAACCTGCCAGAAAAAAGAAGAAAACTCACCACCTGCAATGAAATAACAACTGCAAAATTCCATCCTAGCTTGAAAACTTTTTAAACATTAAAATTCCTTTTCCACATCCATAGATGTCCAAAAAACTTTCCAGGTCTGGGGAAACAAAATAACTCCAAACATCAGCAAACGACCTTCGAAAAAGGCTTTAAACCGTAAGCATCACAGTGGACACCTATATGGATCACCAATCAAAATAAAGCTGGTAGCTGCGGTGCTCACACTAAAAATTCAAATTACTAGTATAATGAGAAATGAAACTTAAAGGATACAATTTTTTATAATAGAATAAAGCTTGAAAATTATATACCTTTTTATTAAAATTAAATTTCATATATATATATATATATGTCTTTATATATATATTTCTTTTGTGCGTGTGTATGTCACTGAACTCCTCCTAAACGGCTGGACTGAGTTTAATGAAATTTTTTGTGTGTCTTCAGGTGGATTCGAGAATGGTTTAGATTTACAAATGAAAGTTGTAACTTAATTAGTTCTTTCTTAATTAATTTTTAACCAACTCTTTCAACAACTTTTCCACCTAGCTGGCGTGAGTTGTCGTAAACACGATGTCAGAATTTATTTAATGTTGAAATGAAAAATGAATTTTTAACCGTATCTTACGAAGTGTTTAAAATATTTTTTCAAAATTAATATTTTTAGAATCGTAACCGTATCTTACGAAGTGTTTAAAATATTTTTTCAAAGTTAATATTTTAGAATCGTAAACACGATGTCAGAATTTATTTAATGTTGAAATGAAAAATGAATTTTTATAATAATGTAAAAATGTGTAAAATATTTTTTCAACGTTAATATTGTTAAAATGTTAAAATTAGTTAAAATGGAATATTCTTTTAAAAAATTCGTCAATATCCGACAAGGTTATTTTATGTTAAAATGAAAAATGAATTTTTAGGCCATTATTATTTGTGCAGATGGAAAATGTACTAAAAGTTTTCCGAAAAATTTCACGATCACAAATGTTGACGGATATCCAATATATCGTCGAAGAAATCCCGATAATGGCGGACAATATTATCATCTATGGCGGTCATCTATGTCAACAACATAGATATTGACATTGATAACTGTTGGGTGGTCCCATATTCGCCTCTGCTGAGCAAAACATTCAATGCCCATATTAATGTTCAGTTCTGCAGTTCAGTGAAGAGCATCAAATACATTTGCATGTATGTGAATAAAGGCAGTGATATGGCTGTATTTCGAGTTGAAAATACCAATGTGAATGCTCCTCCGGTGAATAACAACGATGAAATAACACTTTACCAAATTGGCCGGTACGTCAGCTCCAATGAAGCTGTTTGGCGTATCTTTGGTTTCCCAATTCATGAACGGGATCCAGCAGTTCTTCATTTAGCCGTCCATCTTGAAAATGGCCAGCGCGTATATTTCACGAGCGAGACAGCGATTGATCGTGCTATAAATCCACCAAAAACTACACTCACCGAATTTTTTGAATTGTGTAATCGTGCGGATGCTTTTGGCGCTTTTGCACGGACATTACTCTATTCAGAAGTACCACGCTATTTCACATGGGCTCCAACAAAAAAATGGATGCCCCGCAAGCAAGGCACGCCGATTGATGCATGTCCCGGTTTATTCAAATCAAACACCTTGGGACGAGTATTTACAGTCAATCCAAGGCAGACTGAGTGCTTTTATCTTCGACTGTTATTGGTTAATGTCATCGGCCCTTTGTCATTTCAAGATTTACGTAAAGTGAATGGACAACAGTATCCAACGTATAAAGATGCATGCCTTGCACTCGGCTTGCTGGAAGACGACAACCAGTGGGAGTGTATGCTTGCTGAAGTAGGACTGAACTGTACAGCTAAACAAATTCGTCTACTATTCGCTATAGTGTTGACTACATGTTTCCCGGCCCGAGCAGAGACATTATGGGATAATCACAAAGATTCAATGACTGATGACATATTGCATCAACATCGTTCACGGTGCAACGATCTAACGATAGTATTCAGTGACGCTATGTACAATGAAGCATTGATTGCTATTGAAGATCTTTGCATTACCTTTGCCAACTTACCACTCAGTCATTTCGGTATGCATTCAACAAATCGAAATGCATCTGATTTAATAAGCACTGAATTGAATCGTGAACTACAATACAATACTGTAGAAATGGCAGCGATTGTTGCTCGCAATGCCCCACTAATGAATGAAGAACAAAGAACCATTTACGACCGCATCATGCTCGCAGTTTTGGCAGGACAAGGTGGATTCTTTTTTTTGGGGGGGTGCACCAGGTGGAACTGGCAAAACATTCCTTATTTCGCTGATTCTCGCAGAAATATGATCAAATAATGGCATCGCATTGGCTGTTGCATCATCTGGCATTGCGGCAACTTTATTGGATGGAGGCCGAACAGCTCATTCATTATTTAAACTGCCAACTAAATATTCAAAATAACCCAGACGCAGTGTGCAACATAAAAAAACAATCGTCCATGGCCACAGTGCTGAAATAGTGTAAAATTCTTATCTGGGATGAATGCACTATGGCACACAAACATTCGATTGAGGCGTCGAACAGGACATTGAAAGATATAAAAAACAACGACAAACTATTTGGTGGCACTCTGTTACTCTTTTCAGGTGATTTCAGACAAGCACTTCCCGTTATTCCGCGTTCAACATACGCTGATGAGATCAACGCGTGCTTAAAATCATCGTCATTGTGGCGTAATGTTGAAAAAGTACAACTGAAAGTAAATTTGTGCGTTCAAAAGCTTCAAGATCCATCCGCTGAAACATTCTCAAAACAATTGTTAGATATCGGCGATGGAAAAGTTACTACAGCTGAAACTGGATGCATAAAATTACCGACCGATTTCTGCACAATCATTGATTCTCAAGATGCTCTTATTGACCAGATATTTCCTGATATACACAGACGATACACAAACCATGAGTGGCTGGCAGAAAGAGCAATTTTAGCAGCAAAAAATGTGGACGTCAACGAATTGAATCTCAAGATACAACATTTGTTACCAGGAGACTTGGTGTCATACAAATCTAATGATACAGTTTGCGATGCCACCGAAGCTGTAAATTGTCCAACAAAGTTTTTAAACTCATTGTATTTACCAGGCATGCCACCGCATATTTTACAACTGAAGGTTGGATCTCCGGTTATTTTGCTTCGTAATTTGAACCCACCACGGTTGTGCAACGGCACGCGATTAGTCATAAAAAAATTAATGAAAAATATTATCGAAGCCATCAGTTTAAATGACAAATTCCGAGGGGAAAATATATTACTACTGCGAATCCCTATTATACCCACAGATGTGCCAATTCAATTTAAACGCCCTCAATTTCCAATTAGATTGGCATTTGCAATGACTATCAATAAGTCTCAGGGCCAAACGATGTCTGTCTGTGGCTTAGATTTGAGCACATCATGTTTTTCACACGGACAATTATACGTGGCTCTCGAGTGGGCAAACCATCCAGTTTGTTTGTATTGGCGAAAGATGGGATAACAAAAAATATTGTACACTCTGTTGCATTAAGGGTTTGATATTGTTTTTTAGTAATATTGTTATAAGTAGCGATATGTATATAATTTTAAAGAATCAATTTTAATAAATTAAAAAAATAAATGATTGGTGTTTTATATTCTTTCACCGTTCACAGCGCTCCATACATCTTCCACTTATATACCACATCCTTACACACTTACAATAAGTTAGTTATTTTTTTCTAGCAAAATATTCTCTAGAAATAATTTATATGACAAAACAACGTTTGTCGGGTCAGCTAGTATATATATATATATGTATGTATATCATGAAAAACGGCAGTTTTTTGAGTGACGCAAGCGGAGGGACAAACGTGACGCTGCGAACTCATATATACGGCTATTTTGACATCAAAGAGATTTGTAAAAGCCGACACTTAATATCTCAGCAAATATGCCATATTTTATTCTGATATTTTCAAAATAGTCTTTTACATTCGGTTTTAATCTATCCTGAAAATTTTACATTTCTACATGCAGTTTGTTTTGAGATCTGAATCTCAATTTAAAGACAAAAATGGAAAATGCATGGTGTAAGTTTGTAATGGTCTAAAATCATGAAAAATATCTCTAAAACGGCACGAACGATTTTCTTGTAATTAATATATGTTGTTAATGGGATCTTTCTGAATCTAGTTTTTTTTCAGGAAAACTCTTTTTTTTTTTTTTTTTTTTTTTTTTTTATAAAAGTTGTTTTAAAAATGGAACTATATTACTCCGCCAATTGCATGATTTCGAAAATGGCAAAATTGCATGGCGAAAATGTAGCGATGCGGTTCTTACTTGCAAGGCTTGAGTTGGCCCCGTTGGTTGGTTGACCAACGTGAATGCAGTCAATGAATTATTTTAATTTTCCTTTTTTTAACGCAAAAATACTTTATTACATTTTATATATATTTATTGTATATATACTAAGTCAAATTCACTTAAATATATTTTCTCTTCTGTTATGAAAAAAATGTTTTTGATTTCAAAATTTCGTACCTAGTCAAAAATATATTTAGATAATATTTTAAATAAGGAAGTACTTTGTAATTTTAGATATTCCATCATTATTTTATCATAATAATGATGAATTTACAATTTTTTAAAACGAAAAACTTTTTAATCATTCATGAACATCGATTTTATAATAGCTCAATGATTTGCGATTCCTATTCATGTATCCTACCACGCCAGGAATGGAAAAAAAACAGCAAATAGAGTTTTGGTGCCATCTTTCGTTTTTTATTTAAAACATACACTTTCGTAAATATATATATATTCTTTTAAGAATTAAAAATCTCTTTTGAAAATACAGTTAGAGTTTATTCATTTATTTACTTTTCAGACTTTAAAATGGTACATATTTTAAAATAGTAACATAATCAAACAATTTTTTTAATTATTATTTAAAGCAATAATGGCTAGGGGATGAAATAGTGCTTACACTTTTTATTAGAAAGAACACTATTTCATGAATTTTATTAAAATTTATGAAAAATGTGTCAAATAGCAATTATTAAAAAACAAGTCAAAATAAATAAATAACATCTTTACTTTGAAACCCGTAATAATTTATTATTATGGGTTTCAAAGGGGTTCATAATGAGTTAATAAAATATTATTCTTTCTTTTCTTTTCTTTTTTTAATTAATTCATTTCTTCATGAAAAATTCTATTTCATAAATATATTTAAAATTACAATAAACAAAAAATCCTCCTTTAATTTTAAATAACTATTTCTACCTGTTTCTAAACAAGTTTTTTCCTTTTTCTTTTTTCTTTTTTTAAGGAAAAAAAAAGTTAAATATGTATGTATATAATTTTAATATAAGCTATTAGATGGCGCCACTACATTTAATTTATTTTTCTTAAGAAAAAAGAAAGAAAAAACTTTTAAACGCTTAGAAACATGTAGAAATGATTATTTAAAATTAAAGGAGGTTTTTTTGTTTACTGTAGTTGTAAATATATTTATGAAATAGAATTTTTACGTAGAAATTTAATTTTTTTAAAAATGCTTAACTTATATTTTCCATAAAATTTTTCTCCAGATGATTTTATCTTATTTTTAAAATTACAGAAATGTAAAGCTTAATTTATATTTTGTCTATATTTTTTCCCCAAACATTTTATATGAAAATATATATGACGTAATTTTTACCTGCACTTTTGATGAAAATTTAAATTGTGAATATTGGAGCAGTATCTATACTTAGTCTCAAAAGGGGAAAGAAAATATATAAATTTCCATTTTTAACATTTACTTGATTTTTTTTTTTAATTGTTTAATTTGTATTTGAAATTCTCTTAAAAGAAACTTGCAAAATGCAAATTCCGTAATTCTAACTTAAATTTGAAAATTTACACTTATTTTTCTTTCTTTCTTTTTTTTTTCTTTCTTGAGAATCCCAGTCAATAAATTTTTCTAGTGCGAAGCTTCTCCATTTTGTTTCCAAGTGGCTGGCTACTTGAAAATTTGTCAGCATGATAACGTTTGAAATACTGAATTAATTCACACTAAATTTGTAGTGTAGATTTATCTCAGAAATGTTTTTGATATGTTCATTTGCCAACTTAATCCACCCTCTTGTTTTCCTGTGCAGCACACTGAAAATTTCAAATTTACATTAGAAAGGTTTTATGAACCGATTTGCTTAAAACTCCATATATACATAGCCTTCATTTATAAATCCACTAAGTTCATTAATAAATTGTAGCTGCCATTTTGAAAAAAAAATGGTGGCAACTTCATAAGAAAAGATAAATCAGTTTACCCTTCCTAGGAGCCAGAAGGACTTGTTTAATTTTTTGATCAATAACCCCTAACATGTAATGATATCAGTACAAAACACTTAACGGCTTAAAAGTTTGTGACGCCGCTACTTTATGGCTATAAGAATTTCAAATATGAGTCTTAAAAATAATGGTATCAAAATTTAAGTAATTTAATGAATTTAATTTAAAAATAATGGTATCAAAATTTAAGTAATTTATTTAATTTAACTAGTTAAAATATATATAGATTTTCTTATTTGATCATTGACTTTTTTTTCTTTTATTTATATTTATAATGCAAACGTAATATTTTTAACTTCAAAATCAGACAGATATATAAAATACACTCACTGATGCTTTTTCATTCGCATTTCAAATTCAAAATAACAGTTTTAAAAGGAATGATATAAAAATTCCAGTGGCGCCTCGGTGTTACTTTAAAAGATTTGTTTTTAGATTCCATTAAAATTACTTTTGTTTTGTCTAATAAAGTATATTTACACATTGAAACAGTGCTTTTAATTTTCAAATATACTGTCAAATAATTATACTTTCACTGAGTTTGCATTATAAATGAAAATTATTTATTTCAAAAATTTAATTTATCTTTAGCGTCATGCCATCCAAAACTGCAAGTAAAATTTGTGTAAATGTTTTCTTTACGTCACACTACCTCTGTGCGCAAATTTTCACTTAGTTGGATACTATGATACTATGTTTTAGATAGCGTGATGCAAAAGATAAATCAATTTATTGAAATAAATGATTACGTTTTATATAACAACAGTATATTCCTTAATACTTAATGTATATGTGTACAAAAATTGGATAACATATTTTCGTATTTCCTCAAGTTATAGTACTGGAGGCATTAGCTTTACAGCAACATTTGTAAAATTAAAAAATAATACCCAAGATTAAAAAAAAAAAAAAAAAAAGAAGAAGAAGAAAGAAAGAAAATGTATATAAATCACTATATTATTCAGTTTTTATCGAGTGAATTGGTAAAATGTAACATAATGTGTTAATATATCTGTTAAATAAATCACTTAGAGAATAGAAGAAATATATAAGAGCAAAAACGAAATGATTGGAAATAATGGAGAAGAAAAAACTAAAACAATAAAATTATAGGAAAACAATTAATATAGAACTAGCACTGCACCTTGTATGAATTGATTTAGAAATTTGCAGTATAATTTATAAAAAGTAAAAGATCGTTTAAAATATAATCAAAATAAATATATTCAATTGAAAGTATTTACAAAGGTTTATAAATAAATGATATATTTCTAAATATTTTAAATTTTAAGACTAATTCAATAATATGAAATGATTTAAAAAATTCATTAAAAATTTTTAATGTATTTTACATTTTTTCCCGCATCACAGAGTGCATTGATAAGAGTGCATTGATGAGGTCTCTAAAATAAAATTTTGTTATAAATGTAGTATTTTAGCAGTTTTATTATTAAATTACACTAATTCTTTTGTACCAGTTTTGTTTGAGATTAAAAACATTTAAATTTAAAAGAAATCTGCAATATCTTACTCTACAATTTACAATATTTACGATTGCCAAATGTTTAAGCTATTCTATGCTCGCGAAAAAATTAAACGTTGAAAGTTATATTACTCAGCATTTTAAAATAATTTTAATACTATAGTTAGATATAATTACAATTTCTATAAATTGTTTTATTTAAACATATTGTATTGTTGAGAATTGTTATTATGCGCATATAATTTACATTGGTATTATAGATCGCAATATATTAAGATTAAAGTTCAAGCCTTCTGATATTAATTACCATTCTGTAATTTTAGTTTAAAATAATATGAGTCCTGAAATGACAAGTATTTATTTAAGAATTTCATGATACAATTTTGTTACTATATATATATATATATATATATATAAACTTGGTTCATGGCGTCAAGTGGCGCCTTCCGACAGAACCCACAAAAAGTCTGCTCCAGAGCTTTCGGCCCAGGTGTTCCATTCCTCCTCCAGATCCCTATATCTCGTCGCCTTTTGATATCATCCATCCAGCTCTTTCTTGGCCTTCCTTGTTTCCTTTTTTATAACATTATATTATTATTTCTATAACATATATCCTTTTTATAACGTTTTATTTTATAGTTAAAAGCGAGTTTAGGTAACCTTTCATCGCTCATTCTTTTAATATGACAATACAATATTAGTTGCTTTTTTTTGAAGATCATCTAAAACAGTTTCTTTTATTTCCATAATTTCTTTAATTCTTTCATTTTGTATTCTTTCTGTCCTTGATATTCTGCATGATCTTCTTAGGGCATCCATTTCCTACAAATTAAATAATGAATAAATGAATCCATTTCCTTCCATTTCCATTTTCTTGAAAATAATAAATTAATCCATTTCCTTCTTAAGGCATCCATTTCCCATAAATTTTGTTACTGATCGAAAATAAAATTAAAAATGCTTTGTAATATAATTATGTACATTAAATCAATAAATACATTTACAAATATTTTTACTCATTAAATAGAATTAAAAATATCAAGCAACTTCTGAGGTATGAATAAAAACTTATTTTTATTACATAAAGAGTTAGCAAACTTGTTGTAAGAATAAAAAAATGTTCTTCTACTCAATTTGTGGACAAGCGAAAAAAAAAGTCATTTAGTATCTCAAGCAGAATGAAAAAAAAAAAAAAAAAAAAAAAAAAAAGAACGTTTGTTATTTTAATTATGAATGGCTTTAGCAACAAATGAAGATGAACTGTGAAAATTTATTTTGTATGTAATAAATCTGACAAGATAATTCCATGTTTTAAATGAATAATTTTTCACCTTCTTTTGGTTAATTCATTCGGTCGTTTCGTGTTTCTTGCCTTTAAATAAAAAATAAATTGAATTATATATATATATATTTTTAATTCCGAATAATTCTATTATGTAATAAATCACAAAGAAAGTAAGTAAGATTATTTAAGATATTAAATTAGATAATAAAAAATAAAAAATTAACATGCTTTAGTTTGCTTTTCTTATATTTTTCATTTTATGCAATACATTAGTTTCCACAAATTACGTATGTTTCTTTTTATTATAGCAAGGTAAATTTACAAACATTAAAAACGTCAAAAATAAATAAATAAATAAATAAAAATAAATAAATAAATACACAAATAAGTAAATAATAATAATAATAATAATAATAATAATAAGTAAATAAATAAATAAATAAATGAAATTAGCATATTGCAGTTTAGGTAGCGTTAAACTTATCTTTATCAGTGTAAAATAACAATACGAATTATTGTTCTTATATGTAAACAAAGAAGCAGTTTTTAGCGCTGGATTACAGCCAATAGTTTTGCAAATATCACTAAAAAATTCTTTAATACAAACCTAACTGTAGTTTCATTCGAAGTTATTTCGCTTTTTACCTAAGATTAATGGTGCACTGTTCTGTCTAGAAATGATACTAAAAGAATTTAACTTCACATTTTTTTCGAAATAACAGAATTAGTTTCGCTTACCCGCATTTCATTATCTCTAACTACATTCAGTTTCCAAAGAAAATTTCACCAACCATCAGAAGATTCAGCCATGGGCTCTCTTTTTGGACCAATTTTTGCATATATATATATATATATATATATATATGTATTTTTTTTTCAAAAATTCTCTCATTGAAAAAAAAAAAAAAAAAAAAACTGATGTGAAAGAACTACAACCATTACCCACTATTCCATTACCCACTATTACGGTAGTCGGGAAATGGAAGTGAAAAAGAGAGAGTCTCTTCCATTTTGGATCCGCTATGTAGATAATATCTTCATTATGAAGTTGCTATCACACGGAAGATTGCAATGTCTGAAATATAAGTTATTGTCTCTTAAGTCCTCCGAACGACTTCTTTGAGCATGCATTTTTAAGCATAAACGAAATTCACAAATGCAAACAATGTACGTAATATTTGACGATAATTCCCCTGAAGGATTTTTGGAAAGAATAAAGATGCACGATTTTCTGGAATCACGATTCTTTGATTGAAGGAGTTCATATTGAAAACTAATGTAGAAGATGCAAACAGTCGAAAGTTCATGATTAAAGAGTACATGGGATGCAAAATGTATCAAACTGCAGTATTTCACCCATTTTCCTCATGAAAAACCTATTTGGCAGAAATTATACCGCATCTTATGTAGAACGTCGTATGATGGCGTCTTAACACACATTTCTCTGCCCAATATTCATGATATATTGCATATTATTAACTCATATCTAAACAGACTCATTTTTTGGTGTAAATGAAAAAACTGCGTGAAGAATTTAAAGAATTTAGATAATATGCAGAGCTACAAGAAATAATGTACTTTATGCTTTCTCTTCAAATGTAACACTGAAACACTAGTTTTTGTGAGATTTCTTTTTCCATATTTTAAAACAATATATAATTTAAAGTGTAATAACAATGACAACATACATTAAATATAAATGATGTAACATGTAGGTACATTCGGAAAATGTTTTCGAAATGTTTACTATTAATTTGAATTTTTCGCTTGTATAACCTTAGTGAATTATTTAATGAAGATTCAGTTATTATTTATTATTTTATTATGTTTTTAGTAAATACTGTTCTAGTAGCTTTTACCTTCAATTTAATGGAATGTTTTTAAATAATTCCTCGTTACCTTTAAGAGAAAAATAGATAAAGCAATTCATTTTTAGACATTAAATAAAGCAGCTGACCGTTGCTTTAGTGTTTCAAATGTCTCACAATCATACACTTCATTTAACATAAATGGAGCTATATTATACTAACTGAATCAAAATAAGAGATCAAATTAAAAATTCTACTTATGAATCAATTTATGAATCTACAATATCAAATAAAGTGCCGATTACTCATTAAAATTTTTGAACTAATTAATTACATCATCCTAATCAGTTTTTAGAAAAAAACGTGCAAAAGGTATGATACCAATATAAATTGAAATTTCTAAATGAATTATTCTTTAAAAAAATAAAATTAAAAACACCTTTATTTAGATATGCCTAAATTTCTCATACATTTACAATACCTTAAATAAATAAGAAAATACAGTAAGTATGCGAATAATTCGAAATTTCAGTAAAATATTTTTCATATTGTATAATAATTTTTACCTCTCTTAAAATATTACGTATTTAGTAGGTAAACTATAAAATATTTAACAATTACATTTTTCATAATACAGTGGCTATGAAGCCAAAAGAAGAATATACGACCAATTTTCATTTATAAGAATTTCGATTGAATTTATATTAAACCTAGCATATCTGACAATAATATTTCCATACGATTATGCTTTATATGCAAATTTAACGCGATTATGAAATCAATATAACATGCATTAGAATAAATGAGAATAAGTTTAGATCTACTCACGCTCTACCAGCATCCCGGGAAGAGTAAACGACAAGGGTTCACACAAATAATTCTAAAATTGAATCCAGCATTTAAGAATAGAATCTATTGGCTTCAAGACTTAACTTAAGATATGTAAGTATGATAAGTTGACTTAATACGAATAAGATTATGATTTTGAATTAGTTCTTGTTTTACAGTTCAAAGGCGCATAGCACCTCTTCCGAATCTCGTGAGCGACTAGTAAACCATCTGCTCACAGCCGTTCCAAAAGAGTTTAGTTCCGCGCATCATTACTTTCACTGCACTACTTTCCACCATCCTCCGGGGGGGGGGCTGAGCATGGCAGACTAGCGATGCGATTCACCGGTCTATTGATGACTCCAGATGGCGTTTTCAGAGTGACGATTCTTATCATGCCATCATCACCAGGATTCACGTCCAGAATTCTGGCCAAGTTCCACTGTGCTGGCTGAATCGAGGGCTGCAAGACCAGGTCGAGCTGAACAGGATGCAGATGTGTGACACCTTCTTTCCACTTTGCTCTTCACTGCAGAGAAGTAAGGTATGATCGTTGCCAAGTTCTCCAAAAATTAGTCTTAATCTGTTGAAGGAGTGTCCATCTGGAAGAGAATCTGGTACAAATTTTATTAGTATGATTAATAGATGGTTCAGGAAGCTGAAGAAGCGGAGCTCCAATTAGGAAGTGTCCTGGGGTAAGTATCAGAAAGTTATTGGGCTCGGTGGAAAGTGGGACTAAAGGGCGTGAATTTAAACAAGCTTCGATAGTTGTGAGAATAGTGTCGAGATCTTCAAAGGATAGACAGCTGCCTTTACAAGTTTTAATTAAATGGCGTTTAACAAATTTAACTGAAGATTCCCATAGGACGCCAAAGTTGGGCCCGTAAGGAGGCATAAAATGCCAATGAATTTCTTTATTGGTGACATAATTTTGAATAGCGTTTTCTTTTGAAAGTGTCACAAGCCTTTTTAAATGGGCATGAGCACCAACAAAGTTAAGACCGTTATCGGAGTAGATGCCAGTAGAATAGCCGCGACGCCCTATGAATCTTAGTAGGGCATATAAGAAATGTTCGGTGGATAAACTAGTGACCAATTCGAGATGAATTGCTTTGGTACACATGGAAATGAAAAGACAAATATAGGATTTAAATTTCGTACTTTTCCGTTTATGGTCACACTTCGTTTGAATAGGGTCTGCATAGTCAATTCCAACATGTTGGAATGGTCGACAAGGGTTGACTCTGGCACTGGGTAAGTCACCCATCATTTGCTGAATTGGGGTTGGTTGAACTTTGGCACAAGTGACACATTTTCGAAGCTCTTTTTTACCAGTTGATCTACCATCAGGAATCCAGTAAGACTGGCGAACCAAATTTAACACTAGGTCGACACCTCCATGAATATACAAATGAAAATGTCTTATTATAGCTGATGTAAAAGGGTGATTTTTAGGTAACAATAACTGATGCCTAGTGTCATATGGTAGGGTCTTGTTTTTGTCAATTCTACCTCCCTCGCAATAGATTTTCTGAATCAATAAACACATTAAGAGATTTTAATTTACTATTGTTTGCTACGGGTTGGTCGCGCTGCAAAAGGGTGATTTCTGAAGCAAAGGACCTTTGTTGGACGACTTTAATACCAGTTTTTCTAGCCTCTGAAATTTCTTGTACTGAGACTGGTCCCTTCAACTTTGTAGTATTTCGAAGATTATTTATGAATCGCTTAATAAATGGAACTACGCGAAAAAGTTCTGTACTCGAAGAAATTTTTGAAACCAAATCCTCTATCACGGAGTCATTCTTTGAGTTTGACTCTATTAGTCCAGGAGTTTTCACAACTGTATATTGTGCTGATGTCGAAATCTTTGAATCGTGATCTGAGGCTGGGTTTTTTTGCCAACTTGGTCTAGACCACCACAAGTCAAAGTTTCATAATTTGTGGGGAAACAGCTCACGGGTTGCACAGTCCGCTGGGTTGTGTTTGCTTGGTAAGTAATGCCATGTAGTTGGGTCTGTCAGAGATTTGATTTTGTTGACTCTGTGTAGGACATATGTGTTGCCTTTTAAGGGTGGATTTAAGATCCAGCGATTGTGGAGTCTGTCCATAGGAGAATTTCCCCAACCTGATAATCTAGCGAGCTCGGAACGACTGACAAATGTTCCGATAACAATACAGCTGCGCATAGCTCCAATCTGGGCAAGGTTATGGGTTTTAAAGGTGCTACCCGGGTTTTAGCTGCAATCAGTTTTAAAGATGAGTATTGACTTGGACGTATATAAATTACGGCAGCATATGCCTTTGTTGAAGCATCACAAAATCCCTGTATCTGGTAAATCGATTTGTATTTGAAATTTAAAAATCTAGGTACTGACATGACCTCAAAGGAGGCAATTTTTTCATAAAATTAATTCCAACTGTTTTGAATGTCTGGTGGTAGAGGATCATCCCAACCAAGTTTTTGCTTCCAAACATCTTGTAGTAGTAATTTTAAAAGAATAGTGGCAGGGGATAAGAGACCAAAAGGGTCGAAGATACGTGTAATTACGGACAATAATTGTCTTTTTGTTGTGACGCTTTCTTCGGTATTAACTCCCACCTTCAATGTATCCGATGTCAAATTCCAGTTTAGTCCTAAAATATGTTGGGATTGATCAGGGTTTAAGGATAATTCCTGATTTGTTGATTTTAAAGATTCTGGGACATGAACTAGAGCTTCCACATAATTTGAAGCCCTTTTTCTCAGCTTGAATCCCCAAACATTAAATAAAACCTGAAGGTCTGTGACCAAGGCTTGAGCGGCCTCGATTGTTTCAGCCCCTCCAAGGAGATCGTCCATATACAGGTTATTACGGGCAGCCTGCACAGCTACGGGAAAATTTGTTTCCTCATCTAACAGTAATTGTTGTATGGTACGCAGGGCTAAAAATGGTGCACAGGCTGTGCCATAAGTAACCGTATTCAACTGGTAAACACGAAGTGGATCTGACACATTGGCCCTCCAAAATATTGTTTGGTATTTTCTATCAGGCTCTGCGACCAGAATTTGTCTAAACATCTTCTCTATATCACTAGAGAGGGTGACTTTATTTAATCGAAATCTAATCAGATTGCTAAATATACTCGTTTGAAGTTTTGGACGTTTTTGCATGTTAGCGTTAAGTGATTGGCCATTTGTTGTCAAGGCCGACGCATTGAACACTACGTTTGGTAGTGCTACTATTTTCATTTATAACTCCATGATGAGGCATATAATAATTTGGTTTACTGTTAAGTTCTTCAGCTGATAGTAGGGTCATATGACCTAGATCTGAATATTCGCACATAAACTGACAATATTCTTTTTTTAGGTTAGGGTTCAGAACAAATCGAGCTTCAAGTTTTTTAAACATTTTTAGTGCACAGTTGGCACTTTCACCCAAATCTATCTCATCATGGAGGGGTAATTTGACAACATAGCGCCCTTCGGGGTTGCGCTTGGTGGAAGATTTATATAATACTTCGGCCGGGTCGGGTACGTCATCACCACTCTTAGAAGATATTATTGGATCATTGTCAAAAAATGCTTTTAAGTTTAAACAATATAAAGTTTGACTATGAGTAGATTATGGCTCCATTCCATCCCTTGAGAGGGGCCCACTCAGTAAGTAACCGAGTGAACTGGGAATGGCAGAAGGTTATCCTGGCCTTCCATGTACTGGTTTGCCACAAATTAATGACGAAAAAATGTCTGCGCCTAACAGCACATCTACTGGTTGTGAATTGGAGAAATTCATGTCGGCTAACTGAAGATTTTTTGTGTGTGGCCAAGACGTCGTCCTCACCCGGAAATTTGGCAGAGGGGCATTAACCCTAATTACTACTAGTGCCTCCAAATTTCTATACTCGTTAGCGAAATATGGCCAGAATAAAAACTCCGTGAAATTTAAAACAGTTTCTGCGGACATACCGTTTATCCCTACAAGTCGATGAGAAGTGCCAATTAAAGGCAAATTTAGCTTCTCAACGCACTCTTTTGTTATGAGACAATTTTGTGAGGCATGATCAACTAACGCCCGACATTGAATAATTTTACTGTTAGGTGACCTAACCTTTATAAGGGCTGTAGACAACAAAACGTTTTGATGATTGAAATTTCATTTCGATTGTGCACTATTTGACACGGTGTAGTAACAAGGCCACCTCCCTGATCTGCAGAATTCTGTGTATAAATCTGCAGAAGAGTGTGATGTGAACCTGCACATTCCTTACGTTTAATATTAATTCTACATTGTCGCACTTGATGGTTAGTTTGCAAACAATTTTCACACAATGATTTAGATTTAACTAAGTTCCATCGCTCCTGAACATTAATTCTATTTAATTTGGGACATTTAAACAATTGATGTACTTGAAAACAGGCGATGCATTTATTTTCTTTGACTATTATTGAATTATTGACACAAGATTCTTTTACACTACTACCTTCTACTGGCTTCTTAAACATCCCTGGTTTATTTTCAAGTTTTGTTTGACTCGACGCCTCCCTTTCAATGAATGTACGAAACGAGTTTAAATCGGGAATAGTTTGCGTATTCTCTAGACTGAGCTCCCACCTATGCCTAGCGGATGAATCCAATTTTGAAATCATGAAATTTATAAGAATAAGATCTCTAAGAGGATTAGATTCCAATCCGAGGGTCGATAAATTTCGCACCGCTTCGTTACATGTATCTATTAAATTGAAAAACGATTTAGGATCATCCGCTTTGTTTACCTTTACCGAAAAGATTTTATTTATTTGAGTGATAGCTAATTGACGTTTATTCTCATAGCGCTGAGTAAGGATTTCCCAAAAGTGTTTAAGATTTTCCGATTGTTAAGCAAATTCACGAATAAGTTTTGATGCACTACCTCTTACACACGATTGGAGTTATTGTAGCTTTTCAATCACACTAAGGCTGTCATTATCCAAAATCGATGATTTAAATAAAGTTTTAAATGACAACCAAGATTCATTATCCCCGTAAAAATAAGGAATTTCAAGTTTAGGGGACTAATATGCGAATTAACAGAAGTCCCTGGTTTGGTACGTGCATCATAATTTACATTTGGAGTATTTGATTGTGATTTACTTTCTAATACAACGGATAATTCTAAAAGAATGTCCCTATTCTTTAATACTTCTTCAAAGTTTTCCTCTTCGGAAAAATTTTTAACTATTTCCTCGAGTTTAACCTCCAGTGCATTTACCTTATCCTTTAGGATCTTTAATCTGGCTTGATCGCCACTATCACAACCATTGACTTTCGATTTTATAAAATGTATTTCCTTAATCACATTTTCAAATTTTATCACTTCATTAGATTTTGGGAACAACGCGCTCTGTTCTACCTCATTTGTTTTTGTGCGACCTTTCCTACCCATCTTTTGAGCAAACTAATTACAAATAATTAAATTTAAATATGAATTAATCGATTGAATTAAATTATTATTCTGCAGATCAGGAAGTAAAATATGAAAAAAAAAAAAGATCAAATGAAAAGAAACAACACATATAGAATAGATTTTTTTTTTTTTGCTGAAATAAATTTACTGAAATAATTTTACTGATTTAAATATCTAATAAAATATTAAATGCAATTTTTGCATTCTCATACTCTTTTTTATTCAACAATTATTTAATATGAATGTTTGTTTCTCAAATTCCAAACCGAAACTGTTACAGTTTGAAACCCGAAGTACTGTGAATTACGTTTTCTCTCAAACCGAAACTCCTAAGTATACATCAAAACTTCTGAAACCAAAACTACTTTGAATTACGTTTTATATTCTAAACCGAAACTATTACGTTTTATTTCAAAACAATTTAACTCCATCCTAATGATTTAATTCAACAAATTGATTTTAACTTCACTTAAAGCTCTTATACAGAGAGTTTTATACTACGTAAACAAGAGAATTTTTTCAATTTTCAAAAAAAAAAAAAAAAAAAAAAAAAAAAAAAAAATTAATTTAACGAATTACAATTAATTATCCAGTTAATAGATAACTGAGACTCCGTTTTCGACGGACCACTAATGGCTATGAAGCCAAAAGAAGAATATACGACTAATTTTCATTTATAAGAATTTCGATTGAATTTATATTAAACCAAGAATATCTGACAATAAGATTTCCATACGATTATGCTTTAGATGCAAATTTAAATCGATTATGAAATCAATATAACATGCATTAGAATAAATGAGAATAAGTTTAGATCTACTCACGCTCTACCAGCATTCCGGGAAGAGTAAACGACAAGGGTTCACACAAATAATTCTAAAATTGAATCCAGCATTTAAGAATAGAATCTATTGGCTTCAAGACTTAACTTAAGATATGTAAGTATGATAAGTTGACTTAATACGAATAAGATTATGATTTTGAATTAGTTCTTGTTTTACAGTTCAAAGGCGCATAGCACCTCTTCCGAATCGAATCTCGTGAGCGACTAGTAAACCATCTGCTCACAGCCGTCCCAAAAGAGTTCAGTACCGCGCATCATTACTTTCACTGCACTACTTTCCACCACACAGCACATAATTAGTCTACAGAGGGATGCATAAATAGTTATACATTAGGTAGTTTGTAGTATTATTAACTTGATTTATTATAGAAAGTACAAAAAATAGTTATACTCTAGATAGGTTGTACAGAAAAGTGAAAGTTAACAAAACAGACTAAGAGTATTATAATCATTACTTATATTAGAAAGTATAGATATGAGTTTGAAAAATCACAATAATAATGTCATACACATAGTAATTAAGTTCATTTACTTGTATTTTCAACGTTTTTTGCGCTCAAATATCCAATCGTCAGAATTTACGCATTCATGTAGTCTGGTTTGTACACTCAAGCACACTTTGGCATAGTTTTCTTTTTTGTTATTAATGTCTTAGCACACTTCTCTGATGAACTGACATGTCATTAATAATGCGTTTTTTTTTTTTTTTTTTTTTAAGAATTTATCTTTGGTATGCTCCAAGAGTCTCTCAAAATCCATAATAAAACAGAGAAAAATACATAAAACAGATTGCCTAAGTAGGTACAGTCGGCAACAAAAGCCTCCGAACACTAGCAAAAATTCCAATGTAAAAAAAGTACACTTAATACAGTTTTGTTAAATAAATCCTTGTCGAATCCTGTTCTTAGGTCTAAAAACTGGATTCGACAAGGATTTATTTAATAAAACTCTTTTAAGTGTACTTTTTTATATAGGAATTTCTGCTAGTGTTCGGAGACTTTTGTTGCCGACAATTTACTTATACTATACCTACATACGCACATACTAAAATGTTCAAAAACTACTAATTTTTGGCGTTATATTTCAATACTTTTTTTAAGCAAACAGATCATTATTTAACTTTTATCACCTCATAGTTGCTCCCAAGACTAATGCCTTTCTCGCTAAAATAAAGTTACTGATAAATTGATGTAAGTCATAATTAGATAATAATAATAATATTTTGGAGATAAGTTTACGCAGAGGCATGGGTTTTATTTTGTTTTATTTCTTTTCTTAGACAAAGTGCGATGTTTTTTTTAATGTAATTGATAGAAACAGAGGACTACAAAAATGTTAAATTACATATTTTAAGAGATATATATATACAATGTTTTGTGCTAAAAATATCTTATATCTCATCTGAAAGTTACTCTTGATTTAATCGAATTTTGTCTTTGGAAATATTGGTTTAAAAGGTAATTATTTTAACATTTATTTTATATCACCCTTTACAACAGAACATTAATATATATAAATATATTGCACACAAATTCTCTTTATATGCACGCATCCATATGTATTTCAGTATATAATAAACGCAGATTTTACATTATATATATATATATATATATATATATATATATATATATATATATACGTATGTTATACACACATATTGCACATACGTAGTAGTTTTCATACATATTAAACACAAAACTTTAACCATAAATATATCCATATTTTTATTATTATTATCATTTTGCGTGTAGAGTATAACTTTTTTTTTATTTTTATTTTTTATATCATTATAACTCTTGTTTTTTTTTTGTGAAATTTAAAAATAATGTGTTTTATTGTTAATTAAAAACTTGATTGAATATTTTAATGAAGATGTGATAAAAGTATTGATAGTTATATTTTTTAAAAGTAAATTAAATATCATGTTTTTGGGCTTGATTTGTTTAAAATTCTCTTCGTTTTAAGCCTTTCGTCCATTACAACAATTTGATGTGCAATCAATCTTCGTACATTTGTTTCATTGATGATTTTACTCTTTATTGCATTGATCCATCGATGCCAGATTGAAACAAAAAATCGAATAAAACTTTTTTTTAAACTCAAACTAAATAAAAATAAAATAAAATGAATAAATAAATAAATATAAATACCCCCCCTCCTTTTCTTTTTCTTAAATAGTGGCTGAGCTCAATTTATCATGGCTAAATCATTATATATATATATATATATATATATATATGAATTTGACAAACTTTGAACTTTATTTATTTACGTATGAGATATTCTTCAACCATATTCTTTGAAACCATGGAAACCTCTGCGCAAGTGCTGATACGACGAGTCCAGTGTTAAAATTGGGGTGATAGACATCTGACTGAGAGAAAATAAGCAAGAGAGCGACGACTGACTGGATGTTTTCCAAATCACAGCCTGAAGGTCAATTTGGCACCCCTGCAAGTTTTTTGACTCGCCCTCACTGGAATACTTAAGAAACGTGGTTACGCTGGAATTTCATTTGCCTATTTTTTTCAAAAAAGAAAAAAAAAAAAAAAAAGCAAAAATTATAGTAATGCCAATCAAAAATGTTTTTGTAATTTATTCAAATACAAAGGAATTTTGTTTACATTTCATAAATTAGAAAATTCTCTTTTTTTTTTTTTTTTTTTTTTTACTTTTTATAAAAATTTAGCTTAAAATAAGTAAAATATTCTCAACAAAACGAATTGTGTAATTTCATTGATTATCTTTCGCATATTCGTGCCACACACACACACACACACACACACATATATATATATATATATATATATATATATATATATATAAAGCTGGAAATAAAGTTACCATTTACATCCCCAAAAATTAAGCTTTGTAATAAAAGGAAGCTTATTTATCCATTACAGTTCAAGTGTAAAGGTTCTGAATAAATCTTAAATTGTTAAAGTGTTAAAGTAGTAAACACTCAAAGAATTATTTTACATTTGTTCGTACATTTCTTTGAAAAAAAAAGTCTCTTTAACAAGACATTTCACTTTTAGTAAATAAAAGAAAAATAACTAAAATAAAAGTCTGAGGTCATGCATAAAAAAAATCTTAAAGCTAACTTGAAATCATGATTCTTTAAAAGGAATGAAATGTTCTTCTTGACTTTTTTTGTATCATAATTATGATGTATGTGCTCATTTTTATTAAACATAGCTTTTAAGATTTTTTTAACATTATGCTTTAAAACATTTTTTTCTTTGATAAAATAATGTTAAAATGTAAAAAATCTTAATCTAGTTGGTTCATGTAATTATACAATTACAATATGAATGCTTCATTTTACATATATCTGTATATAATTAACATGTTTTATAAAAGAGTTATTTATTTTATTTTATTATTTATTTTTTTATAATTCTAAAAATATTATAGTTTTTCCTTAGAAACAGAAACCTGAGTGTATTGCATAAATATTATTTCAATAATATGAAATAACTAATGCAAATATAGAGGAAACGTAAATTTGTGGTATATACGTGTAAGTTCTCTGGTGTATACCGCCAGAGAACTCCTATTTCACTATAATACGACTTCATCATAATAGGAAAACAATAGATTTATATTTTAGATGACAGATCAATTCACCTTTACTACATATATATATATATATATATATATTTATTTAACTTTGTGTTTTAAAGTTTTATTGCTATTTGTTGTAGTGCCTCAGTAGAAAATGTTAATAACCATGATTAAAGTACAAGCAAAATGATATTTACATTATTACTCACTTATAAATAATATATTGCTCATTCATGTTCTTCTTTATATAATAATAAAGACCTATGTAATGATAGAAAAAAATAATGTATTTACAGAGTTTATACATCTGTATATTTAAAAATATACATTCTTATTCTATTATGTCACACTTACTGAGCATTTATTCTTTTTATTCCTAAAATCAAGATTACAAAATATATCCACCTATTTCTGTTATTTATTAGATTTCCAGAATCTCTTTATAACATATTTATTTCAAAAAGACAATATATTATGTAGTGCAGTTTTTATAGTTTAAATTAAATGATGTATATCTATTATAATTTTTATTTCGTTACTTGGTGGTATTAATTATTATTGAGATGAGTTCAAAATATAAATCTTATTTTATGTATATTCGTATATACGTATATTCAAATGTATATACTTATATGTGTATAGACGTACATTCAAATATATGAAATTGAAATCTGTTTATTCTATAAATTAATGTAGAATTTAAAGCAAACATCTTAAAAATTAAATAACTGATGTATATAGTGTTCTCACAATAGATTAAAATTTCGTAATACGTTTTAAAATTTTAAAAATTGTACTGTGTTTTTTAAAATTAATCATTCGTTTATATGAAAAGTGGTAGACTTCTATTCGAAAATGAGTAAGCAGGAACGGTTGAACTATATTTGCCACTCATTGTTTTAGTATAATAATATAAAAAATACGTTTGTATACATTAATTTAGCAAGTTTATATGTAATACTAAATATATTGCTTAAATTAATAGTTTTTATAGCTCATTTTTATACAGTTCCTAAAAATGTTATTTTAAAATTCTTGTTAACATCATTTTTAAATATGTGTAAGATTCTTAATGACATATTATATTTAAAAGAAGAAAATTAATTCCTTAATTACTTGTTTTTGAGAAATTGATTGATTTCTTAATATGAAATTTAAAACCATATGGTTGTTTGTTTTAATTTGCAATAACAAACGGACCACATTATTGTGTAAACTAATAAGATGGTTTAAAATACATCTTCTGAGCAAAATTTCTTTCAGAGTAATAAGGGTGTTTAACGTTAAAAAATTGTGAGTTTTTGCAACGTTTTCAGGAACCTTATATTGAAAACAAAACAATTATTAACATAAATTATAAAAGTACTACATTTATCAATATCTATTTTGGTTCACAGTGTAAATGTTATAGACGGATATTGATTGATGATTATGATTAAACTAATTAAACTAAACATGATTTATTTCTCGTTATGTAATGAACTAGTTTAAATATTTTTTTTTAATTTAGCATATATTAGAAAACAATGCTTCAACTGTATTCATAGGACGCTATATAAAGTTAGCTTTATATATATATATATATTATAATTGTCTCTTTATGTAATTAAATTCACATTTACACTGCTGCACATGTCCATGGTTGCATCTTGGTATCATAGGTATCATATTATACATGTTTCCCTATTAAAACATAGTTTCTTAGAGGTTTAAGGTCATTGTGCCTAAATGCGATAACCCATAAATGCGACAAAGGTCTTCTACTGAAAATCTAAATTCTTAAATCACAAACTTATAAATCATAATGGAACATACACATTTCAAGAACGGTTCGCGAAACTTTTCATTAAATTTTAAGGGTTTTTTCTAGTAGAATTTTCTTTTGCAGTAAACATTGTCCATTATGGCTTTCCGACGTCTTTTCCTAATTGCGATAAAATATTTTCAAATAGTAACTGTAATTTTATCCTTTCATCTTTCAAGATCAAATAACCACTGTTACGTCATGTGCTTGAATACCCTTCATACCTACCAGAAGAAAATAAAAAAAAATACTACATTTTTTTAAAAAGAGGGGTTTAAAATTTTTATCGCATTTAAGGGTCTGTTTACACCATTTTCCTAAATGCGACAAATTTTATCCCTTAAATGCGGCGAATTTTACAGTTGATATATTAAGGGAAGTTTAAGCATTTTTTTCCTTTTTAACACTTTCCAACAAGGTTTAAAAGTGACTTAGACTTGTCTGTCCGTCTGTCTGTCTGTCTGTCAGTCTGTCTGTCCGCGCTCTAATTCCTGTAGGGACACACGAAAGTATTCCAAAGCACTGTATTCTATGAGATTTATTGCTATAAACCATATTTAATACCTTAACTGCATACAAATCTTAGTGAAATTGAATCATGTTATTCAAGTTCACTATCGGATGTTTCATATATAAAATGGAATAAATACCACCACTAGTTTGTACACAGGGACACTCGAAAGTACTCCAAAGCATTGCGTTCTATGAGAGGTATTTCTATAAACCAAATTTTAATAACTTTACTTTCCACAAAGTTTAATGAAATTGAAATATGTTATTCATATGCACAAAAGAATGCTTTGCACAGAATATAGCATGATTAGCATTATGTTTACAGGGCCACACAAAAATATTCAGATACATTAAGAGGTATTGTTGGAAAATTGCTTGAATTGCATTTTCGTTTACAATAAGCGTTTTTATCTCTTTCTAAATGTTTTTAACTCTTTCCAATAAAGTTGAAAAGTGTTAATGACTTAGGTTTGTCTGTCTGTCCGTGCTCTATCTCCCGTAAATATTCATGGAATCAGAGTTACACATACACTACTCAGAAAAGAAGAGTTAACCACGGAGTTACACACTCTGTTATAAAAAGGCAAAGTTACACACACAATTACACACAAACTGTTAATAATAATGCAGAGTTACACACACAATTACACACAAACTGTTAATAAAAATGCAGAGTTACACACACACTGTTAGCAAAAAATTAGCGGTACACACAGCGTTACACACAGCGTTACACACATTGTCATAAAAAAAAAAGAGATTTACATACGGAGTTACACACACTGTTATTAAAAAGGCGGATCTATACACAGCAAAAAATCAGTGATACACGCAAAGTTACACACATTGTTCAAAAAAAGAAAAAAAAAAAAAAGAAAATGAACATTGAATTACACACACTGCTAATAAAAAGGCAGGATTATACACAGAGTTACATGCACTGTTAATAAAAAGGCGCTGTTAATAAAGAGTTACACACAGAGTTACACACACAGAGTTAATAAGAAGGCAGAGTTGCATACACACATTTAATTACGTACAGGGTTACGCACACTGTTAGTTACACATAAGTAAAATTACACACGTTTTTTGCTAAAAAACAGCGATACACACAGTGTTACACACACAATGTTAAAAAAAAAAAAACTGTTAATAAAAAACAAAATTACACATGGAGTTACACACACTGTTAATAAGAAAGAAGAGCTACACACACACTGTTAATTGCATACAGGGTTGCACACACAGTGACAGTTTCACATAGCGTTACGTACACTGTTAGAAAAGTTCAGCAATACACACAGAATTACACACACTGTTAAAAAAAAAGAAGAGTTACACACTGTTAACAAACAGCAGATTTAGACACAAAGTTCCACACACTGTTAATATAAATGGAAGAGTTACACACACTGTTAAAGGCAGAGTTGCACATAGAGTTACACAACATTTTATCTTGAAATAGTTATGCGGTATTAAGTATTTTATAAACTATAAAAAAAGAACGAAAAATCATGTATTACGCAATGATTATTAACACTTTCCAACTGCACGTAATTGTTGTATCTTATAACTTTGAAAGTTCTGTACCTACGTTATCACACAACAAACAAACAGTAGTTCTGAAAGGCATACAGACAGACTAATTGAATTCCTAATCATTCTTAAACACTGTTTGAAAGTGTTAAAAATGCTTAAAACAAAATAAACTGTCGCCCTTCGATTGTAATTCCAGCCCTTAATCTATCAGAAAATTTCAGTGTAGCCCGGTAAATTTGAAGGTTAACAAAATCATATTTTATACAAAACATTATTTTAGCAAATTAACAATAAATGCCAATTTCTTTATGATTTTACAGTTGAAAGTACAGTATGAAAGTTCTTTAAATGTAAATTATAAAAATGTATGTCCTAAAATGCAACGCATTGGCATTTTTTGCGCGTTCTTGTACATAAACATGTTGTACAGTACCTATTAATGCCCTTTTTATTTGGGAACATTCAATAGTGAATATGAACAACATATATATATTTTTTTTAAATTCAGAAAATATTTCCGGACGCTAAGTGCGGTACACGGACAGATAGACAAATGGAGATTCGGGCACATAGATACAGAAATTGAAAACACGTTAAGACTTAAACAAGAAAGAAAAATCATGCAGTACTCATTGATTAGTAACACCTTCCAACTGTACGTAATTGTTGTATCGAATAACCTTTAATATTCTTTGCCTACGTTGTGAGGTTGAGACGTCAGAACGTCACCACAGTTGTTTTAATTAAGCTGGATCCAGCAAAGTAGAAAGTGGGGACGGTTAAAATCGCTTCGTCGCCAGTGACTCGGCGAAAGTTGAGGTCGAGTTAGCTTTGTGTCGGCAGGGTGCTGCAATGAAAGACTTAGATTTTGAATGTTAGATAAATTAGAAGTGATTTTAAAAGGACGGATTGAAATGAAGAGAGAGGAGGATGTAGGAAGAAGTATAAAATGGCGATGGTTTTAGTAGATGGGAGTGAATGTTGGAGGATATTATAGTGGATGTTGGAGGATATTATAGTGGATGTCGGAGCATATTATAGTGTGGATATTGGAGTATTATAGTGGATTGTTGAAAGTCTTATTTTGGCGAATATTGAGTAGTAGACATTTAGAGGAGTGAGGAATAAGTCATGATGAGTGTTAGTACGAGTATTTGCTAGCGCTCGTGAAAGTGAATTTCGATCTGTAGGGAATCCTCTGATCGAAAGTGAAGTCGCAGCAGTGGAGTTACGAGTGCAACCGTCGCTACATCTTCAATTGCTTGCTGGGGTGAGATATTTAAGATAATCTAATTTAATTGTTGATATATATTTTTTGATTGAGTAATACACTGACTGAGCTAGTTTAATTGCCAGGCCACCCTCCCCATTAATCTGCTCAAATAAACTTTAGTTATTGTTAATTCAAGTCTTGTGTTCTCTTACTTATCCATTTAGTGATCTATTTAAGTTAAGATGGAGTTTGCGTCAACGCAAACTTTACAACGTTATCACACAACAGACAGAAGGACTGAAAAATATACAGATAGACTAATTGATTTTAAAATTACTCTTAGGCATTTTGGAAAGAGTTAAAAAGGCTTAACACAAAATAAAATGCAGCCATTAAATTATAATTACAGCTTTTGATCTCTCTGAATATTTTAGTGTAGCCCATTAAATCAGAAAGTTAATCATACCATATTCTATACAAAACATCATTTTAGAATATTAACAATTCATTTCAATATTTTTATGATTTTTGCAGTAGAAAGACTTAACTTTCAAAAAATTCTGTCCTAAACCGTAATGCATTGGCTTTTTTTTTTTTTTTTTGTCCCTGTAAACAAACTAGTTGTACAGGACCTATTAATGTCGTTTTGAATGGGGAACATTCTAAAGGGATAATGTTTATAAAAATAACATTCGTAAAACACAATGCTTTCGAATGCTTTTGGGTGTCCCTGTACACAAACCAGAAGAGATATTCACTCCATTTTCAATATGGAACATCCGATAGTGAACATCAATAAAATATATCAGTTTCGAGAAATTCCATAAATATTTACAGGAGTTAGAGCGCGGGCAGACAGACGGACAGACAGATGGACAGATACACAATCTGAAATCATATTCACACTTAAAAATGTTAGAAAGTGTTAAAAACGCTTAATGTAAACGAAAGTGCAATTCTAGAATTGTTTTATCAGTAGCTCTTAATATAAATGGATATTTTTGTGTCACCCTGTAAACTTAATGCTAATCATGCTGTATTCTATGCAAAGCATTTTTTCTGCATATAAATAATATATTTCAATTTCCTAAAACTTCGTGGAAAGTAAAGTTATTAAAATTTGATTTATAGAAATATCTCTAATAGAACGCAATGCTTTGGAATACTTTTGAGTGTCCCTCTATATAAATCGGTGGTGGTATTTCCTCCATTTTATACAGGAAACATCCAATAGGGAATTTGAATAACATATTTCAATTTCATTAAGATATGTCTACAGTAAAGGTATGAAAATATGGTTTATAGAAATACCTCTCATAGAACACAATGCTTTCGAATGCTTTTGGGTGTCCTGTGCACAAACCAGTAGAGGTATAAACTCCATTTTCAATAGGGAACGCCCGATAGTGATCTTGAATAACATATTTCAATTTCATTGAAATATGTCTACAATAAAGGTATGAAAATATGGTTTATAGAAATACCTCTCATAGAACACAATGCTTTGAAATACTTTCGGGTGTGCCTGTACACAAACCAGTAGAGTTATCATATTCACCCTTAAAAAATGTTAGAATGTGTTAAAAACGCTTAACGTAAACGAAAGTACAATTCTAGCCATCTTTTTTAATAGCTGTTAATGTAACTGGATATTTTTGTGCCACCCTGTAAATCTAATGCTAATCATGCTATATTCTGTGCAAAGCATTCTTTTGTGCATATAAATACCATATTTAAATTTCCAAAAACTTCGTGGAAAGTAAAGTTATTAAAATTTGATTTATAGAAATATCTCTCATAGAACGCGATGCTTTGGAAGACTTTTGAGTGTCCCTGTACATAAACCGATGGTGATATTTCCTTCATTTTATACAGAAAACATCCTATAATAAACTTTAATAACATATTGCAATTTCATTAAGATATGTCTACAGTAAAGGTACGAAAATATGGTTTGTAAAAATACCTCTCATAGAACACAATGTTTTGAAATACTTTCGGGTGTCCCTGTACACAAAATAGTAGAGGTATGAACTCCATTTTCAATAGGGAACGTCCAATAGTAATCGTGAATAACATATATCAGTTTCAAGAAATTCCATAAATATTTACGGGAGTTAGAGCGCGGACAGACAGACGGACGGACAGACGGACGGACAGACAGACAGACAAACCGAAGTCATAAACACTTTTCAACCTTGTTGGAATGTGTCAATAACAGTTTTCAACCTTCTTTGGAAAGTGTTAATAACATTAAATTAACTCCCATGCATTAAATGCATTATCGCATTTAGGGAGTTTGTACATCGCATTTAGGATATAGTACCTTAAATGCGACAAAAATTTCCTAAATGCGACGCTGGTATATATTTTCATAAATTACTGATATTTTTTTAATTTCTTGAAAAAAAATGACTCAAAACACTAGTTTAGAACTTATGAGTATAATATTCAACCATTTTTTCTTTCTTTTCATAATTATTTGTTTACTAAAATGTCATAAGTTTCCTAAATGCGATAAACTTACCAAAAATCACGTCGCATTTAGGCACAATGACCTTAGTTAATAGATAAAAGCAGAAAAGTAGATTCCACTGTATGAGAGAATTGTTTAATAGTAAAACTAAAAAAGTAGAGCTACATCTATATAAGCATAATAAAGTCGGGGGTGTCAAGAATCTGATACCACATACACATACAAAGAAAAAAATGTATTTAAAAATAAAAATATAATGAAAGAAAAATAGACTTTAAAATAATCTAGGCATCATATTATTTCCCCAATAACGATTAGGCGTTAAACACAGAAACGTTCAGTGACAAAAAATGCGAGTACAGATATATGCACATACTATATTGTAAATCCGATATTAGTACAGTAAATATAACTTTACATTCTTATATATTGACTTACATTTACTTATCCACAGCTTACTTAAGTAAAATTTTACAAATTGTATCTGTATTAGATATAAGTTAGAGAAAGTACAAATGAACTATTCATGTATACTCCAAGACCAAAATCTAAAAATTTTTTGTGAGATAATCTTCGTACGAACTCTTAACTTCAACCGTTATATGAAACAAACGATAAAAGACGTAAACGAAAAATTATACAACTTTGAAGATTCGAAAAAATGCATCTTTTATTCTCATACTGATGGATAATATTTTAGTATATGTAAAATGGTTTATGTAAAAATAATTTAAAGAGCACTTTCTTTCACTCTATATAAAAATTTTGAGAATTATTTAAACAGATTTTATCGTTTATAAAATTATTTACAGTGCTGATTTATTAGTTTGTGGTTGTTTTTTGTAAGATAAATTAGCATAATGTATCTCTACCAATAATAATCTCTTCCATGTCTACTAATATTAAAAAAAGAAATATCCAGTAATAAAGAAAATGTCACTTTACTACTAACAAACATTTGTCATTAATCTTTTTCATAGGAAGTAGTGATCTAAATACTCAAAATGATAAACAAAAGTGTAATTTAATTCAATCTGATTGCGTATGAAGCCGGATTTATGATTTCTGATTTCGTTTTTCAATTATTGAACTCTTTCAAATATCTGCAAAAAATGACGTCATGTTATAATATCTGTCTGAAATAAATTTTCCTGTGTATATATGATTGTATTTGTCAACACGTTTTCGCAAAAAAAGTGTGATTTAAATTCATCAGATGCTTTACAAATGTGTATCGATACAAGATCTGCTCAGAAAATCTAAGAAACATTTTATAAAATTGGCGTCATATAAAAAAATAATAGTAATATTAAAAAAAAAAAAATCACTTGTTTGCATTTATTATTTTTCTTACACAACATATAAAACTGAAATTTCATTTATAATAATTAATTTATTTTTACTAATAATATTTTTATTTCAGGTAGTAGGTGTTTTGATGCAACGTAAGCTTGACAGTGCCAATAAACGGGAGACTACACTGTCAGATTTTTTCAGAAACAGTTTGGTGGTGACTGCCCAGGATGAATCTCACTGCAGGCACTTACAAGCGGACGTTTACCGTAATTAGTATTTTCATGGAGTACGGAAAATAGTACTGTTGTCTATGTCGAATCTGTTTTTTGCCAAAACTGGTATTGTTAAAAATTATTCAAAGTAACACATAGGATTGATGGCGCCCTTGAGTGGCAATTTATTACGGTAAGAATTTTTATTGATCTCAAAGTAGTTGTTTGCTTTAGGCGGATAATTTAAAATAAGTATGCCAAAGCATGTTTACTCAGTTATATAATTTTACATTAGTTTTTATATGAGATATACAAATTCTATCTTGAATTTTCTTATTTAATATATGTTTAAAAATTGAATAAATAATATAATCTTACTATAAGTATATAAATAAGTAAAGTGGTATGGCAATTTAAATAGTTTATAAATCTTAGTTTACATGCACTTTTTAAACATTTGTTGTAAGAAAAAAGTAGAGAAATCTTTTTTTTAAATAGTGAATTTCTGTCAAAAATAAAACATTATTCTCCAAAGATTCCATTTTAAATTTTAGTAAAATCAAATAAAAGCTAGTATGTTATAGCCATCACAAGATATTTTTCTTTACTGTTCTTTATAACAGAAACACTTAACAGTTAAATGCGCAAAATATAAATCGATGTACAGTCGTTAACAACAGTATCCGAACACTAGCAAAAATTCCTATCTAAGACAAGTCGAGTTAATACTGCTTTGTTAAATAAATCTTTGTCGAATCATGTTCTTAGACTGACTAAGAACATGATTCGACAAGGATTTATTTAACAAAACAACATTAACTCTACTTTTTTTACATAGGAATTTTTGCTAGTGTTCGGATACTTTTGATACCGACTGTACTTTCTAAAAATAAATACCTTACACATGCGTTTTGGTACAGAATAGGCGATATAACCATGAGGGATATAGCAGAAGATGGGTTATAGAATATACACCTGTCGACTGATATATACCAAACGAAACCAACGTACATATTTCTTTAAGATAGCCAATTGACATACCGAGTTTGATCGTTTATATAAACTAATATCTAAGATATATTTGTCTTGTTAAGAGGGGATATTTATGCATATCAGAAACACCTGTCGATCGGTATGTACCTAATTTATGTCTGATAGTTTATCATATTGTACATCTCATGCAAAATGTTTTGTGTAATTATACACGAGAGAACCTGAAATGTAGCAATCCCGTAAATTGGAGAAATTACAGCGAAGCATAACCACCTAAAGTGCGATATGTACCACTAAGGTCATAGCCGTTAATTTATGCTAAAATGTAACTAAGTATAATATTTTAAGAGATTCAGTGTTGTAGTGGTTGATCAGGATCTGCTGAATTATTTCAAAGAAAATCAGACGTTCAAAAAGGGTCAAAATGCGACTAGGATATAAAAAAAAATAACTATAAAAATCTAAAAAACAGAAATTTTAAGAAAGAAATATTATCCTGTTGAAAGTAGGATAAAAAAAAATATTTTAGCAATTAGTGCCTAACCTTCTTTAGTATGAAAAAACTCATGACGGAAAATACAAATATTAAATTTTGTATAATTTAAGTAATCATCTTATAAAATAAGATTGTTGATGTTACACATTTTAAAAAATTATATTAGTGTTACAATGAAGCCGTTTTATACATATGGAAACATTACATAATGTATTAAATAAATTCTACATTCCAAAATAAGAAAATAATGGATTATTTTGGATTATGCCAGATTATGATGGATAGATGCACTATTACAAATTTCCTATGAGAATTTGTAAACATCATTTTTTGTTGTAACAAGCTTATCTTGTATACTATGGGAAAAATCGGTTTAGTTAGATAGTACACTCGGTAACGGACCACCTAAGCTTATCTTGTATGCATAACAAATATATTTCAGATGAATAACGAACTTATTGTAAATTTCATTAAGTTTTCTAACTGAGCATATTTTGAATGTAACTTATAATGTAAAATTCCAGATTATGTTGAAACAAAACATTTTTCGCGATGATTTTTTAAGGTATTTTGACATACTTTTTTTTTATGAATATTATGAACTTAAAAACAATAATAGTAGCAAAAAAAAAGTAGAAGAAGAAGAAGATAAAAAAAATCACTTTTTTTTAGTGTGTTTAATTTGTTTCCATTTTTGTTGTTGGGTCCCCTTTTATTTGGTTGTTGCATGCAACTGTTCTATTTGCTGGTTGTTTTGCTTCTTTCTCTTGAGTTTCCCTATCTTTCAGTCTCGCTTTTGTCTTCAAGGGCAAAAGCAAGAAACGATACCGGTAAACCTTTCGAAACCGGTAGCACTTCTTTTTATTTTATGGTGTTGTGAAGAAGCTTTAAAGCTTAAATATGAAATTGGTTTGTTTGCCCATGTGACCGTAGGACACCGTTCTAACCGCAAATATTGCTAAAATGCATCGAAACTGATATTGTTATTGAAAAGCACTATGACATGTTATCTAATGAAATTGATATCATGAATGGTTCGTGTGCAGGGACGCCTAAAGTATTTTAATACGCAATGGTCTGTGACAGGAATTTTTTAAAGCATATTTTATCTTCATATTACACACAACAAACCGAAATTAATGCATATTATTAAGGTACAATGAATTATTCTTCCTGTCAAGTACATTATGATCACATTAACTGGTTGGCTTGGAAGGCCTTACAAAAGTGTTTCTGTTAATTATCGGTTGGTTGGGTTTTACGTCGCTATAGTGCTGCGCAATGGGCAATTGGCGACGGTCTGGGACTCACCCCTAGAGGTTGTCCAGAGACCTGCCATCACAATTTTGATTCTCAACAGAAGGGATGGCTCTCGCTGAATTATCGGATATAAAAGGGAATTGATCAATGTGCGTTTTCAGTGTTTTAAGGATTTTATTTGAAGTCTATATGGTACATATGCAAAGTTTACACGATAAACCAGACTACAGGAGAGAACAATTTTAATTGCTTTCTTTTTAGAAATACAATTATAAAGTTTTTGAGAGACACATTTCTTAATAGTTTATATATATATATATATATATATATATGGATATATATTAGCCTTTTGTTTCAGACGATATAATAAACAGCTTTTGTGTACTATATAAAAATAATTTAATGCATTGTTTTTGTTAAAAAAAAAAAAAAAAATGTAAAAATAAGTTTACATAATTTTCTTCCATCCTCAACTAAAATAATAATAATAATAATAATAAATAAGGTGTTATCATGGACACAAACCACTTTGAAATATAAAGGTTATAACGCATCATTGCGTTAGAAAATGCTTGTAATTTATGTTAACTACGTGATTTTCCCTTTTTTGCCTTTCATAAAAAAGAACCAAATAAGAAAGCTACTGATCTGTTTTAAATTTATACTGTATATTATCTTTTTTGTTAAAAATTTTAAAAATATTTAAAAGCAAGATTGCTACAGTTTAATTTTTAAATAAATTGTATCTTAGTAAATATATGATTATACATACTTATCGCTAACCCACACACACACACACACACACCTCACCTAAAAAATACTATTTAATAATAAATATTTTATTACTTTGTTTTGAACATATACTTTATTTTTTTTAAGTTATAATTATTCAATTTTAATGCGATAGCACATAAGCAAAGATAAATGACCAAAGAAAAAATTTCTACTAGTGTAAAAGGCAATATAAATCGCTGTGAGGCCTCTTTCGTTTTTACTTTCTTAGTATATGAATAATGATGCAACTTGTACCCCAAAACGAGTAACTGGAAGTGGAAATCTCTGTAATAATTTACCTAATTTGTTTAAATAGTTATTACATTAGATTTAATGGTATATTGGTGTTACACTAAACCATGTTTCATGTATGAAAATAGTATATAGTATATTAAATTACTTTATCATTACAAGGACCAAGTGTTTAAATCCATTAATGATGCAATTGATGTATTGGTTTTTGATGTATTCCAGGGAGAATAAGCTACTTATTCAGCATTCAGTCAATTTATGTTTCAAGTGTAGGTTTTAAATAAATAAATGAATTTTATTTTGCACATATGATTTTTAGAAGTTTAAAGATCTGTAGTGTTAACTTAAGAAAAAAAAAAAAAAAAAAATCTAATTCCGATTTCAATACATGATATGTATGTTTACATTTGCATTGTATTTGAAAAAAAAGAAAAGGAAAGAAACTAATTTGTACGAAGTATATACTTCTAGAATTAGCAAAACTTCATATTATATTCAATATTATAACACTATAGTAATAAACACGCAGAAGGAATTTGATTACTTTAAAACAGGGTTGGCAGGTTTTTGACACGTGACAGTTTTTGACGGTTTAAACCATGGTTAAAACCGTCATGTCAAAAACCACCTTGTCAAAAATGTCAAAAACTGTCAAAAACCTATATTTATAATTTAATTGTCATATGAAAAATTAGCTTAATAAAATATAGTTCATAAGGATTTTTTGAAAAGTAAATAGAATGATGTTCTTTGAAAAACACATTGTTACAACATTTTGATTAATATAAAAAACAAAACTTTAGGCTTTTAAAATTTTACTATGAATTATTTCTATGTTCATTCAGAATATGCTGTGATACTTTTATATATTATTATGAAATTTATTTATAACTATGCTTGATATAGCATATGTTAAACTTAGTTATGCGATACTTTAAAAATATAGTTGTTTTCAATAAGATATTATTTATCAGTATGTTTTAAAAGGTAAACATAATACATATTAATGTTTTTGGAGAAACAATATTATAACATTTTGATTAATATAAAAACAAAACTTTAGGCTTCTAAAAAGTTATGATTTATATATCATTGATAGATCATTTTGATTGACAAATCATTTTATTTGCAATACAACATTGTATAGTTCAATTTTTTTAGTATTGTGTATTTAACCAGTAAAATAAAAATGCATAGCCTAATATTTTGTATTTAAATATTTTATAGAAAAATATAATTTTTTTTTCTTAATGACTGCTGATATTGCAAGTTTTTAAGAAAAAGTAATAATTCTGAATGTTAAAAAAGCTTGAATTGTGTCTGAAATTCACATAATTACCGTGAAACACGAGAAATATGAATGCTTTCTGGACATGTATAAATTGTAATAAGTGTAATATTTTCCCATACAGATTTTTAAAAAAATTATTAGTCTAAGCTGTAGGGCCCACCAGCAGCCAAGTGTTACTACGCTCAAAGCTGGTAAACGTGAGGTGTAGGGTTTGATCCCAGGGCGCACTCGTTGGCCTAGCCATTCAGAGTTTTTCATGTTTTTCTCCGAAACTTGTATAAATACGGATTAGGACCCTGTAGACAGACCCACACGGAGGGCAATACCCCTTAGGCCTAAGATACTAGAGTAGTCAATCAGCCTTACTCCCAAAACACCGAACACCAATAGTCCAAGCTATAAACATAGGTACAAATATTTATACAATCAATAATAATAATAAACAGATAAAAATTCATTAATAAATGATAAGTATAATAAATGTAGATTATAAATATAATTATTTTCAAATTCATATTAATTTACTGCCCACATATATTATGTTTTACTTAAAGAAAAAAAAAAAAAAATCCAGTATTCCTGTGTTTTCATGTCTTATGTGAAAATTCATAACTAACTTCGGAATTTTAGACTTTCATAAATATTAATATAAATAAACATAAACATACAAAATATAACTGTATGCGTACTTTGTATATATTTCTTAGATTATAAACCAGTATATTTACCTAATTTTTTATAAATTATCTACAAATTGTTTTCAGATTTCTTAATTTATAAACAGCATAATATTTAGATATTCACTTGTATATGGCAAATATTACTGAATCCTATTTCTAACCAGATTTTAGCTCATTTATAGTTGTTGAATTTTGACTGTACAGGTTTTTGACGGTATAGAGGTTTATGACAGGTTTTTGACGGTTTAAACCATGTTTAAACCTTTGTCATGTCAAAAACCACTTTTTGACGTCAAAAACCCAACCCTGCTTTAAAATATTATGAATCATCAACTTTCAGTATGAATGTTTTATTTTGTATCAACTAAAGGGTGATTTGTTACAGGCGTGAAAAACTTACAGGAGATGTAGGAGATACAAAGACGATTCGGAATCACAGAATGATGCAGAGACGAAAATGCAATTCTAACGAGATAGGTTTTTTTTAGCCCTTTTATAATTTTTTATGATGCAGAACCAAATGGTTCCAATTTTTATTGAATTCAAGACACTTGTGTTAAAATAACTGTATGAATGGTAGGCAATAACATTCGCTTGATATTTTTAATACATTTTAAATAGTAAATAGTTAATTGATGCTTTCTAATTTTCAAAAATATCAAGGAAAAAGGGAGCAAGGGACGTGATCAAATTCCGTGGATATTACGGCATAAAAGTTAAAAGGCTATGAAATAAAAATCATCCAGAGCTACTCGCAGAAGTGTTACGACGAAAACTATAACCACGTGGTGAACGCAAAATGACATTCTAAGGCCAAGCTTAAAATAGCAATATTCTAATAATTGTACTCTAACAGTTCCGCCCCTATCTCGTTAGGATTGCAACCCTTCATTGCTGTATGATACTGAATCGTTTTTGGCCCCCCTACCATCTCCTGTAAGTTTGTCGTCCCTGTAGCTAATTAACATCTATAAAAAAAATCTGGTGTGAAACAGCCACACGACTTCCATTACCCACTATTACAAGTATTATATGCCTTTTTTGGAGACAATGTGATCAGAAGACATAAAAGTGACCTAAAGAAGTAATATGAAACTAAAAAAATTTCAGGTAAGAGAAACTTTATACACATGTAAAAACATATAAAACGAAGCTTACATATAGCGAGGTTAAAAAAAAAAGGTAGAGTTATTTTTGAAACACCAAATTCCTAGATCTTAAACTAACCTACCTGCTAATTTTCCTCTAATAACCACGTAATACATGAGAAAGGAATGGATTCAACAATTAATAACAATGGATAACAATTAGAGCCGTTTTTGATATACCAACTTTTACCAAAACTCAATTTTTGATCTGGAAACAATAATTAAATACAATAGGATATTTGAAAGTGAGTAAATATGACGAGTTTGAAAAAAAATCTTACAGCCGTTTTTAAAGAAATGCGCTTGCGAGACCTACAATTAAGCTATTTATACAGGACGCCTATAAATTTTCTGAACTAAATAACTATATCATTCGAAAGGACATCTAATAGAGCGTTTATATAGCAAATTTGAAGAAAATCGATATAGTCGTTTTTCAGATACGGACTTATGGTCCCACTTCCGGTTCATGATGTCCCACTTCCGGTTTTTCAATTTTATTAAAATTTGGAAACTTCCTCTGTATATCATACCTGTATCAATTCTGAAGTTTTATAGTTCTAGTTTCGTTAATTTCGGAGATATGATAGCCAGAAGATTCCACGCATACGTACATACACACACACTGACCAATTGCTAAAAACCATGTTTTTGGACTCAGAGGATCTTAAAACGTGTAAATCAGGTGAAATCTCGATATCGAATTTTTGGACCGAATACAATACTTCCATTACCTACTGTAATAGGGTAATGGAAGTAAAAAAAAAAAAAAATCTATGCAATTTTTGAATTTTTATTAGTTTTTATCTAACAAAATTTGCTTTGTAAATAAGAGTTAATATATATTTATGTTTGTGATTTAGTTACATTGAACACTCTCTTTCTTTAGATTAATATTTTATTTTATAGACAGTGGTAGCTAAACATATGTTTCCATTAATTCTATAAAAGTCTATTTTTAATTTTTAACTAAAGTTAGAAAATATGTTAGTATTTTATATTATTATATTTTTAAAAATAATTCGACATAAAAAAACAAAAACAAAAAAAAAACAAACAGAAATATTTAGTTCAAAATAAAAAGAAAAGAGAAGCTTCTATTTTTCAAAATTCTCAAAAAAATTATTCATAAGTCATATTATGTCAGAAAAGTTTTAACCGTATAATATTTCGTAAAACATTGGAATTTAAAAAAAAACAAAAAAAAAACAAACACTATTTTTACTATATTTTAAAACAGAAACGTATATATGACAATAATATGGAAGTTCAATGTACATTTTCAAAATGAAAACTTCAGTGAAAGACATTTCTGGGATATATATCTAAAACTTCCGCACACCATTTATTTTTCCTGAGGTATGAGTAAAAATGGAATAAAAGGAAATTTAGCGGGTTTGCAAAAGTAATCATAAACAACTATATATCAATATAAAAGAAACAAGACTGTCATTTATTTAAAGGGAAATACAAGAAAAGTTTGAATTCCAATCATAGTATTTGTAATAACTAAAAAGATGTAAGTGCATAATATGGGTAAAGCGAAAAATTTAGGCAATAATTTAAGAGAAGTGTACACAAAGAATGAAAAAAAAAAAAAAAAAAACTACTATTTTAGTTCAAAATCTTTAAAAGTGTTTTGACGCAATATTTTACATTTGTAAATAAATTAATGACTTCCACTCACAGATAGATTTTACAGAGATAGATTATTAAATTTTATCAGTATATAAATATCTATATAATATTTATCTGACTTGAACCAGTTACGATTATATTTTGTAGAAACGATACGATGTTGACAATAAAATGCAGGAAGATTAAAAAAAAAAAAAAAAAAAAAAAAAAAAATGCGTAAGCGCAATATTTAAGCAGGCGGACTCAGTTCAGTGATCTAAAGAAAAAAAAGACGACATTTGTCTGATGAGATAATTTCATATAAAAGTTTATTTTTAAAACTTGTATCTTTACAATCCTTGCAAGCGTCGTTTTAAACCTAGCAATACTTTAAAGATATAAACAAAATATGAACTTTTGTGTCGTAAATTGAGTAAAAAACATAACATTAAGAAGTATAATCAAAATAAGTACTAAGTTTTTTTTTTTTTTTTTTTTTTTTAACAAAAAATTATGCCAAAAAGTATAATAATAATAAAAATTTTTTAAAAGACATTACGAACATGGCAGAAAAAATTTAAAAGTAGCCATAGGGGTCTTCTACTGAACATGTCCTGTCTCCCGAGGGATGAAAACTGGAGCGTCAAACATGAATTTTATTTTGAAATTTTTCTTCGAATGATTTTGGATTAACTATCATTAGTATTTGATTCCTCCCCCCCCCCCACACACACACCAAAAAAAAAAAAAATCTAATAATAATTTGGCTTCTGATGCATTAAAATATATATTGGGGGATGAAATTGATAAAAAACTTATGAGTTTCAAATTTTAAAGGTAACTAATAATAATAAAAAAAAATAACTGTTAAAATTTCGTAAGGGTTTGCTAGTGTTTTATTAATTACCAAATAAATTTCCTTATGTCATAAAACTGTAAATGTTGTTACAGCGCATGAAAACGAAAAAAAAAAAAATGTTTAGTAATAATATTTTTTTAAATGCTGAGAAGAAAAAGACTTAAAAAATAGAAAATTATATATATTTTTTATTTAATCAGTTAAGTCATTGGGAACTTATTAAATTGAACAAAGAAGTACTGTATATATAAAGTGATTTTTGAAATTTATAATAGAGCTAAAAATTCAAATACTAGAATTTAATATTATAAATTTTATTATTTCAGATATTGTTACGTTTACAATAAGAATTATTAAGTAATAAGTGTTTGTCTAAATATTATGTAAAGTTGTTTAAAAGGTAATGAAAAACTAATTTTTAGTGTTTTTGAAACAAATTTCTTTAAAAATAATAATTATTTTCATTGAAAAGTATTTTTATATTTACATATGCACTTTGATATAAATGTAGTCTCCGAAACAATATATACTTACATTTGAAAACCCATGTACTCATTTTTGAGTATATTGACCTATCAAACATCGGGATATTGGGATTCTTATTGATCAACCCCATTTTTGAGCATGTCAATATACTCAGAAATAAGTACGTGGTATTCAAATTTAAGTATAACGTTGTTTCGGAGCTATTTTGAGACAATTTAGCTCATTTTTAAGAAAACATTTTTAACAGTTTGGGACGGTCCCTACGTAATCCTAAAATGACTGAATTACGTCGTTGTTAGAATTACTAAAACACCTTCATCAAAACCGAAGGTAATACATTATGACTGGCTACTCAAATAACACAGTTAACTGTATTTTTTTAATTTGCATACTTATAATATAATTATTTGTATATAAATATTTTTTTTTTGTAGATTCTGTAAATAATTCAATTGCTCAATCTTGCAATCTGTACATTGTTATATGGAACATAGTTTTTGTGTTCTAGATTGTACACTGTATTTAGGTTTTACCTCCTGACCAAGGATTGTATTGCTCTGGACATGCAGACATGGGCGGGTTACGAATGTGTAAATAATAGATTTTTATGTAAATTCATTCAAAGAGGCTTAGTCAGGTAATAAAATGTTACTTAAATGCATTTCTATCTTGTTTTCACGCTAGAATAGCTCATTTTCATTAAAAAATAAGTTTAAATTCTTCACCAAGGCAAGTAATAGCCTTCACTCAAATTTGGTGACATTGGCGAGAAAATTCATATCACCGATATCTCGAATATCTAAGTTCTAACTCTATTGTTTGAGAATTTACCAGAAAATTCTGGGTTAATATAAGGCTATAAACGGAAACCCGATCCGGAAAAGTGAGTCCGTTTTTGCCAACAAACTGCTGCGTAAAGAGACTGTTTCACTAATTTTCTCCTATTGACTGCAGCTTATTGCCGTGTGTTAATGCTGCGTTACATATTCTGTGATTTTGATGTTGTCAGCTGTAATTTAAGCGGTGTTTTCTGCTTGAACCGAAGTTGATACTTGATTTACAGACCTGTAATCTTCTGAAAATTTCTGTAAATGAACTTTTAAGCCTCTGCAAGACTCATTTGGAGACGATTCAAGAACGCCCGAGTATGCAACAATTCTTACTATAGCATTAACACGCAGCAATAGGCTGCAATCAGCAACAATGCCTCATTATGCAACAATGCCTTGGCAAAAAACTGAAACTTCTTGTTTCAGAGATGCCACAAAGCTATTGTCGGCCAAACGAACATTTTTCTAAAAATAATCAAAATGCGTTCAGGAACTATTAAAACGTATGAAAACCATTAAAAACTGGATGGGTAAATCTTTTACGAATCCAGCAAAAAGTACTAAGAATATGGAAAAATGCTAAAAAAAAAAAAAAAAAATGCTATTTAGTCGTAGTAATACAAGAAATATATCCAATATTATTCTCAGATGCTTTTGTGTTTATAAATATATTAATACAAAAAAAAAAAAAAAAAAAAAATGGAAAAAAAATTTTTTTACTTGTTGGTTGCTGTGCATTTTCTCTCTAAAAAATAATTGGGAAAGCCTATTAAAAGATAAAAAATACCATTTCTAAAAAAGGTAGCTACATACATTTTTTTTGATAAATAAATTATTTATAGGAGTATATTCTTTTGAGAAAAATCTCATGAAACTGTAACATAAAAAGAATACGATGACATGGATAGATGAAATCGAGAATCGTAAGCACAAATCTTGCTTGTAACATTGTAATTTAAACAAATAATATTTAAGCGAGCTCATGATATTGATTTATTCTTGAATACACAGTTAAATATATTAAAGTGAATTTATTCAACTGTTTTACTTTAAGGCCGATCTAAGCTTAAATAGTCTATAAATTGCACTTCTCAAGTTTAAGTGTCGATCTAATTTGCAATAGTAAATGAAACTGAACATCACTTAGTATTTATTTTATTAGTTGACTGTAAACAAATTTTATGTAGGCCACTGCCTTTTTCAGTGAAATTATATTTTATATACGGATTAAAACGTTTATCTAATTATCAGAAGTATTATTTTACTACAATCTATCGAAAAAAAAAATGTAAAAGAATCTCAGTTTTACAAAATCGACAAATAAAACTATTTAAAACATATATATATATATATATTATTCAGATTAAACTTAAATGTAGCCAGCGGTTTATTATTATTATTATTATTATTAATGGTTGCAATTTAAAGTCAATAATTTATGTGACTTTTATTAACCGGCATTAAATGTACTCTGTTCTTCATTCAGTAATTCAATTATGTTCTTTCATAAATGTTATAAATTATGGTAATATAAATATTTACAAAATATATTTTAAATTCTGTAATGAGTTCATGATATATTTTTTAAATTGCAACTCATATGATTATAAACTAAAGTAGTACATTATCCAATGCTGCCAACGTTTAATAATCCCTTATTGAATTGCGACGATATTACTCTTAGCTTGTTCATCCTAGTATACTTTAATTTGAACTGTATAAATATAATCAAGAATCAATAATTGTACTCATACCTCAGTTTATTAAGAAAAGGCACGAATTTTTACATGTATCATTATAGGATTCCCTCTCTACTACTTATATCACAACAACAGAAATAGAATCAAACTTACAAAAAACTTAAACCGTTCCTCTTACTTATAATACTCATGTAAAGTAGTCCAGTCGGTAGTCCAGTCGGTAGGACACCGGGCTCGTTATTGAAAGATTGCGAGTTCGGTACTCAAGCCGGCCAAAGACCGTCGTGTACACTAATGGTGGCTGCAGCACGTAAAATACGTCGTGGCCGCAATGTCCTCCTTGTTCCCATCAAAATTATACCTTTGGGGGCTACGAAGCGGGGGAGCTATCCTCTCTATGTAGGATAAAAATTGTGATAACATGTCTCCAGACCACCTGTAGGGTTGAGTCCCAGACGCAATGGCCCATTACGCAACACTAGTGCGACGTAAAAATCCAACCAACCAACCAACCAACCAACCATGTAATCAACCTCATTTTTTAACAACTTTTACTAATTTTTTGTAATATTATTCATTTAGTATCTAAATTAACATGCCATCAAGCATATTAATAATTATCCTCCGATTGTAGCAATAAATCTTTATTGAAAAATGCTCACTATTTTAGAACACCGATGCGTGATTATGAAGCTAATGTGAAATAATGACAGAAAATTTTGTTTTAAAGCATGTTTATTTTCATGCATAATGAAAAAAAAATTCCAAATATCGTACGTCTTATAATCACACAGTTCTTGATTTTCAACATATTTATTCACCGAAATTCTTATTTACAGAGATATGTACAATTAAATGCTCGCAAGATTACGCGCACAAGCCACATTATACAAAACTGACTTTCGACGAATCAAGTGATTTGAACGTATTACAACCGGCTAAATAGCTGTTATTCTATTTTACCAGAATAACGAATATTGTAATCTTTTAGAAAGGGAGGCAGTTAACCTTTAGTACAAACTCCTTCTAGCTTCGACAACTTTCCGGCAAAGAAACAAGACATTTTAAGGGGTCTACCGCGCTTTCATATAGGAGTCACAAATATAGTGTCAGAGTCATGACACAATTTCAGATGTGAGGATTGATACATTGCAAGAGATTCACCAGGGCTATCGAGACTTGTAATTTCAAATGTGGTATGTGATTTTTGGGTCAATATGACGGAGGGTCTGTCCCACTTGGGCATAAAATTTGACGTTTTTTGACCTGAGGCTGTAAGTTTATCTAGACTTTATCTCCAAAATAAAATTAGGTCCTTGCTGTCTACTGCAATCAGCATATTTCTTTCTCGCTTCAATTCAACTTTTTTTCAAACTTGTTTGGGAGTATTAGCAAACCTTCTCAAATATGGAATTATTTCTGGTATGAAAATTGTCATTCAAAATTGTCATTATAAATTGATACTATTGAATACATTATAACCATTGGCATTATAAATAACTGCATGTATGACATGTTGCAAATCATCTAATGTTCTAAGCTCTCTTCCGAAATGAAGGAATTCTGTAGTTTTCACCAGTGATATCACACTATGCATCGTTCATGTCAAAGCATGGTTCCTGTCACCTAATATTAGCAGCCTTTCATACCATGTTTATTACCTACTATGATAGCCAAACTTGGTTTGAGATCACGACTTTTCCTTTCAACAGTATCAGCTTGGGGATGATAGAGAGATCTCAAACTTCATATCTAAAGTATAACAAAATTACTGCCTTTATTTTCTACGAGAAGTACTTCTATAAACCATAGTTTAATAACTTTACAATCGGTGACAAAAGTGTCCGAACACTAGCAAAAATCCCTATGTAAAAAAAGTACACTTCATACGGTTTTGTTAAATAAATCCTTATCGAATCATGTTCTTACACAGGAATTTTTACATAGAAATTTTTGCTAATGTTCGGACACTTTTGTTACCGACTGTACTTTGTACAAATCATAATGCATTTGACATTTAATATTCATATGCGAAAAAAATGTATTTTATGCAATACAATATGATTAGCATTAGGATATACAAGGTCACATAAAAATATTCAGATTCAATAAGGGCTGTAATTGAAAACAACCGAAATTGCATTATTTTATTAAGAATTTTAACACTTTCTATTAACAATGTTTAAGAATGATTATGATTTGAATTAGCCTATTTCTCTGTCTTTCTTTCTCTGTTCGTTTGTCTATCTCTTTTACTCTAGCGTCCGAAATTATTTTCAGATTTTTTCAAAATGATATATTTTTTCCAAGTTCTCTAGGGGATAATCCCTATTGAAAATCACTTTAATAGCACAACTGGTTTCTGTATAGGGACGCACCTAAAACATTTCCAAATAAATGTTTTTTCTGGGAGAATTTTTATGCATTACATTTAAATAACTTTATACTGAAAAATAATAATGAACTGACATTAATTGTTAATATGAAAAAAATAATGTTCTGTTGTATAAAATATGATATGTTAAGTGTTCAGACTTACTATTTAGAGGATTCTCTAAAATATTCAGATATATTTATGGCTACAATCGGAAATTGCTGCACTTGCATTTCCGTTTATGTTAAGCATTCTTAGCAATTTCCAAAAATGTTGAAGAATGATTATAAATCTAATCTGTCTGTCTGTCTGTCTTTCTGTCCTTATGTCAGCCTGTTGTGTAATAAGGCAATGAACATTGAAGGCTAAACGATGCAACAAGTACGTATAGAAGGAAAGTGTTAATGATCAATGTAAATTGCATGATTTTTAGTTCCCGCGTTAATCTTGTAAAATAAGTATCATTATATTCCAAGCTGTTCAATAAAGAAAAAATAAAAATTGTTTATTTTTATTTAATTTCATTCCATTTCATTTTTATTTTATTATTTTACTATTTATTTTTGTAATAACAAATTTGTAATATGATGCATAATTCTAAAAAATATTTTATAAGAATGTTTAGGTTTTTAGATTTAAAACTTTTCATAGAAGCAATAAGTGTTATATCTAATACATTACAATGAATAATTCAAATCGTTGTTTAATTGGAATTTTTTCAGGTATAACAGCTGTATTGAATTCTACTTTAATTGCAATTACTTTTTTAATGCAATTTTAAAATTTACAGTATACTTTTAAAATGTATAAAAAAGTGAAAATTTTAAATAATAAATAATTTTTTCTTTGAAAATTCTTTTGATTATTGCATAGACATATATTTTTCACATTAAATAACCCACAGTAAACGTAAATGTCTTAAATTTAGTTTAAAAAGTGCCTTAAATGGATGATTATTTTTTAAGCGAAAAAAAAAGTCTTATTTTTTAAGACACCTTTTTGCATCTGAAATTAAGACATTGCAAGTGTCTTAAAACGCCGCCATGTTTTAGGCTTAAAAACACCGCCATGTTAGGCTTAAAAACACTACCTTTTTAAAGCTTTTTAATAAATAAATAAATATGGCGTGCGATTATGTTTTTCTGTTAAAAATAGGTTTTAGAATTGCTTAGAGTATTAATGAAATATTTATTTAAAAAAAAAAGTTCCATTTCCAGCGTTCGGATTCGAACAACACACTGTGCAATGAAACCGAAATCTCGAGCCACGCATTATCGCAGTCAAGCATTTACCGACCACGCCACCGCCGAATACAGGAATACGTGTTTTTATGATAAAATATTCAGCAGTATTCGCGAAACAAATCGCAGTGTTATGTTTTATTTCTAATTTTTTGCCATAAAACTATTGATAGTACGGTATCTTAAACTTAATAAATATTATTATCTTAAATTTCATAACTAGTGGTCTAGAATTTTTTTAATAATACATAACAAGTATTTGAAGGTTGCATCCCTCTATGATAACGATTTCTTTCCTTGAAGTGATATTAAATGAAAACAAACTGTAAACATGAATGCAGAAAAATTTCCTGTTTTACATTTAGATGTAGATAAATATGGGAAAGAAAAATGTTTTTAAATTAATAATAATAAGAAGAAGAAAGAAAGAAAAAAAAACGTTATGCACAAATTATTCATGATTGTTCATTTATAAATTTGTCTTCTCCTCTACAAATTACTTACTACGTCCGTCTTCACAGTATTTCTTTTAATATAAGGAAGTTTTAAAAACAAAGATGATTTTATTTTATTTTTATTATTATTATCTTTTTTTTTTTTTTTTTTTTTTAACGAAATAAGCTTTGTGTTTAAATATGTTGTTTATTAATTATGTTAAAGATAATAGCATACAATTATCATTCACATTCCTAGAGTATTATTCCATAAAAATTTAATTTCATAAAGCTACCATAGTTTAAGTAGCATAACTGCTTATTATATAAAATAATAATACAGGGTGTCCTAAAAGTTCCAGTACTGACGCTAATGTATTTTTTATTTACAAAACAACAAACCTTAAAACGATCATTTTTATGCTAATGATAAAAGTCACATTTAAAATAACGGAGAAAAAAATACAGAACTTGCATTTATAATGAATGTTCAAAATGTCCACCCTTTTCTAGGAGGCAAAGCTGAACTCGTTTGCGCATGTGTTTAGAAATCGTTTTAACATGCTGGGAGTGACTTCTTGCAGAGAAATCTGTACACGCCTGCACAGAACCTGTATTACGAAATTGTCGAACGAGCTGATATAGAATATTTTACTCGGTATTGCATCATCTGGATATTTATATCGCCAAACATCTTTGCATCTTTCATACGATTTACATTCAAAATAAGCTTTAAACAGCGTAATTCTCTGAATGCGTGATAAACTAATTTCACTATGGAGAACAAAATAACATGAAACTTTATTCTCACACAACTTGAGCGAGAAAAGAAACAAGCGATAAAAAGTAAGGAATTGATGCAATAATAAGCAGACGATAAAATTTAATATTTAAAAAAATCATGGACGCAATGAGTTCTTTTAGTTGGAGTACTGGAACTTTTAGGACACACTGTATATTTATTGAATGTGGAAAGAAGTAGGATAAGCATATTTTCTTAAAGTAGATTCCATATGAAACATTTTCTAAGTAATGCAAGTGTCTGAATTTCAAACGTGTCTGAAAATTGAAACGCGTTTGCTGTCTGAAAATCCGCGTATTTATATGTTTCAGACATTCTTGTGTCTAAATTGGTATTGCAGACATATTTCTGTTTTAAATTAAGAGATATATAAAATCTTATCTATATTTTAAGATATTTACGTGTCTTAAAAGCCGTTTCAGTTGTTTTTATGTCTTACTTTGAGACCCTTTTATTTGCAGTGCACTTAAAAATAATAGTGGCTTTTAAAAATATTATCATTAAAATTTTTTAATTAAAATCTTGAAAATATTTGAATGCTTAAGAATATTTTTAAGATGTATTTTTTTTTCTTTAAATAAATAATAATATATATATATATATATATATATGACGATTTATTATTATTATTATTATTATTATTATTATTAATTTTTAGATCGGTTGATAGAACTTCTCTTTTTAAAAGATTCTTGAACTCGTAACCCTAACCTTATATTGAACGCATGAAATAAGAAAGATAAAAGAAGCAAAAATCAATTTTCAACAATGGCAGGATCAGTCGTGAAAATTGATTTTATAAATATTTTTTTAACTTTCCTATTTTCCAACCATTTAATTATATATTTTTATTTTAAATTTATAAATTAATTTTTAGCAATGATTTATTTTTTCAGCGTAAAGCCTTAAACCCCTCTACACGGAATTTATTTTTATTTTTTTTGATTGAGGGGGGGGGGGTAACTGTCTCCTGTTTTTGTTTCTTTTCTATGAAGATAATTTTTTTATTTTACCTTTGAAACGTTTTGTTTTATAGGAAAAATCATGGAAATATCATTACTCATTTTTTTTTTCTATTACTGCATTTCATCAATTTTTTCTGTACTAACTGTGTGTGTTTGTGTGTATATATATATATGAATTGCAATTTAGAAGTTATTAATAGACATATTATTTATTTTTAAAGGATAAAAAAAAATAGAAAATTATTTTTTTAGGTAAGGAAATATGTTGTTTTAGTATTAGACTACAATTCTATGTGCAAAAGAAGTATTTGATACTGTTTTCCAAGCCGAGTTGCTTAAAGTAACTAATGCTTAATAATAATAATAATAATAATAACGACAATAAAAAGAATTCTTTAACCTATTTTAGAACAGATCATATATATATGTATGGATTAGCTTAAAAAGAAGGGAAAATCATGATATACATGGTGTGAGGCCTAACTATACAGAAAAAAGAAAACAAGCATTCAAACTGAAAAGTGGTTATAGTGAAATATATTTCTAATATAATGTAATTATTAGCACCAATACATTGAAATTTTTTTTGAAAAATCAGAAACGCTTTTACATCTTTAATTATTCATAACAATAATTGACTCTTAACTGAGAAGGTAGTCGATATTTCTATCTTTATTTTTACGTTAATGTTCTGAATTAATCAAGACTATTTTTTATTACTAGAAAATAGATAAGAAATACTTTTATGAAAACAAATTTGCTGTGTATTGGCAACTGCTGCAACGTGTAGCTTTTGTATCAGGCTTTATTAAGCTTTGAAATATGTAATTTCTTCACAAATTCTTTGAAATGTCTTTCAATAAATCAATTAAAGATTTAATATAATTATAAATTTTATTCATCATTTTGAGATTTATTTCCAAACTCTACTAGATTATAAAAGTTTAATTAATATAAAAATTTGAGAGTTTAATCATAAATACTTTCGCATCTAATGTGATTTAAATATTTATTAACGCGTAGAATAATAAATTTTGGTGAAAAGCACAAGTTGATTGTTTTAATTATTGAGCCAATTTATGTTTAGCAACGCAAAGCAATTAAAAACATTTCTCTTGCAGAATATCGAAGCTTCAATTAAAGCGCTTTTACAAACTTTTAAATTGTTATTATCCCGAAAAATATTAATTTTTCGACATTAACAATTGGAATTATTCACTAATTTATAAAGTTGTTCTAATGTAAATGTTATCTTTATTTAATAATTGAACTATTATTGAAAGAAGCTTTAAAATTTTAATCTTACGCAATTATATTAGTTGTTATATTAATTTACTGTAGAATTATATTATGAACGTTCAAATTATATTTTTAAACACTTCTAAAATTTCTAAGGGGAAAGAAATTTTTTATTTGTATTTTATAGAAATATCATTGATTTAAATTTAATCAGTAACTAAAATAAAAAAGGCAAAAATGTTTATTTGACGTCTTTTGTAATGTTATGACGTAAACCCATTTTTTTTCATTATGTTGGATTATATTAACTATAAATTAATAATATAAATGTTTCTTCAAAATTATTTTTAGGGTAAAAACATGTAGTGAAAAAAAATATACCATACTATTTTATAGTACTAAATAAATATTCATTAAAAGATTACATTTATTTACTATTAATTGATATATAGAAGTATAGATGTGTAGATGTACACATGGAAATATAACATTAAATAATGCAGAATTAAATGTCTACACAACATTCTGTTGTAATATTAAAATACAAATTTATTTTATTATTATTATTATCATTATCATTATTATTTTTTTTTTCGGGTTATATTAAAAGTATCTGTGTTACAGTCTTCACTTGGTCTCATGGTAAAAATCACTCTTAACATAGTTACAGCGATTTCTTTTCGGAAATGTATTTCACTTTTGCTTGATCGGTCGTAGCACGGGATACCGTGACAACCAATTGTACTGGAGATAACTAAGAATAAACTGAAGATGAGCGTATTTCTGATTGAACTGTCATCTCAAAATTCATCAATGTAATTTTTTTTAAATCAAAATCTTTCAAGCACTTTCAAAGAAAACAAATGTTTGGCTATTTAATACTCCGTGTGAAGTTTGAGTTACTGGTGAACGTTCATTTTCCTGAAAATGAGAACAATTCAGTTTGAATTGTAAACTTAGAAAGCCTGAATTTTAATATGAATTTGAAAGAACACTTGGTGCCAGCATCTCTGAGATGACGACATGTTTACGATTTTTTCACACAACAATATCCCAGATGTTTAGAGAGTAGCAGTTGAAAAAATAAATATTTGAGCGATAAAAAAAAATCTGGTAAAAAAAAAAAAAAAAGAAAGAAAAAAAAAAAAATCGTCGTTGCCGGAATGCCCTCCATGTTCCCATCAAAAATATACCCTTGATGGTAACTAAAGAGAATGAGCCATCCTCATCTTTGAGGATCAAAATTGTGATGGCATGTCTCTGGATCAGCCTTAGGGATTACTCCCTGGCCGTCGAATTTTACCGTCGCTACTTGTACCGTAGCCTTAAAGTGACGTAAAAACCATCGAAGCCTCAGCCCTTTAGTTGAAAATGGCAGGTGAACGAGTGATGTGAAAGGCGGGTGGGAAGTTCGTTTACATAGTCCATAGAAATTAACGGGCAAGAAAAAAACAAACTATGAAAGAATTCATTACAGGGACATCACAAAGCGTATTTCAATGTACAAAAAAAAAAAAAAAAAAAAAAAAAAAAAAAAAAGACTTTTGAAAAGATGAGTTTTAACAACAGGAAGATAGGAAGAGAGCATTTAGTATCACAAAAGTATATAAAAATAAATAAATAAATATAACACCCGTTGTATGCACAGGAAGAATAGAATTTAATAGGAAAAAATTTGGCTTTGTACAATAAATTCCTTTTTCTGTTTTTTAATAATGATGACAGGATCAAAATGTTGCGCAAAAAGCGCGAATGTATTACCTTTCAAATAAATACCCTGCAGGCTGGTGCCGGTGAAGTTATTGTACAGGGATTTTTTCTTGAACTACAGTGGGTCCTACGAAAAGTTTATTATTGTTTAATTTGTTCCCATAGTTATCTTAGCTTCTGAACCTTAATCACATTAATTATTTATGAGGCGATGTCGACAGATCACTTTAAATCTTGGAAACGCCACCATCCAATCTGACGCAATACAGAGTTGCCATTATATGAGTATGAGCCAACATTACTCAGTAACGATTTTAGCAACTTGTTAAGTGTATAACAAGAATATTATTAGCTGTAAATATAGTTAAAGTTTGACTAATTCGTTATTAGAGAGTTTTTCTGAGATTTTGGTCACTCAGAATAGAATAATATTTAACTTTTCTGTATGAGTGCAATTGCATGGTTGTTACGGTCAAGGTCATTTTACACTATTTTATTTTGAGGTGATGCTTTTAGTATACTGAACCGTATTGCATGTATAATATGATTTACCTTTGCTTCCTGGTATTTACAATTTATTACGATTTACTGCACCATTTATTAACTAAGAGGTTTTTCACAATTATTAATTATGCTTAAACTTTGGATATTTGCAAATATATTTTTAATACTGCAAGCATATTTTCTTTCTTTTTTATCTTACCAGTTATTTTGATTAATATAATCTCTTTAAATTATTATAAATAAAACTTAACTTTGCTAAATTTTAATATTTACGTTATTTTTTTTTATTTTATTTTACTTTTATATATAGAATTAATATATGTTATATAGAATTAATGATGTATTTCTTTTTATATAAATACTCATGTTAAATACAACAATACATTTTATAGACTGAGTGTGAATAATTAAATACATATTTTCTGTATTATAATAAAAACTTGAATTTGAAAATTAGAAATTCTAATTCTTCTAATTTGAAAATTAGAAATATTATTATTTCTAAAGATTTTTTCTTATGTATTTTGTGTGATATTCAGTTAGTTTGTCATTCACATAGATTTTACCGTTACAGAAATTTTACCGTTACTCAAAATTGAAACAATGGCACCTTATTGGGGCATACGTTTCAATACGTATGTGCATATACATACATTAGGTCTATCGGAAAGTTGTGTCCTTTTGAATTAAAATTTTTACATCAGAGTCTCAACCCCCAAAATGACAGAATAGTCGGTTTCTATTGATAACATCCCTGAGAGCCAGCATTACGTTCCGCGTTACCAAAATGCTTCGTGTCTGGTGTCTTGGGCCGCTAATTCCAAAAGAGGAAAACTCCTGTTAGTCTTCATTGATAAGGGGGCAAAAATCAATGCCCAATATTATAAAACAGAGTTTTGGGAAAAAGTTTTCTCCCAAATATCTAAAGTATGTATGGGACAGAATATTTCAGCTTCCAACAAGATGATGCCCCTTCTCATACCGCACGTGTGGTTCAGAAGTGCTGCAGTCAAAATTTAGCTGACATTTTGCCAAAGAACGAACGGCCCTCAACTCCCCCGATCTGAACCCGCTTGATCATTTTGTGTGGTCATATATGCTCTCCCAACTGAATAACTATAAAATCACCTATTTGAGCAAATTCAAAAATATAATTCAAAAGATATGGAAGGAAATGTCAATGGAAGCTGTGCGTGCCGCATGTGATGGATTTGAAAAGAGACTTAGGCTCGTTAAGATACTAAAACGCGGAATTACTCCAAAGCATTTATTGTAAAGATACTCAATTATACTTTTGCATAGCTTATGAGTAAGCTGATTGAAATTTTCACTGTCCGGTAGCTATTTTATATTCATTAAAAAGTTAGAAATTATTTTTAACCCGTTAGTAGTCGCTAGTGGTCGATTTGCCGCCCATCCTGCAGTGTTGCCAGATTTTTTTATTCAACAGCCACCAAAAATTTTTATAAGTGGCGTTTGATATACATAAAACACGAAGAAAATCGAAGAAACGTCGATCACATCACTTCTTAAAATTATTGGTGACAGATAAATAAAAAGTGAGCAATCTGTAATAGGTGGCGCTGTCTATAGCGACTACTAACGGGTTAATTTCGAAATTTGTTTGTGCTGCTAAATTATTTAGAAATTTTGATCTGTAAATTAAATGAAACCAAAATGAAATTATATATATATATATTCATTCTAAAAATTACACTGCTCTGCGAAAAAAAAAAAAAAAAAAAAAAAAAAAATCGAGATCTGATACCATTCTGGCTGATTCTTATGCAAAATGACTTCCTGAATCTGAATATGACTCCCATTTTACCCAGTCACCCACAGTTTTCTAGATACCCCACTCCCTCTCTCCCTCAGTTTATTTCCCTGTTCGATAATTTTATGACCATGAATTTGATTTGAAGAATGAAAAATAATTAATTTAACCTAATTTACCTAAAACAAATATATATATATATATATATATATATAGAGAGAGAGAGAGAGAGAGAGAGAGAGAGAGTTTAAAAAATAAAATTAATGACAGATTAAAAGAATATAAGATATATAACGCGTAATTTCAGTGGCAAATCCCCCCCCCAAAAAAAAAAAAAAAAAAAAAAGTTTTACCTTGTCGCAAATGTTCACGTTTTAGAATTTTCCAACTCTTTAGCCCCTTAGAAGATAGTTAACGGTTAAAATAATCCTCCCCAGTTCTAAAAATCAAATTTATAGCCATAAAATCACCGAAAAATGATTAAAATAGGGGCGCATTCCTAAAAAATGGTCGGCGATAGGGCAAACTGGGCGTCATATTCGGATTCAGGGGGTCATTTTACATAAGAAAATGGTGAAATGGTGTCAGAAGCAATTTTCATGCCGAGCAGTGTTATTTAGAGAATTTGTTGCAAATAAGTCGCATATGATATACATAACGACATAGATTAAGTTTTTTTTAAAACAATCTTTTTTAATTGTCTTGAAAAGAAATAAGATTGTGATTTTCCCAAAATAGAAACATGACAATGGGATTTAAATTTCTTTTGGAATATACGTATGAATATTTACAGAGCAAATTTGATTATTATAAGAAGGATATATTTTTGTTTAATAGAAACTAATCTATATATTATTTTGTAATATTAAGAAATGTAAATATCTCTGTAACACAGATTTTTTATGCATTTTTTACTAATTTTCATTTCTTATTATCTATTACAACATGTTAAATTTGGTTATACAAATAGTGTAATATTTTAAATTATACGTAATAAATTTTATCCAATAAAAAAACTTATAGTTTGTATTTTATTAATATGAAAACAATTATACAGCATAATTAAAAAGTCTATTTAATGATTAAAAAATTCAATGACTACCTAATCTGCTTTGTAATTATAGTCTTAGTAAATAAGTAGAACTTTTTTTTTTTTTTTTTAATCATGTTTGTGTATCAAATTTATTTAAATAATTGAATATCATTTTATTTTTGTTTGACGTACATTTTCTCCAAATTTCTCATTAGCTAATTAGTCTTTTATAAATGATATAAATTTCTTTTTTCTTTGTCATTCTGTTAATACTTAAGTTTCTGTCTTTAACATTTCACTAATTAACATTTTAACCAAAGCACTTACGGATGATATCTTTTATGTTCTTTTCATGTTGGATGACGTTATTAGATTACTGAACTTGGTCGTTTCTCTTCCAAACTGATAAAAGTTTTAAACATTAGATGAATTTAATTTAACATAGTAAATTAGAAATAGCAAACTTAATTAGTTAATCAAACTAATCGGGAAACGATTATAATGTTAAGTGAACACAAGTATAATTATTTTTTTACTGAGTAATTGAATTATTCTGTCTCTACAGAAAGTGTAACAATATTTGAAAACATTATTTTACCTTTTCATATTATATATCAATAATCTTGTAAAGGTAAATATATATATATATATATATATATATGAACACTTTCCTTAACAACACACTTATCCATAATACATCTTGAAGATATCCATAGGATGTCTTTTCATCCATAGAACCTACAGAGGATGTCGTTTGGAGAAGATGTGCTGTTAAGGATAAATTTTATTCGTTTTGAGAGCTTTTAACACTTTTATTAACACGCTTTTATTAGCTTCACATGTACGTATGTTTGTATGTATGCTTGTAACCGCACTGGGAGCAAGCAAAAAATCGATATTGTAAAAAAATACTTTCCCTACGTGAACGCTGTGACTGTGAGATAAAGCTCTAGGCTACGAACCTAAAGGCCTAACGTTCGAGCCCAGTCAGGGGAGATTTTTTAAAAATGGTTTTTGTTTAATTCTAAATTATTTATTTCTCATTCCTTCATTATGTTATTTATTCAGTTAATATTACGTAATTTCTAGACTTTTTAACACGTTTTTATTCATTTGACATGATGTAACTATTAATGCATGTAACTGAATCTTGGAAATCAATTTTCGGTTACTTCTGGTCGTCCGATTGACCTGAAATTTTGCACACGACTTCATTATCGATGACAATACTATATACAAGTGGTTGCAGGCGGCTATCCCTTCATGGGAGGTTCCAGGAGTAAAGTATTAAGTAAAAACCCCATTTTTTTTAACTTTAAAATTATTTTAGTTAACATTTCAATAAAAGCGTGTTCTTTGATTTTTTAAAAGTATAATTTTATTATCAACATTTTTATAAGAAAAACGGTTTAAATTACATTTGTAAAGACATCACGTAGGTAAATGGAGAGATATACTTGTATAATATATGGTATGGTTTATTTATTTATTTATTATTATTATTATTATTAGCTGTACAAGAAAAGAACGGAAGGTAGTAAAACTCTGGTAAAATAGTTACCAGCGTATTTTGCTGTAATTGAAGAAAAAAAATTAGAATAAAGCTGAAACTGTGCGTTGTTGCAAGGAAGGTAACACACAAAAAAAAAAAAAAAAAACAGGTGAAATATGCAGATAAAAAACGAGGTGATTCTTCATTAATAGCATCGGGAGTTATAAATTTAAATTCTTTCTTGTATAGTTACAAGAAAGCATTTCTTAATTTTCATATATTAGAAACATTCCAAAGAAGTTGAAGAGTTTTTATAAATTCGGTTCTTCCGTCTATCACTGTTCTAGTATTTAGAATGCGATTAAAATAGCAAAAAGTTTGCCTAATTAAAACCACCATAAATTGGAGAAAACACAAAAAAATTTAATTACCCTGTTTCATAAATAGCTACAAGGGACCTGGAACTAACACATAATTTCACAAACTATCTGCAGTATTTGTACTTTTTTTTTTTTTTTTTTTTGGGGGGGGGGAGGGGGATCGTACGATTATTTATATATATATTTATAATGGCGAGACGTATTAATCCCGGACAATAGGACCAATGCCCCAGCCCGCTCGTTCCCGCTCTTCAATGTCATTTTCTAGTCAATTTTCTCCTTTTGTTACTTCCGGTGTGAGCCTGTCTTTTTTTTTTTTTTTTTTTTTTTTAACACACTTGACATTGTGAGTTTTTTTGGTTTTCTTCCCATACTATTTCTATGGGTTTTTAGCTTTTTTTCTCCTCTTTTTCTACATTCTAAAGCTAATATATATATATATATATATATATATATATATTTTTTTTTTTTTTTTTTCAAAAAATATTAATTTTTTGCCACTTTTTTGTTTATAACAAAGAGGAATTTACAAAAAAAAAAAAAAAAAAAAAAAAAAATCAGGAAACTAGGCAAAACATTAGTGAATCATTAATCTAAAACATAAAATTCACACGTGTAATTTTCGCTGAAACATAAATACCTGTACGATTTATTTTATTTATTTATTTATTATTTTTTTTAGCATGCGTAAAAGTTAGATTTTTTTTTTTAACCTAAGTTTAAAGCTATATATATATTGGACATCCTATATGTCAAATATTAATTTGAATAGAGAAATAAATAAGCAAGTTATCGGCAAAAGAGTAAGCAAGATTTTAAATATTTTTCAGAGTTATAATTTTATAAGAGATTCTTGACATGCCACGAATTTAATTTGGAGGTCCATTTATTTCACTCTCGTTGTAAAAAACTCTTTTTTGGAGGAAAAAAAAACTTACGAACACACAAATCTTAGCAAATGAATAAATTTATGTTAGAGTTACAAGTTCAAGTCGAACGTAGATTCTTTCTAGGACAGCATTCTTGTTTAGAAGTTATACTTAAAGTATTGTTAAAATATATTTATAAATATTTGTAAAAATGCACGTAATGCCTTTTCAAAAAATTTTAATAAAATTAGTAGTCATTCAAAATATAAGTAACTGCTTCTTGATTACATTACATTAAAAATAAGGGTTTTGGAAATTTTTCTTAAAATGGAAATTTTTGATTTATTTTTAAATTTTTAATTTGGAAATTTTTCTTTTCTGAAATTTAATCTCATGCGATATCTATTATTTAATAATTCGTAGTAACTACAGCATAAAAATATTTTTATTGACATATGAAAATGAGGACACAAAAAAAAGTGCCCAAGGATAATTTAATGCAGAACTCCTTTATTTTTCGTTTGAAAAAAAAAAATATCTGTAAACTACATTTACTTTAAAAGTATATACCTAAATATTATCCTTTTAAAAAATATGCACTTACGGCTTTTAGAACAAATATATTTCGGACAACCATCGTGCCCATCATCAGTGCATTACTGTGACACTCCTTCTGTTTTGGTTTGTTTCCTCGTCTTGATCTTCATTTCTCTTCATTTCGAATGGGCTTTTTCTTTTAATTAGGTGTTGCCATACAGATGGTATTATGCTATGGTCACGATCTTTAATAGACAGATTGTTAGTTACTATTTCAATGGCTTCTCTATTGAGAGCATAATGGTGGTTATTATAGGGGGCTATTTTTCGGGTATTAACAGTATTAAGATTAATTGGGTTAGTTTCCTGGGTGGTAGACAGAGCAGTAGAAGATCTATTAAATTTTATGTCGGAGAAGTGTTCTTTTTCGCGATCATTAATACAACGTTTTGTCATGCCAATGTAGCAAACCCTTTTATTATTTTCATTTTTAAAATGAAAGTATTTTCAATTTTATAAATACTTGAAGTGGTATTAATGATCGCGAAAACGAACACTTCTCCGACATAAAATTTAATAGATCTTCTACTGCTCTGTCTACCACCCAGGAAACTAACCCAGTTAATCTTAATACTGTTAATACTAGAAAAATAGCCCCCTATAATAACCACCATTATGCTCTCAAAAGAGAAGCCATTGAAATAGTAACTAACAATCTGTCTATTAACGATCGTGAGCATAGCATAATACCATGTGTATGGCAACACCTAATTAAAAGAAAAAGACCATTCGAAGTGAAGAGAATTGAAGATCAAGAGGAGGAAACAAACCAAAACAGAAGGAGAGTCACAGTAATGCACTGATGATGGACACTATGGTTGTCCGAAATATATTTGTTCTAAAAGCCGTAAGTGCATATATTTTAAAATGATATTATTTAGGTATATATTTTTAAAGTAAATGTAATTTAATACTTTTTTGAAAATAAGTTAATATATCTGTAAACTTTTAAATCAATTATTATTATTTAATTCATATTTATATTTAAGGTAATCAGTATTTCTTGAAATAATTAACTCGCAAATAAAAATAGAAATAAAATTGACGGTTAATGCGATATTATTTTTTTATTATTTATTTATGTACAATATTAGCTGCAAACCAAAACAAAATTTAAATTATGAATTTAAATAAACATATAAATATACCAGTTATTTTGAAATTTCATTGTTACGTTTTTTCAATTTCCCGTACAAAAGAAAAATACGAATGTTTTGATAATATTTATTCATGTTAAAATATCTTCTCTACCCGCAGAAAAAATAAGTTTTTAAAAAGATTTTAAAGAATGACTAATTTAAAATGATAAATTCAAAATCTGCAAAGTATTATAATTCTAATTTAAATTTCATTAAATATTATATCAACATTTTAATGTTTTGTAAAAAATAAATAAATAAAATAAAATAAAATAAAATAAATTAAATAAATAAATAAATAAATAATATTTTGAAAATAACGCTTTAATTTTAATAATTAGTTAACTGATAATTTTTTTTAATTAAATGCAGGTGAAATGAACATTCATTGTTCGAATATTATGTATGAAAGCAAATTTCATCAAAATATTGAAACCATTTAGCTTTAAAAATTGTTAAACAGTTTTCAACTTCTTCATAAACAGCTATTGATTATGCAACAAATTATAAAATTTTAATGGTAAAATTATAAATTTAGATGCAAAAATATTTAACTTACCGCCGACAGAAACATTTTATAAGCCTTGTTTCGCTGAACAGTAGTAACTTCATTACATAAAAGTATAAAATTTAATTTTCCTAGAAAGCGTTATTTTCCATGTTAATGAACGTTGACACCTAGTTATATTCTGAGAGATCTGAAACAAGTTCCTTAACCGATTATACTGAGAAATAATTGAAAATCATAGTAATGATTACATTGATCATTACAATGTAATATAGATATAGGATTTGAAATGTATAATGATTTAATAATGATTTAGCTTCGAAATAAATTCATTTATACTTTCTCTTATGGTAAAGAAAATATAGTTTTCTGGCAAATTTTTAAAATTGATATTTTGATATAAAGTAGATCAGCCAAAGGTGGTCAGTGTTCCAGAGGCAGCCCAACGCCTAAAATAACTTTACTTAATTTTTAATCAAGCAATAGCGCTACTGCATTGTAAATTATGTATCTCCAGGTTGTATGACTGAATTGGAAGAGATTATCTTGATCGGCCGCCATTGTATGAAGTGTTTTCACTTTAGAGGAATAAACGTTCTAATTTCTAAGTAAGAATATATTTTAAATAACATATGTTTATATTCTTAGACCTTTAAGTTACGATACCTTATCTGAAAACATATTTCTTTTTCTTTAACTATATGAATTTTATTTCTAAAAATTTGTTAGATTAACAGTTTAATATCATGCAAATGGCGACAATAGGCAGGTTCTCATGACCATATAATCTTTTTTTTTCCTTTCATATGTTCACACAGTTTAAAAGAACGCATTTTATGCAATAATGATCGTGATTTAAAAATAGCTCTTGAAATCCTTGCAAATTAACTGTTAAGTCTTAACTTTTAACCGAAAGTTTCAGTGTTTTCCACTTTCGATTTGTTCTATTCCAAATCTGTTTGTTTTCTATTCTGTTAAAGGTGGTTTTCTGTTTGGTGAGAAGCTGGGGGCTATGGATAGTTATTAAGCTAATTGCTACTATCCTTTCAGATACTTCTCTTTAACCCCTACACGGAAGGGCCTCCCTGATGAAGACTTCTGTGTTTTTTGGGGTTTTATTTCATTTGTTAAATTATTCCTATATTTAAGTTTTACATTTCCTTTTGAAGCAATTTTGAGCATTGGTTTGTAAATCTCCTGTTGGTTTTACTGATCTTTAAACCGTTATTTTAATTTTATTTACATAAATATTTGTTTTAGAAGTTTCTTATATAGTATATATACGTAAAAGCACGTTTTGTGAAGATTGTGGTACAGAAATCATTCGTTTACAGGGGTAACCAAGGTATTTGAATATATTAAGTTATACTTGGAAATTTCAGGAATTGTAATTCGTTTTGTATTAGATATTTTTTCTAAATAAGACTAAATTTAAGTACACAATATTTTTTATAATGTTTATATTATTTATAGACCATACACAGGACTACCCAAAATTCAGCTAAATGTTCTTTTCTATTGAAAGTAATTAACAAAAGTGCTTTTCTACATCTAACTATGTCGGCAAAAACTGCTCACCAAGGAAAATTAATTTTTCATATCTGTACTGTAAATAAAGTATTTTTGAGGTTCTATTTGCAACACTGTTTTTTGTATAATATCTCGTTTTGAGGTAACCTGATTACAAAAGTCTAATTTTTAGCAGTTGGTCTCAATGCATATCTGTTATCGGCATAACTTAAACACAAATAACTGCAGAATGTTCTTTTTAAGTCCTTATTAGGTTGCCACTTCAAAAATTTCATCAGGATTTGCACTTTTGAAGGCATATTTATAGCAACCTAGATTTTTTTTTTTTTTTTTTTTTTTTAATAAATGTAGGTATTATAATTGAAAGGGGCGTTGAGGGAGGCGGTAGACTCATTCACAAAGAGTTATATGCCGAATAATACTGTTCATAATTGTGTTCTAGAATATTTTTATGGTATTGAAATGCCGGGTAAGAGAAAAACGTGTAAGTGACTCACCAAATTATTTATTATAACATAAGGTTCGAGTCCCCGGGCCTCTATTCTGAAAAAAAATATATAAAATTTTAAACAGAATTTTTTCAGTTTAACATGAATTTGTGAAGAAAGAGTAGGATTTCCCTTTGAAAAATTTAAGTTTGTGCCACGCAGACCCGCTGGGGACCCGAAGGACCAACCTATGTTAAATCATCTGATAGGTCATTGGAATGCACGACTCTTTTGTAAGCATTGTGTTCAGGAAAATGTCTTTTTAATTAAGATATTTTGGAATTTCCAGTTTTTTATTTTTATTTTTATTTTATTTATTTTTTTTAATAAAATAAGATATTAAGCCCTGGGGTCGTTCTTTAAAAGAGAGAGAGAAAGTAAAAAAAAAAAATTGGAATACATGATTTATTACAGATTTTTTCTGCTTAACAAGTTTATGTGAAGAAAAAGAATGGTTTCCGTTTGAAAAAATGAAGTATGTGTCACATAGATCCCCACACGTTAAGTTTGTTAACACACTTTAAGTTGGCCCACACGTTAAGTTTGAATTACATCATATATCATAAATTTAAAAAAAAAATAAATAAATAAATAAAACAATGTAGTATTTTAGACTTCAAGAGGGATTTTTAATTCTTTTACTGTAGTTTTATCTAATAAACATTTTATTCAAGAAATGTGGAAATATCTCGAGCTTCCCTCACAAATTAATTGTGTAAGTTATTAATGATATTGCCAACAGTCAGTATTTGAAGGATTAGTCGATAATAGATATATTTAGAAAGTATTATCAGACCTACGCGGACACTTTATATACGCACACGAATTGTAAACTTTTAACGAACACGTGTATCATATGTATGCGTATATATATTGTATGATATATATAAATATATTGCATGGCATGGATTTCTGTGAAATCATCATATGTATGTAAGATATTTAGAATTATTTTTATGAATATGCGTAACTTGGATCATACGAGATAATAAATATTGTAACTATAAACCATAATGTTGTCGAATACATACTGAATACAAATACACACATTCTTTTAGTATGTACACATTACAACGCATTTTTATATGTTTGCTTGGTATTAAATACACGCGTGTGCTACATAAATGTATTTCTTACACATATGTAGTTTTCATACATATTAAATACATGATTTTTGTCCTGAACGTACACACAATTAAGTTTTTGTATGTACCATCAAAATTAGGCTTTTTTCATAATTATAAGTATTTTTTTTAATTTATACTCTTAAAAAATAAACTGCATTATAAATAATAATAAAATAAAAAAGTTGGAGACGAGACTTTTTAAAAATACTGTAATAAAAATACTGAAAATCGAAATTTTGAAAAAGAAATTTGATTTTATTATTATATAATATATACATTTTTTGAAATTCTTTTAGTCTATAAATCATTGTTCTCTATTACTGTAATATGAGATATAATCTGTCTTTAGATTTTTACTAAATTGGCGATTTTACCCTTTATTACATTGTTCAATCAATGTCATTTTAAAACTAAAAAGAGATTAAATGTTTTTTTTTTACTATATATATTTTTTCATGTGTCTCAGTTTAATTTCATCAGATATAATATAAATAAATAAATCAGATATAAATAAATCAGATTACAAGTAGAGTATGAGAAAAAAAAATCTATGAAATCAAGGAACTTTTAATTTTATTGCTTTGCATATTTATATTTCCGTACGTATGCTTTTTTGTACATAATCTTGTTGACATTAGAGATGTACCTCTGATTTAATTCTTCTTTGGAATTTATTTTTCCCAAATAAGGACATTAATTATTTGAGAAACTTTTTGTTGATTCAACGAAAATTTTATTAACTCGATAAAAAAATAAAAAAATAAATTTATATAAATGCTTCAATTAAAATTCTATGTTTAAATTAATAGCAAATTTGTAACATTTTTATTTCTTTCAATTTTTTTCCCCCTGCAAAATTGTTTTTTACTTTCTCTTACCCATAAAGTACAAAAAGTATTGTTTTTGGGTCAAATTTTCGAAAATGAGTTTTTGTTATATTTACACGTTTTCAGGTCCCCTGAATACGAAAGTCGTGTTTTTAGCTGTTGGTCTGTTTGTGAGTCGCTCTCTCTGTGTGTGTGTGAGTGTGTGCAATCAGCATATCTCAAAAACAAGTAACAGCAGAGATTCCAAAATTGGTATTCTAAATGTGTATCATATAGGAATGCTATACTAAGCTTTTCGTTGAGATGAAGCGAATGGTTCGTGTACAGGGACACTCAAAATTATTCAAATACACTATGTCTACGGGGGGGGGATTGCACGTAAGTAAAGTATCTATAGGCTGCACTAAACCAAATGAAATGAACATATATTTTTTATAAGCGTAAAAACATGCCTCATGTAGAATTTGGTAGGGAACTCATTCACTGTTCGTTTACAGAGCTACACACAAAATAACTAAATTATAGTGCGACATAGCTGAAAATTGATGGAAGTGCATTTCAGGTTGTGCCGTGTATTATTACTACCGGATTATATTTAGGTGCACTATGTGGTTTTTACATATTCTTCAAAAGATATACAGGGTTGCAAATATTTAAGCGATAACATTATTTTTTACTGTTAGTGGAAGTGCTTTACTATAATATTTTACCATGTCCAGGAAAGCTGCTCAAGAATGGAACTGAATGCCTCATAGACATATGATAAATAATGTATGTTTTTAAACTAAATAGTCATCGCTTGTTTTTGTGTATTTACACGTTTTGAGACTTCCTGATTACTAAAGTCATGTTTTTTTTTACAATTTGATATTTGTGTGTGTTTCTTAGAGTATGGACACTTAGAGAAATTTCTTAGAGAAATGCCCTTTTGAACTTAATAACAGATTTGGATTCTCTATAGATGTAGGTACAATAATGAAACGGGGGGTTGAGGTAGGCAGTAGCCCCCCTCACACAGAACTAATTATCATATAAAACTCTTCCGAAGCCTAATTTGAATTTTTTAAACTTAGGTTTACATAACAATACTCGTTATGTTACCTCTTAATCCCCAACCTGTATTTACAGTATTAAATTTTAGGGTAAGAGAAAGTCGTGTGAGTGACACACCAGGTTATTTTTTTTGAAACTGTGTAAAAAATATAACAATGTTAAGGTGACAGTGACCGTTAATCTTTGAAAAAAATATTTATTGCTCCATTTCTGTGAGCTGCTGCATATTAATACTGGGTGTTTATAGATGAAAAATATATCTTTGGTACTAAGATATAAAATTTAATTAGATGACCGCACGATAAAAAGCAACTGTTTAAAAAATCGATTTGTATCCTGTTCAGAACTTTAAAAAGGTTAAAAAAAGTATACAGCAAAATACTTTCTTCAAAAATAGTCCGGAAGCAATTAATCAAGGCAGGTTGAAAACCAGATGATCTGCAAAAAAGCCATTTTTAAGGACAAATAATAAAGAAAATAATAAACAAGACATCAGTTAAACAAAAATTAAAAGACAACAAGACCAAAAAAAAAAAAAAAAGTTAATTATTGGTATGAACTGAGTTTCTCTGGTGAGTCAAGTTTAATTTATTTCGATCTGATGAAAAAAACTAAGACGGTAAAAATGGAACTGACTTCATGAAAACTGTTCTCTTAAAACAGTGACACATTCTTCGCACATTATTGTACGCAGGGGTATACTTTTTCAAAGAATCAGACAAATTTTAACTCAAAATAAAACATGGTGATTATAAAAGTGGCCCCTGATGGACAATTTTAGAGGTATTTCAGACTTTTCTTCACACAGCATTTCAAAATTATAATAAACTTTGCTGTACGGCGTCTGTGGTACGTCAATTTAAATTAAATTGTTAAAATTACCTATAATTCTGTATGTAATAATATCTTTTTTTACTCTAATTTAAATCACACAAAGAATATCTTAGAATTTCTTCTTTATCAGACTTGAAAACGGTCCTAATCTCAATTTGGTCGAAAATGTTTAATCATAAAAAGGCGCGGGGAGAGAGGGAGATTCGAAATTTGCAGCTTACAACTTTGAATGAACTAGAAAAATTATTTACAATATTTAGCACAGTGAAATTTTTGAGATTTTCATCAAAAAACGGTTTTATACTATGCCACTGTGCATTAAAGCAGTAATTTCGCATAAAGATGGCATTAACCTAAAGCATAATGCATATATTTATTAAAAAATTGCTTAGATCTAACAAATAAAGAGTTTTATTTCATATATTAAAATGCAACTTGTTTATTTCATATACTAAATCATAATAGAGTACAAAGTGTATGGTATTATGTTTAAAAAGAAAGTTTTATGTAGATTTTTATAAAGTATTTCGTAGAGTGTAATAAAGCGAATTATTAAATCGAAAATAAACATAGGTATCATTTCATCCCTTTGGTATTATGCAAATATGACAGTTTTATTTGTTTCACCCATTAATTTTAAAGTTATTACAAATCAAAAAAGGTATAAGTTTTTTTTTCTGCGGTGCGGCCTTTTTTTTTTTTTTTTTTTTTTTTTGTCGCTTAGTATATGTACGGAAAGTATTGTAATCTTGTCAAGAATCCGACTTTGAGATTTTGATGTTTCTATATGCTTTGAGGTCCCCTGAATTCATTTTTACTATTTTTACGATGATATACGTGTATGTGTGCGTGTGTATGTGTGTAAGTGAACACGATAGCCCTTAAACGCTTTTTGCCTAAACGAAAGTTGGCACGTATGTTATTGATCACCATACCACGAACTCTATCAATTATGGTGAATCTAGGACTTACAGTTTTTTTACAAAGATTCAAAGACAAATTCTTTATCACTATAGCCTATAGACCCAAAATTTTCAAAATGCGGTAACGTATAAACACCTTATTTGTAACAGCTGAAAATTTAGACATATGTTATAAACGAAAGTTGCACAAATTGTATGCTTTTGGTGAATTTAGTGTTTATAGTTTTTTTTACAGGGACACAAAGAAAAATTCTTTGTCACTATGGTCTATGGGTCCAAATTTTAGCGACATCCTTAATTTTACATTCTTTTATAATTTTAATTTTTGTTTATTTAATGACTTGCCGTACTTTAATTTATTTACACAACCATTAAATGCTAAATATTCAGAAAGGCGAGTGGAGTCACTCTAGTTTCTTTCTTTTTTTTTTTTTTTTTTTTTTTTTTGAATAATTATACATTTGTTTTAAAAATGGCCGATTTTTATTCTAAAATGATTAGGCCCAGAATCGTTCCATATATTTTGTTAACAAACTCTTTGATTTATTATGATAATATAAAAATCTAATTTATACAGAAAACTTAAATATAATGCGAAACAGATTAAATACTTTAAAACTTTTAATAAAAAAAAATAACTGTTCTTTTTTTTTTTTTTTTTAATTGAATTTGAATAAAAAAATACATATTTAAATAATATCATTTTAAAACACGTTTTAGTTTTCTAATGAGTTACCAAAAATCCATTATGTTAATTTTTTGTTTTCAAAACCTTTGATACACACACACATATATATATATATATATATATTTGAATATTTTCTAATTTCATTGCATGAAAATTTAAACCATATTATTATTTGAAAAAAATAAAAAAAATTGAACAACCCTAATTTCTCAAATAAAAAAGAAAAAAAGTTGTCAGTAGCACTTGTTAAATTTTACTTTTTCATGAACAACATTTCTCTTAGAGTCATGAGGTTTTATAACATTGATAAATTGCGAGTTTTCCCGCAAAGTTTTATAGAAACTTAACATTAAAAACAAAATAATGATGAAATGAAATTAGAAAAGCACATTTATCAATGTCCTTTTTTAGTTCACATAGCGAATAATAAAAAATGGATATTGATTGATGATTATGCGTAAAACTTGAACATAATTTTATTTCACTTTCGCTTTTCTTAGTGAACTGGTTGAAAAGTAAAAATAGCCATTTTTATACGGCAATTATGGGTAATACTACTACTACTACTACTAATAATATATATATATATATATATATATATATATATATATATATATATACAGGGTATCCCATAAGTCTGTAGAAATTAAAAAAAAATCATAGCTATTGAATAAATTGATAGAATTGAACGCGGTTTGCGAAAAAACCATTCTCGTGAAGGGGAATTTTTTTTGGTAAAGAAAAAAATATAGTTAAATTTTTTGCCGACGACAGTTAGACAAATAGTTAAATTTTTCGAACGGATGTGAAATAAATTGCACTATTTTGCTATTAAAACTGCTTATTTCTTTTCTTGCCTACAACTTGTGCATACATAAAGTTTTAATTGCGATGCTAACTTGGTGGACAAAGTGTTACTGGTGAACCTGCAGTTAGCAGTGTTATAACTCGTTTGCAAACTGTAATTTGTGGTGACGACGGACACATAGGATAGGATTTATATGCCTGTTAACATTTACATACGAATGTCACGCACAGTACCCTCTGTCGACAAATAGCATAATTAGTATTTTTTCTTTACCAAGAAAAAAAAAAAAAAAAAAAAAAAAAAAAAAAAAGCTGACTGCAAGTGTATCTTTACATGATCGGATCATGTAGAAAGTATATTTTGAATTTTGTTTTTGAAATATTTTATGTTTTTAAAGTTCTATGAAAAATGACGCTATATTTCCTTTATTATAAGTGTTCTTGTGTGTATATGAGATATGTTTAGTCGATTTCAAAACAAAAGGTGTAATCTAAATTCGCGAGATGTTGTACACGTGTTAATATGCAGCCACAATTTCAATTTTTAATTTTTTATTTGAATTACTTTATGTTTTCCAAAATTTATGGAAAATGATCTTATTGTTAAAAAACAATATATACTTACACGACAAAAAGAACATAAGAAACATATTGTGAGATTGGTGTCATTAATATATATATATATATAGGGGAAAGTTTGATAAAACGGGATAGTCGGGCAAAACGGGATACGTCGCCTAGGGATCCGGCTAGTTCTGCTGTCGAGCGGATGACGACAAAAACTTGTTCTCGGCTATCGTTACATCATTCTCAGTTCGTCCCGTCTCGAGACCACTAGTTGATGGAAAGTTATAGTTCTTAGAACTTTTTTCTTCTGTTTTCTTGGCATTTTCTACATTTACATGCGTTGTTTTCTACATTATTCTGCCTACATATATGGGAATACAATTCCGGTGAATATTAAATTTGATTAAATATTTATTAACGAATATTCTCATGTGTAGTCTATCTAATTTTCCTTTCACATTTAGGCAGCAGCCATGTTTATTTTGAAAAGTGCCGGAGTTGGACAAAACGGGACACTTATGAGTTGGATAAAACGGGATACAGTCTTTTAAATACTTTTCTCAAGGGACATCGTAGGAGTAGACCAGCTAACAAACCTGTCAGGAGACAGCCTACGGACAGACCAACCTGCAACATCCTCAGGGGAGAAAGGATTAGAACTCTCTTGTTATCGACCTAAGCTACTCTTTTCCATCTCACCAAAGTTTGTTCTACCTGTACCTCAAGTAAAAAGACCTCGGCCAGAAAACAAGGCTGATAAGAGAAAAAAGAAACTGTAGCAATAACATCATCTCCATGTAAGAGTAAGTTAGAAATGGAAGAAATAGAAATGATGATAAAATTACAAGAAAATTAAAGAAAAGGCTGCTAAGAAATCCTTCTAAAAATTCCAAAAAGAAGTTTATAAGAAAAGGAAATGGAAAAGAGGAAGTAAAAGAGCTACCAGGTCCAGCCAAACCTGAAAGAGGCGTATAAAATAATCCAAAAGAACGCCTAATCCTGATGTTAAAAGTCAAAACATAGAAAAGTTTAATAAACTTTCAGCAAGCAGCCAAGAATGCATGTCGTCATTGTCTGAAGATGAAACAGAGGGAGAAGAAACCGGCATATATTGTAATGCACTGTACGTGGATTCTAAGGCTGGTTAAGGTTGGATACAATGTTCTAGATGCCAAGAATGAGCTCACGAAGCGTGTTCTAATGCCTTTTTTTGCGACTTTTGTTCTGCTATAGACCTAAATAAAAGGTCTTCTTTCCCATTTTGTAAATAAAAACATAAAAAACTCTTATTTTAAGTCTCTGATTACGGAAGACATTGTTCTTTCAAGCGGAAATTTTGCTTTACAGTTTTCTGTCAGTTAATTGTGCTTTTCAGTTAGTTTTACACAAAAAATTAAACATTGTAATCCCTATCCAGTTTTATCCAACCCAGGTATGCTAAAACGGGATGTGAAAGAGTTTGGTAAATACCTTTTTTACTATTTTACAATAATTACAATTAGCTAAAAATATATTTTTTGTGTGCTTCAATAAATGTTGTAGTTATATAAAAAAAAATTGTGTGGTTTTCTTCAACATATTTTCCGTAGTAAAAAAAAACAAGAATGGTATCCCGTTTTGTTCAACTTTCCCCATCTAATATGTAAAGACGAAAAGTTTGTTTGTATGTGGAGGGTAATCTCGGAACTACCCCGAGTGCTACAGGCTACAATTAATTTTGATAACTATTTTATAATTTAAAATTTTAATATTTTAATTAAATCACCTTAAAAGCCATGAAAAAAAAAAAATGAAATATTGTAACGGAAGCTGCTTCACCTATGAATGTCGTGGCTTGGAGGTAAATCATCAGGCTACGAATTCAGAGATTGTAAGTTCGATCCCTGTGAAAGGAAATTGTTTAAAAGTTGTTTTTTGTTCAAATCTAAATTGTTCATATATCATTCATTCATTATATGATTATGTTAATCATGTTCAAATTAATTATTTGCTTACTGTTATGTAATTTGTAGACTTTTCGAATTCTAGAATACTCTGTTCTAGAAAAATCACCAACTGTATATAAACCGATGTAAAATTCAGTTGAATTAAAAATAAAGTCTCAAGGTTGGCTGAAATTTCTCTGTGATATTTTGCTTCAGTGTTTCTCCACAAACAATTATCTAAGTCTAACCTACATGACAATATTAAAAATTTAGTTGATGCCACTAGAAAACATATTTTTACGCGCTCATTTTCTTTCTTTCTTTTTATTTTCTCTCCACCCCCCCTCTTTTTTTCATATTAAATAAGTATATTTACACTTAAACAATAAAACTGATATACAACTTTGTGAAAAATTAAACTGGCATGATCATATTGATGTTATTATAGCTTTAAAAGTTCTATAGCTTTAAAAGTTTCTTTCCTTTTCTAATGATATGATTTATTTAAAATATCTGTGGATATTCTAAATATTGGCGTTTAAACATTATTATAAATTATATTTTTTATTTAGTATTTATTAAAAAAATGCTACAGGTAAGTAATTTCTTTTTAATCTGTTTTATTTTACATTATTCTTAATGTGTTTTTTAAAAGAGACTAGTCGCTAAAAGGAATGATTTCTTTTTCTTTTTCTTTCTTTTTCTTCCTTTTCTTTTCTTTTTCTTTTGTTCTGTTCAAATTTCTCGTCTCTAATTTCAAATTAGGTGATTGTGAATTGTAGTAGTTTGGCGCATAGTGAAATGTATTATAGTTAGGTGCAGTTTGGCGCATTTGGCGATTAACACACATGACGTGCATATCAACTTATTTTTTGTTTTTAATTAAGAAACAAATACAAATATCTACATATAAAATTAAAGAAAATCAGCGTATGTGTATGTCCGGCGACATTTAAAAAAAAAGCTGATCGCAGAGCTACACAAATTTGCAATTTCCATGGAAGTTCGTAAAGAACTCTTCTGATGCTCCTGATGCCCGATCTGCGAATTTTTATAAATTAATAAAAATATGAAAATAATAATTTTATAATGGCTTTAAAATTAGCCATTTAAATATTACCTTTAAATTGAAATGTTTCCAAAATGTTTAGGAGTTCTTTTTTTTTTTTTTTTTTTTTTCACATAAAATAAGTGTATTTTTACTCGAATAATAAAAAAATATATAAACAATTAAATTTGCTTACACATACGACAATATGACGCCATTATGAATTTAAATTAAATAATAATAATTTACTTAGCGATAATCCTGTGCAATATTTATTTATTTATTTATGTATTTATTTATTTATTTTTTACTCTGAAGTACACCAGACATTTTTACCAACATATTTATTTATTAATTTTTCTATATAGCAACCCTTATTAAAGATAAGATATTTAAAATTGAAATTATATATAACCACAAAAAATTAGTTGTCTCTAACTGCAGACGTAGCACTTATAGCATATTGTAATATTGCTGTCGCTTTATGGTCAATCTAATAAATCAAATGAAATATAGGAAATATCGTGAAAGTAAATATATGTTTAATGACGTTAATGTTATTCATATGTAATTGGGATTTAAATATAGATTGGCCACTTCAAATATTTCGATACTGTCGATTTTGAAACTCTCACCTGATAAGTACCCAAATTAAAGCCCTCGGATAAGGCATTGTCGTAGGCAATGGGGACACGCATCTGTGGTTTTTTCGAGTGAGGAGGACTCTGCTAAAGAACACAGTGACCCAAAACGAGCTTTGCCGAGTTTTCAATGGATTTCCTTTTCATTTTTTGTTTATAAAATGGCATGAAAAAAAGTGTTTTTGTTTTCAATTCCTTTAAATATAATGACCAGGAAAACAGGAAAATATATGTACATATATAGGAATAAAATAGCAAATGAACGAAATGAAATAAACCCCCAAAGAGGTCTTCATAAGGGAAGCCCCTCCAGTTAGGGGTGAAAGAGAAGTTTCTGAAAGGATAGTAGCAATTAGCTACTAACTATCCTTAGCCCCCCACTTCTCACCAAACAGAAAACCACCATCAACTGAATAGAAATCTGACATATATATATAATATTAAAATAAAAGTTTAAAGATTAGAAAAACCAACAGGGGAACACAATGGGCAAAACTGCTTCAAAAGAAATGCAAAACTTAAATATAGGAATAAATTAACAAATGAAATGAAATAAAACCACAAAGGACACAGAATTCTTCAGTTAAATACAATTAAGAAAATAAAATATATGAAATAAACCCCCTACTTGAAAACAAACCCTTTTCGGCCGACGGGGCCTACTCAGCGTGCTTAAATATCGCCCTTGAATGAAGAAATAGTAAAAACCGAAGGAGAAAAAAACTGGAAACACTCGGTTAAATGTTGGGACGGGTAACACTTAATTTGCAAGGTTTTTTTTTACATCTTCAAGAGCTATTTTTAAATCATTATCATTACTGCATATAATGCAAGTTCTTTTAAACTGTGCGAACATAATATTCTTCAAAACTTTTGTACTTATGTTTGAAAACCAATTAGTGAGACGTTTTAATTAAAAATTAAAATCTTTCCTTTTATCACATAATCCAATAAGCCATTTTTTTAATTGCTTTTTATATTTAGATCTTGGAATGAAATTTTATCTGTATCTGTACGGCTTAAAATTAAACCTTTGAAATGTATTTCTTGAGAAACATTTTCGAAGTTATTGCAGTTAAAAATAATCAAATCATCAAGATAACTGAAATATGTAATATTTATAAAACTTTCTTCGAAAAAGTATAAAAATAAATTTGCGAAAACACTTGAAAAAATATATGTCAGATTTCTATTCAGGTAAGGGTGGTTTTCTGTTTGGTGAGAAGTTGGGGGCTAAGGATAGTTATTAGCTAATTGCTACTATCCTTTCAGAAAATTCTCTTTCACCCCTACACGGAGGAGCCTCCCTGATGAAGACCTCTATGTATTTTGAGGTTTTATTTCATTTCATTCATTTGTTAATTTATTCCTATGTTTAAGTTTTGTATTTCCTTTTGCGCAATGGTTTGTAATTCCCCTGTTGATTTTTCTAATCTTTAAACTTTTATTTTAATTTTATGACATATACATATTCGTTTCAAAAATTCCCTATACACACACATATATAGGAAACTAAATCTTGAAAACTAAGAATTGACTCCTCTTTTAATGTTAACTTATGATAAGGTATTTATGATAATATTGCATATACATATATATATATATATATATATATACATATATATATATATATATATATATATATATATATATATACATATATATATATATAATATAAGAAATGAATACATATATTTAATACGAGAATTGAAAACTATGTGAAACAAGGCCAAAGTCAAAACAAATGGTAATGAAACAGCAATAAGATAGAGCAGAGACCATCACGGTTTCAGACATATGGAGCGGGATGAACTAGATTTTCGGAAACCCACGTTTTTGCCAATTCTCTGGAAGACTGTATAAAGCGAAAGAAAAATGTTAAAATGAAGGTTTTTTATCATTAGGTGAAAAAAAGATTATTATTCCGAAATTATTAAATTTATATGCTAAATTTAAATAAATTCAATCAATCATATGCATTATAAATTTAAATTATTATAGATATTTATAAATAACTTTAATTTAAAAAAAATCAATCAAAAAAAAAAAAAAAAAAAAAAAAAAAAAAAAAATCCGGAGTGATTTTACTTGACTTTCCAATCATTAAGTACCTAACAGTTTTGTAGATAAAACAAAGTAAGAGAAGTTGTTAAATAAACAAAAGAGAGATAATTATAATAGAGTGTTTGAGTATTTTTCTCCATACTGTACACGATGTTTAATTTAACACTTTAAAGTTTGGGCTCATATGCCCCAATGGTAAGGAAGTTTGTATTGTATACATGTAAAAAGAATCATAAGTGCTCATAAAGTTCGCGTGAGAGTGACCTACAACATATATACACTGATGGAAAAAAAAATCCCAACACCAAGAAAAAATTATTGTACAGTAATGAAATTTCAGCAATACATTTGTCTAGCTAACATATTTAGTTGATTAAAGTTTCAAGATCACAGGTAGAGCCATTGGCGAGAAGAGCCATTTCAAATGTGAAATGATGGTACATTAGTAACCGGTATAACCGCCAGAATTTTGAATGCAAGAATGCAAACGTGCATGCATTGTGTCGTACAGGTGTCGGATATCAGTTTGTGGGATGGAGTTCCATGCCTGTTGCCCTTGGGCGGTCAATGCAGGGACGGTTAATGCTGGTTGTGGAGGACGCTGGAGTTGTCGTCCAATGATGTCGCATACGTGCTCGATTGGAGAAAGATCTGGTGATCTAGCAGGCCAAGGCAACATGTCGACACTCTGTAGAGCATGTTGGGTTACAATAGTGATATGAGGGCGAGCGTTATCCTGTTGGAAAACACCCCCTTGAATTCTGTTCATGAATGGCAGCACAACAGGTTGTATCACTAGACTGACGTACAAATTTGCAGTCAGGGTGCGTGGGATAACCACGAGAGTGCTCCTGCTGTCATACGAAATTGCTCCCCAAACCATAACTCCAGGAGTAGGCCCTGTGTGTCTAGGCCGCAGACAGGTCGCTAGCAGGCGTTTAATTGGCCTCCTTCTAACCAACAGACGGCTATCACTGCGACCAAGGCAGAACCGGCTTTCATCAGAAAACACAACAAATCTCCACTCCGTCCTCCAATGAGCTCTAGCTTGACACCACTCACGTCGCAAACGGCAGTGGTTTGGAGTCAGTGGAATGCACGCTACAGGGCGTCTGGCTCGGAGCTGTCCTTGAAGTAACCGATTTGTAACAGTTCGTTGTGTCACTGTGGTGCCAACTGCAGCTCGAATTTCAGCTGCAGACGCAGTACGATTAGCCACAGCCATACGCCAAACACGGCGGTCTTCCCTCTCAGTAGTGCCACGTGGCCGCCCGGAACCCGGTCTTCTTGAGGCAGTACCTTCCCTTGACCACTGCTGCCAACACTTATGCACAGTGGATGCATTCCTGGCAAGTCTTTCTGCAATATCGTGGAAAGAAAACCCACCTTCTCGTAGCCCTACTACACGACCTCGTTCAAACTCAGTGAGCTGTTCATAATGGCTTCTTCGTCTTCTTAGAGGCATCCTTGACTAACATTAACCCACTAAGTCAAATCTCAACTGTAAATAACGATCACGAACCTTACAGCGCTTATTTAAAGCAAACCTCATTTGCATGTTCATAGTGTCGCTACTAGCGCCACACTTATGCGCGTAGCTTGAAATTTGAATCGACGTCATTTTTCAGATGTATAAACACGCCTACCAAATTTAGTTTATCTAGCACAGCTCCTTCCTGGTGTTGGGATTTTTTTTTTCCATCAGTGTATATAAATATTTTCAGTTCATTTGAATGAGGCGTTTATTTGCTGCCGCGCTTTAAATAATTTGATCTTATTGGTCATATTGATAAACAATTTTTATTTGTGTCCCCGTAAAACTCTGTAAGTGATAGAGTCATCAAAATCTGTAAAGTTTGTGTGATGGTGACCTAAAATATGTAGGTAAATTTTCAACTGATTTGGATATGGTATTTACATGCTGTCGCACTTTGAATAGTTTCGCCCCATTATCATAATGATACAAAATTATTTGTTGTGTCCCTGTAAAAAAACTACAAGTGCCTAGATTCGCCAAAACCTATACAGGTCGTGAAACTGTGATCTATAATATGTGTATAAATGTTTTGTTCAATTGATTTAGGCGTTTCGACGCTACCGCACTTTTAAAAATTTGGTCCAATAGGCCATATTGATAACGAATTTTTCTTTGTGTCCCTTTGAAAAAAACTATAAATGCTAAATTCACCAAAATCTATAGAGTTCGTGCAAGTGGGACCTACAACATGTGTATAAATTTTTTGCTCAGTTTAATAAGGCGTTTCGATGCTATCACAATATTAAAAATTTGGCTCCATAGGCCATAATGATAAAGAATTTTTCCTGGTGTCCTTGTAAAAAAATTGTAAGTGCCAGATTCACCAAAAACAATTGGGTTCGTGCTAAGGTGATTTACAACATCCGTACGCTCCTTCGAGCAAATCGTTTAGACGCTAGCGTGCTCACTCACACTCACACACATACACACATACATACATCATAGTAAAAATAGGGGAAACGGACTCAGGGCACCTGAACACGTATAGAAACATCAAAATATGAAATTCGTATTTTTGACGTGATGGCAATGCTTTCCTTGCATATATATGTTCGAAAAGTTAAAAAAAAAAAAAAAAAAAGATAAAAAGCCACTTAATCGACACAGCCAAAATAAATTAATAAACAACTAGAACAGACATATATTTAAAAAATACACTTATTTGCGTTCTTTTATTTTAAAAGATATATAGAACTGTAGCATTAGCAGTAATAAAATAATTATTTTTACTAATAATATTCTCATTCAAGTACTAAATGAGGTGATATATAGGCCCTTTCTTTTTAATGCAGTACACCAATTTGATTGCATCACTAAGCTGGTGTTTTTACAGTCAGATTTTTAATGAGACTCTTACAGTCTAGCGGTGTTTGCCATGGATGAAGTTAACCTAATTCACCTAGGTAGGATATGTTTATTTCATTTAGGATTTTCACGAAGTGCAAATAGCTTGGTGTTCTTTATCGAGGTTATAACAGTTTAAAGAAAAACTATGAGTTTATGATGTCATATGCGTTACTGAGTGGGAGTTTGGAACGCTTAGAATTTTCATTGATCGCGAACTAGCTGGTCGCTAATGGCAGCTGGCATAAAATAAGTATGCAAAAGCGTGTTCAGCATATGTATTATTTTATATTAGTTTCTCTACATGTTATTATTTTTATTATTATTGTTATTTTTGAATATTTGTATTTCATACTGCATGGACAAATAAATAAATAATATGTACTTTACCACAAGTAAATAAATATGTAACATGCTATAACAATTAATATTGATTACAAATCCATTTTTAGATTTACTAATCATATGTTTCCTCTAAAAACATCTTTATATATATAGATAGATAGATAAATATTATTAAAACAAAAAGAAAACATTGCATTGGAATTGATTTTATTTTAAATTTAATGATGAAACTTTTTTAAAGAAAAGCTAGCAGTGCCTGCCACGTTTCTGTGCAAATACCAATCAAAGTAAATCTTGAAATTTGTGTAATGTTAGGACTCATTAAAAAAAAAAATCAAATAAAGATAGATTAAAAAATTATATTCCTGTTACAACGAAACTGCTCTATACATATGAGAACTTTACATAAAGTATTAAATAAATTCTTCATTACAAGAAGACCAAATAATAATGCATCAGAGTATGATGGAGTGATGCACTTTTGGAAATTTCCTACGAGAATTCGAAAACATGTTTACCAAAACATGCTTATCTTGTAAGAATAACAAATTTATTTCAGATAAATAGCGAACTGTTTCCAAATTCTATTAATTTATGTGATAGAAATAATTTTGAATGTTATTATAATCTAAATTTACAGATTACATTTTTAAAAAATTACCGTATTAAATTTTCGAAATAAATATTTCTTAATACTTAAACATCAAACGAAAAATAATGAAAATAAGGGGAACCGAATATATTTAAACTATAGTAATTCAAAGTTTACATCCCGAAGAATTACAATGTAAAAAAATTTTAATTAAACATACTATAACAAAGGCGCAGCAAGCTGCGCAGCAAAAAGAAAAAAAAAATCGAGCCCTGATACCATTCTTTCTAATTCGTAGGTATAAAATGTCCTCCCCCCTCCCCAATTTTTATCATTGTTTAGTAATTTTATAGCCATGAATTTCATTTAGTGACTGGAAAAGTATTACTTTAACACTTAAAAAGACAAAAAATATAATGAATAGTAAATAATAATATAAATTCATTAATAAAATGAAATTTATAATTTCAGTGGAAAATCTTCCCCCCTCCCCCTCCCCCATTAAATATTCCTCTTGCTGCAAATGTTTATAGATTTTTTTTTCAATTCTGTAGCTCCTCAGAAGGTATTTAACAGTTAAAATATATTTATATGATAAGATATTTATATGATAAGTTCACTGTCTAAATTTAAAAAAGTTTTCATGAAAAAGTTTCAAAATTTAAAAAAGTTTTCATGATTATAAAATTTCAAGTGAAAGCGTGATTTCAAATTGTTCTGCTTACAAGGGAGGGTCACCAACTGTTCAAAAAGTATATTGACATGTTATATATCATCTCAAAGGTATAACTGAGCTGATAAGGAAAATATCCACCTTATAGACTAATGCACCTCCTAGTGTGAGTTTTTTCAATTAAAGTTTTTTAATTACAGACTCTTCAGTAACGTACTTTGCAGATTTTTTGTCACTATAATGAGTTTTGTAACTGATTCGCATTTTAAATACGATTGTATATATTATTAGTAAAGTATTTTACCGTTTGTTAATTATTTTTTGGCAACATTAAATTTTTAATTAGTAAGCAATAAGAAAAATATTAAAAAGGAAAAAGCAATAAAAGTAAAAAGATTCACTTGTAATTTTTACAATAACAAGTAAAACTATTACTTTATATTTTTTCATTACAAATATTATACTGTGGGTAGTAATATAATTTTTATTTTAAACAAGAGCAAAAAATCATGCAGTACGCATTGGTTATTAATATTTTTTAATGTATTGTATAACTTTCAATTTTCTTTGTCTACGTTATTACACAACGGGCAGAGAGAAGATTTGGATGGCATACAGATAGAAAAATTAAATTCATAATCACTTTTAAACATTGTCGGAAAATGTTAAAAGGGCTTAACGCAAAAGGAAATGCAAGGAAAATTCAGCTCTTAGGTTCTAATTTTAGCCCTTACTATGACTGAATATTTTAGTGTAAACTTCTAAACTTGAAGGTTAGCTGGTTAACCACACCATATTCTATACAGAACATTATTTTAGCACATTAACAATAAATGTCACATTGTTAATGGATTTTACTGTAGAAAGCTATTTATAAAAATGTCTTCTAAAATACAAAACTTTATCTTTTTTTTTTTTTCTTTGCGTGTCCCTGTACACAAACCAGTTTTAGAGAACCTATTAATGCCATTTTATATAGGGAACATTTCATAGTGAACTTGAATAACAAATATCATTTTTTAAAAATTCTGATATTTAATGCTGACAAGTAAACCTTCTCTCCTTTGATACCGGTTTTCCAGAAACCTATATATTTTCTGAAAGCTTATGCCACAAGTAGAAAAACTGTGAAATCTTAGGGGCAGAGGGATAAGCGTTTAGGAGTTATAGGACATAAAATGTTGGAAAGATGACACCAAAAGTCGCTAAAATGTTCGTTTCACGTATTTATATGAGCTAATAATATGGTAAGAAGGTGGAGGTATCATTATAAAGGAAGAAACAACTCGTTGAAAAGAAACAGTATACGTTGGGATACTTGCTACTGACTTCAAACGAAGTCCATTACAAGAGACAATCAATGTACAATTCACCAAATAAACAGTGAGACGGGCAGAAAGACAGTTCACAATGGGCACATTTTACAAAAGCGATAGCCGCACATTTGCAAACTCATCATTTGTCAATGGATTGAAGCAGTAATCCATTGGCGCAATCCACATTCCAGGTTTGTCGTCCAAGTATCCGCTTTTATAAAAAGCATACTTAATCAAGTTCTTGAAACGAGGAGCATTGGACTGATATAGGGAAAAAAGACTGCAGGGCCAGAAAACTATCGCGGTGCCAGATGTGCTCATGTGTCTCGATAATAATTGTTTCCATTATGTAAAGAACAAAAGATTTCTAGTGTCTGAAAAATGAATATCCAGAGGCTAAATCTTTCCTGTACATCCTTCAGGTACCAATTCTTTTTGTACGACTTTACCATCAAGTACTTCGGAAGCAGACAATGCATGATCTTTGTTAGAACACCATGAATCCACTAAAAGCAGAATTTTCTTCCTGTCATTAGCCATACTTGACCAAAATATGTCATGACAGAAGTGGAGACTGTGACTGTTGCGACGAGAATTGCTGTTCCTTATAGACACCATCATCTTCGAAGTCCATATCCTCGTCCGTTCTTCTCCATCGCCTCTAGCAAACCCTAATGTCCGGATCCCTTCCACAATCTCCATATCATTTTCCAGGAGAATAATTATGTGTTTTATCATCTCCGATTCCTGGAAGTTCGGAGACCGATTACTTGTTCCGAATCGGGAGACCAAGGCCACCACAACGACTATAGTATCCATATAATAAGAAGCAATGTAAGAAGAAGACATACAATACGTTAGTATTTGACATCAATATACGTGAACATACAAGGAATAGAGACGTTTTTATGGGAATATGTCCCTCTGTACGCACTTTACTGATACTTTGTGGGCCCTGTATCTCATAAACGCTTGTCCCTCTGCCCCTAAGATTTCACAGTTTTTATACTTGTGACATAAGCTTTCAGAAAATATATGGGTTTCCGGAAAACCGGTATCAAAGGAGAGAAGGTTTACTTGTGAGGCAGATAGAAAGGTGACAGTCGGACAGACAGATACACAAACTAAAATCATACTCACACTTAAAAATTTTTGAAAGTATTAAAAACACTTAATGTAAACGAAAATGCAATTCTAGCAAATTTCCAATAAAAGCCCTGAAAATAAGAGAATCATTTTGTGTAACCTTGTAAATCTAATGCCAGTCATACTTCATTCTATAGAAAGCATTATTTTGTGCATATGAATATTAAGATTTGTAAATGTATTCAAATTTCGTTTATTGAAATACCTCTCATAGAGCGCAAAGTTTTGGAATACTTTTGGGTGTCCCTGTATAAAACCTGTGGTGATATTTACTCCATTTTCTCTAGAAAACTTCCGATGATAAACATGAATAATGTATTTCAATTTCATTAAAATTTGTGTAAAATGAAGGTACTAAAGTTTCATTTATAGAAATACCTTTCATAGAACACAATACTCTGGAATACTTTCCGGTGTTCCTCAGCACAATCCAGTAGAGATACTCACTCCATTTTCAATACGGACCATCCGATAGGAACTTGAATGACATGTATCAGTTTCAAGAAATTCCACGAATATTTATGGGAGTTGGAGCGCGAACAAACATACAGACAAATCGAAGTCATTAACACTTTTCAACTTTGTTGGAGAGTGATAAAAATGAGAACTTGTTTTTCCACTTTTTTTTTTCTGTTGCTATGGTAATGCATTAAATTTGTTTTAATAATTTTCGTCCTATGACTAATAGATAAAAATTTCAAGTGATTCGTTTTTCTTTTAATGCTTTTTCCTTTATATATATATATTTTTTTCATATAGTTTAATATTTAAAAATTTAATGTTGCCACAAAATGATTGCAAAATAGTAAAACACTTTACTAATAATATATACAACCGTATTTAAAATGCAAATTTGTTACACAACTCTTTATAGTCACAGAAAATCTGCAAAGTACATTACTGAAGAGTCTATAATTTAAAGAACTCACCCTAGGGGGCGCATTTGCCAATAAGAAGAAAATTGTCGTTATCAGCGTACTTTTAAGTTGATATATAACATTTTAAAAACGTTTTGAACAGTTGGTGACCCTCCCTTGTTAGTTTATAAAATCCGCACTTTATTAATAATGGCAGATAAAGTTCATTAATAAACTTGGTTGAGACCCTGACATAAACATTCAAAAAAATTCGGTCTTAAATACGCTTTTTACAATGTAAATTTAAAATTTTCAAGTGGCCTTCAGTTAAAAACAAAATGGCGGAGCAACTTTGTCAACAAACACATTCAAGATATTTATAAGATAAATTCGCTGTCCAAATTTGGTTTCGACTTGGAGTGTTATTTCGGAAGTTATCGTGATTATAAATTTGCATATGTAGCGTGATTTCATGTGGCTTCATTCATTTTAAGATGTTCGCCATTTTGTTAAAAAAAGCGGATAATGTTCATTAATAAACTTGGTTGAGACCCTTATATGGTCTATGTATACATCAAAATTCAAACAAATTTGGAATAGTATGAATTTGAAAATTTCAATTGGTCTCCACTTGAAAGCAAAATGGCGGAGCAACTTGGTTAACAAAGTCATATTAGATATTTATAAGATAAGTTTACTGTCGAAATTTGGTTCGATTTGGAGTAATTTCGGAAGTTATCGTAATTTTAAGTTTTCTAGTGGTAGCTTGATTTCAAGTGGCCCGCTTAATTTAAGATATTCGCCACTTTGTTAAAAGTGGCGGACAAAGATCATTAATAAACTTGATTGAGAACTTAATGTGGTCTGTATTTACATCAAAATTCAAGCAAATCCGGCCTTAAACACGCTTTTTACAAAGTGGAATTGAATTTTTCAAGTGGCCGCCTGTTGAAAACTAAAAGGCGGAGCAACTTGGTTAACCAACTCATCCAAGATATTTATGAGATAAGTTCGCTGTCCAAGTTTGGTTTGATTTAGAGTATTATTTCTGGAGTTATCATGATGACAAAACTTTTTATTATATACATATATATTTATATATAGGTATTCGAAGTGATTGCAATAGGTCGATTTCTAAAGAGACCAACCTAAAAATTGTGTTGGTGCCGATTTTCATAGAGAGCAGTGTAATTTGTGGGATAATTGATCTAAGTTCAATTTTCCTTGATGAATTTCATTTTATAAATATCTACTACGAATTCTACAATATTAAAATAATTGCAGTTAATGCGGCTGATAGAATGGTACGGTTAGAAAATAAAATGTCTCGCCTAATAGGCTTCTTCAATTTTCTCGCTTCAAACAATTTATTTTTTCCTAATTCGCTACGTACTTTTACTAATCGCAGTTTCGTATTTTCTTTTTGATGCAGTTACTTGCCATTTACCAAGCACTATGTAATTCTCATAATACAAACTTTTGCAAAAATGCTGAATTATTAGGCCTTATTGTGAAAATTTTTATCATGAATAGCTTACGATTAAAAAAAAAAAATCTTGACATTTACTAATTCTAGTATCAAATAAAAAAATATTTTAAAAGCGGAGTACTTCTTAAGGAGGATTAATTCTATAAAAATTATAAATTATCGAATAAATTAACAAATATTCTTACATAATAATGATAGAAATGAACATATAAACTAGAAAAAATAAATAAATACCAGGACTTTGACTATTAATATAATATATTAATTTTTAACACTCTTTGTTTTATTTTTTTCTTTAAAACTAATGTACTGAAAACAAAATTCTTATTAAATGGTGGGAAGGCGAAGAGGATTACATGAAATCTAGAAACACATGTTTGTATTTGAACTTAATCTTATGTTTACTAACCACTTTTATAAAACAGTTTTGCATTTCTTTTGATTTAATAAATGCTCCTCACAATAAAACAGGTTACGGAAAATTGAAATTTTGCTTCCCAAATTTCCTTTTTATTTGTTGCTTTTTGTAAAATCTGTCAATCTTATATACATATTGTAGCAATAGATTTTTGTATACTTATGCAGTTTTACATGAAAATAAATATTCCAATAAACCTAAATTTTGAAATAACTAAAGTCAACAGTTTGCGCTGACTTGTGTCTTAATTTTAAAGTAGTTTTCACCTATTTATAGCAATTCGTTCATGTACATTTTGCTTAAATTTACAGAATATGATGCAAATAAAGGAAGTACTACACTAACATGAAAAAAGAAACAACATAAATTAATGTTTAAATTATGTTAAATAAAAGCTTTTGTCATAAAAAATAATTTACATTAAATATGAGTTAAATTTTAAGAATTGTTGGAAATTTTTAATTCCATTTTGGCATTACATAAGAAATACATGAGAAACATAAGAAAATCTGCAGTTCAAATCTATCTCAGTGGTCGAAATATGTTCATATGAAAATGAAATATTTTCATATGAAACAAATCATTCATATGAAAAACGATTACAAAAGAAAATTTTTGTTAATGAAAGAAAAAGATTTCATTAACAAGAACAAAAGTTATCCCTGCAATTTAAGTTACATTGTTATTGTATGTTGCCTTTTATTTTTTTGTAAAACAATATTTAAAAATGCTACGATTTAAATTTTCAAGAAAATATATATTATGAATGCATGTGTGATAACTTATGCTAATCGAAAAATTGACCAAATTGAGAAAAATGATTGAAAGAGTAATAAATATTTTTTTATTTGTGTCTACCATATCATTATTCTAAAAAAAATACACTTAATCAGTTATAATTTGATTACATACAAGGAAAGATAAATCACATATAAAAACTTTTACAACATTATTTGGTAATATTTATATCACAGTTACTTTTTATTTTCCCTTCCTGATATACTTCCCTAGTTTATCATTAATAATACAATTTATACCTCTAAATAGGTATCTGGAAGTGCAAATCTCTGTAATAATTTACTTAATATGTTTAAATAGATGTTACATTACATTTAATGGTATATTGATGTCACAGTGAATTAAATTTACATGCATGAAAATCGAGTATGAGGCATTAAATAACTTTATCATTACAAGGACCGAGCGTTTAAATCCATTAATGATATAATTAATGCATTGACTTATGATGTTTTTCCAGAGAAAAAGTTGCATGTTCAGAAAAAATAATGTATTTTGAAAATATGTTTTAAATAAATATTAAATAAAGACAAATATATTTTAAATAAATAAATAGGATTTTTTAAACATTTCTTCGCAATAATAAATATTTAACCTTACCTTTAGACTGACTATATTTAACACATACCCCTCTCCCCCCCCCCCAAAAAAAAAAAAAAAGAAAACATACTTTATCCCATCCATATATACATCCATATATCCATCCATCCATCCATATATACATAATTTTTTTAATTTTTGGATTTTTGATAATCTTTCTTAATTAAATCTCCCATTTCTTCAAGTGATTTCATTTCCCCCCCCAGAGAAAGGTTTGAAAAGTTTACATACCCCCCCCCCCCTCCCCATATATATATTGAAATACACATATATTTACAACAATATATAATAATATACATAATAATATATAATAATATATTTTTTAATACACACACACACACACACACACACACACGCAAAACAAACGAAACGATAAACTATCTGAACAAAAATCTAAACAGAAAAACATAAACTGAAGCATAATTTAAGAAATTTAAGAAAAAAAAGGAGGCAGGCGGCAAGACTTATGTGTTTATATATACATATATACATGTGTATGTATATATATATATACATATAAATGATAGATATCTTAATAAACTTTAACCTTAATATTTTAGCATTTAATAGATACATGTCAATACTAACACAACAAAAATAAAACTGGTAAATATATATATATATATATATATATATATATATATATACAAATTTCAGATTTCAGTATCACGATAAAATTTATGAATTAATAGATACATGATAATAACAGACCTATCCACACGTCATAAAAATATATTAATAAAAATATTAAAATATTATTCAAAAAATAATGAACTTTTGTTTTACTGGTAGCACTGTGCGGTTTTTACTGAAATAAAACTATTTCACTGAAATAAACACGCAGAAATATTAAAAATGCGGAATGCTTTCCACTGCATTTCATTGGAAGCTGCTCATGGACAATATTTTTTGAGTGGTACATTTATTTTATTTTATTTTATTTATTTATTTATTTATTCGTGACATTTGGAGCACTGTAATTATATATTGTAATAAATTTCAACATCTCTCATTTTTAGCATCTTAATCCAAATTACAATTTAAAAATATGTTAGGTATTTCAATGTTTCAATAGTACTTTGAAAACTAAACCAATTTGCACGAAATTTACATGTCCATAATAAGCAAGATTTCTTTTCCATTAAATTTTAAACTACCAGAAAAAAAAAAAAAAAAAAAAAAAAAAAACATTGTTTTGTTTTTAACTTTATTTATTTTTATTTTTATTTTACGTTCTATTATTATTAATCAAATTAAATTAAATCTTTACAATCCTTGCAATTTCCTCGTTTTTTTTTTTTTTTTTTTTTTTTTAATCTTACAAGATTTTCAAAAGAAAATTTCAAGAAAATTTCTTTTTGTGACTTAGTAATATTTAACATTATATTTTTACTTTAGATTATTAGCGTTTTAATTTATTTCACAGGTGTTTTTCAGTGAACGCCAAACTGATATTTCCATTATTTAAAAAAATGTATAATATGTTATACAATTAATATAGTTATATTTGTACTTTAAGAAATAAGAAATAAGATGTATAATTTGTATTTTATTAATTACCTATTTTTTTACTTATTTATTTATCTATTATTATTATTATTTGTAATTTGGGGTTGTTATTGAAAAGAAAAAAAATATATACAAATTACAAATTATGCTGGCGGTAGTGTAGCTACTGGTAGGGTCTTCCAAGCCGGATTGGTCGAAAGTGCCAGACTAAATGGACACCCTGGTCCTCCAGGTTGAGGATTATGACATTAGGCCTGAATCTTATTTCATGTAAAAAATCTCCCACGCAACAAGAATCTATGGGAATAACAAATAATTTGTCAAGGAAGAAAGGCTGTAAAGCTGCTGAATTCTATTCGGTGGAGTGAGGAGATCTGTAGGAAGAGGAAACACAATATATTCAATTCTGTTCTTAAGAGCTTATTAGTATACGGAGCAGAGGGATGGAGAATTATGGAGACAGAGGAAAAGAAAATAGTGGCAGGGGAAACGGATGCCCTAAGAAGATCATGCAGGATACCATAGGACAGAAAGAATAGGAAACGAAAGAATTAAAGAAATTATGGAAATTAAGGAAATCTTTTTAGATGATCTTCAAAAGAAGCAACTAATCTGGTATGGTCATATTAAAAGAACGAGTGACGAAAGGTTACCTAAAATCGATTTTAACTGTAAAATAAATAAAAAAAGGAAGCGAGGAAGACCAAGAAAGAGCTGGATGGACGAGATAAAAAAACAAACAGTGAGAGATAGGGGCCTGGTGGAGGAATGGAACCTGTATCGAAAGCTCTGGAGCAGATTTCTTGTGAATTCTGTCAGAAGACGACACTTGACGCCATGAACCGAGTTTATATATATATATATATATATATATATAGTCGGTAACAAAAGTCTCCGAACACTAGCGAAAATTCTTATATAAAAAAAGTACACTTAATACAGTTTTGTTAAATAAATCCTTGTTGAATCCTGTTCTTAGTTAGTCTAAAAACAGGATTCGACAAGGATTTATTTAACAAAACTGTATTAAGTGTACATTTTTTATATAGGAATTTTCGCTAGTGTTCGGAGACTTTTGTTACCGACTGTAAATTACAAATATAAAAATATATACATTTTACAAATAAATAAATAAATAAATAAAAATAAAATAAATAAATACATAAGATAATAATAATAATAATAGAAAAAAGTAAAAAAATAAAATAAAATAAAAAATTATATATAGAAATATTGAAAGCGTGCCTATTATTGCTATATATATATATATATATATATATTAATTTCATTTACATTGAAGCGATTTACAAAGTACACATTGTTAATACATATTAAAAAAAAAGCACCTTTTATTAAACGAAGTGAAAAATTTTTTTGATGAGATATATTTTGTCATTCAAGTTTGAAACGTCTAAAACTTTACAAACCATTGAAATTAAGTTAAATGATACATAACAAAATATTGCAATTATTATATTTTATAACAAATGTATACATGACATAAAAAGATGGAGACTCACTATACATTACTCAAAAAATAAATAAATAAATAAATAAATAAAAACATCAGGGAAATGTATTTCCGGGATGTACGCCTAAAACTTCCGCACACCATTTATTTTTCCTGAGATATATGAATGAAAGTGAAAAATGAAGTTTAGTACATTTGTTGCAGTAAATATGAACGGCTGTATACAAAAATATAAAATAAAACAAAACTATCAGTTCTTTAAAGGAATTGCATCGACGGAATATTTTTGAATTTGAATCTTTGTATTCATAGTAACTCAAAAAGTATAGGTGTATACGTTATGTACCATTATAAAAAGCAAAATATCTAAAATAATTAAAAGTAAATATGTTACGTAATCTTGTATCAATGTAAGTGTACACAAAAAAGGAAAAAAAAAAAAGTACTAATAGTTTATCATTTCTAGAAATGCTGTAATACAATATGATATACAAGTGTAAATAAAACAAAACTGACTACGGTAGACCTATTTTGCATGAGACGATTATTTTGTCTGGCATATTATTTAAGAATTGAAAATCTTAATTAGACAGAAATTACGACTGTTACCAGAGCGAAATAAAATGAAAAACAATCTGTTGTGTATCAACCAAACGATTTACATTACCCAATACTACTTGTATAATGAAAGGGCACGTGACATCACTCGCAGTCAAGTTATGGGTAAAGTGGCATAACATTGGCATTTCCACCAATACAGGTTGATCATTTGCCACTCGAGAGTAGCAAAGATTGATTGACGGAGCGTTTGTTTGTAAACATGCCCTTTCCTTATTATTAACTATTTTTCAAATACAGTCGGCAGCAAAATTATTCGAGCGCTAGCAATAATTCCTATGTAAATATTTAAAAAAAAATACTAATACTGTTTTTTTAAAAAAAAATACTTGTCGAATCGTGTTCTTAGACTGACTAAGAACATGACTCGACAAGGATTTATTTAACAAAGCAGTATTAAGTGTGCATTTTTTATATATGAATTATTGCCAGTGCTCGAATAATTTTGCTCCCAACTGTGCGTCAAATTTCCTCTGACGATACGTCTATAATAGTTCTGTACAATATATGAAACACTGCACAAAATTCTTCTAAGATCAAACTAATACATACGTCGTAAAGACATATTAAATAGTGTTCACATAGCAAGATAAAAATAAGAATAAAGAAAATAAAAATAAAAATAAAGAATCTGCCGAATTTAAAACAGAAATTTCTTGTATCTAAACTGACCTACCTAATCAAGACGCCCGTCAATTTTCAACGAAGTAATACTTGAGAAAGGACATTTAAAAATTGGATTATGTAGAAAATTTGAAAAAAAAACGTTAGGAAATCGTTAAAAGAAAATCCATGTTTAGGATACATAATTTCGGCCCCATTTTCATTTTTCAATATAACGACAAACTCCTCTTTTAATAGGAAACCAATAATTACATAAAGAAGAACATCTAAACAAGAGTTAATAGGGAGAGTTTAAAAAAAAATCTGCAGAGCAGTTTTTTGAGAAACATAGGATTTCTAAAAATACAAGGAATCTAACACATTTTCTGACGTAACTAACAAAAATGATATCAAAAAGAGAGTTTATATAACAAAGTCCCACTTTAAGTTTCTAATTTTTATTAAAAGTTGACAAAATAATCTATACAACGGATTGTCTTAATTCTGAAGTTTTATAGTTCTATATTTACTCATTTTGGGAATTTTGTAATCAGAATGTAGTGATTTTTATTGGAAAATGACGGCAAAAGAGGAAAAACCGAAATCCCATTCCTGACCCAGTGTGTTTGTTATATTTTTATAAGTTTTGTACAATAGACCTATGTTCCCTATCAATATTTTAAAGAATTTCAAAACTTTAACTTTTCGAAATAATCATAACTTTCTAACTTTAGAGAATAATTTTACGATTTAATTCAAACAAGTGAATGAAAGTATACACAGTCGAAATTAAATCAGTGACTCATGTACTGACATATAAGAAAAAAGCTCTGATACTATCGCAAATGATTTAGCCTCATGTGGCGCTTAAATTTCATATGCTTGATGAAACTTTTATAAAAAAGGTATATATGAAGGTTATAAAGTGCATGGGAAACAAAAAAAATTTAAAACATCTCGATCTCTAATAAAATAACTTTGCGCTTAATCAAAAAATAAATTCAATGAAACAATGATAATGATATTACAGTCGGTAACAATCGAATCATGTTATTAGACTGACTAAGACGAGGATTTGACAAGGATTTATTTAAGAAAACCGTATGAAGTACACTTTTTTTACATAGGAATTTTTGCTATTGTTCGGATACTTTGGTTACCGACTGTACAGTCATCCGAATGAGTGAAATTATATATTTTGTAAAATACAATATAACGAATTTATAGCAATTTCAGATTAGTTATACGATACGAATATTAAAGGCTTGACGAAGTTATTCTATCTTACAAAATCATTTCTTTAAATGCAGTTTATCCGTAAAGTCATGGTACACTTTTGACCGGTCAAAGGAAAGTAAATCAACAAGATAGAAATGTGGGATCTTCACCAAATAAAACTCTCCAAGTTTTCGAAGTATGATGTGAAAGCGCGTGTGAATACAGCTGTGTGGCACAACGAACTGCGCGGCGCGGATCAGCACAGGCTCATACCAATCGAGATGTACAGTCGGTAACAAAAGTGCCCGAACACTAGCAAAAATTCCTATGTAAAAAAAGTACACTTAATATTGTTTTGTTAAATAAATCCTTGTCGAATCCTGTTCTTAGTCAGTCTAAGAACTGAATTCGAAAAGGATTTATTTAGAAAAACTGTATTAAACGTACTTTTTTCACATAGGAATTTTTGCTAGTGTTCGCACACTTTTGTTACCGACTGTACATTGTACAGAGGAATGATCAGTGTGTTTTGCGGCTTGCTGAATTCGAATTCGTGACCAAAGGACAAAATGAATATCGTCGCATGTACAACGGAGCGCCACCTCACAAGAATAACACTAATTGTAGGATAAGCACTAAGAAGTTGAAGGACACCGGGAGTTTGTTGGAGAAGTAGGCCATCGGTAGGCCACATCGAACTACACTAAATAGGTATGAAACTTGGAAAGTTTTCCTTTTATTTCATTAAGACTTCCAATTTCTATCTTGTTTCATTGATTTCGTGTGACAGGTCAAATGCGCACCATGACTTTACGAACACACTGTGCGTTAAGATAATTTAAAAACTAGAAAATGGAATTTTTAATGTTAAATATATTTTTTATAATAAAAAACCCGAAAAGTTAATTTTTCTTGAATAATAAATAAACATATACCAAAATTATTGGTAATAATACATTTTCAGAAATAAAATATATGTTAGGAGAATTAAACAAGAAAGAAAAGTAGAAAGTAAGAGGAGAAATTTTTAGATACCTAAACTTATAATTGCTTGTTTTTTTTTTTTTTTTTTTTTTTTTCATCATATCCAGAATATCCTGCCTTGTTTGGTTAATATTGGCCAAAAATTGTAGATTTGCACATGCAATAGATCTACACCGATTAATATAAATATTTATGTATGCTTATAAATGTAGATATGCATATTTAACCTTAGGAAAAAGTTACATAAAATTAATCCATTAATAGCTCAATAACTTTATAATTGTCATCATAAAATATAACCTTTCTGCTGATTTATATTGAATTTAGAAATAAATATTTTTATCGCATAATATTAAGTTTCTTTAACTCATTCTAAACTTGTAATTATATCAGATTTTTTTCATTACGAGAAATTCACTATTTGGATTTTGTAAAAAACATTTTACTTCTGCTATATTTTTCAATTGAATTCAATTTTGTGAGTATATAAAACATAGTGTTTTCCTTAAATTAAAACAATCATATTTTTACAAGCTGATTTAAAAGTTTGTAACTTGTAATTTTCCATTTAAAAACTATAATGATACTTTCTGAAAAATACATGTAATAATTTAATTTAATGTATATTATTTCATTTGATAAATGGAACTAAAGATTCTAATAATAATAATTAAAAAGATATTTCCAAATGAAATTTAAACGTTCATAAAATATTTTTCAAGAGCTAAGCTATTTTATCCCTAAAATAAAACTAAACAGAATACAAAATTCTGAGCTTTTACTTAAATGCAAATTTGAAAGAGACGTTACTTTATTTCTTTTCTGTCTGTTGAAAATCTGTTGAAAAATAACGTAAAAGTTTCAAACCCTACACACCTTGACAGGCATTGAATGCGTGAAAATCTGATTTCATGTAAAAGTCAGAAGTTTCCATAAAAGAAAAGTATTTTAAAAGATTTTGAAAAGAATATGTAATAAAATAATAGTTTTGTGATGTGGTATTTGATAAGGAAAAAAAAGCGTATATATGCAGTACAGAAGAAAATAGAGTTTATGCATAAAATATTTTTTTACTGTCAGTAATATTCTTATTACGTCATCAATTATTTTGTGTGAAATTATGAGATTTTAATAATAATTATTATTTTACTTAACTATTATTGCTATGTTTAGATATTAGGGAAGTTTTCGTTTTCATAGCATTTCAATTAGTTTACTATCAACATTATTTACAGATAAACTTAATTAATGTATAGTACATGTTGTCTTGGATATCAGAAAGCAATTTTAATCACTGCACAATTATAAAGTAAAAATTAGTTTTTTTTTTTCTTTTTAAAGAAGATTTGTAAAACAAAAACGAAGAAAGAGAGTTGTTCTTATTTTTCGAAAATATGTGTATACTTATTTATTATTTCTTCACCACTGAAATTTGTAGCGTAGCTTGATTTTGTAGCGTAGTAAAAAAAAAAAAAAAAAAAAAATGCAATAGCGTAATTCAAAATATCCAATTTGCTGTTTTAAAATAATTTCATAAAAATATTATTATAGATTTTTACTGCGATTTTAAATAAACCATTCGGATTTACATAAATAGCCTATCTTGTCTCTTAAATCATATCGATTTTCTCTTTATATATAATATATTATGACAAAGGTAAACATTTCAATTAATTCCTTAGTTTGAGGCACTTTATTCTATTTCATAATATATATATATATATATATAAATCAAATAACAATACATATAAACAGAAAAAATAACAGAAAAATCAGAAAAAAAAATTATCCCAAAAAGCATTGAGGCTATCATCAGGAAGGCACTTCAAATGCTTGGTGAAAAAAGAACGTCAAGACTCTTTAAAAGATACTACCAAAAGTTAAAAGTATCTTGGTCCTCTACGTCCCGCCAAAAGAAAAAAAATATATAGTTACGGTAGCACGAAATTACGAAGGAAAAATTTATGAAATAAAAAGGAAAAACAAAACTACACAACAATATATATATATATATATATATATATAATAAATAAAAATAAAAAAACTTACAAAATATTGTAACTTAACAAACACGAAAAAAGATACACCAATACATCTAAAGAGAAAAATATTTACTTAATATTTAACAGTTACGGATAGCAGTAATAATATAAGAAGCATAACCGTTCAACTTTGGGGTCTCAGAAAAACTGTGTAATACAACTTCGATATCACCGTAATTGTCTACTTAAGTATAATATACCATTAAAAAGATAAAGATTTCAATTAGTTCCTTAGCTTGATGCACTTTATTTTGTTTTATTATATATACATATATGTAGGCGCTAATGGTTTTTTGGTTAATTATTTTTCTGGTTTTATTGCTATTTTTTCTGTTTATATGTATTGTTATTTAATTGTTATTAAAGTTTACATATTACATGATTGCTGCATTTTATTTCGCATGTAATATTTGAATTCTCTTTTAATTTTGCTTATTAATTTTTTTTTTAACCTTTTGATATTTTGTCCTCGTCTAGTTTATATATATATATATATATATATATTAACGTTTATTTTAAGTGTTCTTATTAACATTAGTAAATTAAACACTCAATAAGAGAAATATAAACATAATATTATATATTTTAATATAAGTAGTTACGTTTACCAGCTTGTTAATAATAACACTAAAATTTAAATAATTACGGTGGTTTTAATGGAGATAACATTAAATATTTAAAACAACTTATTTTACATTTTATAATAATTACAAAATAATAACAATTTTAAAATTTACTTTCACTGATGATGCACTGCGAAGAAGGATATTGTAATTTGATAAGAAAATATAAACAGTGTTAAGAAGTTTTAATAGCCTGATCTGAAGAGAACTAAACAGATCATATCAGAATGATATCGTGATTCGTATATAGAAGCAAATGAAAAGACTAGCGTTGTGACGAACGTGTGCACGCCATAGCTCAGTCTTAGATTAACTTAATTAAATAATGACATAAAGCGAGCACGAGACTTGAATTATGCTTATTTGACTTTACTGAATTAGATAATGAAATAACGGCAAAGTCAGATTTATAAAATAAACATAGAGCTTTTATTTTGAGCTTAAAGAAAAAGGTGGGCTTTGGACTATATCACATTTAGCACTTTTATAACTTAAAGGGCAGTCTTCATAAATACTTTTAACTTTACTTAATTAACCACCAATAATCTCAACTACTTCATTTAAATTCATTAACTCTCACGACTTAGTAATCTTTCGATAGCGGGAGGATTCCCTTACCCGCTATACTACTCGACTTACTATCTCCTACTACAGCCGTTAACAACTAACTTACTTCCAAGCCGCCTCTTACTGCTTCACCCTAAGCAGCTAACATTCTTTCTCGGCTACCTCTTCTAAGCCGCACGCAACTCACTCACTTCCAACTAACCTTCAAAATCAATCTTCCTTCTCCTTTTATACAATTCACTTTCCAAAATATTAACATATTACAATTTCGTTCATCCTAGGAACTAACTCCATTCATCAACTGAATCCTAAATTCTACACATTCACGTGTTGTTCATAAAGTGCGAACTTCGTTTGTAGCGTTACGCTAATATTGCTATACCTCACAACGTATAGTCTAAAACATAATATTGTAATCTAAAAAATAATATTCTCTATATCACTTAGTTTCATTTAATGTGTATTGATGATTAAGAATTCCAAGGCATGCAATGCTATTTTATCTACAAATTATTATGAAAAAGATCAATTTTGGATTTACTTTAGATAAAAATTAGCTGTTGTAAGCCTTTCTCCCCCCCCCCCCCAAAAAAAAAAAAAAAAGTTTAAACATAATGTTATTCTAAATGTTATTCTTTGCTTTGCTTCCCGTTCTGTGGCATGACAATTCAAAACGCAATTGTACTATTTCTGGGTTGAACGAACTCCTTACAAAAATCAATATATTTATTTATTTTTTTTTTTTTTTTTAATTTTTTTTAATTTTCTTAACTCTTAAATGCCTGAATATTTAAAAATCAATTTAAAATTGTTTTTTGGCTTTCCAGTCTTCAATAAATCACTGGAAAAATACTTTAAAAAGTCATACTTTATCTTTATTTTATGTATGAAATACAGCTAAAAATTCATTTGTTGCCAATCGGCAAACACGATGCATCAGAGCTTCAATATTATTCTAACAGTATTTTAGAAGCGAAAATTGGGTATGTTTCAGAGAGGCTGCACACGGCCTTTACAGGTTAAACAATGGGCTATCAAAATCATATTTACTGTTAAAATTTTGTTAATTTCGCATTAAAAGAATTTGCTAAAGTATTGCATGAAATTATTAAATTTTTATGTTTATTTAGAGAGAAATCACTCATAAAATTTTGTTTTGAAATATTTTTTGAGAATAATGAACTAATAATTAGTTTAGTTTATGTCTAATAACATGCACTAAATGATAGCAATTTAGTACCATAAATATTTCGTAATGTATGTCACAATTTATTCACTAATCAAATAATTGAACTTTTCCATTTTAATTGAACTTTCTATGTATAATTTGTTATTTTTTATCAGACTTCTCTTGAGCAATTTTATAAGAATATACTGATTTCTTGAGTATATCGAATCGTTGTTCATTAAATGTCTAGAAAATTTCTCTGTATTCTCATTTATAAATACTGTAAGATTACACTGCTTGGCAGGCAAATTGCCCCCAACACCATTATGATAAATTCTTAAGTAAAATGACTCCCTGAATCCGAGTATGATGTCCATCTTGCCCTGTCAATCACCGTTTTTTAGATACGTTCCCCTATTTTTATCATTTTTCTGTAATTTTAAGGCAATACATTTGATTTTTAGGGGAGGGGTGGTTTATTTAAACTGTTAACCCCTTAACGCGCGGCGTCCTCGCTGCGAGGACGCAAAATTTAAGATCCAGCTGCAAAAATTCATCCCGGAAATTTTTTAGCAAAAATTTACGTTTATAAGATATTAGAAAAGGCCAGTTTTTTTAACGTTAAAATTTAAAATTTCTTTTAGTTTAATTTAGTTCATGAATTCCGGTGGCAGTATAATTTAAATGATCCGAATTGTCTTGCGCCGCAAAGGGTTAAATATCTTCTGAGGTGCAACAGAGTTGGATAATTCTAAAACATCGGCATTTGCGGAAAAGGGAAAGTTTAGGAAGGGGGGGGGATTTGCTACTGAAATTATGCGTTACATTTCTTAAATTTTTTAATCTATTATTAATGTTATTTATGAAACATTATATATTTTTGTTTTTAAGTGTTAAATTAATTTTTTTTCCTTCTCCAAATCAAATTCATGGCCATGAAATTACCGAACAAATGAAAAAAAAAAAATGGAGGAGGGGGTGATGTCCCGAAAAAACGGTGGGTGACTGGGCAAAATGGTAGTCATATTCGGATTTAGGAAGTTATTTTACATAAGAATCAGCAAAAATTGGTATCAGGGGTCTGTTTTTTTTTCAGCGCAGTGTTATTAAACATTATTAAAATAAGATAATTATTTTGAATATAAATTAAACATTTTAATTATAAATTTTCGGTTAATATTTGGAAAATTTATAAACGAAATACATTTTTAGGCATAAATATTTCCCTTTTAAAATTTTTAATAATAAATTGAAGCTTATGTAAAAAAAAAAAGAGAGAGAGAGAGAGAGAGAGAGAGAGAGGGAATTTATTTGCTATATGGGTAAGGTTTTATTTATTTAACAATTTATTTATTTTTTAAGTACAAATACGTGATAAAAAGAGAAAAAAAAATCAAGAAATTAAAATAAATAGTAAAATAAGATAAAGGAAAAAGAAAGAAAGAAAGAAAATGAAAAGCATCCGTTTGTGTAAAATGTAAATGTGAGTCAGAAGTTACCATATTTTGTATTCTTCTGCATAATAAAATCTGAAAAAGGCTTTTATAAAGATTTCCAAACTTCCTTACATCTTGACAGGCACAGAAGAAAGAAGAGAGAAAGAAATTTCATTTTGTATAAAACTGGAGAAAAGTTTTTCTGCAGAATTTCGAATAATAGAATTTATAATGAGACGTAAAGATTGCATAAATATAGTTCAAATTTATAAAGACGATTAAAAGGTTTATAACATTAATCTCAGAAGATGAAAACTAAACAATTATTAGGAATCTAGAGATTTATTATTTAAATTTTATAGAAGTAAAATGATTCAATATTATGTGTTCCCAACGCAAATTAACAAATGTTTAAAAGAATTCTAAACGAAAATTTCCAATACAGGTTATTTAAGTAATTTTCCGAATAACCAATATTTACAATATAGTTATGCAAAATTAATGCTTTTATACGTGGATATTTGTAATGCAGCAATACAAAAAATTAAAATACTTAAAAAGTGCAATATTAATTAGAAAAAAAAGTTTTATTTAATTTACATAATCAATCATTATTAAAGATACTATAATATTCGTTAATGTTCATTAGTTTTGACTTAAAAACTGACCATTTAAAAATTTTTTTGCAACAATTTTCTCACATTTTTTGCTTGTGTTTTAATTGATTTTTAAACTTTTTTTTTCCATTTTCAAGCCCCCTTAGGTAGTAGTACTACTATCAAATGATACAACACACGGTGGAACGATTCATGCTTTAGAAGAAGTCGTACGCTTAAGTCAATTTAAAATACTTAGGGCCGTATTCACCAAACTTCATTGATCGAGAATTAAACCATGGATCAGCAAATCCGAGAAACGAAGCTAACTCTGGATTAAATTCCTACGGTATTCACCATCAGCCGATTATGTGATCCATGGATTAACTGGAAGAGATATAAAAGCTTCGTTTTGATTGGCCAAGAACGAAGATAGCCTTTATTCATCGTTTGGCTTCGATTAACTAATCAATCGGATTAGAATATCAGAAAGGGTAAAAAGCAAATTGGCAACACTGATACACGCTTCGCTCTTGTTTACTTCGCTTTTGTTTACGCACGGATTAAGAATCAATTTTACTTTAGAGCATTTTTAACGCAGACGACAACTGTTTACGCTACGATTTAAAATTTTGATTGTTATGGATAAGAGAATCTTAAAGCCATTAAAATTTTTTTCTGCCGAAGTTAATGCATTATTCTTTTCTGTGGCAGATGACAGCCTATTATCTAACATTCGTATTAGAGATTTCATGGAATCTTTATTTAATCGATAGCGATATCGAAATGCCACATTATGCAAAGAATCCAAATCATTTAATGCACCGTCCTTTTCCTTCTTAAAAATGCTTCCAATAGTTCTAAGCTTTCAATATCATCTAGTGAGAATAAATCGTTAAAGTCAGCCATGTTTGTTATTTGTTTACGAAGCTGAGCTGCGGAAAGCGCATGCGTTACGAAAAGATCAGAGAATTATCTCTGTTAGGGCCTTATTCACCAACTTCTTAACACTCGGATTAAACCTCGGATCAGTGGTAATCGCTCGATCATACAAAAACCGGTATTCTCCAACAAAAATCCGCGGCAGATCTGTAGAACAGAGGTTCACTGGTGTTTGTTTACATTTTGGCGATATTATCCGTGCGCCAACGAACCAAGGAAATGAATTTATCTTATGGCAACCTTACAAAACCTTTGTTTACGTTCGAAATGAAAGAAATATTAATGCAGACGACTATTTAACGTAATTAACACGTTCTCTGCCGATCCCACACTAGCGCGGGATGTGACGTATTGCTTTGCAGGTGAAAGTTTACTTTAGGCTGCCGCTTGGCGAAATTTCGAAAATCGCCAAGACGGCGCCATTTCGCATTGTGTTCCAAATAGCAACCCTCCACCGGCGGCATACGATCGAACACTGGCGAACTAACCTAACAAAAAAAATACATCAGGAGAAAAAATATCATAATTTAAAAAAATATATATAATAAAAAAAAAACAGCAGAACAAAAGAAAATTTTTCATAAAATAGAATAAAAATAATTATGAAATAATTACGAATTCATAACTAATCACAAATAAAAGAATAAAACTTAAATCATACAATTACACCAAATGTTAAAGTACCACCAAGCTAACACGAAGTTGTACACCAAAGTTCGGTTAATCGATGTGATCGAAGTGACACTACAGTTTCTGGGGACGAAGCAGGCATTTAACGGCTTTTTTCTACGTTTTCAAAAATTGTATAAAGTAAATGATTTATCATTAATATTTTATTTATAGTCCTCATTTGTTAGAAATGGAAAAATACATCCGTAACTGAATAATTATAGCAAACTTTAACTGTTCTCTATAATAATAGTACTCTGATCTGTTTACCCTCTAATCTATACCCTTATCCTAAAATGCATGAGATTAAAAAATATGCAAAATTTTGTACTGTAGCCATCAGTATTGGCATGAAATTCAAAAATATGCCTCTAAAATTCAAAAGTACCTCTTAAATTCCAATTTCCCTTCCGTGAAGGATCAAAATTTTGATGGTATGTTTCCAGACCATATCGAGGGGTAGATCAGACCGTCGCCAATTGTCCACTGTGCAGAATTAGTGTGACGCAAAACTCAACCAACCTTAAATTCCAACATTTTTCAACCAGCCAAACAACACTAACTCAAACATCAGAAATATTCATATTTCAAAATAGATGGTTGGTTAGATTTTACATCACACTAGTGCTGCGCAATAGGAAATTGGTGACGATCTGAACCTCACCCCTAGAGGTGGTCCGGAAGCATGCCGTCGAAATTTTGATCCTCCGAGAAGACTATTTAAAAATAGAATGCTTTCTCTCTAATAAAACACGTATCCTCGCTAAACACGCGACCGAAGTGATGACGTCAGTGATTTAATATTTTATCTGCTTAGTACAAATGAAACTATTTGCTATGGAAGTTTAACTTATTACTCATTAACTCTAGAGTTTGCCTTTACCGAGCAGACGAATTTTCATACGTTTGACGTCATACAACGTATTCACGTAATACATTACGCAAACACGCAAAGGTACACACAAAGCCCATAACATCTGGCGATGTAGCGCTCTTGTGAAATACGCCAAACATAATCGGCAGGTTAAAGGACAAAAACGCCGTTTCAAATATTAGTCACGTGAGATCGGCAGCGAACGTGTTAAAAAAAATTATCGAAGAAATTTCATAAAATGGCGAGGGTTAATTAACTTTTTAAGTACAATATTTTAAATAATAAGCAAATACTTAACAAAATGCACGTTTTGTCATCGAAGTTTTAAGAGCAAATTAATTTCAACAACAAAATAAATGTAATTAAATAAATGAAAATTCAGAATAAAAATATAACTTTAAAAGTAATTAAAAAAGCATGAAAACTTACAATATATGCAACATAAATTTTATTTATTTATTTATTTTTATTTTTTTTTTTCCATTTTGAAATTTCTGTTGATTCCATAATACATAAATCACATATCAAGAATTTCACTTCGCGCTCAGTTAATTCGTAACATTCGAGGATTCTAAAACTTCATTCAAATGAATCGAAAAATATCGGTATAAAAATTATGAGAATTAATAGGGCAGTTCCTTGTTTTTAAACAAACATCTCAACTTTTATGAGTGATTGGCAAAAAGGATTGGGAAAAGCATAGCGATGGCGATTACTTGATTACTACCAACGGAAAATCAATGGTGGGCGGGGCGCGGGAAAGTCGAGCGCGCTTTTTTGCCAACCACATGACGTCACGAGGAAATGCTCTATATATATAATGACCCTCATCTGTCATTCACGATTCCGGTTTACACCGCTTCAAAACAGAGACTTTTGGCAGCCATTTTTTTTTCCCCGTTTGTTCAATTTTACTTACGAAAACATACATATCATTTTCATACATGTTTTGTATCGCACATATTGTTATTTAATCCCTCTAAAACCTTGAAAAACTATTCAATTGTAATGTTTAAATGTTTAATTAAATATAACGGATCACTGGCTATTATAAACATGAACCTATAAATAGAATTATGTAATTTCATGATTATAAACAACGCAATGCCAAATAAAAACAAACATAAACTGTTGCCATTCAGAAAATACAAATTCCAAATGGACAACTCTTTAATTGCGAATGAACGACTCTTTGACTGTTTCATTAAAAAAAAAACGCTTAAAATATTTCTAAAACATATGGACAATATTCCTGTGACGTCACAGTAGGTAAAATCGCCGAACGCGTGGCCGATATTTTGTAAACAAACTAGATTCAAGATGCTATTTTATTGTTACGCATAACATTTTCCTAAATATTTCTCCAGTGAAACTTAATAATGAGATATCTGTTCAAACAAGAACAAAAGAGAAATGTAAACAACTCAATCGAATGATAAAGTTAAGACTATTCCATATCGTAAAATTGCAGAACATTTTATGTACACACACACACACACACACACACACACACACATATATATATATATATATGTATATATAATGGATAAAAGATTAATAAGAACATTTTATACAGACACGCATATATATATAGGCATCAAAGCTTAAATAATTAGAATTTCAATCACTTTAATAAAGTAATTTATTGAATGGAACATCCATTTAAATTTGTTAACATCGCCACAGTTCACATGGCAACTTTTAATATTACATATGTCGATTAATATTAAAGTATATTACTAAAACTGGATTAAAAACAAAACAAAGGTATTACTATATCACTCTTACTTCAATTTCATATAATCTGTAACTCTTATAAATAATATTGCAAGATAAAAATTTTCAAGCCAAAATGCTTTTCTATGGTAGAGTTGAGGATTGTTTGCCTAACCAGCTGATATTCTTGTAGCCCCGAACCCAAAGTGGGAATATGGTCCATTAAAGCCTTAAAAATCTTAAAATATTTGTAAAAACATATTAAAGTCTTTAAATATTTTTATCAAGCTTCATTATTTGTTTACATTGTAAGGTATGATTGGCGTCGAGTTCAGTACGTAAATGTCGCCAGTTGATTTTAGTTTTGAAATTAGTGTAAAGTTATAGTTGGGATAGAATGTTTGGTTGGGCAAGTAAAGGTCACCAGTTGAAATGAGTATTGAAAGTAGGGTAGTCTAAGGTGATAATGTCGAGTCAAGATAAAATGTTCGGTTGGGAATGAGAAAGTCCGTAGCTGGATCCTGGATACTTTGGCGATGTTGTGGGTGAGATAGCTGGTTGGGAGTATAAAGTAGAGGTGAATTTGGGTTAGCATGGAGTGTCTGTAATTATTAGATAGTTAGTGTAGAAAATACGCAAGCAAAGTGATGACGTCACTGGGCGTCAGTGGATGCAAGAAAAAGATTTCCTATGTTAATCGCCCATTGGATTTTTTGTAAAAAATTATTAAAAATTGAGGAAAATTATTTCCCGATTTTAATTCCCATATTTCGGTATAGATATGTATTAGTTATCGTGTGCATGCGTTAGATTAAGTTGTTTTTGCTGTAAAATTGATAAAATTTAAATTTTAAATTTCAAAACTTTAGAAAAATAAAATAGCAAACTTCCATATTCTATTGAAAACATAAGCATTTCATTTCAAAGAATGATATTTACACAATAAATATCCAACTAATATACTAATTAAAAGGGAAATGATAAATATTCTATCAGAATTTGAAGTCAAATTTGTTTTCAAATGTCTAAATAAAGTGTCTGATATAAGATACTCATATGTTGCAGCGGAATAGATTTAATGTATCTGTCATCCTGAAAAAATATATCGCCAAATTATTTGGCGAACATATTTTATTCCTTTCAAAAATCATGGTTATTTTAACAACTTATATTAAGAGAGCGATGAATTATATGAAACAATATTTCGTACAATACATATTACGAAAATAAACCTCTGGCATGTATATTTTCGTAGTATGTTTTTAATCGCCAAATACAAAAAACGCCAAAGATGACACAGTTTTGAAATTTAAAATTTTGTCAATTTGACAGCAAAATAACTCAATCTAACACAGGGATACGATAGCATATCTATACCTAAATACGGGTATTAAAATCGGGAAATAATTTTCCTCGATTTTTAATTATTTTTTTACAAAAAATACAATGGACGATTAATATAGGGAATCTTTTTCTTGCATCCACGGACGGTCAGTGACGTCACACTTCGCTTACGTATTTGGAAACAGGATCTTCGATAGTCTTAAAAAAAAGTATTTTGGTAAAATGAAGTGAATCGTTATTTACTTCCTCTTACCCATAGGGTCGAGAAAGTATTGTTTTTGGGTCAAATTTTCGAACGTGAGTTTTTGTTATACTTACATGTTCTGAGGTCCCCTGAATACGAAAATCACGTTTTTAGCGAATGGTCTCTGTGTCTGTCTGTCTGTGTGTCTGTTATCAGCATATCTCAAGAACAAATAGTAGCAGAAATTCCAAACTCCGTATTCTAAATGTGTATCATATAGGGATGCTACAGTAAGCTTTTCGTTAAGATGAAGCAAATGGTTCGTGTACAGGGACATTCAAATACATTACGTCTATCTGGGAAATTGCAGGTAAGTAGAATTTAACATCTATAGACTGCACTACACCAAATGAAACGAATACATATTTTTTGTAATAGAATTTTTGTTAATCTTCGTGATCTAAACATTGTTTTCAAGATTTATCGTTCACATTCCGTCATTTTTGACGGGGTTATATACTGGTATACAAATAAAATAAAAAACATATTTTCAAGTTATCAAATGATACGCTTTCATTTCTCCAGACACATATCGTTTCGAATTTTTCATTAACACTTACATTTCAGCGGAGGGGAAAATTCCCTAGTTTTCATAAACTTTACCAACAAGTGATTGAGTGAGTGAGTTTTACGTCGAACTAGTGCTACGTTGTGGGCAATGAGTACGGCAACCAAATATCCCCATTTTCTACAGACAACGTTTACTTTATTCGCATTATTATAATTTTTAAAAAAATTATAGAAAGTAAACTATTTAATATTCAAATTTTATTTTTAGTGCTTATTAATTAAAAATGAAAAAAAAATACATGCATAATTAGTTAATTGTAGCAATTTAAAGCATCTCTGTTTTAAAAGTTCACGGATCCTGCCACTGCAACGACGGAGGATGAATTGGGACATACCCCATAAGGTATATGAACCAACAAAGAAACATGGCTGTATAAAGCTATGAATCTGAAAACGCACGTAACTCGGCTCCGCTGCAATCACTGTCGCGCATGTTAAAACCAAAAAAACATCACTGGACACCCCTACCTCTCTGTGCATGAATCTGAAAACGCACGTAACTCGGCTTCGCGGCAATCACTATCGCGCATGTTAAGACCAAAATTTCCCATAATGTAACTCTAGTGCAACGTAAAATGCGCTCGAAATAAATGAACCAATCAAATATCGCCTAATTTCCCATAATGTAGCTCTAGTGCAACGTAAAATATACTCAAAAGAAATGAACCAATTAAATATAGCCTAATTACCCATAATGTAGCTCTAGTGCAATGTAAAATACACTCAAATCAATAAAAAACAAATAAACCAATCAAATATCGCCTAATTTCTCATAATGTAGCTCTAGTGCAACGTAAAATATACTCAAAACAAATGAACAAATTAAATATAGCCTAATTCCCATAATGTAGCTCTAGTGCAATGTAAAATACACTCAAATCAATAAAAAACAAATGAACCAATCAAATATCGCCTAATTTCCTGTAATGCAGCTTTAGTGCAGCGTAAAATATACTCATAAAAAATGAACCAATTAAATATAGCCTAATTACCCATAATGTAGCTTTAGTGCAATGTAAAATACACCCAAATCAATAAAAAACAAATGAACCAATCAAATCTCTCCATACTGCGTCATAATAGAATTGTTAAGTTATGTTTACAAGGATAGGCAGTTTCTCGCTACGGAAGTCCGCCAAGCAGAAAGTGAACCTCTGTTCTACGGATCAACCAAATCCGCTGTTCACCGGCTACTTTAATTCTCGGATTTCCTGATCCATGGTTTAATCCGAGTGTTAAGAAGTTGGTGAATAAGGCCCTTAATGCTCCGATATTCGAGGATCAAAAACGAAGTGTTAAAGTAGCCGGTGAACTGCGGATATCCGTAGGAAGATTTACACGTACCTTGTTTATTCAGCTTACAAGAACACGGCAAGGGTGTGGGGTCCTCAAATCGAACGGAGGTTCCACGTGTAATTAGCACTCAGTGAGTGTATTCATATACTCAAACCCTAGAGCGCACTACTTAGCCATCGCCGAGAAAAAAATTCCTGAAGTTTGAAAAAAAAAATTAATTTGTATTAAAATTTAATGAATCGTTATAAACAATTTCTTTTCAACTTTTATACATTGTTAAATCGCGAATTTAATGATTTCTAACTTTTTAACGATTAGAACTTAGAACTGTAGATAGAGTAAATACAAAAGCCACAGTTCTTTTAAACATTACCATTTATTTTTTTATAAAATAACATATTATTAAATACAATGAATATTTATGATTATACGTTTATAGCATTAGCATTTCTTTCAATCATTCATCTTTACGAATACACAAACCTGGATGATATTTATCATAAAAACAAGAAAAACACAAATTTTGTCGACAACTTGCACAAAAAATAAATGCAGCTTTTTTACAGGAGCACGTAAATTCTTCATATTATTTTTGATATATTAAATTTTATTTAATTCCAACCACATGCGAATAATAAATTTCCATATGTTTAATGTTAAAAAGTTAGAAATCATTAAATTCGCGATTTAACAATGTGTAAAAGTTGAAAAGAAATTGTTTATAACGATTTATTAAATTTTAATATAAATTAATTTTTTTTTTTCAAACTTCAGGAATTTTTTTCTCGGCGATTTCTAGTAGTGCGCTCTAGGGCTTGAGTATATGAATACACTCACTGAGTGCTAACTACACGCGGAACCTCCGTTCGATTTGAGGACCCACACCCTTGCCGTCTCCCTTGTTAGTAAAATCCGTGGTGCTGTTTTGATCTGTAAAAACTGTTGCAGTATTTTTAAATTTACTTACTTTTATTTATTTTATTAAGTTTTTTTTTTCTTTTTAAATTAAACTAATAAATATTTTAGATTAATCAGGTTAACCTAAAGATGTTTCAAACCAAATATTTGACTAAAATTAAATATGTTACAATTATTATCATTCTTTTCTTGATCAGCGATTTTTGGTTAGATATTTGTCTAATAGACATTTTTGAAATTAATTTAACAATTAAATATTTATATATCTAATTATCTCTATCTCTATCTACCTATCTATCTACCTATATATCTATATATCTACCTATCTGTATATATGTAGTGAATTTTAACAGATAACATTTAGCCGTTTTAAGGTTTTTTAAGTGTAAATATGATTTCAGTTTCTGTATCTATCTGTCCGACTGTTCATCTGTCTATCTGTCCGTCTGACCACATCCAGTGTTCGTAAATATTTTAATAATTTTTACAAAATTATATATGTTATTCAAATTCACGATGGAATGTTCGATATTTAAAGGGCACAAATAGGTCCTATGCAACTGGTTTGTGTACAGGGACATCCTAAAAATGCCAAGGCATTGAATTTTCGGACAGACATTTTTATAAATTACATTTAAAAAACATTTTATTGTAAAATTCATAAAAAAAAAAAAAAAAACTGACATTGATTGCTAATATGCTGAATTAATATTTTGTACAGAAAATGATTTTATTAACCTTCAGATTTACAGGGCTACACTAGAATAATTAGATACATTAAGGGCTGCAATTAGAGAATAAGGAATACGTTTCCTTTTGTGTTAAACATTTTTAACATTTTCTAACAATGTTTAAGAATGATTAGGAATATGTCTTTCAGAACAGCTGTCTGCCAGTTGTGTGATTACGTAGGCACAGAATATTGAAAATTATACAATGCAACAATTATGTACATTTGGAAAGTGTTATTAATCAATGCGTACCGCATGATTTTTCGTTCTTGTTTTAAAATTAAGATAAATTATTATTGTATTGGACTAAAATTGAATTAGATCATTAAGCTAAAGAAATGAATAAAAGTGGTACTCTCTGAAATCAAAGTCGTTTGTTAATATTCGAAAAAAAAGAAAAAAATCATTGCATATATGATATTTAATATATTCTTGATATATTAAATAATTAAATGAGAAAAACTAATATTTTCAAAAAAGTAATGCTAAATGTTTTCTATTACTAACAAATCATCCGGGTTATAGAAACATCCTGTTAGAGAGAGCTAAAATTTCGAATATTCATAACTATTCAATAAATTGAACTAGGTATTTTTTATTTTACAAAATTCGTGTGCACTACTGATTTTATAAAGTAAACAATAAAAATATTCTTGATATTTAAATTCGAAATTTTAATAGGCGTATTATCGAGTTATAAGGTCCTGGTTTTAGGAAATTTAAATCCTGAATAATTTTTTAATGTATTTCATTAATAAAGCATACATGCAGTTTTCACTAATATAGAAGTGTAAAAAATTCTTATAATAGATCTTTATTTACAATGTTAGTGTTTTTTAAAAAAATCATTAAAAAATAACATTTTCTTAAAAGGATATTCTTTTTAAAGCTGTTTTTAACAAATATTGGTAATGCACTAAAAAAAAAAAAAAAATACTGTGGAATTTTATTTCATATAAAAATTATTTAATGATTTTATCTTTTTCATTAAACATTATTTATATCCGTTTATCTTCGGCATTGAATACTTTTTGTCGTATTTCGCAAAACAAGTATGCTTTTTTTTATTTTTGAAAAAAAAAAAAAAAAAAAAAAGTAAAGTAAAATATTTGTTTATAACAGTAAAGTAAAATTAGTAGCAATAGATTCTAATAACCGTGTTTTCTTGAGAAATTGTTGTACTTTATTCTCAAACGACAGGGAGAATGTGCATTCGGAAAATTAATTTTATTACTGCTAAAGGAATGCAGTTTATCTACAAGAAATATACTTTCACATACTAAAGTGAACCTTTGGTAAATTGTTGTTTTGTGCATTGAATAAATTGTACAATTTTTCGAGTTTAAATTGTTTTAGATATTTATTTTTTCTACAATTTATAATTTATTCTTAGCCAAATATTAGAGAGAAAAAATATAGAAATAAGTGGAAATTACATTTAGTTCTGGTTAAAAAAAAAAAAAAAAAAAAAAAAAAGACTAATATCCCATTAAAATGTCTTATTGCATATGTAGCTTAAATAATAATTATTATTCGTAAACGTACATTGGTCATTAAAAAATACAGCTTTTTTTTTTTTTTTTTTTTTTTTTTTTTTTTTAACCTTTTAGATGTTACTTTTGTTATTTGAATGTGTATAAATGTTCTTATATTATTCTGTCTAAATTTTCCTTGATTATATATTTTTGTATTTTCATAATATTATGATATGCTCATAATATGCGCAATAATACTAAACGACATATATTCATAATATGCGCATATATTCATAATATGCGCAAATCTATAAATGAATATGAAAAATTTTAAACGACGTATTTGAATGTTTAAAGCTTGAAAAGTCTGTTATAATAATCTATTATAGTACAAATTATAAAGGGTTTGAAGAATATAGATTATAAGATTTTGATACCTGAGTTAGTTTTTAGTTTACATATTTTTTTCAGGTCACATAAATCAGTTTATATACTAAATTTTTAATGTAAATATGTTTATAAAATCAATATACCGTAAAATATTTGAAGGTGTTTGATTCTCAAAGAAAATGTTGTTGTTTCCATCACACAAACGATATGAAAAAAATTCCAAAAGTCAAACGGTTTTTTAAGCTATATATTTTTTATTGCATTGCTGTTTCAAATTTTTTTTTTAGAAAATTTGAATTTAAGTCCAACCTCCAAATAACATTAGGTAGATGTAGCTAGGTTCGTTGTACCCATTAAAATTACAGTATGAGAAAAAATAGTATATAAATATATCAATTACATGCCAATGATCCAGAGAAATTCAGTGGAACAAAAACAGTTGTTCATTAGTAACTTTTTACTGTTTTGAATACAACCGTATTATTTTTCCAGTGAAAAGTAACACAGGCCTGTAAAACCGTAATTTTATTTTATTTTATTTATTTACTTATTTCCTTTTTTTCACTGCGTTGGGTGTTTTTAGTGTGTTTTGATGCACTGATTTCAAAAATGATTATCTTTTTTTCCCCTCACGTAAGGAATTTTTACAAAGAAGGATGAAGAAACTCTCTGTGATTGGAGAAAATAATTATTTTCTCCAATCACAGAGAGTTTCTTGCAGCTGGTAATGGTTATTTTTTTTACAGTGCGTACTGCCAGCGAATGAACCTACTAAAAAATAATAGTAATGCATTACAGAGAGCTGACTTTTATAACTCAGATAGAAATTTTTGAATCAAAGGTTTTTGAAACCTTTTTTTTTTTTTTTTTGCTGTGGATGTTAAGCCAAAACCTTTCAGTAGTGATGCTTGAAAGCTTGTTACAAGGTGTAAAACATGGTTACTAGTCGATGAAATTTAAGGCATTTTTTTAAGGATTTCATGTGCAAGCTTTCTAAAGGGAAAAACTTAAATGTAGAAATTAAGGTTTTTATACACAGACTTACAAATACCAACAACGTAAAAGTTGTTGGAAGGTTTTACCAAAACATTTTTGTTCCAATTTTGTGAAATCCGTGCATATGATACAAATCGTAAACCTTTACAGAACTATGCTTTAAAAAGTGAGAATGTCCCTTTTCAGAAGCGTATGTGCTATCTGGGTAGTTACGTGATTCCACACGAAGATGTAACTCAGTGTGTCCGAGTACACCTCGAAGCCCGATTTCCGAATTTCTGACTAGTTTTTTCTTTAATTAACGAAAATATGAAAATAATAACCTTATATTAGCTTTAAAACTAACTATTTAAATATTATCATTAAATATAATTGTTGCCAAAAGTGTTTGCGGTTCCTATTTTTTTTTTCCCGATAGAAAAAGAGATATATTTTCACGCGAAAAATAAACAAATACCAAAAGTTAAATTTGTTTATGCATATGACAAAATGACGTCATTATAACTTCAAAACTAAATAATATTAATAAATAAGTAATAATAAAATAAACTAAAGATAATAACAAAAACAAGTGTATATCTTCCGAAATTTGTTTTTTAACCTTTTTAAATATACCTCAATTTTTGACTTCGTAAAATAGTATGCTTTTTGGACGAACAGTAGCTTGGCAGGAAAACTAAGTAAATGTCATATTAAATACTTTTACTATAGATAATCTCATACAATTTCTTAAATTTTAATGCTGAAATAGACCGGACGTTTTTTGACAAGGACTTTACTTTCGAGAAAGCCAAGTTATGCCAAGTAGCGCATCAAAGTAAAATATAAGTAAACTACAAAATACTGACAGAAAATGAGAAGAAAGAAAGGAACATAAACTATAATCGCAAAAATTATCTAATTTTGTCACACTATATCCCTTTAGAGAAAAATCCAGATTCGCGGCAAAAACTCAAAAGTCACCCAGGGGAACTACAATAAAGTGTTCCATGATCAGGTTTACATATGTAATTATTTCTTTTTTTATAGAACTATCACTAATAACTAACCACAAAATATTTAAAGTGAAAAAAATATATATAGCAACAAATTTATTAGTTGTCTCATACGGTTGAAATAACGCTCATAACATAATGTAGTATTATATTTGACATGAAAATGCTGTCATTTTATAGTAGACAGGAAAAATAAAATAAAATATACAAAATAACATAAAAGTAAATATAATGTATAGTATGTATAGTGCTGTTCATATGTAATTGAGATTCAAACATAAAAGGGCTACTTAGATTTTTTAGATACTGTCCGTTTAGAAACTCTCATCCAATAAGCACCTAAATTAAAGTCCACGGGTATGGCATTGTCGCAGGCAACAGGGACAAGTATCCGAGAACTTGCGAGTAAGGAAGGCGCAGACGAAGACAGCGGAAACCCAAAGCGAGTTTTTAAGCAATTTCAATGGATTTTCTTTTCATTTTTTTGTTAATAAAGCAACATAAAAAAGAGTGATTCTGTTTTTAATTTCTTTAAATATAGTGACCAGCGAAGCGGACAAAGTCTGTTATTATTTACATATGTAAAAGGCAATGTCTATGTGTGTGTCTGGACTGCGTAGCACAAAGACAATATCTCTGACTGTCACATGATCATTGACAGTCACGTTAGTTTTGTTTCATATCCTTTTAAATATTCCTAAATTTAAGAATTTTATTTTTATTTATTTGTTTATTTATTTAGTGATATGTTTTTGGCACGAATTGTATGCTTTGCATGAAAGCTAATTCAGCACTTTTTTATATTTATTATTATTATTATTATTTTGACGCTGAAGTAGACCGCCAAAAACTTTACTTTCGCGACAGCCATCTTAAGCCAAATAACGCATCAAATGCGTTGCTTAGCACAGTAGGCAGCTCGTGAGTCTCATAATGACTCAATCTAAAGCTCATGAAGTAGCATTTCAAATATATAAATAAACTAGCTGTACCCTGCCACGCTTTGCAGTGGCACATATATGTGGAATGTCTATGTATGAAGAAGGCAAAATAGTTAGCTTTCCAACGTTGGTTTTATTACCTTTATTTACATCTGCATCTCGCAAATGAATGTATTCTTCGGAGCAGAGTTTGGTCTGATTCAAATGAAAAAATAGCAAAACGTTCAGTTTCAATTTTTGCATACATATCTACAATATACTGGTGAAACAACTGACGGCATTTCAAAATATAACTGTCCGCGTTGCTCCGAATCATTAAGCGGTATGCGTAAAAGTTCACTGCGCAGCACTTTTTATTGATTTCTGCACCATTTTTTGGATTTATCATCTTCACATTGAAATGATATCCATCGGCACCATCCCAGAAGATAACTGAAAACAGTGTTGGGCATAATTGATTAAAAAGTAATTGAATTACAATTCAATTACAATTAAATTATAATTATTTTACTGTCAATCGATTATTAAGTAACTGATTACAAATAAATTGGATAAGTAAGTCAAGTTATTGAATAAGTAATTCAATTTATTTGTAATCAAGTGCTTTTTAATTGATTGACAGTAAAATAATTGTAATTTAATTGTAATTCAATTACTTTTTAATCAATTATGCCCAACACTGACTGAAAACCGCTAATCATCATAACAACGGTGAGTTTCTGCGACGTTTATCAATTGATTGTTTCTTTGGTAGAGAACAATATCTCTAGGTTGGAACTGATCTCCGACTATGACAATTGCTACTTCGTCTATAGTTGGAGCATTATCCCTCCGGACATGTTCTCCAGCGGGTGTTTTGTCTGCGTGAATAACAATCTTGTGGGTATCTGATGACATCATATCATTTGCCGTTTTGAACAAACGCACCAAATTGTTCCTTTCGTGAAAGAGCTCCTGTAGTTGCGAAATGATTCATCTTCTTAGTGACGTATGCATTCCACAACGTGCATCGACCCAACTTCAACAATAATCAAAAGCTGGATTGTACGGGAATGCAAGACGACGGAATTGCAGATTCAGATCTGCTGTTCTTTGGGTTCGAGTTTCAGTTATCTTGACCCTCTCGCGTTCATTCCGTTGAAATCTGCTGCTGAAGAATGCAACTGCCGTGCTCGCAAACCTGCATCCTCACGCCTTGCTGCGCGTCTTTCCACTGGTTCCGCGTTACGCATCTGGATGATGCTTAGTCTGTTCCTCTCTCGTACGTATGCAAGCTCTTCCTCAGTCATACTCTAAAACCATCTTCAAGATCCTTCTGTGTGGCAAGTGAGACAACCCAAATTCGTTTTTCTGCGAGGCATTTTTTAGGTTTTCGCAGGAACAGAAGGGAGGGATAAGATTATAACCTCTTATGGCTCTCACAGTCCTAGTTTGAAAAAAAATGAGAGATAGGACAAAAAGTTTAATAACAAAAATTTTTCATTTTGAAATGGCCAAAAAAATTCATGGCATTTCAGGCAAGCACGTATTTTGTTAATAGAGCATACACATTTTCATTTCTTACGATGTTAATATTACTGACGGAAAGAGAAACAGTTAAGATGTATTTACATAGAAATATAGGTATAGTCCGAGATACGAAAGTTTGAGAAAAAAATAATTGCAACACGAAATCGCAAAACGTAACAGACGAAGAATCCGACTACATAAACATTAATCACAGCAGGAAATTTCGGAGCAAAAATGGGAAAGTTATTTTCTTTTCTAAAAAAAGAAAAAAAAAAAAATTAATAAATATTTTATACAGATGCCATTCATCCAGAATCAAACATTTTTAACTATCGCGTGCTCAAACATTCACAAAAATTAAAAAAAATAAACATCAACATTATTATTATTATTTTTTTTTTTTTTTTTTTCATTTTTTACTGAGCACGCGCTGTAATATAAAATTCATCGAAATCAATCATTTTTAACTACTGCGTGCTCATACATTCGCAAAAATAAAAAAGCGAAACATCAACATTATTCTCGTTTTCATTTTTTACTGAGCACGCACTGTATAAAATAAATGGTAAACATAAAGAAAATTTGCAATGTCAATATGGCGGGTTTGCTGGGACCATTAAAAAGTCTGTTTTCTCGTGGTCCCAGGTATGTTACTGATGCGAAAAATAGATAAAAAAAATCTTTGAAGCGGGTGGTATATCATGTCAAAACTTGAGATCAATCGTTGCAGAACATTTTGAGTTTTTGAGCCGTACACAAACCAACTTAACATTTTTATAGATATAGATTACAATTTTCTTTTTTAGAAAAAGTAAAAGCAAAAAAAAAAAAAAAAAAAAAAAAAAAAAAAGAAAAGGAAAAGAAAGAAAATAAACATAGCTATAAGCAATATACATTAAAATCACACAATCAATTCATTGGGAAGAAAATCATTTATTGAAATTTATTTTCCGACTGAGTGAAAATAAATTTCAATAGCTATAATCGCATGAATTATCTATTTTTGCTAGACTATATCATTTTATAGAAAAAGTACACTTTTAATAATAGAAAATTTAAACTATTTTAAACCTAGCCTAGCCGTACATTAAAAATATAAACAGAATCTGAAATATTTTTATAAATGAAAATAAAAAGGTGAAATGGTTAAAAATATTATTCAAATATGTATACAAAAAATTTCCCCCTTTTTACGTAATAAATTCTGTACTGATAAGTATAAAGGATTTAAGTCCAAAAATGTCGATTTTGAGTTAAGTACATAGTCAGACTCAGAAAAAAAAATCTCAATCGATTGGTATAAAAGATTTAAGTCTATGTCATTTAGTCTTTGAGAAAATCTATTGGTAAAAAAAGGTTCAAGTCAGAAATTTACCATTCATGTATGGTATAAAATATCTAATTCAATAAAGGGTATAAGTCAACGAAATCCCTTTTTCCTAATCGATTTTTCTGATTTGTTTTTAATTAGTTTAACTTTGTTTTTCGTCTCCTGAAAAATCAAGAATATGGACTTAAATCCTTTATACTTATCAATACAGAATTAAAAAAAAAAAAAAAAAAAAAAAGAAAGAAAAAAGAAAAGAAAAAAAAAAAAAAAGAAAAAAAAAAAAAAGAAAGAAAATCTATCACCAAAATAGCGACAAAAATTTAAAATCTCCAAAAGCTGTTGAAAATCTACAAAAAATTGTTGTCTCATACAGTAGAAGTAGCATACTTTAATATTATATTTGACGTGAAATTGTTGCCATTTTATGATCTACCGGATACATCAAATAAAATATAGGAAATAACGTGAAAGTAAATGTTATATATAGTACATATAGTGCTGTTCATATGTAATAAAGATTTAAATATTTCAGGGCTACTATAACTTTTTGGATACTGTTCGTTTCGAAACAGTCATTCGATAAATACGCAATTTGAAATCCATGGGTAAGGCATTATCGCAGGCAGTAGAGACAAATATCCAAGATCTTGCGTGAAGAAGCTGATGCCGAACGCAACGGGTACCCGAAATGATGTTTTGAGCAATTTCAGTGGATTTTTTTTTTTTTTTTTTTTTTTTTTTTTTACATTTTTTTAAGAAGCGATATGAAAAGAATAATTCTTTTTTAAAATTCTTTTATATGTTGTAACCAGCGAAGCGAGCAAAGTCTGCTTGAATATCTGTATTTCACTTTTAATAAAATAATTTATTATACTTTTAAATATAATTTGTGATTTTCTGTGTTTCTTGACATAAATAAAACATATATACATTTTTAATAATGTTTAAATTAAAATTAATAAAAAAAATTATACTTTATTTCATTTTCAAATTTTAATATTTATGAAGATGCTACTCTTTTATTAAAATAAAATTTTATTTAAATTTGTTTCGGATAATTTCCTTTAAACTTTAATGAACAACTTTCATTCATAGTTTTGTTTATATGTTATGCATTTGCATTTTGAATATTACTTTAAATTATTCAAAAAGTTTCAGAAACCGAGAAAACAAAAGTCATTACATGCATATGCAATTCTAGAAGTTTTGAAACAAAGTGTGTTCCTTGCCTTATATAAGAGGAATTCTCATTTGAAGTAGCAAATAAAAAAAACCTCATTTGTGTATAAGTTTCAGATATACATATAAACTTTATTTTTGGAAGAGAAAATGCAAGATAATTTGGAAAGTATCATCTTTCAATAACAGAGTTGCTTTAATGCAGAAACATCTTTAAGATGTTCGTATTTGACTTTCTACATGAATATGTATGTTTTTGGGGGAATAAGGAATTTTAATCTTACACTACTGGTAATAACATTATGATTGTACACAAAGATGATCCAGGTTTTAAGTTTGCTTACATGTATTTGGAATTCAGAGTTCACAAACATAAAAATTTTAAATTAAAAAACTGATTTGGTACAATATACATTTTAAAAATACATTGCAATGAGTCGTGAGATATTGCGTTGTAAACTAATTACTTTATTAAACCGACAAAACAATTTGAACAAGGTAAACCTTTGTTAATTTTTGAAATTTCTGACGCGACCATGAAACTAGTGAGCGCTCACAAACAGATATTTTTTTTCAGTCTACCCAAACCCAGATATGCCAACATTTTAATTTATTCTAGAGCAATTTTTGTAACCGCCTTTCTTTCACATCACTTTTCTTGAAGAGTACTTTTCTTCTTTTCTAAATTCTAATTGCATGTTGGGGGACATTTCATTCCAAATAAATTGGTGAGTGAGTGAATGAGTGAGTTTTACCACACTCTTGTGTTACGGTATGGGCAGTCGGTCTGGTACACACTCCTAAGGGTGGTGCGGATACTTGCGATCACAATTTTATCCTCCACGTAGGAAATAACTTCCCTGTATCAGTGAACTCCAGAGTATGAGAACATGGGATAAATTGTTGTCAGTAAAGGTCAGGTAATAAGAGTGTTCTGGAATAAACTGAAATGTTAGCCTGTCTACAACCATGCCAAAATTAATCTTCAACAATAAAATTCAATTAAAAAATATAATTTTATTTGTTAAATAAGCATACATAGGTAATTGTGTTTTTAAATCGCTCATAAATGAAAAATGCAAATAATTGCGCAGTATAAGATATAGGTAAAAACTAACTATAAATATTATATCTTCTAGAGGATATAAAATAAAAGGTCATTTTATAAGGTGCCAGAAAATATTGTAATTAATAATAACAATAATAATATTATTATTATTGCCGAAACGTCAGTGGAGGCCCTACATTGAGACTCAAAACGGTTTTGGGCTGTGTCTGTCAGTCGCGCGATAGCGGCCGCACAAATAGCGCTATTGACTTGAAATTTGGTACACATGTTCATGAGCCCCACGAAATCAGCTGTATAGTTTTTGGTATGTACTCCATTTGTAGTTCGTATACAGGGACACGCCAAAGTTTTTCATATCATTACGGCCTATGGGAGGAATTTGTATGTATCGCGATAGCGGCCACAAAAATCACGCTATTGACTTGCAATTTGGTACACGTGTTCATGTGCCCCACGAAATCAGTTGTATAGTTTTGGGTGTGTATTCCATTTGTAATTCGTGTACAGGGACACGCCAAAGTTTTTCTTATCATTACGGCCTATGGGAGGAATTTGTATGTACCGCGATAGCAGCCACAAAAATCACGCTTTCGACTTGCAATTTGGCACACATGTTCATAAGCCCAACGGAATCAGCTGTATAGTTTTAGGTGTGTATTCCATTTGTAGTTCGTGTACAGGGACACGCCAAAGATTTTCTATCATTACGGCCTATGGGAAGAATCTGTATGTACCGCGATAGCCGCCGCAAAAATCAAGCTATTGACTTCAATTTTTGCCGAAACGTCAGTGAAGGTCCTCTGTTGAGACTCAAAAGGATTTTGGGTTCCGTCGGTCCGTCCGTCTGTCTGTCTTTCTGTCGTGCGATAGCGGCCGTAAAAACCACGCTATTGACTTGAAACTTTGTACACATGTTCATGATCCCCACGAAATTAGCTATATAGTTTTGGGTGTGCATTCCATTTGTAGTTCGTGTACAGGGACACGCCAAAGTTTTTTTTTATCATTACGGCCTATGGGAAGAATTTGTATGTACCGCGATAGCGGCCCCAAAAATAACGCTATAGACTTGCAATTTGGTACACATATTCATGAGCCCAACGGAATTAGCTGTATAGTGTTAGGTGTGTATTCCCTTTGTTGTTCGTGTACAGGGACACGCCAAAATTTTTCTTATCCTTACGGCCTATGGGAAGAATTTGTATGTACCGCAGTAGCGGCCGCAAAAATCCTTCGATTGACTTGCAAATTGGCGCACACATTCCAGCTTTCCATATAAGTACCTGTATAATTTTCATTGCTATATTTTTTATAAACTGTGTACAGGGACACGCCAAAATTCTTAACATTACGGCGTATGGGGTGAATTTCGTTTAAACGCATTTTAATATCATTACTTTGCAATGAAGAAAATGAAACTAGAGTACGTGAGTAAGATGCTTAAACTTATGTTGCTTGAAGAAAATATGTGCTCTTAAGCTTTCTAATTAATGTACAGGACCTTACAAAAGTGTTCTGACATTGTCACTTAGTCATCCATACGATGTTAAATTTGGAACAATTATTAATTTTAAACGCAAAATAAGCTGAATAGTTTTTACTGGTGTATACAATGTTTATGGTTCGTTTACAAAGACACACGAAAGAATTTCGTAACATTAGAGCCTATGGACGAATTTTTAATTTAAGCGCGCACTTTAATGCGTTTATGCTGAATTAAACTTAATAAGAACATACATTATAAAGATGCTTAAAATCATGTTTACTCTAAAAAAAAGGTTATGTATAGACGAAATAATTTATGGGACCACACAAAATAATTCCGAGTACGTACTGTAATCATCCAAATGATGTCAAATTAGTTTGAAAGATTAATGAGTTATAATTAATTAGATTTATTCTTATTATTGGCGTTTATAATGACTGTGGCTACTTTTCCGGGATACATAAAGGAATTTCGTACTTTTATGGTGTATAGTCGGTATTTCTTAAAAGTGTATTTTAACATGGTTACACCCCATCAAATATAATGAAATTTTATTAGAATTTTAAAAGCCTGTTTTCATGTTCAAAATTGTGGGCATAGAATTGATAATTAGTTTAAAGGTTACGCAAAATGTTTCCGATATGCTATGTAATTTTTTTTTGTATGAAATTCGGTATTTATGAATTTCCGGGAAATAATACAAGACCGTCGTTTAATAAGAATGCATATTGTTGCGTACTTGGGGGTTTGTAAGTTGTCCGAGAATGAAAGGCGAAACTTGCAAAAATTCAGTGATTTATTCACAGAAAGTTCCAGAAGAATACTGGTCTATAAACAAAGTATCAGCTTCAATTCAACCAGTAAACATAGCTTAAACAACAGCCGTTAACAGCAAAACAACAGTACAAACTGTTTAGCAATAACACATAAAGCAAGTCTCATTCAAAGAGGCTCAAATCATTTGACGAAACCGACACAGATCTGAGATTGAAAGCCTTGGCTAAAAAAATGCTCCTTTTATACTATTCTATCGAACACAGACTGTTCTGGAAAATTATCGTATCTCATCAGCCAATGAGATTGGAGCTTCCATATTTGGTATATCCCTAATAAGGATTTTCTCGCCAAGGTCGCCAAAAAAATCGCCAAGGAGGGAAACAGTCGCCAAATTTGGCGCCAAATACATTTCTTCCCTTATTGGAGCTTTTCAATTCGTTTTTAAAGGATAATTAGGCTATTTTAACGCTAAAACGACTAGAAATGCACAAAATTAGCATTTTATCGACTTACTAAGCCTCTTTAAAAAAATTTATACAAAACTAAATGCAATTATTTACAATTCCGTAACACTTTATATGATATACAAATAGGTATAGAAAGAGAGATACAGCGGGGGGTTGACTCAGGAATGTATCTGATTATGGTAATAAGTCGATCGAATCAATATATACTATTATATAATAAGAAATAAATAAAAATGACCTATTGAAAAATGTCTGATGCAAATAGGACGTTGAGGCTCCTGATCTGCAGATCCACTAGTTTTAAACAGGAATAACACTTATTTTTGTTAATTTAATCAGTCTTTCAAAAATTTAAAAAATAAAAAAAGAAATAAAAAGAAAAAAAGAAAATATTATGCATCGTAAGAGAATCTAGTTATTCGAAATCTTTATTTATTTATTTTTTTTTAATTTGGAATTTCTCAACTCAACTTTCCGAACATTAAGTAATTAAAGGTTGTATAAATAAATTAAAGTGAGAGAAGTCTTTAAATAAACAAAGAGAAAATCTTAATATGTGTATTTTTCTTCATATAGTATGTTGCTTAATTTAACGCTATTGAGCTTCGAATAATTAGAGCCCATATATCATAAAGATAAAGAAATTTACGTTTAGTTCCTGCAAATTTCTATAAGAACTAGATTTACAAATATCTATCCAGTTTGTACGACGGTCTGTAACATGCAAATATATTTTTAGCTCATTCAGATAAGTCATTTAGAAGCTATTACACTTTAAATAATTTGAGTCCATAAGCCATAATGATAAAGAAGTTTTCGTTGTGGCCTTTTATATATATATATATATATAAGCTCTAGATTCGTATTTAAATTTTCATTTCATTCGAATTATGCATTTAGACACTATCATGCTTTAAATAAACTGAGCCCATAGGCCATAATATTAAAGAATTTTTCTTTTCGTATTTAAATTTTCATTTCATTCGAATAAGGCATTTAGACGCTAATATGCTTTAAATAAACTGAGTCCATAGGCCATACTATTAAAGAATTTTTCTTTGTACCCACGTAAAAAAAAACTATAATTGCTAGATTCACGAAAATCCATACAGTTTGTGCGACTGTAATCAGTAACATGTAGGGGAACATCTCCGGTTGTGGGCACAGTTTTGACTTTAGCTTATATCTTTTGATAGAATGGATATTACGCAAACATATGGAAAGCTAGAACCATTAGCTAACGTTTGATGAAGTAGCTGTATTGATTCCGTCAACCAAAAAAAAAAAAAAAAAAAAAATCAATTTTGTGAAGTGATCATTTTTTGCCAGAAAAAAAAAAATTGTACCTGGTTGTGGGCACACTTAAAAATCCGCTAAAATTGGGGGGGGGGGGGGGAGGGGTGAAGAAAAATCACCATGAATACAGAAAACAAAATTTATTCATTTAGTACGGATTCAGTGGCCGAAATAATAACAGAAAATGGAATTTTTCCAATTTTTTTCGTCATCTTCTTCATCATTCAAATCAGAAGTGCAATGCTCGTAAATAAAATAATTTTCATGTATATTGGCACATTTCAAATGCACCAGACGATCATACTTGTTGCATTTGGGTGAATTTGCTCTTGTTCGGCATGGTATCGTGTGCTCCAAACTAATGCTGCAGAAATCGATATCATTGTGAATGTTTCTACTTTTAGCGCGCTTGGTCAGCAGTTTGACAGGTGGGAGTTCCCTTACTTTTTTTAGGCTTCTTCTGTAGGGATAGAGAAGCTGCGAGGAGGGTCGTATTCTCGGGCAGTCGATGTTATCGATTTCGTATATACTAAGCAATACTAAATGGCTTTAACCATCGTCTTAAAATGCATTTCTTTTAGATCGATTGACTTTTCCAGGGTTGATATGGCTAAAAAAGCCTAAAAAAGCCTAAAAATACATAAAACACTACAAAAATATGTTACGTTATTTTAAACGACCATATTTGACGTTTTGTAAGTAAAAAACAAGCTTTAAATAAAATAAACATCGGTGTCCACAACCGGTTACATGAAGGTGCCACAACCGGGAATGGCAATCACTTTTATAATGACAAAAAAAAAAAAAAAAAAAAACTTTCATTCCAAAATTTGGCTTAATCAGATATTGTATCACAAAATATATTAAATATGCTGCATGAATATATATTAACTCACATATTTAATTAATTCACTTCGATTTATCACACACTGAAAAAATTCAGAAATTACTTTTGCGTTGCTTTCTTCTCAAAATTTTACTTCGATGCTTGCACTTACTATGAAAAGGCGTCTATTCAATTCGGTCTTAGCGCAATAACTGCGTACTGTCAAAACACATGTTTGACAGTACTCAAATCCACCATATTTACTTTTTGTTAAAAGATATGGTGGACTGCCCACAACCGGAGAATGCCCATAACTGGAGGTGTTCCCCTACATAAATTTTCAGCTCAATCGAATAAGGTACTTGCACGATATCGCATTTAAAATCACTTGAGCCCACGAAGCCTTAATGATTTCCTTTGTATCTCTGAAAAAAAAAAAAACTGTCAAAATCAATAGGCTTCCACGGTGACCTATAACATATATACGAACGTTCAGCTCATTCAAACAAAGATTTTAGATTCTATCAAGTTAACTCACACATACATTCATACGGAAACATATATGCACACGAATACATACATCACCGTAAAAATAGTAAAAATGTACTCAGGGGACCTCAAAACTTATAGATACACCAAATCATCTCAAAGTAGAAGTTTTATGATTACAAAATATTCCTCACATAGTATGTTTAAAAAATAAGAATTGAAAGTACAGATTAATGCAGATATCTAAGTAATCCTCTCTCTTTTTTTTTTTTATTGATTTCTAACAATATGCTTTGAAACTTATCGTTAATATATATATATATATATATATATATACATATATGAAAGCATTTTAAAAATAAATTTAGTAGAGGGAAAAAGTTCTGAAATTTCTTTTTGGAATCACACAATTTCTTTTGTCAAGATTTTAAATACGGAAATTTCGAGTTACCTCTAAATATAGATTTTATATGTTTTCGTATGTTTAAATCTTTAGCTAACAAACACATAAAAATGCATTACTTGCTGCGAATAAAGCTCCTTACAGGTTTACTTGAATATATTCCATCAATAAAAGGTGTGTCTATTAAGAGCACTTTAGAAGGAGTTAAAGGTTCAGATGTTTAACTTTAAGTAAAATAAATAGCTGTTTTAAATTTGTGAAGAATTTCTAAAATGACAACTACACATAATCAAAAAAGAATATCCCAATTCCTGCAGTTTACCTCTATATAAAACAGGAAGATGATAACTCATAAAACAACATGCGTAACATTTGCGCAACCAGCAAAAATATAGAGTTACTTTGAACGTCCACCCTCAACCATAAGTATAAACTTAAAAAATTCAAACAGATATCGTCGATTAAAATAAACCTAAATTGCAGTACTCTTAAAGCGAAACAAGACAGAAATAATTTTCTTTTCTTTCTTTCTTTCTTTTTATTTTACCAATGCACACAATAACGTCTTTAATTGACTCAAACTTGTTTTCAAAAAACTCTTTAACATTCTTCTTGCTGAGAGTACTTAAAATTCAACTAATTTTATCGACGATATCTTTCTAAATGTTCGCGATATTTGTTTCTTTTTCTTCTTTTGTTCAAGAGTAATTGAATACGTAATGTAAATTCAACATGATGTGATTTTAATAATCATAAAAATGAAAAACTCATTGGAAACTAAAAATGTTATTTTACATTTTAAAAAAGCTTATTAAATACGGTTGGTTGGTAGGTTGAGTTTTACGTCGGACTAGTGCTGCGCAATGGGCTATTGGCGACGGTCTGGGACTCACCCCTTAGTAGTGGTCTGGAGGCATGCCATCACAATTTTGATCCTCCACGGAAGGGATGGCTCTCCCGCTTCGGTGACCCCCAGAGGTATAAATTTGATCGGAGCATGGACATTAAATACGGTTAGTATACCTTTTAAAACACATATGTATATACATATAAGGCCGTGGAAAAAAGTATAAGGTCGCAAAGTATATTAACAACAAAAAATAAATAAATAAATAAAAAATTATACAGACACGACATTATTTCATTATTTAAAACATGAAAATCTGACATTGACAGATTTTAATTTAGTGCCAGAGGCCTACTGCTAAACTTGTTAATATCGACAAATTCTTCTTTAGTTAATTCGTGACGATCTAAATTCCATGATAAAGTTTTCATTAAATCAAACCAATGTGTTTCAGCTGCAGATATTGTAACAAATAACGTTGGAAGTCCAAACTGTCTTATAGCCGCAAAACAACGTTTTTTCTCTTTTTCCCAATGAGGGGGAGGTGTGCCTTCGGGAGAACTCATGTCGTGCTTTGGGGGGGACTCATGTCAAAGATGTACCTTGGGGGGGGGGCTCATGTCAAAGTTGGGCCTTGGGGGGACTCATGTCAAAGTTGGGCCTGGGGGGGACTCATGTCAAAGTTGGGCCTGGCGGGGGACTCATGTCAAAGTTGGGCCTGGGGGGGACTAATGTCAAAGTTGTGCCTTGGGGGGACTTCATTCAATAAATCCCCATTCAATAAACCGACTGAAATAGGCCCTTAGCACTATTAAGAGTGACGTAAAAAAATTCGACAACGCTGTACCGACTGAAATAGGGGCACCTTGGGGGGGACTCATGTCAAAGTTGTGCCTTGGGGGGACTTCATTCAATAAATCCCCATTCAATAAACCGACTGAAATAGGCCCTTAGCACTAATTAAGAGTGTATTATAAAAATTCGACAACTGTACCGACTGAAATAGGCTTTTAGCACTAATAAATAAAACATAGTAAAACTCGAAAAATTTAATATCACCTTTTTCTTAGAAATGAAATTGAAAACATTAACATAGGTTATAAACGTATCTATATTAATAAAATCAGACTTTTGTCTGTAAATTTGTCGGAATCAAAAATTTTTGCGATATCTTCACGTTTCACACCCCATGAAAGTCGAAAATGACTTCAGAAAATTTTGCCTGTGTGTGTGTGTCTGTGTGTGTGTCATCGTGTCCGAATGTCGCTTTTTTTGTCCGGGCATCACTTGAGAACAGCTGGACGGAATTCAACGGCGCTTGGCAGGAATTTAGGTCTTCACCCAACTTAGAATTATATCTATCAACTTTTCAGAAATTCCCCCCCCGTTCCCCCCCTATGGGGTAAAAGACTAAAACACGTTTGTCCGGGCATCACTCGAGAACGGCTGGACGGAATTCAACGGCGCTTGGCAGAAACTTAGGTCTTCATCCACCTTGAAATTATATCTATAGAAATTTTCAAAATTATGATTAGTGTTTAAATTGTGTTTAAAAAACGCCTGCGCGTGCGCCATAAACATTTTTTCACTAAAATGCTCTGAATGAAAAAATAAAATATAGAAATAAATTTTTAAGTTAAAGGCTTTTGTATTCGCGTGATTTTCACTACAAATTATGAAAAGATTGAAATGAAGTGTTGCCATCTAAGTTTCATACTTTAGTTAATTTTATAAAATCTAATTGTAGTATCGAAAAACTGTTTACACCCCAGGATTAAAAAAAATCACCTCTTTCATTTGGTACTGAATTTGTAATGATAGGTCTGATATTTCTAATTTATTTTTCCCTTTATCCGTTTTTCCGTTGCCACTTAAATTTCATACTTTAGTTATTTTTTTAAAATCTAATTGTCGCATTGAAAAACTGTTTGAACCCCTGGATTCAGCAAAATCGCCCCTTTCATTCGGTATCAAATTTATAAATATAGGTCTAATATTTCTAATTTATTTTACCATTTTTCCGTTTTCAACCCAGATTCGATATGGAACAGCTTTAGTATTGGATCCCTTTGGCAAAATTTGAAATTCAACACCGAAGTAGCTCGGACGTTTCTCGCCAAGATCTTTAATTGCACAATTGAGATAGCCAATTCAGTTCATCGCAAAAATGGCGTAAAATATTTAAAGTCACCAAAGGGCTCCGATACTTAAGCTGTGCTTTTTGTATTTATTTTTTTATAATATTGTCTATTAAAGACTTCTGTGGTTACGATATTTGGTGTGTAAATTGTTTGTAAGCATCCTGCACTTATTGTAACTGCATTTCACGAAATTCGAAATCCCCCCTCCCCTTCTCGGAGTCGGAGGGCAATCAACATCTGTAAAAACATGTTTTTCCGTTTGAATTAACTTTGAATTATCTTAGAATGGCGAATTTTTGTGTGTGTATATTGATTAAGTGTACGCATTATGTACATTAGTGGGATTTTGCAAAATTCGAACTCACCCGCTGAGGAAGGGGAAGTAAGAAGTGGGTAAGTTGTGCCAAAGACAGTGGGAAATCAGACTCCTCACGTTGCGAGCGAGAAAACCTCTACCAATCACAGCGAGAACTTAGGTTATTATTAAAGATATGGCATTTTGACAAATCATTTAAGTTTAACGTCCAGCGAAGCGGGCAAAGCCTGCTAGTGTAATATATAATCAAAGCATTAAATAATATTTAGAAATCTGATGGCATTTCATCTTGGAAATAATTATATGGTCGAGGAGTTGTGAATGAAAATATAAAATCAACATCCTACAAATTTACCCTTTTTTTTAAATGACATTTATCAGTCAATCAGTCATTGTTGATTCAGGTCGAGATGCAGTTTCTTTTTTGATATTTTCTTTGTATATCTGATCGCACTGATCAGTTTGCCTTTCCCTCGATGGTGTCATATATCCTTATAAACAGACTGCGTAAGTATGCTCCAAATATTTTCCAATGAGTTTAAATGCGGAATGCAGGATGCAGGATGGTCAATCAAGCAAACGGACCTCATTTGCTTCAAATCAATCTTTAGTTGAAGAAGCAACATGCATTCTGGCATTATCCTGGCTGAAATATCCTGTATCCTGATATAACTAGAGTGGCATTGGGAAGCAAATTATCACCCGGCATATCTTGATACTTTATGCATTCATTTAGGTATAAATTATCACAACTGGTAACGTGCCATTACTAACAAACGCTTCCCATACAATTACTAATCCCCTTTCCATATAGCCGCATGGAAAAGTAGGGTTTTATTATTTTGAATATCATAACATTATTTTTTAAAACGGTCTGGCCCATCAAAATAAAATTTTCTCATCCAAAATGTAAATCTTTCCACTTATCTCCAAGCGAAACATATTTTTTAGCAAATTCTAAGCAAGCTAATTTATGCTTCTTTGTCAAGTGTTGTCGAAGTTGTAATTTTACGAACTGTACCCTCGAATTAGTACTTAAAACTCTCCAGACAGATCGGCTAGTACATGGTAGACATAAACCACGAACTATTTCTAAAGAAGACATTTTTTTAATCGCACATCCATCGAAAAACGGTCCATTTTTTGTGCTTTGAAAGTGCATTTGGCCTTCTTGAACGCTTTCATTTATTATATTTTGAAAGGTTTTTTTAAAAAAAATGACTGCCGATTCATACTAACCGACAGACCTGGAAATAGCTGCATCACTCATTCCACTCGCTTTCATTCCAAGGATTTTACGGCGTTCTGCATCGGACAATTGTTTCTGCCTGGGCATCGTTGCCAATAGCACAGATAAAGACTAAAGTAACCCTAAATGAATTGTTATGTTACCTATTCTATTTCTTGCATTCTCAGGCTGCAGAAAATTTACATGTCCCTCCAAAAAATTCGACGACCTTATAATTTTTCCATCAGCAAATACGAAAAATAACTAATATGGTAATTAGTTCATTGAATTTAAATTAGATTTTAATTAAAGTGTATTAGAATTAACGAATCATTTGCATACTTTGTATTTTGTTCCTTTCCCATCTGAAAAATTTGCATAAATCCTAGTTCAACTGGTTTTTTAATCGACCTTATAATTTTTTTCAGGGCCTTATATATATTTATTTTTAATTAAAACAGTCATATATTTATATGTACTAGTCTCGCCCAGTGGTCGAAACAACCACTTTTTTGGAAAGTAAATCAAAGCAAATTAATTGCCTTCTAGTAAACGGAATGAAATTACAGCACAGCAGCTCCACTTGCTGGCCGATACACTGTAAATACAAGTGTCTGAAATTCAGATAGAATTGTGTCTAAAATGGGTGTTCAATTTTAAGATGGTAACAAGTGCCTTATTTATTTCATACACTTGAAGTATCTTAAAAGGTAACACTTGGACACTTCGGTAACACTTTCAGACGATTCGTTTACCACTCGAAGTGTCTGAAATTCCGCCGTCTTTGATACTGTCTGCAATAAATATTTTCATAAAAAAATATATAAAAAGATGCGTTGTATACTGTTTACCTGTGCAAAATAGATTTTAGAATCTCCTAGAGCATAAAAAAAAAGCATTAGTAATTTTTACAAAAGTATTCCCGTTGCCCGCGCCGGGAATCGAACTGACAATCAACGGATTCAAAGTCGAGTGTCTTCCCAATCAAGCCATCAGTACTCGCGCTGTGCGTCGCTTGTGTAATGAAATATATTCTAGTACCCGTAAAACAAATGGAAGTTTTATGTTTTTCCGATAAAACTGTTCGTAAGAAGTAAAGCTTAATTCATATTATTATCTAAATTTCATGCATAGAGGTTTAGAGGTTTTTTTTTTTTTTTTTTTTTTTTTTTGTAAAATGCGTAATAAATATGAAAAAAATAGTAGACTATGGATTTTAAACATTTTTTTTTTTTTTTTTTTTTTTTTTTTTTTTTTTTTAACTGGTATTTGCAAGAAAACAAACGATGTACATGAAACCAAAAAATTGCTCTTTTACATTTTGAAGTGTAGGGAAACATAAAATAATTTTTAAAGCGCGGAAAAAAAATCAATTATGCACAAATTGTTTCATATTGTTTACTTACGAATTCGCTTTCTTAGCTACAAGTTACATGCTTCGTTTATATTAATATTTTTTTGTTTTATTACACGTGAGAACTTTAAATAAAAATTAACTTTGTTTTTAAATTTTTAACAGAATAAGTCCCTCGTCTAAGTATTTTAAATAAGTTAACTACTTATATTATATAAAATAATATCAAATTTATTTGTAAAAAAAAAAAAAAAAAAAAAAAAAAAATGTTAAAACAGGATATGCATGCTTCTTAAAGTAGATTCCATATGGAAAATTTGTTAAGTAATACAAATGTCGGAATTTCTAAGTGTCTGAAATTTGTAATATCTGAATTTTAAAGTGCCTAAATTGTAAAATGTCTGAAATTTTATGTGTCTAAACTGTGAAATGTCTTAATTTCAGACATATCAATCTTATTCAGAAACTTATCTCGGCTCCTTTATAAAAAAGACACTTACATGTCTTAATTTAAGACAGCACATGCGTCTGAAATTTTCCATGTGTAAGTGTTTCAGGCATTTATATGTCTGAATTGGCATTTCAGACACATTTCTGTCTGCATTTAAGACGCTTCTATTTACAGTGTATGCTCACAAAATAAAACAACATAGTTTTGCATAATGTCCATAACATATATCATGTTTGGTGAATTTATACACGACAGAAGTTGAGATATAGCCTTGATTTAAATGCAGTCAATTCCAACATGCACAACATATTATGGGCAATTTTCCCACAGCTAATCAGCACTAATTTAAATCAAGGATTAACCAATCATAATCTTACTTAATATCCCCTCATTCGTTCATGAGATATTACAAAATTTTCCTAACATATCATACACACATTGTTATTTTCCAAAAAAAGAGGGAATAAGGCTTAGGACTTCTCAAAACGTGAAAAATTCATCGAAAACCGGAAGACAAAAATATTTAAGCATCCAATATATTATTCTATATCATTTTATATGGCAGCACCACCTACTGATTAATAAGAACAAAAAAATAATTAATATAATCACTATTCAATCATGTTCAGAAAATCTTAAAACGTATAAATTTGACGAAAACTGGAAATTATTATTTTTTTGTTTAAATCTTATACTTTCTTTATTTATATGCTGGAGATATAGTAATAAATTCACTTATTTAAAAATAAGTAGTCAATTTCAGTTAGTTGAAATGCATTATGTTATAGGTAAAATATGTGTCTTCAAATTATAGAGATAAAGTAAATAAAAAAAAAAAAAAAAAAAAAAAAAAAAGAAAGAAAAAAGAAGGAAAAGAAAAAAGAAGGAAAAGAAAAACTTTCATAAATGAAATCCTTTTTTAATTTGCGTATACGTTCAATGGAGTAAAGTTCCATGACGTCATGAAGTGCTATTTAGACAGGAAATGAGTGGCAACAGCCAAGGAAGAGAGAACGGGGTTTTGGATGGAAGGAGAGAATGACATGTTTAGTTAATTAGAGAAGAATATTTTTATTTGTGTTCTAAATGTTTATCTATGTTTTGTGCGTTTTTTTTAGTAGTGTCTTATTAAATGTTTTCGTCTTTAAGTACGAGGTGTTTTATTTCAAAGCCACGTCTGAATTTATTTAATATTAAGTGACGGTGTCTACAATCAAGCAGAGACCAGGATCGAATTTTACTGGCGCAGCCTTTCACTAGGATAGAAAAGGATACCTAAAAATTGGGGAAGGTAAGAGCTTTCGTGTATATGCTCAAATATTTTAAGTGTACATTTTTTTTTTTTTTTTTTTTTTTTTTTTTTTTTATAACATAAAATGATAATAGAACGCCAGTTCTAAGTTTTTGTTCTCAAATACATTCGAACAAAGTTCACGCCAGTGATTGTTTAATTTTAATACAGTGTGAATGTATTAAGTGCATTATATTTTTTTTCGCTGGTAAATAACAGCATACGATGTCACGCCAGTGATTGTTTAATTTTAATACAGCGTATATGTATATTAATTACATTTATTTACGGCAGTGAATAAAGGTTTAATATTTCACGCTAAAGTGAATATTAATTTTAATACAATGTAATTTTTTTTTATTTACTTCAAAAAAATATAGAGTTGCTTATCTGTTAAATATCTACAACTGTAGATCTTGATATTTCCCCCCCCCCTCAGTTTGATATATATACATATATATATATTGGTTTGTTTGCTCTCCGAAATACGGAGTCAAAAGTATTTTGTGTGATGAAATAAATAAGAGTAAATATCGTATTTTGTTCATGAAATTGGAAAATCTAATTTTTTTTTAGAATATTTATATTTTAATGAATGTACCTAATATGAAATATATATGAGAGTTAATTCAATTTAGTTATTAAGTGCTGAAATTACACAAATAGTGTTTTGTTTATTTCATTTAATAACGAGCCATAATAAATTAGTTTGTTTCGAACGAAATAGCTATTGCTGACGAAAATCGTCTGCGTTATTATTATTTTTATTTTTTGTTCCATTTCATTATTTTACAGAAAGAGTAATTTTTTTTTTCTTCTTTTCTGTGTTTATGCTTATGACACATGGTAATTATATAAAAAGTGTTAAAGATTGCATTTTTTTTTAATTGTTTATTTTTCTTTACAAACGTTGAAGTAAGCTTATGATAGAAATGTTTGTTTATTCATTTCATATGAAATAAAAGTGTTGGTTTCAATAAAAAATAAATTGGATAAATAAGAAAATAATTTTATTTTATATTTCATTGCGTAAGGAAATGTAAATATGCACGACAGTGTGTTTTAAATTATTTCTAATGTGTGAAAATATCATTCACGTATTTTTAAAGTCAATTTGGTTCATTAGCTAAGTAAAGAAATTTATACAGATATCAATTGCTTTAGGTATAAATTAGGGGTTTTGTATATGGTATATAATTTTATTTCCATTAATATTTAACAAAGTGTTTTAATCAGCACCACCTTGGGGAATTTTTGCTAAGTTTCCCGTTCAGAAAATTTTAGGTGTATAAGATGGCATATTTGGGTCGCGCAAACAAAGAGGATTTGAAATTGTTGGCTGTGGAGTTGAATCTTCAGGTCACGAATGAAATGACTGTAAGCGATTTACGCAAATTAATTACCAAAGATAAAGAATATGACGAAGAGTTTACTAAGAATCAGCTCGACATTATTATCGAAGATAGGAAGCTCCAGGAGAATCAAGACGCTGAAAAGCAATTCCAAGAGCAAGAGATTGAAAAACAAAAACGCGAATATGAATTTGAGTTAGAAAAAATCCGTTTGGAAGCTGAAAAGTTTAAAGTAGCACCGATTTCTGAAGCTAAGAGTAGTACGCAAGATTTAACAAAAATCGTTCCAAAATACGAAATGAGAGATGGAGATATAGTGCTGTTCTTGACTTTGTTTGAGCGTCAGGTCAAGAGAATTAATCTAGATAAATGTAACTGGGTGTCAGCTCTTTTAGCTCTTATGCCAGAAGAAATCAATCAATTAATAGCTCGTGAATCAGAAGAAAAATTTGACGATTATGATTATATTAAAGGTTTATTATTAAAACGATTTAAATTAGGCCCTGAACATTTCAGACTAAAATTTGTGAAACATCAGCGAAACCCTACTCGATCTTGGCGAGACTTTGTTTTCGAAATAACAAGCTACTTTGAGGAATGGCTTGTAGGAGTTGCAGTAAATGATTTTGAAGGATTGAAGAATCTTATGATTACGGATCAGTTAAAAAGACGCGTTCCAGGTGATGTCCGAGAACACTTCGTCGATGACTGGGCTAAGTTACTTGTTCCGGGTATTTTAGCTGATAAGTTGGATGAGTACGAAAGTGTACGATTGAATGCTAAGGGATCCGGTTTGGGTGATATGAAACATAGAACAACTAGTAATTACAAACCTGATTTTAAAGACTTTAGCAACAAACAAAAAGACGAACAGCCATCTCGGAAATTTAGGACATCATTTCCTCCAAGAACTGATCAAAATACAAGTTTTAAACCTACTTGTTTTACGTGTGGATCTGTGGGGCATTTTTCTAGAGTTTGTTCCAAGAATTCCAAGAAAACATCGATTCGTAATGCCGTAAGTAATGTGGTTGAAGCCAAAGACGTTAAGCCAAAGACAGCGAACGAAGTTGTAACTGCTAAGGTGTCAATTCCTGTGTCAACCTCTATGCCGATTAAAGATGGAATTGATGATTTGAAATACGTAAATATCAAATGTGGAGAAAAGGTTTTGAAGGCAATAGTGGATACTGGAGCACAAATTTCAGTCTTACGTGCAGATTTGGTCGATACCGACTTTGGAGAAGGGGATGGAACAATCCAAATTATTTCGGCTTTCGGTGAAAAAGAAGTAGCTGCCCTAAAGATTTTTGACCTAAAGATAGATGATGGGAAACACGGCAATGTACCTGTAACTTGTGCAGTGCCGAAGAAACTTGTGAATGATATGCTAATTTGTTCAACTGCCTATGAAGTTTTAATGGAGAATGTAGAATTAAATGGATGTATGAATCATGTACTTGCAAAATTAAATGAGAGCATTGAAAAAGAAAATCAGGAAGAACATGATGAAAAGAAAAACATTTCAACGTCCCTTCAACTTAATGCTGAGATTACCGATGATGAAAGCAATGGAAATAAAGAAGATTTTATAAAATTACAATTAGATGATGAAGATTTAAAGAAATCCTGGTCTTATGCCGAAAATGGGAAGAATTCATTTAAAATTAGTAATGGAGTTCTTGTCCATTCAGAATGTTTATGTGGAGAAAATGTTGATCAAGTAGTTTTGCCCACATGCAAAAGAAAAGAAGTTCTTAGGATGGCCCACGAAATACCATTGGCTGGTCATCTAGGCGAACAGAAAACAAAGCAGAGAATAAAATATTCATTTTATTGGCCAAGTCTCAAAGAAGACGTTAAAAAATTTTGTGAAAGTTGCAAAACCTGCCAATTACGCAGAACAGTTTCCTATAGGGATCGTACACCGATACAACCCATTGTTAGGCCAGAAATTCCATTTGAAGTCTGGAGTTTGGACTGTATTGGACCTTTAGAACCCCCGTCTCGAAGAGGACATAAATATGTGATTTGTGCAGTTGACTTATGTACTAGATGGGCTGAAGATATTCCCGTGACTAACATCAATGCTAAAACAACTTGCAATAATCTGATGAGAATATTTACACAGACAGGGTTCCCCAAAGTAATATGTACAAACCAAGGTACTAATTTTACTGCTAAATTAAGTGAAGCATTTGTGGAACTTCTTGGAGTTTCTCCGAGGTTTGCAACGCCAGGTCATCCAGAAAGTATGGGTGCAGTGGAACGTTGGAATCGAACATTGAAAGATATGTTAAATAAAAATATACAGGAATATGGATCTAACTGGTATTTGCATCTTCCATATCTACTTTTTGCTTACAGAGAAGTTCCTCATAGTACGACAGGTGTTTCTCAGTTTCAGTTAGTTTATGGGCGTTTGCCTCCTGAACCATTGTCACTATTGAAAGACGTATGGACTGGTGAGAGAAAAATTCCCACTTCGGCTTCCGCATCAGTTGAAAAATATATATCAGAACTAGTTGAGAAACTAAGAAAAGCACATGAAATTGCATCAGCATATGCTCAGGATTCTCAAGAAAGATATACTTCGCGGTATAATTTGAGAGCAAGAGATAAACAGTTTAATGTTGGTGATAAAGTACTAATACTAGTTCCTTTATCTTCGCATAAATTACTTAAAACTTGGATTGGCCCAGCTACTGTTGTTGAAATCACTAGACCACATTCAGCCTTAGTTGAATTAGAGAATGGGTCCAGAAGAGAACTGCATTTTAATAAGCTCAGACCATACGTTGCTCGAATTGACCATGTTGGCCTAATATTTGATGAAGATAAAGATTTTGGTGATATTCATTACGCACCATTCGGAAATAGATGCTTAACCCCTAAAGAAATAGCGGATCATATTGATAGTTTAGATTTAAAGTTTGAAAAGAAAAATGGTTTGAAAAATGTGATATGCAAATATAATAATGTTTTCAGCACTAAACCCGGAATCGCTAAAGTAGAAGGACACAGTGTCCGCGTTACTAGAGATTGCTGTCCTAAAAGACTACGTCCATCTAGAATACCGATAGTTATGCAAAAGGAAGTGGATCGACAGATTCAAGAATTACTTACACTTGGACTAATAGAACATAGTAACAGCGAATGGGCTCATCCTGTCGTTTGCGTTGCCAAAATGGATGGAACTGTTAGGTTATGTGTTGATTTTCGTTTATTGAACAGCTATACCATCCCAGATGCATACCCTATGAAGATTGCCAATGATCTTATTTACTTGATTGGTAATTCGCAGTTTATTTCTGTTCTAGATCTCACGAAAGGGTACTGGCAAATACCTATGAAAGAAGACAGCAAACATTATACTGCTTTTACTACCCACTCAGGGCATTTCCAATGGAATGTGATGCCATTTGGTATGAAAAACGCTGGTAGTACATTTCAAAAATCTATAGACAAAGTTTTAGAGTGTCATAAAGATTATTGTCGTTTTTATATCGATGATGTTGCAGTATTTTCTACCACTTGGAGTGAACATATAACACACTTGAAAGCAGTTCTCAAAACATTCCGAGAAGTTGGTCTTACAGTTAATTTAAAGAAATGCGATTTCGGAAAGAATGAAGTGAAATTTTTAGGCCATATTATTGGATCAGGAAGACATACACCCGACCCCGAAAAAACTGAAGCTATAAGAAAAATTTGCAGGCCTATCACCAAAAGAGAACTTCGTAGTGTAATTGGTTTGGCTAATTATTACCAGGAATACATTCCAAATTTTGCTTCAGAAATTATTCCCTTGACTGAATTAACAAAGAAAAACGTACCTAATGAAATTCCCTGGTCTGATGCCCAAGAAACAGCTTTTCAAAAATTGAAACACCATTTAATGAATATGCCATATCTATATACGCCTAATATAGCAAAGCCATTCAAATTATACACTGATGCTTCGAGCAAAGCTATAGGAGCATGCTTATCTCAGTCGGACGATTCTGGCAAAGAACATCCGATTGCTTTCTTTAGTAAAAAACTTTCTCCGTGCCAAGTCAGATGGTCAACGATCGAACGAGAGGCTTACAGTGTGCTGACTGCTCTACGAAAGTTTGATACTTGGCTCTTCGGTGCAGAAGTCGAAGTAATTTCCGATCACAATCCTCTGACTTTTCTGACCCAAACAATGCCACACGGTGCAAAGTTAGCACGTTGGGCTTTAACTTTGCAAAGATATAATCTAAAAATTACGTATAGGAAGGGAAAAAATCATGGCAATGCCGATTCTTTATCTAGACTTCCTTAAAATATTTCAATAGTATTTCAGTTGTATCTAATTATTCAAATTTAATTCACCTCGTGATATACTATATAATTCATGTACATATTATAAGGGTTGTTTGTAAGATATTTAATGTTAGATCAATTATTTGTGTGTATTGCTGTTGTTGTTTATTGCTGAATATACTATGCATTTAAATTTTTTTTTCTTTGGGCATATGCAGAAGATCTTCCTAAAGATTTTATGATATATGCATTTTTTTTATAAACTCTTGATATAAACTTTTAGGATTTACATATATGAACATTTATTTTATAAACTTTTTCTAAAAAGAATTTTTGTGGTACCTACATGAACATTTCCTTAGAAACTCTTAGTATTATCTGTTGGTGTTCTTCCTATATGAAAAACTTATATTAAAAACTATTCAGCATTATCATGAATGTGAACATTTGTGTAGAAACTCTCTATATCATGAAACAGTATCTAAGTTTGGTAGCATCATAGTCACTCCTGTGACGTATGAGCTCAAAAAGGAGGGACGAGTAAAGTTCCATGACGTCATGAAGTGCTATTTAAACAGGAAATGAGTGGCAACAGCCAAGGAAGAGAGAACGGGGTTTTGGATGGAAGGAGAGAATGACATGTTTAGTTAATTAGAGAAGAATATTTTTATTTGTGTTCTAAATGTTTATCTATGTTTTGTGCGTTTTTTTTTAGTAGTGTCTTATTAAATGTTTTCGTCTTTAAGTACGAGGTGTTTTATTTCAAAGCCACGTCTGAATTTATTTAATATTAAGTGATGGTGTCTCCAATCAAGCAGAGACCAGGATCGAATTTTACTAATGGTATAAAGCTTCGATCTACTACTCATTCATTCATAATCATTTTTACCTCTCTAAGTTGACTCTTGGAATGAAAAATCTGCCGTCGAGAGTTTAAGAATGCTACATCTGCACAAATTACTGTATCCAGAGTTTTATTTTAATTTTAAGTAGTTGTCAGATTTAACAGCTCTTTTCTTTGGGAATTTTTTAATACAAAAAATATCTTTATAAAATGAAAAATAGCATAAAATATATTTTAAATTACCTTCTTGACATCGTAAGCAAATAATTTTAATGTTCTGTGAATTTGGTTAATCATACCTTTCGAATGATACCCTTTCAACCCTCTACCCCTATAATTATTAATATGTTGAAAGTGTACCACAAATTTAATGTTTGCCTATTAATATATATATATATATATTTTTAAGAAAAATCTATCATTAAAGAATATATTTAATTATATAGATAACTTAATTAGTGATATTTAATTAAATTTTCAAAATTACTAAGAAAACTAAGGTACAATTCAAATTTGTTTTTAACTATTAAATAAAATAAGCAAATAAATTTGGTTTGAAAAAATATGTACTCGATCATAATGCAATTCCATGCAATTTAATTAATGAATATCATATCAAAAAATAGCAAATTCATATGGAATACAAATTATGCGCTTAATTATGATAAGACACTCTATGGATTATTGTTTTATTTTTATGAATATTGTATAAGAAAACTTTATGTATTAATTATTTTCAATTATTCATTACTTTATAATATATATGTATAGGAATGAAAAATATTGCTATTAGAAAAATAATGTTTTATTGAAATTAAATAAGATTCAATGGTTCTTTTGTGTAATAAATTACTTATAAAGATTTATATTTTTATATTTAGTTAAATAATACTTTTTATATTTTTCTTCCCAGGCATGTAAATTACAAGGCAAAAAACGATTTAACATAAATTAATTAATGATAATTCAATTAAGATGTTGTTTAATTACTGAATTAATTTTACATCACAATGCAAAAATTATAAGAAAATATCTCTTTAAAAAAGATTTTGTACGTTTGAAGTCTTTGTATGCATCTTATATCCATTAGGTTAAAAAATATACCAGAAAGTAGGATCGATGGAGAAAACTTAATTAATTGCTATCTGAGGAAAATACAACTATAAATAAAAAAACAATAAATAAATAAATAAAAAATAAATCATAAATCATAAATAAATAAATCACAATAAATAGATAAATAACAAATAAATATAAATAATAATAATAGTAATAATTATAATAATTGTAATAATTATAATAAATTTTTATTAATGAACTTTAGACAGCGAAGAAATATGAATTTTGAGTTTAAATTATTTAAGAAATTGCATGAACTATTTTATACAGTTGAATAATCATCATTAATTTTTTATTGTCTTTTTTCGATTTCCATTTTTTTAAATATAAATTTAGATGATTTAATTTCAACAATTTTAAATTGAAACATTTCTAAAACTAGTCATGTTGTGGCCACAACATGACTTTCTTCTATATTTTTCTATGCAAATTCACTCAGAAAAATAATTTATTAAAATTATTATTTTAAAAAAATATCTTCCATGATAATGCAGTCGATTTCGATATTAGAGAAGTAGTGTAACACTAAATATCCAAAAAAAGTCAATTCTATTGTCAATATTAGACACACGCACACACACACACACACACACAAAAAAAAAAAAAAAGGTTAAAAATGAAAAAAATCCATAATTTAATTTTAAATTATCGCAGATTTATGGTTCAACCATTCGTTTTAAAGGTACTGGCGAGCTCTTTTGAAAGATACCCATCATGAAAATTTACTCCCCTCGAGGGTGGACTTCCCCCCCCAGGGGAGAGGGGGGAGGCGAGGCACATACAAATTTTTTTTCGCAGTTGACTATCTCTATTACAAATAATTCTGGTAAATTTCATAATGATTATTAAAAAATAATTCTCTTTATGCACATTTATACAAATTTTGTCCTATACTACCATGTTAAAAATTTAGAAAAGCGGGATGGCAACTGTAAGGCAATTTTTACCAAAAGTTGATAGGCACTAATTTATGTGAAGGTGCAACTACATACCAATTTACACGAAATTCTGTGTTCCTGACAATACAGATAGGCAAGGCAAATACAGAAGCAAAATGATTACAAAAAATCAAAGAGGAATGAAAAAAGAAAAAAAAAAAAGATAACAATTAGTAGAAGTGACCGAAATCATTGCCTTAAAAGTTCTCTGGCACGCCAGCAAAGAGTTGCCACGAAGTAAAACACATCGACGGAGGCTGTTCGAAAATTTCCTGCAAAAGTATGAAAGGAGAATAAGTTGGAAAAGACTCCTGAACCTGCAGTCTCAAGAATATCACAAAAGGATCCATCAGTATAGACGTGTAACCATTCAGGTTCCGGGTACCTTGTATTAACAATGATTAAAGCAAAACGCCTCATAACATGTATAGAGTTGTTCTTCTTAAAAAGCCCATCCGTAAGACTAAGTTTGCTTCTATTTGTTCGATATTTAGTGGATTAGAAGTTTTATTTCCAAATGTAGTTATTAAATAAGTATAAAATTACTCTAAAAAAGACTGGTGGGGGAAAAAAAGGTGGGCACTGAAAATCTTCCGTTTATCAATGAGATAGTTGTAAGGTGTGCATATATTACAGTTGCCAACAATTTAATTTATTATGGTGACTTTTAGCCCTACTTCATTTCATACCACTTGTCTTAACAGTAATTTTTTTCTTATTTTACCGTAGTTACATATTGGAAAAAAATATTCTATAAATAAATTGGTGCGAAATAAAGGCGGGAATAAAAGTGCTCTGGGATAAATTAAAATGTTGAGAGAAATGTTCCTGAGATACAGTTGCAAAAAAAATTTGTCACACACACACACACACACAGACTGACAGACAGACAGACATTTTCTAAAAATGGTCAAATCGTGTTCTACAGCTCTCAAAACGTGTAAATCCATCAAAAACCCGAGGTTGAAAGTCGAAAATTTTTACGAATCCAATACTTTCTTCTATTGAATATAGAAGACAGTAACAAGCGTAAAATTATAATAAAAAAATACAACACACTCACATTTTTTTCTTGGTGTAATACAGTATATATTTTCTCAACGTATTAATTTTAGAATTAGTAATTAGTATTTATTACACTGTTGAAAGCAATTATTTGTATGAATAGTGCAGAATATTTCATTTGAATTTAATTAAATTATGAATCGAACTTATCAAGCATAATTTTACCATAAAATTACGATAACAGTACGTTCGAAGAAGTAGGAGAACGTTGATATTAATTTATATGTATTCTAAATCCCTGTAAAAGCGTGTAAGTCTGTTACTAACACAAGTAACACACCCTTCAAGGTTTAAATTCCATTTTGTAATAATGAAAAGATAATTTCGTTGTAAAGTGTCTATTTAAAAAAATATGTATCGCTGCAATCAGATCGAGATAATACATATTAAATTCCATTCATTGTTAATAAATACACCTATTATCTTTCCATTTGAAATAGGCAATTATTTGATAACTTATCCATTTTTCAGTCAATATGCTGTAAAAAAAAAAAAAAAAAATGCCTTCTTTAAAATGTAAATCTAAATCTGTAGTATGAATTTCACTAATAAGTACGCATATATATATATTTTTTTAAATAAAGTCATGAAAACCAATCAAAAATATTTACAAACAATACTTTGCCGTCATTCATCATTCGTTATGACCCAATGATACTTATAAGTACCAGGCGTATTTTTCGAGGACTCTGGTCAACCTATTTTAACTAATTTGAATAATTTAAATCAAATTGTTAATTCGGTATCCTTGAGTTATTTAGCCTCTTTTGGCACCTTCTGCATTCAAAGGTTCGTGAAGAAGTAGCCAAACATACATACATTTGGATTTTAATAAAATGATTAAAAAATATCGAAAATAATTTCCTTAAACACATAAATACTTTATTATGTATCTGAAAAGGAAATGACTACTGTATTATTTGGGCAATAAAGAGAACAGGCAGAAATGGGCAATCTTAAGATCGGCAAATTTCATATAGGTTGCTGTTGTAACCCTGTTGAGGTATTCAAGTTTCTAGCATATATATATATATATATAATTCGATCGGGGCTCAAACAATAAAATATGCTATAATTAGCTATATTGTTTTACGAAATCGATGCAGCTTTCACTGCTTTATGAAGTACATGCCCCCTAAAGAGTTCATACTTAAAATTTTAAGCATTCACTGTTAAAAATGATTTCTTAAAAATTAGCTAAATTGTCTCGAAATAGCTCCGAAACAATATATACTTAAATTTGAAAACCCATCTACTCCTTTTTGAGTATATTGACGTATCAAACATGGGGATATCGGTATTCTTATTGGTCAACCCCATTTTTGAGTATGTCAATATTCTCAAAAATGAGTACATAGGTTTTCAAATTTAAGTATATATTTTTTCGGAGCTATTTTGAGACAATTTAGCTCGTTTTTAAGAAACTATTTTTTACAGTGCTTTTATCCAATTATTTTTTCTGTGGTCCTGTGGTCCTTTACTTACTTTTTCCGGCTTTAAGTTTAAGGGTCCTTTTTTTTTTTTTTTTTTTTTTTCATTGTTATTGTTATTCATGTCGACGTAAGTAATTCAAATTGTTTTTGTCTCTTATTGGTTCTCAATCTGTATCGCAACATTTTTATGTAAGTCTTACCTATATGCTACAATCAGTTCTATTTTTGTTGTGTTAGTATTGTTTTGTATTTATTAATTGCTAAATATTAAGGTTAAAATTTATTACGATAACTATCATTTATATATGTTTATATATATATATATATAAATAATACATGTATAGACCTTCTTTTATGTAATTGAAATTTGCTCGGTTGTTACGTTTAACAGATGACTGCAAACAAATATCTGGGCTGCCATTCAGTTGACAGGTGTAGGTTTTGAGATAGCTGTAGATTTTATTTATTCTTATCATGTTTTATCATTGAATGATTTAAGATGTAGTTCATTTAAGTCCATTTTGCTTTAGTTTAAATTACCAAGTAACATTTAAATCTGCTACCTTCCTCCGAAAAACGCTGTTATAAGCTTTATAAAATTGTCTAAGGTTTCTAATTTTGCCTTTTAGTATACTTCATTAGAGCATTGCAATTTTTATTCTTTTAAAAACAATGTAATTTTGTCTAATGAATGCCAACAATAAAATAACAATTTTTTTAATATTAAATTTTAGTTTAATTCTTCCATATTATAATAGCACTCATATTGACATTTAAGGTGAATGCTTAATTACCGGAAATAATGAATAGCCAATATGGAATCATTGACCTTGGAAAAACGATTATTTATTGTAAGAATATTTTTTGAGGCGCCATTGAGGTACAGAAAATCCTCGTCTCACGACTTTATCCACAAAGGGTCACGGTGTGGTGTGCCATATCATCGAAGTGGATGAGTGGTCCGATATTCATTGACGGTATGGTCACGAAAGTGAAGTATCGAGAGTTTCTAGAGCGTCACTTTGGCCCTGAAGCGGGCTGTCTCAACATGATACGCCAGTACTGGTTCATGCAAGATGGGGCTCGTCCCCATAGAACTGCTGATGTCTTCCTGTGGCTTAAAACGACCTTTAGTGAGAGTTTGATTGCTTTGGATGAAGAAAAATTCACGGGGCACGGGATAGAAGGGTCCCCATACAGTCCGGACCTAAATCCGTGCGACTTCTTCTTATGGGTTTACACTAAGGACAGAATCTATAGGAATCCCCCTGATTCACTTGAGGACCTGAAATCGACCATCAGAATCGAGATTGATGCACTTGATTCCGACACACTCCAGCGCTTTATGGCAGAGTTTCGGAACTGGCTTTATAACACTATAGTCGGGGACGGTAGACATTTCGAGCACCTTGTATATTAAATGTCATTCATATCTTTATTCAATAACATAGGTTTCATGTTCTTGCATATTTTATCTTTTCCACAACAATCGCTTACTTTCTATCATGTTTTTCGGACCACCCTGTATATCCCATAACATTAACATATTGAAAGAACATAAAATGTTTCCTAAATCATGTCCATAAAAAGTGGCAACTCTCCAATAGTATAATATATTTTATTTGAAATTAATGTAAATGTAGAAAATGGTATTAACTCTTTTCGGACTAGTGCATTAATTGAAAAAAAAAATAATAATAGTAATAAAAATAAAAAATAAATAAAAAAGGAAAAGATGAAGAAAAGAAAACTCCTTCTTTTAGCGTTCATCTAAAGAAATACATTATTAAAAAAATTGTCCATTCCTCAATATACGTTAAAAGTATATGTTAGTGGAAGATACCACATCGATTGCTTCGAAAATAATTATATGATTTTTACACGAATAACTAAATAACTTTTGTTAAGTACAGAAAAATTTTTGAGGAACGCCAAAAAGCGGAGCTAATTGTTGAAAATATGAAAATGTACTGAACGCAAAGGGTTAAATATTAAACACATTTCAGAATATAAAAACTTAAAACCTAGTTTTTTTTTTCTTTCAATTTCTACCTTTAAAAAAATACAACCGTTAACTGCATTTTAATAATTTGATACCGAAAAATATCTATAAGTTATGCTAACAGTGTAGTTAAAATGTTTTACATCTACATAAATTACCAATTAAAAGTTCCAATTTTAGCATAATTATTTGTGCCTAATTTATTTGTTTACTTAATGCTAAAAAGGTTAAGGTAAAGTGGTCGTCTTTAGTTAACCCGTAAATGTCACCAAACATGAAAAGCTCTTAAGGTTAATTTCTAAAAGTTATTCGGTAAGATGTCAATTAAGAAAATGTCGAAGATAAGAGATTTTGTGCTAAAGGTTTGAGATAAAAGTAAACTTACGTGAAGCTGATAAATGAAGTTTTTGTGTAAATTCAGTACGATATATGATAAGAAAAATATGTTTAAATATAAATAAACAAAGAAATTAATAGGTGTTTACAATAACAAAGTTTTAAAGTACGTGTTTTTCAGTTTAATAAGAAAGTATTTATTAAAATTATTATTATTATCGAATTCTCATAAATCACAAAGGAAAAATAAAGCTATTTGCTTATACAGTTCTCCAGGCGGAAAGACGTAAACTGCTTATAGTTTTATAGAAAAGAGAAATATTTAACATAAAATCATATAAATAATGATGCAAATAAAACATAAAGGGTAAATTTCTATATTTTTAATATACGTTAAAAATACATAGTTATAATATATTAATTATATGGAATGCTTTTAGAAATGCATTCATTCTTTAAGATCTATTCACTTGGAAAAAATATTTTGATATGAAGTATCAAATATATATATACGTTCAGATCAAGCAATCAGAAAAATACTTTAAATTCTAGTAATAAAATAAACCTACATCTGCTTTTCGGAAAACATTTTTTAATCACATTATCAATTTGTAAAGCTTTCATTTAGATTTTTAAACTTTACAAAAAGAGTAATGCCATCTGCAGTCTGATATAGATGTTACAAAAATGTTTATGTCTTAATTTTTCTTGGAAAATTGGATGTCAAAAATTTATATTTAATTTCAATCTCTTGTTTAAATACTTTAGCAAGTAGGATCATGTCTTTCTGTATTAAAGAAATATGGAAAATATTTTTAGAAAACACTTTGTGTTCTGAAAATCCGTGTACTTAAAATATATTTTCTGTCAAAGAATTAGTTTTATAGTTTTAAAATTGCGTATTAGTATTATTAAATTAAAATATGAATATTAAAAACGCTATAGAATATATTACATACATGTATAAAATATATGTAAAAATTTCTGTAAATAAATTAAACCTTATAAATAAAGTTAAGCTGATACGAATTTAAAATAGCTGAAGATTTTATTTGTGAATTAAGATCATGAGTATTAAAAATGATACATTAAATTTAATTAAATGAATATGCAAAGTTCAAATGATGCATACAATTTATAGTCCATTTCTTTCTTTAATGGGCAATTTCTTGGTATGTGCGAAGTTAAGGATACTGCTTTTTTTTTTTTTTTTTGGCTATCACTGTTTTCCTGTCAAAATCTTTATCTTATTTATTTTTTCTTTGTAATTAATTATTATTATTTTTTTAATATGGCTATAATTATTGTTAAAAAATTTGTGTGGTATAGCAATGCCAGCGTAATGCTACAGACGAAGTTCGCACTTTATGAACAACACGTGAATGTGTAGAATTTAGGATTCAGTTGATGAATGGAGTTAGTTCCTTGGATGAGCGAAATTGTAATATGTTAATATTTTGGAAAGTGAATTGTATAAAAGGAGAAGGAAGTTAGTTGTTAGCGGCTAGAAGGAAGTGAGTTGCGTGCGGCTTCGAAGAGGTAGCCGAGAGAGAATGGTAATTGCTTAGGGGGGAGCAGTAAGAAGCGGCTAGAGGTTAGTAGGTAGCTTCTTAGAGGAAGTTAGTAAGTTAGTAGCCAGTGGCTATAGTAGGAGATAGTAAGTCGAGTAGTATAGTGGCGTAAGGGAATCCTCCCACTTACGAAAGACGAGTATAGCCGTGAGGGTTAACGAAGTTAAATGAAGTAGTTGAGATTATTTGTGGTTAATTAAGTAAAGTTAAAATTATTTATGTAGGCTGACCCTCTAAGTTTATAAAGACATTAAAGGTGATTATAGTCCAACGCCCACCTTTTCATTAAGCTCAAAATAAAAGCTCATTATTTATTTTATATAATCGGACTTTGTCATTACTTCAAGTCTCGTGCTCACTTTATTAAGTAATTAAGTTAAGCTAAACTCGAGTTAAAGGATCATGACGACCTCTTATTCGTCACAAATTGTTGTAGAATACAAGTTAACGTAGTAACACGTTGCATGAAATCACTCCCATAATAATATTAGTAGAATGGTAACAGGAATATGATAATGAAGATTAAAAAAAAAAAAGATTTACATTTAGTCTTTTTATATTTTAATTTTAAATAATACAAGTAGAAATATTTATTATATATAATTTCAAAATGTATTTAAAAAATAAAAAAATAAATAAATAATCTAGATTTACCTATTTTATTTCATTCATGAAATAAAAATTTCTGCAAAATAATTTAATGATACATAAAAGGGAACAAGCAATAAAAATTTTCTAAAGTGAAAGAAAATTATAATAAATTTCATTTATTGAAATAAAACCGAGGTTTTTTTTCTTCCTAATATTTTGAACTGCAAATATGAAACATAATTATCACAAAGAGGAAATTCAATGTTACAAATTTGTATAATGAGATCATTCTTTTATGTGTAAATGTTCATATATATTTTAGTTATTTACAGAAAATGTTTGATTAAAATTTAATTCATTACTATTCAAAATATGTACATTTACTATTTGTATATAGGAGAAGAGAAATTTTTCCTTCATGACTAAACCTGAATGCATATTCATTCCAACTAAAATAGCTTTTATTAATTTTTAAGCCCTTTTCTATTTAAACTAATTCTTAGTTCAACAAAACAAATTTATTATACGTATAAATCACATTCATTCAATCTGGATTGTAAAGGTATACCATGATTTTTTTTTTTTTTTTTTTTTTTTTTAATAATTCATTTTGTTTCATTTTATCGTATTTTGGATTACTTTAACTGCAATTTTAAAATGATAATACATTGCGTTTTAAATACCATGCTTTTTGCGAGATCTTTGTATTTACGATAAAACAATATATTCCATGTGTTCATTAGTAATTTTAAAAGAGTTTATATCAAAGTTGATGTTTAGACCTCTTTTAATTTTGTAATAAAAATAAAATTAATTTATTAAAAAAATTTAAAGATTATTAAATGATATTTTATTATCTTTGCAATTATTGAGAGAAATTTTATGTAAATAATTTTTTTCTGCTATAAGCTCTAGACTAATGGCTTTCTGTAAACAAAGTCAAAGAATGTTTAATTGGAAAATCAGTAAACATTTATTAATAAAACAATGTTTAACAAAGTATTTGCCACATAGATCGGCAAGTCTTAAATTATTTTGTCTCAGTAAACTTCTAAAATATTTTCGCTGTTCAAAGCTGTTAGCAAATTGACTTTTAATCAATAATTGCGCTGAACAAATGAAAGCCATTATTCAGTTTCAGAGGTCTTTTTATTTTGTTGCTCATTTATTATTATACATAAAATGAAGTAAATTTTCATATCATATATGGATTTTATCTTAACGTCATAACTTTAATACTTATACTAAATATTACATGATTATTTTAAGAATTCAAACATATAGATTCATATTTTAGGTTAACTGAACAAAAGTTTGGAATTTTCAATGTGAAGGAAATAAAGATATATTAAATGGTTTGAAATTAAAATCACTGTTTTTTCGTAGAATTTAAAAGAAAAACATTTACAAGGTCTTACAAATAAGCTATTCTTAAAAATAACTTTATGCGATAACATTCCATATTTAATTACAACAAAGATTATAATTCAATCAAAGAAATTACAGTTGAAATTCTGTATTAATGTCGCACAAAAGAGTGTTTATTGTCTTTTATTTTTAATATGATAATTTTATAAAAAATAAATTATTTGATGATTAATCTATTTATTATTATTATTATTATTATTATTTGCATTATTTAGATTGTTTACAAGCTTTATTATCTATTGATTCAACACATTTCAGTGTTTTTTTTCCAAGTACCGAGAAAAGTCCCGTGTATTATAGATTTTTCCTTCTGTAATGCAATATTATCAGAAAAAAAAATATATATTTAAATAAATATATATATATATATGAAATACTAAATTAACCACAAAGTATTTACATAAGTGTAATTTTGCCAACATTCCAGCCTTTACACTTTTAGGGCTAAACTATTTAATATTATCTGAAAAATGCAGAAAAGATCGCGTGCCAGTTAGGCCCATGTAGCTGCAATCACTATTTTGGTTCAAAGTTTTACCATTTTTCTAGTACTTATACTAATAGAACTGTTGAAATTGTAAAAGAAAGCTCACCGAATTTCTGAAAATACCAATTGCAACTAAATTAGATTTTTTTTTTTTTTTTTTCTGGTGAATAGTATGTTTAAATTTTAACAGTGTAGTCATATCTCAGAATAATAATAATAATAATAATAATAATAATAATAATAATAATAAATGCATAAATAATAAAAGAGTTTCTAAAATTATTTAAAAAATCGTTTTCACTCTTACTATTATGATTTATTGACTGATTAATTACCAAATTAAATTAAAGCATATTTTAAAGAAAAGCAAGTGTAAGTGATTTAGTGTTGACAAAATATTTTTAGCCATACGTTACCATTTCCCCGAATGCCTTCTCTGAAAAATATTTACGTCAAAAGTAAAAAAAAAAAAATAATAATACTTAAAATTATAAATGTAAAATACAATAATCATAATAGTCATATAACATTTTTCATTCCAATTGTTGAGATAACATTAATTGGTTAATTGCGGTTAATTGGTTGGTTAGAATTTACTTCGCAGTAATGTTGCGCTATAGAAAATTGGCTGCGGTCTAATACGCACCCTTAAAAGGTGGTCCGAAGATATGCCATCACAATATTAATCCTCTAAGGAGAGAATGATTCCCCTGCTTCTATGCTCTCCAGAGGTATAATTTGGATAGGAACATGGAGGACATTATGGCCACGACGGGTTTTATGTACACCAGGACCATTTGTGTACACGATGGTCTTTCGCGCACTCGAGCATCGAACCTGCAATCTTCGAATTACTATCTTGAAGCTCTAGCACCGGATCCGTAACGGAGTTTCTCTCTCTCTCTCTCTCTCTCTCTCTCTCTCACACACACACACACACATATATATATATTCTTTGAATCTAATAAATTAGGATAATTTTGATATACATGATGTTTATTAAATCTTCTTAATATAGGTATTTTAAAAATGTGGAGTTATTCTTAATAAAAATGTATTAAATATAACCGTTAATTTTTAGGCTAAAAAAATATTAAAATCGACTATTTGGTAATATATATATATATATATATATGTATGTATAAAATAATTAAATAAATAAATAAAATAAAATAAATAAATAAATAAACTTAAATATGAGGTGTCAATATATTGTTTTAACAACACTTATCTATAAATTAAGAAAAAAGTTTTATATTACGGGAAATGTTCAAATATGTACAGAATGGAATTTTTTTTTTTTTTTTTTTTTTTTTAATGTATACTAATCCTTTTTATGAATTTAAACTAAATATATATTTAATTGTCAATTCATAAAATTATTCTTAATGTAGAAGGTGGTATAGTCCCCAAATTCTGTTCATCTAAATAATAAATCAATACGTATCAATATCAGCTTCAAGCTGCATGTTGGCAGTTCTTGGTACTCAGGGAAGGTAGCCTGAAGGTTCTGTTTGTGTGGTCTTTCCTCTTTCTTGTTTTTAACCGACTTCAAAAAAGAAGGAAGGTTCTCAATTCAAACCGTATGTTTTTTTTATGTTTGTTAGCTCATAACTTCTGAACGGATGCTCCGATTTTGATACATTTTGTTTTGTTGAAAAGGTCTTGGTCTGAAATAGGTCCAATTGTAATATCTTTACGATCTAAAGAAAATACAGGGTGCCCAAAAAAATCAGTCCTAACTCTTTTAACTGCTACACGGCTGCAGCTACAGGGATAAAAATGGTATGTAAGTATAGCAAAGTGGCCATGCAGTACAAGGTTAAACCGCTTTAAGCGCCACGTGGTGGAAAATAGCGGAGTTAGTGCTCCTATCTCAAAAAACGGTTCTAGAGAAAAAAGAGAATGACAAAGTTGAAGAATATAACCGATTTAGTACAAAAAGATAGTTTAGACATTCATGCAAACGTTCCTATCTCGGAAACGGTTCAAGACAGGGGGAAAAAGTGAATTATAAAATTGCAGAGCATCAATGATTTAGTACGAAAAGATAGTTTAGACATTGATGTTAAAAATACAATACTAAAAACGTGCATTTGTTTGTTCGCAATTTCTTACACTATGCACACGTTGATTTTTCACGTTACATTGCACACGTTGTAGCGTAGCTGGTGAGACATACGCTATATAGTTTAATATACGGTTACTTGATACTTTTTGTTTTGTTGTAAAGATCTTGGTCTGAAGTAAATCCCAGTGTAATATCTTTACAATCTAAAGAAAATAAAGCGCCATATGGTGAAAAACAGCGGAATTAGCGCTCCTATCTCAAAAACGGTTCAAGATGGGAGAAAAGTTAATTACGAAATTGAAGAGCATCATCGATTTACTACGAAAAGACAGTTTTTAGACCTTATTGCTAAAAACAGAACGCTTAAAATGTGCAGTTGTTTGTTCGCAATTTCCTACAATGTGCACACTCTAACTACGTTGCACACTTTGCAGCGTAGTGGATGACGCGTATACACTGTGGTTCACAGTACTGTTACTGTAAGCGGTCACATCGATTAGCGCAAAGTCGTTTTCAACCAACTTCAGAAAGGAGGGTGTTCTTAATTCGAGCTATGTGTTGTTGTTGGTGTTTATAAGCTTATAACTTTGTAAGAGATGCTCTAATTAACCGACTTCAAAAAGGAGGAGGTTCTCAATTCAAAGCGTATGTTTTTTTGTTTTTGTTTGTTAGCTCATACTTCTGAACGGATGATCCTATTTTGATACTTTTTGTTTTATCGTAAAGGTCTTGGTCTGAAATAGGTCCCATTTTAATACCTTTACGATCAAAAGAAAATACAGGGTGCCCAACAAAGTAAGTCCCGACTCTTTTAACTGCTGAACAGCTGCAGCTATAGACATAAAAGTGGTATGTAGGTATAGTAAAGTGGACATGTGCTACGTGATTCAACCGCCTACAGCGCCACCTGGTGGAAGAGAGTGGAGTTAGTGTTCCTATCTCGGAAACGGTTCAAGATAGGGGAAAAAATGAATTTAAAAATTGCAGAGCATCATCGATTTAGTAGGAAAAGGTAGTTTGGACATTAATGCTGAAACAGAGCGCTTAAAACGTGCATTTGTTTGTTCACTATTTCCTACTTTGTGCACACTTGAAGGACATTGCATATGTTGTAGCGTAGCGGGTGACATTTATGCTATGTAAAATTCAAAGTATGGTTATTGTAAGCAGTCACATCGATTAACGCATAGACGTTTTAAACCGACTTCATAAAGGAAGAGGTTCTCAATACAAACCATGTTTATTATTGTTGTTGTTGTTGAAATTTGTTAGCTTATAACTTCGTAAGAGATGATTTAATTTTAATACGTTTTTTGTTGTCGTAATGATCTTGGCCTGAAATAGGTTTCATTATGATTTCATTAAGATATAAACAAATTATATGAAACTCACAAAAGTCTGTTCTCATTCTAACTGCTGAACGCATACAGCTACACTGGTAAAAGCAGTATGTAAGTATCGATGTTGAAACTTCTGTCCGTCAGCTGCAATGCATATTTTGCTCTTTGTTTGAACTTTACGCTGCACAATTTCCAGCGCAGCAGGTGACACGTATTCACTGTAAAGTTCAATATATATGCCTAACAAAAATTTTGGTTACGAATACAGCGTATCTGTTCTTTACATTTCTAAAGACTTTTTAATTTAACGTATGTTCATTTAATAGATAGTTTTTTGCTCATATCCGCTACAGGCAAGAAAAGTGACACAACTTAAAAATGCAGCATTTGAGAAAAATCAACTTAAAAATAACTTAACTAGAATAAAACTGGCACAACTGTCTCTCGAGTGGATAACTTTCTTGATGGAGATGTAACTTTCTTGTTCACATTGGGTGCGTTTCATGTATTTTTCAGTGACATAAACCATTTTTTGAGTTATGTCACTTTCCTTGGAAGTTGTGATTTGTGAAAGTACCGTCGAACGTCTTCAGATATTCTGCTATATGAATAAGTTTTCACTGAAAAGAGAAAAATAAAATCTTTTTGTAAAAAAATAGAACCGACTCCAAAAAGCAACTACTATTCAAACAACTAAAGGAAAAAAAATGGTATTAAATGCAACTGTAAATTGCGCCTAAAAGTGTAAAATAATTTCCTTCGCCAAACAACCTATAACACTACAATTAATCATAACTTTTGAAGTCGGCGCAAAATTAAATAAAAATTGATACCTTTATTCAATACAAAAATCAAATTCTATTCAAAATACACATCTCACATTGTCACCTGCAAAACGCAGCCGAAAACTACTTTGATTCAAGAAAACAAATAAGATTTCATAAGCAGCAAATGTTGCCGAAGATGCTGGTATCTGACGTCCTTGGTGAAAGAAAAATCGCAAAATTACCTGGCAAACATATTTAATTTCTTTGGGCTATCATGATTATTCTGATAAGGTATATTAAGAGAGTAATCAAGAATATGAAACAATACTTCGAACAATATATGTTATGAAAATATACATCTTGCGTGTATATTTTTGCATTATGTTTTGATCGCCAAATCCAAAAGCCACCAAGGATGATTGTTATCAAAGTTATACCAAATTTGCAAAGGAGACTCTAACTTCGTAGATATATAAATATTGCATTATGAAGAATGGTCACTGTTCTATGTAGATGCTACTAATGAACCAATTGTATACAGTGATAAAATAATAAACACAACATGAAAATGGATCATTCGAGACAACAGCATTTGTTGTTACCGATCTAAAAACAAACCTTTAAAAACTAATTAAATTTTATTTAATTTTGCGCCGACTTCAAAAGTTATGATTAATTGTAGTGTTATAGGTTGTTTGGCGAAGGAAATTATTTTACACTTTTAGGCGCAATTTACAGTTGCATTTAATACCATTTTTTTTCCTTTAGTTGTTTGAATAGTAGTTGCTTTTTGGAGTCGGTTCTATTTTTTTACAAAAAGATTTTATTTAAGTACTAGCTATCAATTTGCATCGTAAATTCTGGCAGATGTTTTTATGTATGATTTTATGGCTTTAAAAAAATAATAATAATGCTCTTTTGTGATTTCTTCTTTTCAGTTTTTAAACAACGACTGAATTTTGCCCAGCACTGCATTTAACATATAATTATAAATAAAACTATCCGAAATACATATAAATTAATTTAAATATTGATACTGTAATAAAAGAAAATCTCCTCTATAGCAGAAGATTAAAATGTATTATTAAATGTTGATTTTTAATATAAATTAATATTGAATGTTATTATTAAATTGAATTTCAAACATGGACTGCTGGGAATTAAAAATGTACCATCAAACAGAAAGGAAATTATTCGCTATTAACATCAACATTGAGAAAAAAGCAGCATTTCCTGCAACTGACATCTAGAATTTAAACTGTGGCTCTAGTAAGAAAAGTTCCATGTCATCCTTATAAATTCAAGTCCCTTTTGAATTCAAGTTCTAAAACCCGTATTAGAATTATAGAGCGTTTGCCTGTATCATTGAGGCGAAACTTATTTAAAAATCTCTGCAAATAAATGCGAAAACAAAAGACGAGTTTTAGCAACTATAATCTCGGTTCATGACTCAAATCTGGAAAATAAAGCCATAATTTCTCGCAATACAAATGATTCATATTATTCAGAATATTCAGAGTATTGTTTCACCATCTAGAAATATATAGACTAGAAATTCTCGATCATTTCGTTTATTCAGCTTATTGGCATGCCTTATGCGCCTAACTCAGATATCTATATTTCTAGTTTAGGGATTTAGATAATGACCACTTATTCGTTCTAGATCAAGGCAATATATTGATTTTTTTCTCAGTGAAGCATGGAATCTTTTACAAAGTTTTTATGCTTATCGTTGCTGTCAAAATTTAAATCCTATGCATCAGTAAACCACCTATGTTAGGCAGGCTAATGTTTGAAAAAAAAAAAGTTTAAACTTAAAGAAATATTTAAAACAGAAGGGTAGCAATAAATTTAAAATAGAGGGGGGGAAGGGGGGAATAGAGCAATAAAATTGCTCTATCCCCCCCCCCCCCAACCTTTTTATTTTTTATTTTTAATAATAGCTGCATCCAGACACTCATCTCTATGACTCTAGTAGGCTTTCACTGTTTCGATTATCACTATATTTAAATGATTTTTTTTTTTTTTTTTTCAATTCCATTTCATTTAGTGACAAAAATGTTTATAATTTATATTTATATAGAACATTTTGATTTTTTTTTAATCTAGTCATTTTAACACTACAAAAGTTTTACTTTTTTAAATTTTTCCTAACCAATTTATACAAATAATAAATGTTAAATCTTACATTAAGTTGGTTCTTTTTTTTTTTTTTTAATTTTTTAGTATTTAAATAGTGCTTTTAATGGCTACAAAATTAAACTAGTATGTTGTGGCCACCTCAAGATTTCCTTCTATACTTTCCTATACAATTTCACTAAATGGAAATAATTTATTAAAACTATTATTTATTAAAATTATCTAACATGATGAATACAAATTTTTTTCATTTTAGAGAAAACTAACACTAAATATCCAATGAAAGACAGTTTCATAGGTAGCATCTTAAAAAATATATTTTATAAAGGTTATCTTACATAACAAGTTTCATACAGTTATATGCCATAGAAGTTCAGATATATTCTTCCCGTTATCGAAAAAATTTGCAATGTAGCAGCGCCACCTATTGGTCGATAAGCAATCAAATTGAATCAGCTTAATGCCTCATAATGGACTTCTCACATATCAAGTTTTTTTGCTATTATTATTATTATACGCAATAGAACCTGAAATATAGCCTCCCCTTAAATTGCGGAAATCACTGTATACACTGAGAAAAAATTCTGTAACTGACATCTAGAATCTAAATTGTGGCTCTAGAAAAAATAGTTCCATGTCATCCTTATAAATTCTAGTCACCTTTGAAAGCTAGTTCTAGAACCCCCTAATAGATTTCTAGAGCGTTTGCCTATATTCTCGAGTTCAAAATTATTTAAAAATCTCTTCAAATAAATACGAATTCAACAGGCGGATTTCAGCAACTATAATCATGATTTATTACCCAATTTTAGAAATTCAAGCGATAATTTCTTGCAATACAAAATATTTAGAATATCCAGGATAATCAGAATATTGTTTCACCATCTAAAATTGTGTAGACTAGAAATTGTCAATCATTTCGTCTATTTAGTTTATTGGAGTGTCTCATGCGCATAGTTCGTAAATCTATATTTCTAATTAAGTTGATTTAGAAAATGACCACTTATTCATTCTAGATGAAGGCGGTATATGTTTTTTCTCGGTGTAGAACCGATTGACACTAAAAGTTGATAGGCACTAATTTAGGTGAAGGTGCATCTACATATAAATTTAAATACAATTCTGAGCAGTAGTTCCGGAGATACAGTCGCCACAAAACGTTTGTCACCCACAGTCAGACGGACAGCCAGACACTTTATAAAAATGATCAAATCGTGTTCTAGACCTCTTAAACTTGTAAATCCGTTGAAAACTAGAAGTCGAAAATTTTTACGAATCCAATACTTTCTTCTATTGAATATAGCATAGAGTAAAAGTATTAGTTTCAAAAATCATTAATTAACAGACTTATTTTCTGTTAATTCCTCATATTTACATGTTAGTTTAACTATGTCAGCCCTGAGTTTAATACAACACTTCTTTTTTATCGCAGTAGGAGCTCTTCATGTTTTAAGCTGTATATTTATGAATGTAAATCTTTAATATTTTAAGATAAAAAATGAAATAAAAATGCTTCAAAATAATCTGTGTTTATTAAAATGATCAATAAGGTTACACTACAAAATATTATTTCAATTTAAATTAAAACAATATTAATATGCAAAATAAATATCAGAAAAATTGTTAATGATTAGCCATTGAATATTTTATGTGTTGATTTAATGCATTCAATAAATTATTGCTTGAACTTTTAATAACCAAAGAACTGAGGTTCGATTTTGTTATTCGTGCTCTTTAACTGGTTATAACAAAATTTAATCAATTTATGTGAACTTTATTCTACCAAATGAAAAAAAAAAAATTCCTAAATTTGAATGTATTTTTATTTTAATTCAATTTCATTGTATTGTTTTATGTAACATATTTTATTATGTTACTTATGTATAAGTTCTAAAAGTTATTTAAATAGGTAGGCAAGACATTATAATATATTGCTGTTAATAATGTAAATATATAATTCTTTAAAATTTTCTGTAAAATAGTCACATAATTTTCAAGATCATTTTAATTTAAGTAAGTAGAATAAAAATGATATTGAAATAAATTATTTGTGCACATAAAAGAAGTGAAATTAAATTTAAACATTGGATATTAGTTTCCCCCTCGCAAAATTTCCTAAGTTCCCAAAATTGCCATGTTTATTCCCCATCTCTATATTTTACATCTCCATACACAATTAATTGAAATATTTTGTTTTAAAAACATACTAATATATCATTTACAAATTAAAGACTTTCTAGTCTTAAAAAAGTTTCTGACAAGGTCCCATTGGAATACTTACGGACAAAAAAAAAAAAAAAAAAAATCAATTATTAAGCAGATTATTTCATTACTAAGGGCAATCCTATAAATGCGTTTATTTATATATTGATTTTTTTTATTGTAAAACAAATACCTTAAATTAACCGTCATTTTATTTCTAAAAGTACTGGAAGTGATATATACTTTGACTGTGATACTTATTTTCGATACAAGAAGATAACAAAATTGTCATTTATCGTGTTAATTATGTTGTTTTATAATCTCCTTTTTTTCCTGCATGTTATCGATATTTCTTATGCTTAAATATAATTATGTTATTGGAAAACTGAGGTTTGTTTTTGTAAAATTGAAAATATTTCTTTTTATTTATTGTTAAAAACAATCGTTACTAGGCGAAATACTGAAGATGTTAGGCATGATAAATAACGAAATATATTATATCATTTATGTAATAAGATAATGTGATGAAAATATTGAGATAATAGATTAATGAATAAAATAAAGGCAACTGTATTAAAAAATAAATGAATAAAATAAAATAAAATAAAATATATGGAATATAATATTAATTATTATTAATAAATTTTATCTTAGTTAAAATTTGTATTATGTAAAGATAGAATTGCATACGAAAGAAAATTTCTGTGTGTTTTTAATCAGTAATTTTAGACATGGGGTGAAAATTCTGGGAATTTACAAATATAGAATTTTAAACAATCTTGCATTTCAGTCTAAATATTTTAAAAGTATACAGGGGGAGGAATAAGGGATGGAGGAGAATAAATGTGACATTTTAAGAAAAGATCAATAATCAAAATTTTACGGATTTTTTTTTTCTTCTTTTACTAAAACAGATACTGGACGTTGTTATCGGAGAATAAAGCTGGCTGTATAATTTAATTATCAATTTTCTGAATACTACTACAATTTTTGAGAATGCATACTGCAATGAATAATAACTGCAAATTATTTAGTATTCATTAAGTTAAATAAATACACTTTATACATTAATCTATTTAGATATTTCTAAAATAAAATTATGAGAATTTTAATAATAATAAAAGAAAAAAAAATGTAAACTAATTACTTTATTCAAAAGAAAGTATCAACATTAAGCATTTAATTGTGTCAGTTTAATTAGTTTCTCTTTGAAAAATCATTATCTATTAACGGTATAAGAATTTGAAAAAGAGAAAATACACTGAGAAATAAAATTGATGGAATAATGCAGTAATCGAATAGTGTGAAGCAAAACAAACATTTATTTAAAGAAGGCTAAAAAAATATGAGTTCAAATTTAAAATAGTGAAATTGAATAAAAATACCTTCCAGAAATTCGAAATTGGTAAATTATAGCAGCTACGAATTTTTGGAAAAAGAAATAAAGAATCCTCCAATTTCTAATTAGGATAATAAACAGAACATTTTCTAAATACACACAAACATAATTAAAATAGTTATTTGAGTTTGATACAATTTAATTAGCTATCGATTGCCAAATTAAATACGCAACTTTTTTTTTTTTTTTTTTTTTTTTAATAGATTATCTCTCCCAAAATAATATTTAAAATATATTCTTTAATGTATTATCAATTTTAAAATAAAGCATTATTAATTTTCAATATATAATTAATAAATTCCACAATAAGTGGATACATTACCCGGCGATTAAAAAAAAAAAATAAAATAAATAAAAATAAAATAAAACATCCGTTTAATCATATGAAATTGTCAAGAATGGTATCAAATCGGGGCAAACTACTTTTAAATACACCGCTTAAAAAAATTAAATTCACCAGATATTAAACTGATTAATCTCACTAACAGCAAAAATGTGCATTTATGAAAATTAGAAATAAACATTAATTTTCACTTAAAAAAAAAAAAAAAAAAAAAAAAAAAGAAACACACAACAAGCCAAGCACTATCTCTCTTATAGTTTATATCTACAAAATAACAATAAAACAAGCATGTCTGTCACTCTTATTAGTAGCAAATTCCAGAAATTCTTTCTTCAGAATACAATATTAAATTATTGTAATTTAATATTGTATGCTTTAATTGACAAGACATCATACTTTTCTCTCTTTAACTAATTAAATAGTGTTTCTATTTTTCATATTGAAATAACTAAGAATCAGGATGTGTAAACTTTAAACTTGATGAAAAGCGTGGAAGTTTGGCAAATTATGATGATTTTCTTCAAATGTAACTCTAGAGAGGCAACATAAAAACTTGGGCTCTCTCAGTTTATTTTATACAGTTTATTAAAAAAAGAAGATAATTTTAATTCTGTAGCGACTCCATTTTTTTTGACAGATTCTCAAATCTTACCAATAAACAAAGTGCTAACTTCTTTCCCAGTGGTATACCATTTGATTTCTAGGCCTCAGGTCACAAGATCAAATCCAGATTCCCGCACGGGTTGGTGACCTCGGACGCTCCAAATGGAATACGCAAGGATTTATTATCTTTATTCTATGGCAATAGATGACTGTACCACACCTTCCTAGCAGCAAAGCCTGTGAAACATTCACAGAACAAAACCTGTCAACGCTTTGCACCTTTAAAAGCGTTTAATTGACAGAACTACCTGGTACCCGCTGTCATCCTCATAAGTAATATCTATCGTATGACGACGTACTCTCTGTCATTTGATTTCTATGCCTCAGGCCCCAGGAACAAATCCAGCTTCTCACACGTGTCGCTACACTGCACGAATTATAGAAAACAGAAATATGAAGCCAAGCGGTATGAAGTAGGAAAAGAAAACTGCCTCAAAGCAGAAAAAAAAAAGTCAAATTAAAGAAAATTCCCAACTTCTGCACAGTTTGATGTTTGGTATGAATGATAAGCATTGAAAACTTTGCTCCCATTAATGACTGGTTGATAAATCGGACGATGCGCGTTTCCACCCGAAAGCATTCACAGTAAAAAAAAAAAAAAAAAAAAACATAGAAAAGCGAAACGTACATTTTAAGCGTACTCCATCAAAGCAGACGTTTAGCAGATTTGTTCAATGATTGATCCATCTCAAACTTTATACTTTGATGAAACTGCAAGGTTTTATCAAAACAAACTGATGTGTTAAAAATCGAAAACAATGAAGGACGCTAAAAATTAAAACAACGTGTAACTAATCTATTGGCCTGCAATATGATAGGAACTGTTAAAAAAAAATACCTATAGTTATTGGAGGTAGCAAGAAACATTGTTCCTTTATTGGAGGTAGCAAGAAATCATGGGTGACATCTGCAGACGTCTCTGATTTTTTGAGGCAATGGGATAAAATGAAACTGAAAATATTATTTTGGTTTAGAAATATTGCGATATACAGTGGGTTGCTGATTTAAAGTTACAACACGTAAAATTACGTACCTTCTACCTAATATAACCAGTATCATTCAACCACTTGATCGAGAATCAGAGCTTTTAAATGCCATTAATAGAAAAGAATTAGCCATAAAAGCTGTAATAGAAATCGATGTATGTTACTAACCTGCGTTGTCTTCTATAAACACTATAACAAAAACTGTCAGTGTCTTGGATGCAATGCATTACATAAAAAAAGTGTTTGAGAGAATATAATGGTACAATCACAAAATGCTTCATAACACAGTAACTCTTTCAGCGTCAATGTAATTACGTTCATTTAAAATCACGAGCTACCAGAATTAGAGAACAAGTTTAGAAGGAAATGAATAAATAAATTTTTCGGTTGAGTTAAAATGATAAAATTTTATTAAAATTATTTTATTTTTCGGGATGAATTTTTTCAGTTAGGAATTAGAATTAAGATGTATAAAACATGTCCTGAAGGGAGATAAGTCCGAAGATGATTCTCAAGAAAAATTACCCTTTCTTTGAAGGTGACAAACAATTTGACAAGGATTTCCTTAAATGTGTTGAGTTTGATAAAAACTACTTAATTTCAACCAAACTATCTAACACTGAAATTGTAAGAACACTGAAAACCAAACTATCTAAATCAGAAATTGCAAAACGCTGCCTAATGATGAAAATACTAATTTATAACGGATGGTACATCCACCAGCTACACCAGCTGATGTTCGCATAATCTTCATACAGGTTTACAAGGGGCACTCGTTTCCCCCACTCCCACTACTTGTTACAAGCAAGTAGCTTTTTAAATCTATAGTCGCTTAGTTTATGGCAAAAATTGCAGTTTAAAATTAGGTGGTGGAAGGCTTCAAGAAAAAAGTATAGTCCTCAAAAACTTTTTCACATACACTGAAATATGCAGAAAAAATCGAAATGGAAACTGGAAATTCACGGGCAACGTTACTTTCGGGTAAAAATATTGAACACTTAATTACTCCGTCAAAAAAAAAAAAAAAAAAAAAAAAAACTATTGTTTACCTTTCTAAAAAGCCCAATATTTAACAAATGTAGAAATATTAGTGTCATATGCAGTATGTGTTTTAAAAATTTAATTTATTCGTTTTCAATTAATAATTTATTAATATCCATCAAAAATTAACTAATCATGGTTAGTCCCATTAATTATTACCTAATTTTAATTCGTCCCTTTAATAGCCATATTTTGAAATTTCTCTCCGAATTCGGAAAAGAAATACATTTTCTACAGTTTAGGAATGTTTATCTGATGTAAAAATCAGCCACTTAATAAAAACCACTTTAGCTCAGAACGAATGTGATTTTATTAAGCGACCAGTATTTATGTTGCAACTCAGGCATAAACAACGATATTTTCCGATGGGGGTATAATTGGAGAATTGTCAACTTCTATAAGCTATTTTAGAGCATTGTTAGCCCCTCCCTTTTCCCCCTTCCTTTAAGAGTGATTTCTCTCTCTCTCTCTCTCTCTTTTTTTTTTTTTTTTTTTTAACCATAGTTACATATTAGAGAAATTTATTCTTACATAAAGTGGTGTGAAATAAAGGCGAGTATGAAAATGCTCGGGAATAAATTCTAAAATTTAGAAACTTTGTATTTTACTAATATATAAAATAAATTTTACTTATTACTAGAATTATTACTATAATAAAAATTGTCAACTTCTGTTTAGTTATTCTATCTACATATTTAAATGACAGCGTAGATGATATTGTCTTTCTCTAATAACAAAGAAATATTGAATAGAAAAAAAAAATGTCTTCATATTAATTATTATTAAGCCATGAACATATGCAATTACTGTTTTTTAGAGGTTTAATTGTTTTAAAAAAAAATAGTTTTGACTAAAATATTTAATTTTGAAAAAAAAAAAAAAAAAAACTAATACCGAGTCCAATATATAAATAATATTTTCTATAATATTTTTTCTGAATACTTTTAAGAAATTTCTTCTAATGTGTAGCTTATCACATGCCCAGCGTGGAAAAATATCGCAGAAGGTGATGTTTTTTTTTAAATATATAAACGACTGCTTATTGCAATATAATTTTAATATTATATTATTTTGATTCGTATTTAAATATGCATAGAATAATGTAAATTTCTGTATGTCAATTGTAGTGATGCACAGAAAGATTTTTCTTTATCCATATGTGATTCATCTAAATAACGTCTTCTTTTAAAATTGTTAAAAAAAATAAATAGATAAATAAAAATGCTTAAATATAAAAATATAAGTTTTTAAAAATAATAATAAGAAAAAAGCAAAATTAAGGATACATTCGGCAGCAAAATTATTGAAGCACATATCCACATTTTTCCTTATATATATATATATATATATATATATATATATATATTTAGTTTGATTGCTAATTTTTATTATCAACGTACTTTTTTATAAACTGCATAAGACTAAGACCATGACTCGATAAATAATTACTTAATAAAACAGTATTTGGTGTCCTTGTTTAAATATAAATTATTGCTAGTGCTTTTATAATTTTTCTGTCGACTGCATTTCGAGAACAGAATTATGCATCTGATAAAAATTATCGTACTGTAAAATGAAACTAGACACACATCTACAAAATGAAAGGAAAATGTGTTCAATTTCTAAACTTGTAGAAAGGCATTTTTTGAAAATTTCTGAGAAAGAGAAGTTCAAATAGATAAATAATGTCGAAATTAAAGAAAGATTTACAACAGTATAAAAGGCCAAATGGAAACTAAATTGATAAAACCAATGTCGCAGTAAGAACAACTCTAACAAAAACAACAAAAACAATAATAACAACAATAATAAATAGGGAGAATGTAAACAAATGCATTCCACCTAAATTAGTAATAAAAATATTCTATCGTGAGCATTTCAATTGCAAAATCCCCTATGGCTATAAGATCATAACCATTTCCAATCTGTACTAACAAAAACAAATTTAATGAGCAAAATTCAAGTCTAAATTTATTTTACTCACACATACACATATATATGTATATATAATATTCTTATATAGAATATACATACTTAAACAAAGCAAGTTAGCAATGTTAGAGAGAAAACAAACCAAATTATTCAGTTTACTAGAACAAAGTTGTTAAGTAATATAAGTAGAAATGATAATAACAAGTTATAAATTGCTTCAAATAAATTAATTTATAGAAATAACCCAGTTACTGTATTAGTTATGTGAACTTCATGGATATTTTATGGGAACCAATTAAATATAAGATACTCAACCTATTTTAGACGCTAAATATGAATATTTTGCTCTCATCTTACCTTAAATGTTTATTCAACGGAGATTTACGAAATTTACATTTTGCATATAAATTTTGTCAAGCATATAAATGAGCAAACTGCAGTTCAAGTTGTCCTTGAACATTATCAAAAGATATTTGTAAGCAGAACTTTAAGTAACCATAATAACTTATATGTTGCATTCGATTTATTAAACAGAATAAAATGATTAATATTGGTCGCATTTGGATTTATAAACTAATAGTCATAAAATATAACATCATTTAATATTTGAACTCGACCTTTTACTTTAAAATAGAGCTTGATTGAACTTGATCATATCCTTATTCAACAGTGTTGGATTTAATTACGCTTAATCAAATTCTTTAAGGTTATGGAATGTATAGATGCTTTGAAATCTCGATATTAAACATGCGACAATATGCTATATAGGAGTTTATAAACTTTTATTTGTAACTTATAGAAGTTTAAGTAATAAATATAATTGTATGAATGTATGTCTTGGTCTTTAATTTAAGCAGTCATGCCATCATGTGCACATTTATTAACGTAATAGTGCACATGTGTTAAATTACATTTTAAACTTAAGAATTATAAATAAATCTGCTGTGTCACTTACACGACTTTCTCTTACCCTGAAATTTAATACAATAAATACCGCCTCCCTCAATCCCCCGTTTCAATAATGCACCTACATTTATATAGAATTTAAATCGGTTATTAAAAAATGATGTATTAAAATTATTATTAAAAAAAAAATAATAATAATTTTTTATGATAATGCAGACGATTTCCATATAAAATAAGTAGTATGACGCTAAATAATAAATAAATAAATAAATAAATAAATAAATAAATTTATTCTCAATATTACACTAACAAAAAAAATTGTTAAAAATAAAAAAAAATCATAAATTTATTTAAAATTAATGCAGATCGATGGCTCAGCCATTCGTTTTAAAGGTATTGGAGAGCTCTTTTGAAAGATAACCATCATGAAAATTTACTCCACTCGAGGGGGGACTTCACTCCAGGGGGGAAGGGGCTCCTACATACACGATTTTTTTTTCCCAGTTCACTTTCTGTATCACAAAAATTATACATTCGTTTCATTTGGTTTAGGGCAGTCTATAGATGTTAAACTCTACTTACCTGCACTTTTCCCCCATAGACGTAATGTATTTGAGTAGTTTTGAGTGTCCCAGTACACGAACCATTTGCTTCATTTCAACGAAAAGCTTACTGTAGCATCCCTATATGATACACATTTAAAATACCGAGTTTGGAATTTCTGCTACTATTTGTTCTTCAGATATGCTGATAACAAACAGACAGACACACAGACCATTCTTTAAAAACATGATTTTCGCATTCAGGGGACCTCAGAACATGTAAATATAACAAAAACTCACGTTAAAAAATTTGACCCTAAAACGATACTTTCTCGACCCTATGGTTAAGATAAAGTAAATAATCTGGTGTGTCACTCACACGACTTTCTTTTACACTGAAGTGTAATACTATAAATACAGGTTGCAGATTAAAAGGTAAGATAACGAGTACTGTTATGTACACCTGTGTTAAACAATTCAAATTAGGCTTCGGAAGAGATTTATATGATAATTAGTTCTGTGTGAGGGGGGTTACCGCCCCCCTCAACCGCCCGTTTCTTTAATGCACCTACATTTATATAGAATTTAATTCGGTTATTAAAAAATACGGCGCCACCGAGCGGGAGTTTCATAAAATCGGATTTTTCAAGGGTCGCGAACCAGCTGGTTGCCGAAGGCGGCTTTAAAATTATTATTTAAAAAATATATATATATTTTATGGTAATGCAGAAGATTTCCATATTAGGAAAGTAGTACAAAACTAAATATATATATATATATATATATATATATATATATATATATATATATATAAGTTGAATTTATTCTCAATATTACGTAAAAAAAAAAAAAAAAAAAAAAAAAAAATCTTTGTTAAAAATGAAAAAAATCGATAACTTTATTTGAAATTATCGCAGATCGATGGTTCAACCATTCGTTTTAAAGGTATTGGTGAGCTCTTTTGGAAGATACCCATCATGAAAATTTACTCCCCTCGACGGGGGACTTCCCCCACTGGGGGGATGCGAGGCTCCTACATACACATTTTTTTTTCCCACACGATTTTTTTTCCCAATTTACTATCCCTATTACAAAAAAAATATATATCCCTTTCTTTTGGTTTACTGCAGTCTACAGATGTTAAACTCTACTTACCTGCAATTTCCCCCATAGACGTAATGTATTTGAATACTTTTGAGTGTCCCTGTACACGAACCATTTGCTTCATTTCAACGAAAAGCTTACTGTAGCAGCCCTATATGATACACATTTAGAATACCGTGTTTGGAATTTCTGCTACTATTTGTTCTTGAGATATGCTGATAACAGACAGACAGACACACAGGCCCTTCGGTAAAAACATGATTTTCGTATTCATGGGACCTCAGAACATGTAAATATAACAAAAACTCACGTTCGAAAATTTGACCCTAAAAAAATACTTTCTCGACCTTATGGGTAAGAGAAAGTAAAACGGATAATTACTAAAATTTATACAAATTCAAAATCTTACATTCTTAAGTGTTATTAACCTTCCTACCCTGTTGAAAATTAGTTACGTTTTACCTGTATGGGTCTAATCGACCCAGGTCGTAATATGTTTACTTAGACCGTAAGAAATTTTTTCTATACATAAAAAAAAAATATATTATTACTATTTACTATTCGAAACCGATTTTAATTCATTTATAATTCACCCCCCCCCCCTTTTTTTTTTTTCATTCCTCTTACCTTTTCCCAGATTTCTAATTGAGTCCTAGAGATGTAAAACTGTGCTACCTAATCAGGATGATTGTCAATTTTACTGTAAGAAACACGCAATACATGAGAAAGCTAAAATGGATTTATGTAACAATTTTCAAGAAAATCTTTATAGTTGTTTTTGAGATACCAACTTTTACCAAAAATTGTTATAATGGAATATCTTTTGTATTGCTTGAAAACGCTTGCAGTTCCAGGTAAGATAAAAACAACAGCCGTGATAAAGAATGAACTGTACAAACTCAACTAAAACATTTTTTATTTGAGGAGCTTTTCAATCTTCATGGAAGTAAACATCATATTTAGCTGATATGAATATTCTTAAAAAGTCTTATAGCCATACAGAAGGCTTTATTTAGGTACATCAGGTGAGAGAGAGAGCTTTTTATACCGTGTCACTAAACCAGTGCTTAGGAGCGAAATCTTGTAGTTAGCTTAGCGACAGATCCAAGAATACTGTGCAAAATACGCCAACATTTCGAAATCGCCAATTTGTAGCTAAACATAATCTCTGTCACTGGAAAAATTTAATAGAAAATTTTTGAATCTAGAAGGTCCGTTACAAATATCTATGCCAATCACTTATGCTGAATTTTATCGCCAGAAATTCGTCTGCGTAAGGGAGACGCAAAGTCTGTGAATTATTGCGACATCCTGTCACACAAGAAATATAAATTACCATTTAATGATATTTCAACAGATATTATTGTTCAAATTATCTATAATAATTAGACTTACGCAATTGAAAAGAATGAAATGTAATTTATGGATTCCCAACGGTTAATAGATGAATATAATATTCTTTATATTTTATTTTATTAAATGATTTATTATTGGTAAATTAGAATTCCGAGAGACGTTATTTAATACGAAGGCATTTAGACTCGTAGAAATAAATTACTAATTTTAAAGAATACGTTTTTATTCTCAACAGATTTATTTAATATATTAAGATATAAAATATTATTAGAATTAAGATATTTTTTTATAGAGAGACAAATGTGAGTAAATATAAAAGATAATTTCATTATATGTTTTATAGACATTTAATTTATTGAAAGTATAGTATTTAATTATTAAATTTATTTAAAACTGTAATTAAAACACATATATGTGAAGATACTTCTTCACACTTGGCATACTTAATTATTGACCGGAAAACAATAATTACTTACAAAAGTATATATGAAAGGGAGATAACATGTCGAGTTTGAAAAAGAAATCCGTTCAGCAGTATTTTAAGGAACGCACTTGCGAGACCTGAAATTGAGCTATTTATACAGGGCGCCTATCGATTTTACTCAATAACCAAGTATATCATTCGAAAGGTCATCTAATAGAGTATTTATTTAGCAAATTTGAATAAAATCGTTAGAGCCGTTTTTGAGATAAGGTCTTACGGTCCCACTTCCGGTTTCCAATGCCCCACTTCCGTTTTGCAAATTTTCACCAAAATTTAAATTCATCTGTACACTAGACCTGCCTGAGACCTGAAGTTTCGTAGTTCTATCTTTATTAGTTTCGGAGATATGATAGCCAGAAGATTCCGCATATATACACACACACACACACTGATTAATTGCCAAACACTATTTTTTTTTTCAACTCAGGATATCTTAATCAAGTAAAATAAATTTATTTCGGAGTATTAAATTGGTTTTTCAGGTATTTCTATGGATGTAAATAAATATGACCCATTCAGGTAAAATGTTACTTGATTTTTACAGTAAAAAAAGAAAAAAAAATGATGAATCTGAAAACATCATATATTATATGAATACGTAATTTTGAGGAATACATGGAGATTTAAAAATCAGAATTAAAATCTTTGGGAGATATCACAAAATCTTTCTTTTTTTTTTTTTTTCTTAAATGGGTCGAATCGAAGGCAGAAAGGTTAAGTTAATTATACTAAACAGATATTTTTATATCGCGGATTATTTTATTCCAGGATTATAGTATGAAGCAATATTTATTGAATACATGTGCATTGGTTTAATGCAGGAAAGAATGAAAGTAATCAAGTTTTGTCCTTTCTTGGACATGAAATATCTTTTTATAGGTTTTATACAACTGAAATTCTTTGTATTATAGAAATTTACTAATAATTAAATATTTCTCTAATGGTATAGCTCTTGATTCAAATATAATAAGAAAAAATATTGCTAAATGTTTTATTGTAGAGAAATCACTTATAATTACTTTTCTTACTGTGAATGTAACTTTAACAGCTAATGTAAGTTTGATGCTAAATAATTTGAGTATAGAAAACGGCGAACTTATTAAACTGAATGAAAAAAAAAAAAAAAAAAAAAAAGTCATTCCAAATGTTACTAGAAAAAATAATTAACAAATATGCATAAAAAATAACAAATGTATAATATTAAATTAGAATAATTGTAGCTACATAAAATTTGATTTGCATATTATATGTAGTATATATGTGTCTTTATGTTAATGTACATAAGATTTGATTTTTTAAACATTTCTTTATAATAATTTTAAAATATTTAATTTTCGATGCCTCAAACACTTTTAAATATAGTCAGTTAAATTAAATAAAAAGAAATAAAGAAATAAAGGAAAAATTACCATAAAATATTTACCTGCGTAATGTCCATCTTTTGTTCCTTTGTTCCACTTATTTTTTTTTTTTTTTTTTTTTTTTTTTTTTTTTTATATAGATGGCCTTTACAGCGAAAAACATATAAACCTATTTTATTATAATAATGTTTTCCTACACGAAAAATAATGCCTTAATATTGCTTCTTCAATAAAATGCCAGTTTTGAGAATCTTCAACAATAAACTATTGAATATCGGAAACGTTTACCGAAGATTAATAAAATTATCTTCTTACGAGATCGGTAGTTTTAGGAATCAATCCATTAACGTCTTGCGAAATTTACTTAAGAGGTGACAAGGAAATGTGATTCTGTAAAATTCCAGTCAAGAAAGATTTAATGGAATACATTTAAGCGACAATATTCTTGTAGATTTCGTAACCTTTAGGGAAAGTTTAGTAAATTGGATTTTTCCTCTCTATTTAGAATCATATATATTGAAAAAAAAAATAATTTCATTACATTTAAATGTTGACAATAATAAATAATATGATGAATATCATTTTTTATAATCAGTTTCTAAGATAGTAAATCCAAAAAGAAATAAAAATCACGCTTAAAAGAATTAGCAAAATTTTAGAAAATTACAAATTTTTAAATGTACACGATGCATCAGGGAATTTCTCAATGACTCATTGTGTGAGATATTTCCGAGAATCGACCAAAACTTACTAAATATGTATGATAAACATTTTACACTACATGTGAATAGTGTATGTATGTAATAAATTTATATTAAATAATCAATAGTCTATACAGCAAGTTTAAGATGGTAAAGAAAACTTGAATAACATGAGCAGATAAATTTTTTTTTTCGGATAATTGTCAAATAATGAACGTTAAGAATCATACCATCAAAGTAACATAATAAAAAAATTATATTTTAAAAAAGTAATAATAATTCATAATGTGTGCAGAGGAGCACATAAAGCTCAAAATATTAAATACAATAAACACAGCAAGAAGTATATTCTTCTAAGAGCTTTCTAAATATGTCTTGCATGAAGTGAAAGATTCTACGTTAGATGCTGGAGTAATAACTGATACTGTGTCACAGCATAGTTTATATAGTATGCATATAACATATCAATATGGATTTTATGTATATGCAACCTTAAATCTCTGTAAATCAATCAATTGTCCTTGTGTTTGAAATTAATTTAAATACTAATTACTTAAAGTACTTAAAAATAAAAAATGAACAGTATATCATTGGTGTCCATTGCAATTATCTCTTATTACAAGTACGCATGATAGACGATTTTTAGTACAAAGAATATTCCAACACTTTTTGAATATCATATCCGAGAAAGATGTAACACTCAATTTGTTTAAGGTTGTTAGGAATTATTTTCGATGATTAAATTTTAGAAAATGGAAATTTTGAGGAATATATATATATTTTTTTTTAATTCATACATATATATTTAATCGATATTTTAAAAATATGTCATAAGTGGTTTACATTTTCTCAAAGAAACATTATCAACTATAAAGAGTTCAACTGAAAGTATCTATTAGTCGTGTAAATGTAAAGAAAAAATGTGTACATCTTCAACCTTATTAAGTACTTATTGTATATATGTATTATCTAATGCAAAAACTACGAAAAATCACATTTCTATTTTCCTTTCTCTCTCTCTCTATATATATATATTAGACACACCTTCATCTATATATCCTGTCGCTACAGATATATATGCTCCCGATGAAGTTATAAATGTCTCTGATAATGAGTTTGAGATTTGCTCCAATAATATTTCATATTTGAATAGTTCAATCATGATATTATTTATATATATATATATATATATATATATATATATATATGTGTACACTCCGCGACATAAATATAGATACAAAGATTTTTTCTTTAATTTTTCATAAAATAACATTATCTAAATTGTTCTTATCTTTTATTATTATTATAAAATAATACTATTTTAAGACTAATGTTTTTAACGACTAATTTAGAAAAAATTTAAGACTGAATTTTTTCTAATTTAAGACTACACTCCGGACAAAAAGGTAGGTACAAAGGTTTATTTTAAATTTTTCATAAAATAACATTATCTAAATTGTGCTGATGATTTATTATCATAACAAAATATTGTCATATCAAAACTATACTAAATATTTCTATAATATTCAAAATATTCATATTCAAAATAATTATATTCCAAAAAAAAAAAAAAAACCTTTGTATCTAATTTTTTTTTGTCGCGGAGTCTTAACTTAGAAAAATTTTAGTCTTAATTTTTTTCTAAATTAGTCTTAATAAAATAAATAAATAAATAAATAGTCTCTAAATAGTGTTATTTTATGATAAAAATAAATGATAAGCACAATTTAGATAATCTTATTTTATGAAAAATTAAAGAAAAAACCCTTTGTACCTATCTTTTTGTCGTCGAGTGTATATATATATATATATATATATATATATATATATATATATATATATAGAGAGAGAGAGAGAGAGAGAGAGAGAGAGAGAGAAAGATAGATAGATAGATAGTTAGATAGATAGCGATATAGGTATTCATATTGTGTTTGATATTTATTAGTAAATAAAAATTCTAAAAGTTCTGTTTCATGAAAAAAAGATAATTAGTCTTTCGAGGTAATATTTCTTTGTATAACACAAAAAAGTGCATTTAACACAAAAACTAATTTTTATTTCAACATCAATTAATAATTGATTTTATTGAAAGAAAAAAAAATATATTTGTGTTAATCAATACTTTTATGAAACTATTCTTTCTATACTTATAAAATTATATTCTTTTAGTCAATAATATAGAGCTATTTAAAAAAGTTACAGAAACAGAAATCAAAATTAAAAAATCACTTTAAAAGTGACTATTTTTTAATCATTATTGTAATTCATACTTTATGCATGTAATGAGCAGAGTTATGATACTTCAACAGGCCTGTATGTTAAGAAAATTAACTATTTTAATATAATTTTTAAAACTGCATAGTATACTAAAAAGAAATATAGCTCCCAGCACATAGAAGATAAATAAATAAAGGGAGATAAGGAGAAAATTTCAAAAAAAGTGAAAAATGCAAATGAAGCATAGCATCTCGTTAAGAGCTACAAAGAAAGTTTTGTCCCCTAAAGCACTATACAAATGCAATCATAAAGTCAAAATTTGTGAGATTTACTAGATCTTTGAAAAAAAAAAAATCTTATAACTACATTTTGAAGAAGTGCCTAAAATTAAATTTTCAACACTTTTATTATACATGTCTATAAATTTCATTATACAAAATCAATGTATAAAACAAAGCACATAACTTTAGTTTTAAACAAAAAAATATAATACTTATATATACAATGTAATAAATTTTGAATATGGAAACCTTTAAAGCAACAAAGTTTTATTCATCACTGAATTAATTACACTAATGTATATAGTAATTGTACTAATATATAAACATTCTACTGATTTATAATAACTGCACTAGTATATGTACAGTGGCCAGATTCTTTAAATTGAGTTTGAGGACAAATTATCGCGCTGTCCACGAATTCAAATAGAAAATAAATAAATCGCCATAAATTGTAATATTTAGGTAATTTTTATGTATGGAGCACCTAAAATTACTTATGTCAGCGTATTTTTCACACATATAATAAATTATTACGCTGAAACATTTATAGCTACATAACCGACGTTTTTAAATTTGTTCTAAAAGGATATTTCAAGGATATTCCTCCGGATTCGAGGTTGTCTGGTCACCCTAAGAATATAAGATCTTTGATATTAGCATGAAGTATGAGATACATTTGCAAAATCAACCAATATGTAGTGTGATAATCATCTTACTTGGATGTTAAATATCGTTTACACTTTTCTATTTACTAAAGTTAATGTAACGATAACGAGAAATTCAGGAGGTCTGAAAAAGGACTTTTCTTTTTCTTTTCTTTTCTTTTCTTTTTCTTTTTTTCTTTTTTTAATAATAAAAGTCTGTTTCTGATTTTTTTTTTTCGAATTAGTTTTGCATTGCACCGTTAAGCGTGATTTCAACAGAGTAATTTTGATGATTTTATTTATATGTTGCGTAAATGTAGTGTTGAATTAAAGACTTAATGACTATACGAACATCCTAAACTGAGTGAAATGCTTTTCTTAGGGAGTCTTTTTTAAGAGTCTTATCCCGTTTTCAGATCATCAAGGAAAGCTCCAAATGTTTATTGGAATTTTATTTTTCCGACTGAGTGAAAATAATGCCTGGACCGGGAGTCGAACCCCGGATCTTTGACTAAAAAGGTCAAGGCTCTACCAATTGAGCTATCCAGGCCGACAACCCGGTCGGCATTACTCACTCAGACAACCATTTAGGCAGAAACATCTGGTCTATCATATAGATAGCTCAACAGAAATAAGCCGCAGGTAATTGAAAACACCATTAAACAATGGGAGAGAGAAATACATTTTTTTTATTAAAATCACACAAACAACTGTGGCAGAAATTAATATTTATTGAAATTTTATTTTTCTGACTGAGTGAAAATAATACCTGCCCCGGATCTTTGACTAACAAAGTCAAGGCTCTACCAATTGAGCTATCCAGGCCGACAACCCGGTCGGCATTACTCACTCAGACAACCATTTAGACAGAAACATCTGGTCTATCATATAGATAGCTCAACAGAAATAAGCCGCAGGTAATGGAAAACACCAATAAACAACGGGAGAGAGAAATACAATCAAAGCTCCGGGGTTCCACTCCCGGTCCAGGCATTATTTTCACTCAGTCGGAAAAATAAAATTTCAATAAATATTAATTTCTGCCAGAGTTGATTGTGTGATTTTAATAAAAATATTGTATAAGCTCCAAATGGCTGAACTTCCGTGCATGACCTGGATACGAATTAGAAATTCCCGTTTCCCAGCATACCCACAAGAAACTCTTGACCACTGGTAGAACTTAATTGCTATTAGGAAGTGATATTCGGTAGTTTCTTTTATATCAAATTTGGAAGATTCGTAAAAGTTGCTCTTGATTCGACCTCGCATTTTCAAAGACTAACGATTGTTAGCTACTACATTGCTGTTTTAAGACTAGTTTTGAGTAAGGTCAAACATTGAAGATAAGTTTACTTATTTATATAACTACTGATGGATTTTTATTTTTTTTTCTTTCACAATGTAAATCAGAAATGTTTAAAAGATTACACTTGATTAAAATTAAATTTATATACGATACACCAACATTTATTAAGAATTTTATAAACAGGAGAATTATATATATTTGATTCTTGATTAAATATCTTCTATATAAAGAGGAGAAAAAACATGTAAATTCCATATAATTTAAAATAATTTCTAACTTTATTTTCTTGTTACCACGTTTGAACTTTCATTGTACATTATCCTTTGTAATCACATTTCAAATTAGGTACAATTTTAAATTATGAAGGAAGAAATCTATAATTCTAACTTTATAAAACGAAAACCTATACTAACATTTAGAAACTATATTTTTAACTTTCCTTTGAAGGAAGGTATATATATATATATATATATATATATATATATATATATAGGGTGTTCCATAAGTCTGTAGTCATTTTAAAAATTCATAACTATTAAATGAAGCAACAGAATTGAACGCGGTTTGCGAAAAAATCATTCTAGTGAAGGGGAATTACTTTTGGTAAAGTAAAAAGAATAATTAAACTATTTGTTTGTACAGGGCTCTGTGTGGGACCAGATCACACATTTTCATAAAAAACTGTACATATTTGCATGCAAATGTCTATAAACATACCAATCCTATTCTATATGTCCGTCATTACAAAAATTACAGTTTACAAACGAGTTATAACACTGCTAACTGCAGGTTCAGTCGGCTATTCTTACCTGAGGAAAAACATCTTCACCAATAGCGCTTTATCCAGCAAGTCAGTATCGCAATTAAAACTTCATGTATGCGCAAGTATGAAGCAAAATAAGAAATAAACTGTTCTAATTGGAAAATTGTGCAATTTATAGAACTTTAATTTGCATATTTTTCTTTAACATCCGCGTGAAAAATTTATTTATTTGTCTAACTATCGTCGAGAAAAAAATTAACTATAATTTTTTCTTCACAAAAAAAAAAAAAAAAAAAAAAAAAAAAGAAAAAAAAAATCTTCTCTTCACAAAATGATTTTTTCGCAAACCGCGGTCAATTCTATCAATTCATTCAATAGTTATGAATTTTTAAAATATCTGTTGACTTAAGGGCCACCCTGTATATATGTGCATTTTTTCTTTGTGCCAGATATTTAGTGCGGCATAAAATAAGAAAGAAAGAAAAAGAATTTAAAGAAATGAAGAAGAAGAAGGGAAAAAATTACACACACGCAAGTGAAAATAAACTTAGCGTAATTTTATTTATTTATAAAGCACAATATATATAATTATGTGTCCTCAACTAAAAAATATCTGATGCAGCTTTTGCATGAATAGATATTTGTTTTGTTAATTATAAAAATATGTAGTGTAAATAAATAGCATTTTATCAGATGTTACCATAGAAAATTCTTCTTTCGAAATTAACTTACATAATATAGCATTAGGCGATATTCTTACTTAGTGAAGACATGTTAGAAATAAATTTGCAGTGATATTCTTTTAACATATTTAAGTATTCAAACAAATATATACAAAAGCATAGTAATGACATTATTAGTGAAAACAATCAAAATAACCTCATATTACAATAAAAGAGTACATTTAAGAAGTACGATACCGCTTATGAAAACTAACAAAAATAATGTTCCTGTCTGCTAAACACACGTACCTTAGAATTAAAAGTGTTAAATATTTTCTAAATAACATATACAGAGAATAATAGGAATAAAAACTGATCTTCAGTTTTCAATGAAATAAATTAACTTTCTCTTAAATTATAAAGGGATTAAAACAATAGCATTGAAAAAACTAGTCTTTATATTTATTCACGATTTAATCTTCTAAACAGGTTAGTTTAAAATTACTCATCTCAGATTTCACAATTGTTTTCCTTTCGTTTACAATCGTTGATATTTGATAAGAATGATAGTATTTATCACTTTTAAGAAATTTGAGTATTAATCAAGAGAAAAAATATGTTGTTTCATCAAGATTACGTGTTTATTAATTATATTTTTCTAATATTTTTCTTTTAATTTTACAAATCCTTTGATTTATTAATCTAATAATGTGAGAAATAATCCAAAAATATGGCAAGTAAATAATAATAATAATAAAAAAAGACAACAATTAGGATAGCATTTTTTTAAGTAGCATTTGTTTAATTCTCCTTTTTAATACAACAGGAGAACGTTATTAAAATGAGGATTATGCATTGCTATTTCTTTTAAAGTTCTTCTTTATCGTATTTTTGTTTCATAGAAAAAAAAAAATATATCAGGGATTTTATTATATACACACACACATATAAATATTAGCTATGGCTATGAGGGAGACAGTGTAAGGTTTGCGTTGATGTAAACTCCATCTTAATTAATTACTTTGATAACTAAATGGATAAGTAAAGAGAGCACAAGTCTTGAATTAAACAATAAATAAGAGTTTTATTTGAACAGATTAATGGGACGGCGGTCTGGCAATCAAACTAGCTCAGTCAGCGTATTTAATTACTTTATCAAAATATATGTATCAGAACTTAAATTAGATAATTCTAAATATCTCACCCCTGCAACCGTCGAAGGTGTAGCGACGGATGCACTCTTCTCCGCTAACTCCGCTACTGTGACTTCACCGTGGATCAGAGGATTCCCTGCTGAATCAACTTTACTTTTACGAATGCTAGTAGATACGTGTACCAACACTCATCACAACTTAATAGTAGTGAGATAATGGGGGTTCTGCGCCAGAGGCGTAAGAGGCGTGATGTGCTGATGTGCTGATGTGCTAACGCACGCATCAAACGCATCATCCCCATTCACTACTACCATTTCAACAGATATAAGCTTGAAATTAACCTTCTATAGTATTAGACATTGGGTTTTAGGTATTGAATTATCCTATTAACAGTTTTTGAATAATAAAAAAATAATCCTGTTTTCTCAAAACCTTCGTTTAAGTTTAGTTAGAAAAATTTTTAATATTAAAATTAAGTCGTGAAATTACTTTTCATACTTAGAATATGTAATCTTTAGAAAAATTGTAAAACAATTTTCCTTTGAATACATTCCTGTGTTTTTTAATAACATAAATTTATAAAAAATTTAATTTTTTCTTTTTAATAAATTAATTTTTATAATAATCATGCTTTTCTTAAAAATTGTATTTAGTATTAGTGTTAAAGTTAGTTGTGTTTAAATTAAGTCATCAAATTACTTTATATTATATTTTCTTTTAATAAAACAGTTTTCTTTTTCTTTTCTTCTTCGCCTTTTTTCTTTTAACATATTAGTAAAATTCACAAACATTCTAAAAAATAACAATTCTGAAATAAAACAGACACGGTTTACAGTTAATTAAAAACTTTATTGCAACGTTATTTCCACATGGTGTTTCCAAAATTCTTTAATCTTGCTTACATCACAAAATTAGTACACACATATAATTTATCAAATACAACAAAGTTTGCAACATTCATTTTTTACAAGTATTCATCTAGTAAGTTGTCATTACAATAATTAGTATATACAATTTCGTCAACAATAACGAAGGTTACAATATAAAATCTTGAACAATTTTTACACTATTTACAAATATTTTCAAAGTTTCTATGTATTAAGTTAACATAATTATTATATACATATAATTATAACACTTAAAACGAAGTTTACAGTAGAGTTAATTACAGTATAGTTTGCAATATCTTCATCAATTTTTACAATATTTAAGCTTAAAGTTCTACATTTTGATCAATTTCGCAATGTCCATAAGCTAAACTTGTTATCCCATCATCTAAGATGAATCTTTTATCATCGAAGGGACTTAAACTTATTTTATTTTGGTAGATTGTGTACAGTTTATGATTTTCTTGGCCTATTTTTATTTGTTTTTCAATACTTGTTTTTTGTTGTTGTAAACATTGTAAATAGTCTTCATGACTAATTTTATGTCGTACAACCTGAGTGGATACACCTTTCGCTCTCTTTTTTTCATCTTTACATGATTTTATGGAATACATTTTTGCCTTCAATCCGACAAACTCTATAGCTATTTCACCACTCAATTCGTCTTTAAATTTCCCAATGACTTTTTTGTTTTCATTAGAATAAAGAGGATGATCTATAGGATAATCAGAAAAATCAAAGATAGATGTATTACTGTGCATATCTTTATATATGTCATCTGTTGTAATATGATACGTAAGTGAATCAGTATCAGTAAATAAGAGCGTCGCTCGGTCGTTATATAGTGGCTTTATGTAATTATAGTGAAAATTATACATTAGGAGTTTAGAAAGTTCAAGAATGCAAAACCCAACATAAATAGGACGATTCATCAGAATGCTTGTTTTAAGTCTTTCGACAGCAGTTAGATCTTCATCATAAGTTTTAAATGATTTAAAGGTGGGAGATGCTACTAATTTTACTGCTCTTTTAGAAGTGTTACTACAAAGTTCAATATTACGTCTTTTTCGTAAGTTTTCCATGGTTTTCCCATACACACTATTGTTTAAAAGTTTAAAAAAATCTTTTTCAAAGGATGATGAAGCTTGTTTACGTTTTTCGGTGTTGAATAATATATATTTTTCCAACCAAGGAGCTTGTTTAAATTGGAGAGCTTTATGAATTGCAGAAACTTTCAATCCTAGTTGAAGATAGAGTTTTAAATTTCTATAATGCACCACATAATTTTTCTTGTTTTGAAGGTTAGGTATTAATTTTGGCGTTCCAACATATTTTCTATTGTGAAGTAAACTTTTGGCATAAGGTGACAACATTTCTTCGGTTAAGGTTAATCTTTCAGGTGCAAGTGGATAATCGTTATGGGTATGATGAAGGTGCTGAGGGTAATCGAGATCAACTTCAAAAATATAACCAATATCAGAATCATCTCGAAGAGATAGAATCCAGTCTTCAGTTATATCATTTATGTCGATCCATTTGAAGTTTCCGTAGGGTATGTACTGGGACATAGCCCAACCGTAAAGGTTATTGGCATCCCAGTACATTATATAACTATTAGATTCATCTGGATTATAATAATTCATATAAGGGTTGTTTGCTCTGGCCAGTCTTCTGCTAATCATGCTAATTCCACCTCGAATCCCTTTTTCTATTAACAACAACATATTAATATCTGTTAACAGTTCCAAGGGTGTCTCAATCATTTTTAGACAAGCTTGCCATGCAAGTCCAGGAGTGGTAAAAAGGTGCGCACAATCAATTTCATAATAACGCATGCAAAGTTCTCTGAAATTCTGAAATACATCGGCGAGTAATAAAACATCAGTTTTTACATATAAATTATGGTAATCACCAAGATTTCTCATATTGAATGTATTCCAAATTTTTTGAAGATGTTCATAATCATCCTTTGAAATGGGCTCTTCTGTCAAAGAATTATAAAATGCAGAAGGAGGAGGGAGTGATGATTCTTCGAATTTATTAAAGCAGTTAAAATAGTCATATGGATAAACACCTTTGCGTGTTAGTAAATCTAAACATGTGTTAACGGGGAAATTTTCTTTCAAAATAGTAAACTGCGAAGAGTCAAGATTTTTCACAAGTTTTTCGAGTGATGTCGGAAGAAACTGGAACGAATCTAAGAAAATCAATTGAATAGGATATCCAGGTTTCTTTAATCGAAAGGTAATGTAATTTTCCAAACTTGTAGCAATAACTTCTATTTGATGATCTTTATATTTTCCAAGTTTTGTCATAATATGATGACCATCATAATTTTTCAAATTGTGAAATATAACAGGAATTGATTTAGATTGTTTAAAGTTAAGATTACATGAAGCATGTAATGCTCCTCTATAAGCTCCCGAAATATGACAATGATCTCTGACACGATCATTATGTAAAGGTTTTTTACACAAAGTGCAAAATTTAGCTTCTTGAAAAGCTTTCTCCTCCTCTACAGTTAATTTCATTGGTTTTATTTTCATCAATTTTTGACCAAGCATCTCTTTTTCTTGCATAATTTGGTCTAAAAAGTGCTCAACAGCATTTTCACCACGATAAATTACAATAGGTTTAATAGAGTGTCCATCAGGACCGATAATAACATATGCATAACCACAAGGCTCATGGTATGCAATTTTTTCATTGTGTGAAATATCTGAAGAAGGTGAAACTGAGGTAATAGGTACAAGAAGACTTTCAAAATCGGCATATATTGTATAAGCAACAGGATGTTGTAAGTGTGTACCAGAAAATTTTAAAATATTATTTTCCACAGAAGGCATTTTAATAACTTGCACTTCATGTTCTTGGCAGTACTGGATATGTGACTGCAATAAGTCCTCTCTTGAAAATCGGTGCAAACACCTAAAACAGTAATATGCAGCAGTCTTATGTTTGGTCAAATCACCAAGAAGGCGTGAAAAGTTTCGGATGAGACAATAATGTTGCCTTTCATCATCAGAAATTAGTAACAAGTTAATTGTATCAGTGTCATTTTTTGGTGAAATGTACAGGGGACACACTTCATTGTCTTCATAACCGAAGACATTAATCCGTAAATCATTCATCTTTTCAATCTGTGATATCTTTGTCAGAGGTACAGGACATGTTATATTACCTAGCTTAATGGTATTTTCATAGGGTGTATAGTGAGATACGCGCTCAGGATGTTCAATACGGTCTATATTCAATTTATATGCAATTAAGCACCAAATGAGACATTTATTATCTTCATTTTGAATGTTTAACACAGCTTTTTTTGCAGCAAGTTTTGAAGGTAGTTTAATATAGCTGCTAGCAGCTAGAGGATGGTATTTAGCTATTTTCAGTTCCAGATAATGAATTTTCTTAAAAATCCATCCGGATCCTCGCTGAATGAATTCATCTAGGGACTTATTAATTTTTGCATACCCTTCACGAATATGCTGTTCAATAGTATCGCTAATAAGTTCTGTAAAACAGGAACTTCTAAAATACGTATACATGTCTTCCATATCTTCATCAGGTTTTTTACGTTCTAACGAAACTTTCATAACTAAATACCACTTAATGGCATGCTTTTCCTTTAACTCACTTTGGAGTTTTTCAAGTACTTCAGGATGAATGTATGTTTGAAATACATCCATGTCACATTCACTGCTTTCGTTTGGATAAAACATCAATGTTTTAAACACGCTAGAAGCTTCCGCTTGCCTTTTAACCCTTTTAGACTTTACAGCAGGTGTAGTTATCTTCTGTTTTTCAGTAACAAGTTCATGCTCTTGACGCTTGTGGGACATCAGTTCAGATTTTAGATCAAACACTTTATTACAGTCACTGCATGGATATCGTGAACTTTCGTGAAATTTTAAATGTCTTTGAAAGTTGTCTAAGCGGGAAAATACTAGATCACATTGTTGACACTTTATCGAAGTTACTTCATCTTTACTTTTATGAAGCAACATATGTCGTTTCAAGTCCCACTTCCGAGTAAAAGTCTTTTCACAAGAAGCACAACTGAAACTTGGCGACACTTTCTTAACATTCTTGTCAGCAGGTAGAGATTGGTTTTTATGTATCATCGTATGACGAATCAAGTTTGATTTTAGGCTGAATCCTTTTCCACAGTCATCACACTTGAATAACTTTTCATCTGAATGACTCATCAAATGTCGATTAAGTAACCATGTTCTTGAAAATGTCTTCTTACATATTGGACAACTCTGAAAAAAATTAAAAAAGGTTTGTTTTAGAATTTTATATACTCATAAATACAAAAAATAAAAAGTTTTCTTAACATAGTTTTATTAAACATGATTCTATTTTTACTAATGCAATGTAAAAAATACAATTGCATAAAAATATTTACTATCTTAAGCAATTTCCCTAACATAGATTTACAAATTTTTACTAATGTAATGTAAAAAATACATTTGCATAAAAATATTTACCATCTTAAACAACTTTCCTAACATAGTTTTACTAAGGTATTGTAAAAAATACATTTGCATAAAAATATTTACCATCTTAAACAATTTTCCTAACATAGTTTTACTAATGCAATGTAAAAAATACATTTGCATAAAAATATTTACTATCTTAAGCAATTTCCCTAACATAGTTTTACAAATTTTTACTAATGTAATGTAAAAAATACATTTGCATAAAAATACTTGTTACCTTAAACAATTTTTCTTAACATAATGTTGTAAATTTTTTACTCATGCATTGTTTAATTCTATTTTTAAAAAGGTTTCTTTACAAACGTGAAAAATTTTCCTATCATGAATATGTACTAACATAAAATATATTGCATTTCTAAGAAAAAATACTTAACTCGCCTTATTTTTATCACTCAATGAGCTTAAGAGCAGCGGATTATCAACTGTAGGAGGCTTGTCACTAATCATCTGAAAGGAATAAAAAACTTAGGTTAGAATAAAAATCTCTAAAAAATCTTTAAAATATAATAAAAAAAATCTTTTAAAATGGAAAAATGTAAAAGAATTAAGATTGAATTAATACAAGTTTAAAAAAAGATATTGTTTCGTTCAAGAAAAAAAAAAACTTACAAAGGATGGTTGAGGTCCTTCATGTACATTCTTTGCACACTATTCTTCAATCTTCAACATTTCTTCTCTTGGAAAACCATAGTTGATGAAAAACTAAAAAAGTAAATGGTTTTCATTTAAAATATATTAAAAATTCACTGTTGCAAAATAATTTTTAAGTTATTAGAGTCCTTTTAAAGAAAATTAATTCTTTGAATCAATCAAATGCTAACTATTCATCCTACCAAAATACTATTTCTAAAAAATTCTTCATTACAATGTGTAAACATCAACAAAATGTAAAACCATGTTGAAAGATCTTTATAAAGTTAAAGTGAAATGCATACAAACACACTCGTTAACCATAGATAATGTATAACATAAAAATTAAAGCATAAGCTTATTAAAAAATTTCTGAAAAATACATTGCCAATTTTAAAACATTCATAAAAGAAAAAATATATTTCTGATTTCAAAAATGCATATATATTATGGAAAAATTCTTTTATATGATTAAATAAACATTTTATCAAGATTTTTAATATAACACTGATTAATAATTTTCATATGAATTAAAATGAAACTAGAACAATTTCAAAGAATCACTAAATGATCAACTTACTTTGTCATCAACAGGCAACAATGATGAGTTCTGGTTAATTTCCATATCGAAATAAAAAAAATCTTAAACTTTCACTCTCAATAAACAAACAGGCAAGATCAATGCAAGGTCGAACAGAAAGCAGGTCTAAACAAGTCTGAAAGACGCTACAGCAAAGCCGACGTTGAAACAACAGAGAGAATAAATGATAAATATACGTCCGTTCAGATCGAAAGTAGGTAAGCGAATGACAAATTAGATTCAATTTCTTAATTACTAATGGAGAAAAAATAGGCTATCCCATTTCTAAGCATAGGGGTGTCAGGTTTAATGGACTATTCCACTATGTTGAAGAGGGGCGACAGGTTTTGTGAAATAAACTAACAGTGAGATTAAATAATCATTATACATCACATTTTGATTAATTATTATACTATGTCAATCTATTTTTCATACAGAGGGAAAAAAAATGTATTAAATGAAAACTTTCACAAACATTTGTTATTAATGATACATAAAAATATTTTTTAAATTATAAAAACTTACAAGTTTTAATCATGTAGAACATAGATTAAAATTTCAGAGTGTAAACACAATCTGTACCTGGAGAATTTTCCTTAATTAAACATGAAAACAACACATAATCACTCTAAAAATTCTTAATTAATCATGTTTTAATTAACAATTAACATTCATTGTATACAATTTATTCATTAACGAACTTGTATTGCATTCTAACACACTTATATTTTCATTAAAACTGTAAAATCGCTACTTAAACATCCGAAAAACAGTTAATTACTTTAATTAATTACTTTAATCAACAATTATCAAGCATTTCATTAAACATTTGACACACTAGAGTTGTATTAAAGCACAATTTTTCTTTGAAATATAGAAAAAACTGTAAAGACATCATTTAATTGCCCAAAAACCACTTAATTACTTTAATTAATTACTTTAATCAACAATTATCAATCATTGCATTAAACATTTGACACACTGGAGTTGTATTTAAGCACAATTTTTAATTGAAATATAAAAAAACTGTAAAAACATCATTTAATTGCCTAAAAACTACTTAATTACTTAATTAATTACTTTAATTAACCATTCGTTAGGTTAAACACGCATGACATTAAACATTTTACATATCTAAATTATATTATAACACCATTTTTCATAAAAAATACTAATAAAACATTGAAAAGTGACTTATTTTTCTGAAAATTCATTAATTTCCTTAATTATCATTAATTAAAGCTAATAAACAACACTTAAACACCTGAAAAATACTTAAGTACCTAAATTTAGCATAACTGACATCAAAAAACTCAAAAACCACCCCCTGAGGGTGTAGACGAGTTGGTATCGTCCTTGACACCTCCTCTAACTTAATCGTGAAAGATGACGAGGGTATTAATGAAGAAAATTAATTAAAAAATTTAATTAGTGATTTTTAAGTTAGAGTAGAACCTTGGCATTTCCTATCTACTAAATGTTGTTTTGTTTTTTGAGTTTTTTGATGTCAGTTATGCTAAATTTAGGTACTTAAGTATTTTTCAGGTGTTTAAGTGTTGTTTATTAGCTTTAATTAATGATAATTAAGGAAATTAATGAATTTTCAGAAAAATAAGTCACTTTTCAATGTTTTATTAGTATTTTTTATGAAAAATGGTTTTATAATATAATTTAGATATGTAAAATGTTTAATGTCATGCGTGTTTAACCTAACGAATGGTTAATTAAAGTAATTAATTAAGTAATTAAGTAGTTTTTAGGCAATTAAATGATGTTTTTACAGTTTTTTTATATTTCAATTAAAAATTGTGCTTAAATACAACTCCAGTGTGTCAAATGTTTAATGCAATGATTGATAATTGTTGATTAAAGTAATTAATTAAAGTAATTAAGTGGTTTTTGGGCAATTAAATGATGTCTTTACAGTTTTTTCTATATTTCAATGAAAAATTGTGCTTTAATACAACTCTAGTGTGTCAAATGTTTAATGAAATGCTTGATAATTGTTGATTAAAGTAATTAATTAAAGTAATTAACTGTTTTTCGGATGTTTAAGTAGCGATTTTACAGTTTTAATGAAAATATAAGTGTGTTAGAATGCAATACAAGTTCGTTAATGAATAAATTGTATACAATGAATGTTAATTGTTAATTAAAACATGATTAATTAAGAATTTTTAGAGTTATTATGTGTTGTTTTCATGTTTAATTAAGGAAAATTCTCCAGGTACAGATTGTGTTTACACTCTGAAATTTTAATCTATGTTCTACATGATTAAAACTTGTAAGTTTTTTATAATTTAAAAAATATTTTTATGTATCATTAATAACAAATGTTTGTGAAAGTTTTCATTTAATACATTTTTTTCCCTCTGTATGAAAAATAGATTGACATAGTATAATAATTAATCAAAATGTGATGTATAATGATCATTTAATCTCACTGTTAGTTTATTTCACAAAACCTGTCGCCCCTCTTCAACATAGTGGAATAGTCCATTAAACCTGACACCCCTATGCTTAGAAATGGGATAGCCTATTTTTTCTCCATTAGTAATTAAGAAATTGAATCTAATTTGTCATTCGCTTACCTACTTTCGATCTGAACGGACGTATATTTATTCTCTCTGTTGTTTCAACGTCGGCTTTGCTGTAGCGTCTTTCAGACTTGTTTAGACCTGCTTTCTGTTCGACCTTGCATTGATCTTGCCTGTTTGTTTATTGAGAGTGAAAGTTTAAGATTTTTTTTATTTCGATATGGAAATTAACCAGAACTCATCATTGTTGCCTGTTGATGACAAAGTAAGTTGATCATTTAGTGATTCTTTGAAATTGTTCTAGTTTCATTTTAATTCATATGAAAATTATTAATCAGTGTTATATTAAAAATCTTGATAAAATGTTTATTTAATCATATAAAAGAATTTTTCCATAATATATATGCATTTTTGAAATCAGAAATATATTTTTTCTTTTATGAATGTTTTAAAATTGGCAATGTATTTTTCAGAAATGTTTTAATAAGCTTATGCTTTAATTTTTATGTTATACATTATCTATGGTTAACGAGTGTGTTTGTATGCATTTCACTTTAACTTTATAAAGATCTTTCAACATGGTTTTACATTTTGTTGATGTTTACACATTGTAATGAAGAATTTTTTAGAAATAGTATTTTGGTAGGATGAATAGTTAGCATTTGATTGATTCAAAGAATTAATTTTCTTTAAAAGGACTCTAATAACTTAAAAATTATTTTGCAACAGTGAATTTTTAATATATTTTAAATGAAAACCATTTACTTTTTTAGTTTTTCATCAACTATGGTTTTCCAAGAGAAGAAATGTTGAAGATTGAAGAATAGTGTGCAAAGAATGTACATGAAGAACCTCAACCATCCTTTGTAAGTTTTTTTTTTCTTGAACGAAACAATATCTTTTTTTAAACTTGTATTAATTCAATCTTAATTCTTTTACATTTTTCCATTTTAAAAGATTTTTTTTATTATATTTTAAAGATTTTTTAGAGATTTTTATTCTAACCTAAGTTTTTTATTCCTTTCAGATGATTAGTGACAAGCCTCCTACAGTTGATAATCCGCTGCTCTTAAGCTCATTGAGTGATAAAAATAAGGCGAGTTAAGTATTTTTTCTTAGAAATGCAATATATTTTATGTTAGTACATATTCATGATAGGAAAATTTTTCACGTTTGTAAAGAAACCTTTTTAAAAATAGAATTAAACAATGCATGAGTAAAAAATTTACAACATTATGTTAAGAAAAATTGTTTAAGGTAACAAGTATTTTTATGCAAATGTATTTTTTACATTACATTAGTAAAAATTTGTGAAACTATGTTAGGGAAATTGCTTAAGATAGTAAATATTTTTATGCAAATGTATTTTTTACATTGCATTAGTAAAACTATGTTAGGAAAATTCTTTAAGATGGTAAATATTTTTATGCAAATGTATTTTTTACAATACCTTAGTAAAACTATGTTAGGAAAGTTGTTTAAGATGGTAAATATTTTTATGCAAATGTATTTTTTACATTACATTAGTAAAAATTTGAAAAACTATGTTAGGGAAATTGCTTAAGATAGTAAATATTTTTATGCAATTGTATTTTTTACATTGCATTAGTAAAAATAGAATCATGTTTAATAAAACTATGTTAAGAAAACTTTTTATTTTTTGTATTTATGAGTATATAAAATTCTAAAACAAACCTTTTTTAATTTTTTTCAGAGTTGTCCAATATGTAAGAAGACATTTTCAAGAACATGGTTACTTAATCGACATTTGATGAGTCATTCAGATGAAAAGTTATTCAAGTGTGATGACTGTGGAAAAGGATTCAGCCTAAAATCAAACTTGATTCGTCATACGATGATACATAAAAACCAATCTCTACCTGCTGACAAGAATGTTAAGAAAGTGTCGCCAAGTTTCAGTTGTGCTTCTTGTGAAAAGACTTTTACTCGGAAGTGGGACTTGAAACGACATATGTTGCTTCATAAAAGTAAAGATGAAGTAACTTCGATAAAGTGTCAACAATGTGATCTAGTATTTTCCCGCTTAGACAACTTTCAAAGACATTTAAAATTTCACGAAAGTTCACGATATCCATGCAGTGACTGTAATAAAGTGTTTGATCTAAAATCTGAACTGATGTCCCACAAGCGTCAAGAGCATGAACTTGTTACTGAAAAACAGAAGATAACTACACCTGCTGTAAAGTCTAAAAGGGTTAAAAGGCAAGCGGAAGCTTCTAGCGTGTTTAAAACATTGATGTTTTATCCAAACGAAAGCAGTGAATGTGACATGGATGTATTTCAAACATACATTCATCCTGAAGTACTTGAAAAACTCCAAAGTGAGTTAAAGGAAAAGCATGCCATTAAGTGGTATTTAGTTATGAAAGTTTCGTTAGAACGTAAAAAACCTGATGAAGATATGGAAGAGATGTATACGTATTTTAGAAGTTCCTGTTTTACAGAACTTATTAGCGATACTATTGAACAGCATATTCGTGAAGGGTATGCAAAAATTAATAAGTCCCTAGATGAATTCATTCAGCGAGGATCCGGATGGATTTTTAAGAAAATTCATTATCTGGAACTGAAAATAGCTAAATACCATCCTCTAGCTGCTAGCAGCTATATTAAACTACCTTCAAAACTTGCTGCAAAAAAAGCTGTGTTAAACATTCAAAATGAAGATAATAAATGTCTCATTTGGTGCTTAATTGCATATAAATTGAATATAGACCGTATTGAACATCCTGAGCGCGTATCTCACTATACACCCTATGAAAATACCATTAAGCTAGGTAATATAACATGTCCTGTACCTCTGACAAAGATACCACAGATTGAAAAGATGAATGATTTACGGATTAATGTCTTCGGTTATGAAGACAATGAAGTGTGTCCCCTGTACATTTCACCAAAAAATGACACTGATACAATTAACTTGTTACTAATTTCTGATGATGAAAGGCAACATTATTGTCTCATCCGAAACTTTTCACGCCTTCTTGGTGATTTGACCAAACATAAGACTGCTGCATATTACTGTTTTAGGTGTTTGCACCGATTTTCAAGAGAGGACTTATTGCAGTCACATATCCAGTACTGCCAAGAACATGAAGTGCAAGTTATTAAAATGCCTTCTGTGGAAAATAATATTTTAAAATTTTCTGGTACACACTTACAACATCCTGTTGCTTATACAATATATGCCGATTTTGAAAGACTTCTTGTACCTATTACCTCAGTTTCACCTTCTTCAGATATTTCACACAATGAAAAAATTGCATACCATGAGCCTTGTGGTTATGCATATGTTATTATCGGTCCTGATGGACACTCTATTAAACCTATTGTAATTTATCGTGGTGAAAATGCTGTTGAGCACTTTTTAGACCAAATTATGCAAGAAAAAGAGATGCTTGGTCAAAAATTGATGAAAATAAAACCAATGAAATTAACTGTAGAGGAGGAGAAAGCTTTTCAAGAAGCTAAATTTTGCACTTTGTGTAAAAAACCTTTACATAATGATCGTGTCAGAGATCATTGTCATATTTCGGGAGCTTATAGAGGAGCATTACATGCTTCATGTAATCTTAACTTTAAACAATCTAAATCAATTCCTGTTATATTTCACAATTTGAAAAATTATGATGGTCATCATATTATGACAAAACTTGGAAAATATAAAGATCATCAAATAGAAGTTATTGCTACAAGTTTGGAAAATTACATTACCTTTCGATTAAAGAAACCTGGATATCCTATTCAATTGATTTTCTTAGATTCGTTCCAGTTTCTTCCGACATCACTCGAAAAACTTGTGAAAAATCTTGACTCTTCGCAGTTTACTATTTTGAAAGAAAATTTCCCCGTTAACACATGTTTAGATTTACTAACACGCAAAGGTGTTTATCCATATGACTATTTTAACTGCTTTAATAAATTCGAAGAATCATCACTCCCTCCTCCTTCTGCATTTTATAATTCTTTGACAGAAGAGCCCATTTCAAAGGATGATTATGAACATCTTCAAAAAATTTGGAATACATTCAATATGAGAAATCTTGGTGATTACCATAATTTATATGTAAAAACTGATGTTTTATTACTCGCCGATGTATTTCAGAATTTCAGAGAACTTTGCATGCGTTATTATGAAATTGATTGTGCGCACCTTTTTACCACTCCTGGACTTGCATGGCAAGCTTGTCTAAAAATGATTGAGACACCCTTGGAACTGTTAACAGATATTAATATGTTGTTGTTAATAGAAAAAGGGATTCGAGGTGGAATTAGCATGATTAGCAGAAGACTGGCCAGAGCAAACAACCCTTATATGAATTATTATAATCCAGATGAATCTAATAGTTATATAATGTACTGGGATGCCAATAACCTTTACGGTTGGGCTATGTCCCAGTACATACCCTACGGAAACTTCAAATGGATCGACATAAATGATATAACTGAAGACTGGATTCTATCTCTTCGAGATGATTCTGATATTGGTTATATTTTTGAAGTTGATCTCGATTACCCTCAGCACCTTCATCATACCCATAACGATTATCCACTTGGACCTGAAAGATTAACCTTAACCGAAGAAATGTTGTCACCTTATGCCAAAAGTTTACTTCACAATAGAAAATATGTTGGAACGCCAAAATTAATACCTAACCTTCAAAACAAGAAAAATTATGTGGTGCATTATAGAAATTTAAAACTCTATCTTCAACTAGGATTGAAAGTTTCTGCAATTCATAAAGCTCTCCAATTTAAACAAGCTCCTTGGTTGGAAAAATATATATTATTCAACACCGAAAAACGTAAACAAGCTTCATCATCCTTTGAAAAAGATTTTTTTAAACTTTTAAACAATAGTGTGTATGGGAAAACCATGGAAAACTTACGAAAAAGACGTAATATTGAACTTTGTAGTAACACTTCTAAAAGAGCAGTAAAATTAGTAGCATCTCCCACCTTTAAATCATTTAAAACTTATGATGAAGATCTAACTGCTGTCGAAAGACTTAAAACAAGCATTCTGATGAATCGTCCTATTTATGTTGGGTTTTGCATTCTTGAACTTTCTAAACTCCTAATGTATAATTTTCACTATAATTACATAAAGCCACTATATAACGACCGAGCGACGCTCTTATTTACTGATACTGATTCACTTACGTATCATATTACAACAGATGACATATATAAAGATATGCACAGTAATACATCTATCTTTGATTTTTCTGATTATCCTATAGATCATCCTCTTTATTCTAATGAAAACAAAAAAGTCATTGGGAAATTTAAAGACGAATTGAGTGGTGAAATAGCTATAGAGTTTGTCGGATTGAAGGCAAAAATGTATTCCATAAAATCATGTAAAGATGAAAAAAAGAGAGCGAAAGGTGTATCCACTCAGGTTGTACGACATAAAATTAGTCATGAAGACTATTTACAATGTTTACAACAACAAAAAACAAGTATTGAAAAACAAATAAAAATAGGCCAAGAAAATCATAAACTGTACACAATCTACCAAAATAAAATAAGTTTAAGTCCCTTCGATGATAAAAGATTCATCTTAGATGATGGGATAACAAGTTTAGCTTATGGACATTGCGAAATTGATCAAAATGTAGAACTTTAAGCTTAAATATTGTAAAAATTGATGAAGATATTGTAAACTATACTGTAATTAACTCTACTGTAAACTTCGTTTTAAGTGTTATAATTATATGTATATAATAATTATGTTAACTTAATACATAGAAACTTTGAAAATATTTGTAAATAGTGTAAAAATTGTTCAAGATTTTATATTGTAACCTTCGTTATTGTTGACGAAATTGTATATACTAATTATTGTAATGACAACTTACTAGATGAATACTTGTAAAAAATGAATGTTGCAAACTTTGTTGTATTTGATAAATTATATGTGTGTACTAATTTTGTGATGTAAGCAAGATTAAAGAATTTTGGAAACACCATGTGGAAATAACGTTGCAATAAAGTTTTTAATTAACTGTAAACCGTGTCTGTTTTATTTCAGAATTGTTATTTTTTAGAATGTTTGTGAATTTTACTAATATGTTAAAAGAAAAAAGGCGAAGAAGAAAAGAAAAAGAAAACTGTTTTATTAAAAGAAAATATAATATAAAGTAATTTGATGACTTAATTTAAACACAACTAACTTTAACACTAATACTAAATACAATTTTTAAGAAAAGCATGATTATTATAAAAATTAATTTATTAAAAAGAAAAAATTAAATTTTTTATAAATTTATGTTATTAAAAAACACAGGAATGTATTCAAAGGAAAATTGTTTTACAATTTTTCTAAAGATTACATATTCTAAGTATGAAAAGTAATTTCACGACTTAATTTTAATATTAAAAATTTTTCTAACTAAACTTAAACGAAGGTTTTGAGAAAACAGGATTATTTTTTTATTATTCAAAAACTGTTAATAGGATAATTCAATACCTAAAACCCAATGTCTAATACTATAGAAGGTTAATTTCAAGCTTATATCTGTTGAAATAGTAGTAGTGAATGGGGATGATGCGTTTGATGCGTGCGTTAGCACATCAGGACATCAGCACATCACGCCTCTTACGCCTCTGGCGCAGAACCCCCATTATCTCACTACTCTTAATCTTTACACAACTAAATCTCCACTACTTTACACCTCAATTCTAGCCAAAATAAGATTCTTCCAATCTACACCACAATCTCCTACAATATAGCCCACCATCCACACCCATATACAAAAACCATCTCCATCTTATACTTCTTCCTACTAACCTCCTTTCCCTTCATTTCAATCACTACTTTTAAAATCACTTCACATTCATCTAACTCTCAGAACCTGATTCTTTCGTTGCAGCACCATGCCGACACGAAACTAATCCGACCTCAACTTTCGCCGAGTCACTGGCGTCGAAGCGATTTTAACCGTCCCAACTTTATACTTTGCTAGATCCAGCTTAATTTCACAGAAACTGTGGTGACGTTCTGTCGTCTCAACCTCACAACAGTAGTAAGTTAAAGAGAAATTTATATCAATATATATATATGTTTGCCTATTTATTTTATTATCTCTCTCTCTCATTCTCTCTCTCTATATATATAAACACATAAATATACTAGAAGAAGACAAAATATCAAAAGGTTAAAAAACTAAAATTTTATAAGCAAAATTAAATCAGAATTCACATATTAAATGCGCAAAAAAATAGCAATTATAAGATATGCAAATGTAAATAAAAATTAAATAACTATACTTATAAACATAATAAATTACAAAAAAAAAAAAAAAAAAAAAAACCAGAAAAATTAATTAAACTGCATCAACTGCATCAGGCAGGTCTCCCTGATGATAGACTCAATATTTTTTTAGTTAATTATTTTCGGTTTTTTATTGTTATACTCTTCTACTTATATGTACAGTTATTTAATTATATATATATATATATATATATATATATATATATATTGTAAAAATGTAGAAATGTGGAAACTTTAATTTTAAATACAAAAAGTAACATTAGATGAGCGCAATGCTGCTCCTTGCTAATGTACAATATAAATCTAAATAGAATGAAAAAGAAAAACATCAACATATGTAACTGAAGAGGGGCGAAAGAAAAACTGAAGACAAAAGTATCTAAATGGCAGGGGGGAGTTGTGACCACCCCACTCCGGTTAAACATGTTTTACGACCGGTCAACACTCCCGGATACCAGATACTGTGTCAAAACTCAGAATAAACTTACATTACATTGGCAAAATAAGGAATAAATCCCAAATAAACACATTTAAAAAAATTTATAAGAAAAACCAAATCATAATTTAAAACGACATACAAGAAAAATCATGAAGCAATATGCTACCCATTCAACACAATTCAAACGTAGAAACAAACAGTTAATGAAAGTTACAGTCAATGAAAGGAAGAAACCTTAAAATCGAATTGATAAACGATTCAAAAAACGTGATTTGCAAGTAAGATAATCTAATTGGTAATATTGTTTAAGAATATTTAACAGAAAATAAAGAGGATAATTATTATCTATGGCAATTTGTATAAAATTAACTACAAAAGAGTCACTGTCATAACTATAAGTAAAAATTCGACTGCATCGAATAAGTTGGTTAATAATAATATTTCTGAATATATTTTTATGTAAACAAGAAGACCAAGGAGAAATTCGATTAATTTTAAATTTAAAAGCATCACGTTTATCATAGATTTTAATTACGATTGTTTCATTATTAATACAAATATTAAGGTCTAAGAAATCAACACTATTATCATTGTTAGGTGCAGTTTCAATTAAAATTAGATTATTGGGGTAAAAATTAAAATTTAATTTAAATTCTTCTTGTTCATATCCAATTAGAATATCATCAACATATCTTATATACAAAATTTCATTTAAAACATGAGTACCAAATTCATAATGATGTAAATATATATCTGCAAGGGCAGAGGAACATCCTCCCCCCATAGGGATACCGTAGATTTGTTGGTAATATCCAATTCCATTATATAAAATGTTTTCATTTAAGACGATAGTCAAAAGGGCTTTAAATTTTGGAAATGTAATGAATTCTTGTAAATCATATTGTTCAAAGTAATTTAATAAAACCTGAAATAAAATGTGAATGTCTATAGTATTAAATAAATCAGCAAAATCAAAACTTACAACTTTTTTAACTGTGCTATTTGAAATTAATTTAACTACATTATAACTATTTTTAACAAAAAAAAAAATACAGCCATCGATAATAAATTTGTCAATTAGTTTATTTAAAATTTTTAACAGTTTGTCGTTAGCTAGAGTAAGATAGCATGTAATACATATCTAACAATGATAATAGTGTTGATTTCTTAGACCTTAATATTTGTATTAATAATGAAACAATCGTAATTAAAATCTATGATAAACGTGATTCTTTTAAATTTAAAATTAATCGAATTTCTCCTTGGTCTTCTTGTTTACATAAAAATATATTCAGAAATATTATAATTAACCAACTTATTCGATGCAGTCGAATTTTTACTTATAGTTATGACAGTGGCTCTTTTGTAGTTAATTTTATACAAATTGCCATAGATAATAATTATCCTCTTTATTTTCTGTTAAATATTCTTAAACAATATTACCAATTAGATTATCTTACTTGGAAATCACGTTTTTTGAATTGTTTATCAATTCGATTTTAAGGTTTCTTCCTTTCATTAACTGTTTGTTTCTACGTTTGAATTGTGTTGAATGGGTAGCATATTGCTTCATGATTTTTCTTGTATGTCGTTTTAAATTATGATTTGTTTTTTCTTATAAATTTTTTAAATGTGTTTATTTGGGATTTATTCCTTATTTTGCCAATTTAATGTAAGTTTATACTGAGTTTTGACACAGTATTGGTATCCGGGAGTGTTGACCGGTCGTAAAACATGTTTAACCGGAGTGGGGTGGTCACAACTCCCCCCTGCCATTCAGATACTTTTGTCTCCATTTTTTCTTTCGCTCCTCTTCAGTTACATATGTTGATGTTTTTCTTTTTCATTCTATATATATATATTACAGTTTTAGAGAGGACGTGTTACCGTAATATGAGTAATATATACAAAAAGTTTAACTTTAAATGTAAAATAAAATTTTACAAAATTATTTTTTTATTTTTTTCTTATTTTTTTTTTATTGTCTTGTGTTTATAATACTTTATTCAAATTCTTTAATTTTAGTTATATATGCTTAGGAATTCCATTTAAAATACTGGAAATTGCCATTACGCCTGAAATATTGGAATTTGCCTTTACGAACTTTTTACGTTTGAAAAAGGCTGCGCATTTCATTTTTACTTTCTCTTACCCATAAGGTAGAGAAAGTATTGTTTTTGGGTCAAATTTTCGAACGCGAGATTTTGTTATATTTACACGTTTTGAGGTCCCCTGAATACGAAAATCATGTTTTTCGCAAATGGTCTGTGTGTCTGTGTGTCTCTCTGTTATCAGCATATCTCAAAAACAAATTATGGCAGAAAGTTCAAACTTGGTATTATAAATGTGTATCAAATAGGGATGCTACAGTAAGCTTTTAATTAAGATCAAGCAAATGGTTCGTGTACAGGGACAATCAAGAGAATTCTAATACATTACGTCTGTGAAGGTGTTCACATATATTTGGTTAAATTTTAATTGAATTTTTAAATAAAATAAAATCTAATGATAAATGAATGCATTATTCTAATAAAAAAAAATAATTAAATTTTAAGTGAAATATTATACTTACGTAATTTGTTCTTAAGCATTTAAAAAAAAGAATTATTTTTAAATGTCGTTAAAATTACACAATTTTAATTATACATACGACCTACACTATTTATTAACATAAAACAATAACACACATCATTCAGAAATCTAAATTGTATATCTTTTATATCTAAATCATAAATAATGTGTTTATCTTTTTAAATAGAAAAGTACTTTATTTTATGGGATAAAAAGAAAATAAAAGAAATAATATCTAACGGAAATTCTGACATTAAACGTAATTATAAAAAAAAGTGTTCTCAAATTGTCATAAAAACAAGAAAACTCATTGTCAGAATTTATATTATTGCAACACCGGATATAATTTATTTTAAATTACCCAATATTAATGATTTCAGTTCATAACGGTCATTTTCTCTAGTCGAAAGGTCGCTTGGCATAAAAATTGGCGATTAAAAGGTTAATACAATTATAAACCGTCATTACAAATTCAAAAATTAACATTAGTATAATATCTAAAACAAAGAACTGAAGTTGGCTTTCATTTTAGCGAAAATAATTATAATGCAGTCATGTGACTTCCCTTCCAGATGGTTCTCCCGTGCGATCGAAAAGAGCAGACCCTCAGTTTTTGCTTTTTTCACGGTTTAGAAAAGACGTAGTTTTTTTCGCTGCCCTCTCTCTCTCCCTTGTTCCTCGGAATTTATCTGGAGTTTGATTCCTGAACAATATTTTTAAATACGAACCTGTATTGATCAATGATGTGAGTCCTTTTAACAAATATAATAAAAATGTGTTAAATTTTCAAGACTTGTAAATTTTTGTTTAGCGGCACAACACTCCAAGCAACAACAAGATGAATTGATTCAAACAAATCATTTGTCGGTGATGGATTTCAACATTACAGAACTTGGTGCTCAAGGCCGGTTTCCGAGAATGCATCGATGGAGAGAGAGAGGGGTGCACTGAATCATGTTTGTTTTATCGGAACTCTCGAATTTTTGTAGAGAGAGGCAGACTGAATTGATTTTCTCAGAACTATAGAACGTCTTGTAATACACCTCTCCTGCTATATGATAATGGACAAACATTTTTTTAATTTCTGCAAGACAGCATTTAAAATATATATATATATATACTCAGCTCTTCTGCTTATAAACAGAACTTTTTAGAAAGAGGCTGATTGGATTGTGCAGTCATGGAACGGCGCAACATGGTTTTCGGATAACAACTAAGGCGAACTTTTGTTAGAATCATGGGAGGTTCGTTTTTTTTTTTTTTTTTTTTGCAAAGCACGGATTCGCCTCTCCTGATCTCGTCCATGCTGAATGGAGTGCTGATATAGAATGCTCATTGAGATCGTATCGGTGTTACAAGGTCCCTGCTCCCAAGGCGGAACCCTTCTCTGTGTAGTGTAATCAGCGGATCACTCACTGGCCAGGAATGCTTCATCTCCCTGTTCCTGAAGACATCTCATTTCATAACATGACAAGGAGACAAATCTTCGAGCGTACTTTTCCGGAACATATAAATAGGTTTTATGTTTATAAAATTCCGGATATCTCATACCTGCATGACTAAAATCGTCCTCGGCTGCGGAGTTCTTACCGATAATGCATTTCATCTTGTGATAATTGATGGTTCATCATGATAAAATTAAGGGAAAATTTTGTGCACAATGAATAAATTTACGTGCACTCATACAGGAGAAAAGCCATATAAACGTGCATTTAGTTCAAATCTTCGAAATTTTTTTTAAAGTGATAGTGTCTTTTCAAGATTTTGTGCACAGCGCGTGACAGATATACGCACTCATACAGGAGAAAAACCGTGCGTGTGTGAATTCTTTATGAAGTGTTTTTTTTTTTAATTTCATACAAAAAAAGCCAGGCACGTAAATAGTTTACTGCGATAAAATCGTAGTCTTCGAACTATTGATAAACGGTATAAACTTTGCTGCTCAAGTTATTATTTTTAATAAATATATTTTTTTTTAAAGTGAAATAATAATAAAACAAAAGAGAAACAGTAAGTAATCTTTATATTTGAAAGTTTCATAATTTGGAGACTGATAAATTAGTTATTCAATAAATAAATATTTATGAAGTAATTTCAATTTTAATACTTCATTTTTTTAACTGCATAATACTTTATATATATATATATTTAAATATACATTTAGCTAAGTAGTTTTGCCGATTGTTTTAAGTAATAGTTTGAGTATATCAATTAAAAATAATAACAATAATTATGATATTAATTGTAAATTGAAATAAATTGGGCAAAACTGCTTGCTATGTTTGAAACTTTATTTATTCATATGTTTATTTTTCATAAACACAATTTTTCTCATTTATAGTGCATAATTATCACTACATTTTTACACAAATATTTATTTTATAATTCATGGCATGAACACAAATATTTATTTTATTATTGCATATATATAGAGAGACTAAGTATTTTTGCTGAGATTTCTCATGCAATATTTTTATTGCTTTAAATATCAACCAAAATTTAATTAAAACAAATAAATAAATAAATCAGAGCAGCAGAAATGCTTGGTACAAATTCTAACATTTTTCATTCATAATATTGGTTTATTTCATTCATAATTATTTATTTTCAATACATTTTATTTGATTTCACGATATTTTTATATTTTTACACAATATTTATCATTTGTATGCTCATCTATTTTTTTCTTTTTGGATAATAATACATGAGCATATAGAACTAAGTATTCTTGTTTACGAAAGTGGCATACTATACAATAAAATAATATGCCAAAATAATTAATTAATAAAATAAATAAATAGTAATAAAAAAAAAAAAAAAAAAAAAAAAAAAAACAAGAATGCTTGGTATTAACAATTTTTGTTTTGTGTCACATAAAATATTTATTAGATAGTTTATTTACAATATTTTAATTTGGTTCGGCAAAATTAATTATGGCGAAAGCCAAAACAGTCAATATTCAGTTAATGAATTTTGATGGGGAACCATCTTTAGTTGATTTTTTTTTCGATCAGGTGTCTACATATGCAAGAATAAATAGGCTGTCAGCTGAAGAAGCAGTGGCAGTCATGAAAGGAAAATTGTCTGGGGCGGCATTAAAATATTTAACACAATCCCCCCAGTTGTATAAATCAAATGATTTAGACTTCCTTAAGGAAGAATTTAAAACCTTTTTTACTCCCATGAGTTCCACTCAAGCACTTGTAGAATTTAACAACCTGAATTTGCTCCCTCAAGAATCCATAAAAAATTTCGCACACAGATTGAACATTCTCGCAAACATTATTTACGAAAAGATCACGGACACTAGCGCACTTGATAATATTAAATTTACAAGGTTTATCTCCTCCATTCCATCTAACATACGTATAAAAATAATGGAAGAAGGAATTTCGGATTATAAATTAGCTGTAAATCGCGCTCAAAAATTACAAGAGATTAACATGAATTAAAGTATTCTCCTCAAACAAAATGATAGTGTATTTGTCAACACTTTATCGGAAAAATTAATTGAACTAACGGAAAAAGTAGATGCTTTGTCGTTTGGACAAAAAGAAAAAAAAGAGGAAGTAAACAGTTTATCAGATTCACAAAATGTTCATGTTGCACGAAGTCGACACAATGATTATAAAAAAAAATTTAAAACACATAAGGCTAGGGGATCACAACAACAGGGTTTTCATAGTGTTTGTCAGCTTTGCAACCGTAAAGGCCATGTAGCTAATAAATGTTATAAATGGCAAAGAAGCCAAACCCAAAACAATAATTTTTCGAGAGGAAGATTTTTCAAGAGAAATGACAATAGGCATTTAAACTACAATCGAGATGTAGAATAGCTGATGGCCTTGCATCTCAACTACACCAGACAACATCAGCACCTAATCCTAATTTTGATTTGTCAAATCTAAGTGACACTATGAAACTATCTAGTACAAGAAAAGTAAATTCAATTGCCTCACAAACTGTGAATAAAATAAATATTGCTGATAACAAATACACACAAACTACAGAAATTCAAAATGAATATATTTTTAATGTAAATAAAATTTCACCTACACTACCCTTAATTGAAATTAACTTAGCTAAAAATGCTATCACCGGTTTAATCGACACAGGGAGTTCGATATCATTGCTTTCTGAAAGCACTTTTAAATCTTTAAAAGAGAAATTAACTTATAAACACTTGTCTTCACCAGTAACGATTAAGACTGTAAATTCGAACGTACAATTCTCTTCATGTATTCAAACTTCTTTCAAAATAAATAACACTTTTTTCTCACAGAAGTTTTTTATAGTTGACATTCCTAATGAATCAACGTTTCAGGCCATACTTGGATGGGACTTTATTCAACAAAATAATGTAATAATAGACTTGTATAAAAACAGTATCAAACTTAAAGATATAATTATTCCCATTGCAAATACACTTGTAGAAGATGAAAACTTAAACAATTGTAGTGTTGCGAAAAATACTGAAACTCAGAAAAAAAATCAAAATCTTTCCCAAAAATGTAAACAAATGACAGTTAGGGCTTCTCAGAAAATATTTTTAGAACCTGAAGAGGAAACATTTATAGATGTGAATACAATTTTTTTGTCTGACAGGGACTATTTGTTTGAAAATACAGAAAATAATGCAAATATATTGTGTATAGATTCAGTAATAAATAGTAGTGCTTCAAAAATGCTGGATAATGATAATAATTGTAATAAAGGCCAATTTCAAATTTATGTTAAAAATTTAACTAAAGAAAGTATTCACATAAATAAAGGTACAAAAATGGGCACCCTAACAGAAATTGATGAAATTATTCCACAGGAAACAGAAATTGATAACAACAATAAAATTGTTACTGATTCAACTACACAAATTTTGAATTACATTCAAGCTTCTGATGAAATATTAAATTTAAGAAGAAAGGAACTCTCTCCTTTGGATTTTGATGTCAAACATCTCCAAGGAGACCAAGAAAAGAAATTAAAGAATATTTTGTTTACAAATTTTGCAGCCTTTTCTAAATCTATGAAAACTTTAGGGCATACAGACAAAGTTATACCAAATTTAAAATTCATCACTGAATTCCCAATCAAAACATTACCTTTTCCAATACCACAATCATTACAACAAGAAGCTAAAAGTCAAATAAATCAACTTGTAGAAGCTGGAATTATTGAAAGAAATTGTTCAGAATGGGCTTGTCCCATCCTTTTAGTTAAAAAAAAACTTGACGCAGAAGGTAAACAAAAATATAGAATTGCAATGGACCTTAGAATGCTTAATTCAATAATTCAAGGATCTTCATACCCTTTACCCAAAATACAAACAATTATTGCTGACTTATCAGCCTACAAGTACACATGTTTAGATTTTCAACAGGCTTACCACCAGATTGCACTTCCTGAAGATTTACAAGATAAATTAACGTTTACTTCTATGTTTGGTAGTTTTAAATACAAAAGACTATGCTTTGGATTAAAAAATGCTGCTTCTCAATATCAAGCTTTAATGGACACAATTATTGATGAAATTGACTTAGAGGGAATACATGCTTATCAAGATGACCTCATTTTTGGCTCAAATAGCTTTGAGGAAACATGCACTAAATTAAGTAGAATCTTACAAATTTTGATAAAGTACAACTTAACTCTTGCACCTAACAAGTGTACTTTTCACAAAACTGATGTAAATTATCTTGGATTTCATATTCAAAATCATTGTATTTCCCCGATACAATCAAATATTGTCAAAATTAATTATTTTCCTACACCGTCAACTAAAAGGCAATTAAAAAAATTTATTGGTGTTGTAACATTTTATAAATCCCTTGTACCCAACTTTTCTAAACTAATACAACCTTTAATTGATCTGACTAAACCAAAATCAAAATTTCATTGGACTACTGAACATCAACAGATTTTTCACAAAATTCAAAAAATGTTCTTTGAATCACCAGTGGTCAGACTACCGGATTGGGATAGAGATTTCTACCTTAATACAGATGCTTCAAATATTTCCATTGCTGGGGTACTAATGCAGAAACATGATAATAAATTACTTCCAATAGCCTTCTTTTCTAAATCATTGAAGCCATCTGAAAAACGCTACCCTGCACTAAAACTGGAATTAATGGCTATCTACAAATCAATAATTGCATTTAAATACTATTTGTACAACAGAAAATTCACAATTTTATCTGACAGTGCTCCATTAAAAAGATACAAAAAAACAACTAATCCTACAGACCTTACCACAAAATGGTTAATGGAAATTTCAGAATATTCGTTTGATTTTGAACACATCCCTGGTTCATCAAATATTTTAGCAGACTATTTTTCGAGATGTGACTTCACTCAAAATCAACAAGATTTGAACTCTAATCCTGAATTAATTTTTGAAAAACAACCTCTACCTGTAGTACATGATAATAGTAATGTTGTTAATCATTTTAATGATAACAATTGTAACAAAATCAAACAACAATACACTAATTGCTTAATTTCTGGAGATTCGAACAATAAAGACCCACTTTTAGAAATCTCTAATAATACTTTTGTAAATGAACAAATAAAGGATCATGTATTGTCAAAAATTTACACAGATATTCTAAAGAAAGGTTTTTCAAGAAAATACTTAAACTATTTTATTCATCCAGACACAAAGGTACTGATGTATAAAAAGCAATGTCCCAATAGCTCAACATTCTCATATCTTATTATTGTTCCTAATTCACTAAAAGCTAATACATTAACAACACTGTAAAAAAAATTCTGTAGTACTACTAGAAAAATTCTAGGAAACGGGTATTCCATAAACTTTTCTAGTAGCCAATACAGGTTGTTCAAAAGTGATCTTACTCCGTTAGAGTTAGTAAACATTACACGCACTTCGTTAGTAAATTTTCTAAGAAACTCTTAGTTAACGGGTCAAGTGCTTTTTTTGTATGTTTACTAAGATTGTGTTAGTAGCATTACTGAAAGTAATACTGCATTTTTACCAGGAAATGTTTTGTGTAGGATACATGGTTATTATTAGTGTAAATTCAAATAATATCCATGTAACCTTACTAAATTTGTTTTGTTTAGAATACAGAATTTTTATCAGTAATTGTGCTAAGGAAATGTAATTAATAATACAAATGATTTTCGGTTATATTCACAAAACTTTTACAGTTACGTTTACAGAAATACTACAAGTAATACAAATAAATTTATCCTTAAATACCCCATGTTACCTTACTAAAATTTTTAAATTAACAATATTTAATATTATGAGTAATATTGCTAAAAAATTTAAATAAATAATAAAATAATAATAGAAAACCTTTTATGTTTAGTTTTAGTTAAAAATGATGGCTGATCGAAAATGTTTATTTAAATATATACTTTTACAAAATCTAAATTGTTTGAAATATTAAAAACATATATCAATATCATTACCTTAATTTTTATATACATTTATTATTATTATTTTTTTTTTTTTAGTCAAAATAAATAAATAAATAAGTACGTATATGGAATCACTTTTTATTGACAAACTTTAACTCAAAAAATCGATACCTTTAAAATATAACTGTGAAAAGAAAACATTTTTTGCAATAATATATGTATAACTTTATTTGGTAAATATGAGCATATATTTCACAATGTTCAATTTAAAATTTAATGAAATAATAATAGAAAAATTATAAGAAACCTCTTTAGTTTTAGTTAAAAATAATTGCTGATAAAAAATATTTATTTAAATATGTACTCTTAGAAAATTTAAATTGTTTGAAATATTAAAAACGTTAACAATATTTTCACCATAATTTTAAGTATAATATATTAAATATATCATAAACAAAATATCTTCTTGATTAAGTCAAAATAAATAAATAAATAAATGGAATCATATTTTAACGAATTTTAACTAAAAAATAGATACCTTTAAAATATGATTGTGAGAAGAAAATATTCGTTGCAATATAATATGCCAAACTTTATTTGGTAAATGCCAGAATATATTTCATATTGCTCAATATATTAAATTAAAAAAAAAAAAAAAAATAATAATAATAATAGAAATTTTTTTATGTTTAGTTCTTATTAAAAATGACGGCAGATTATATGTGTTTATTTAAATATATACTTTTAGAAGATCTAAATTGCTCGAAATATCAAAAATATATACCAAAGTCAGAGGTGAAACTATCTAACATGTAAAAACCCTGAAAACTGTTACTTGCATGCAGATAGGGGAGATTTATTAATGATATATGCTATCGCTACCTATAATAAGTGATAGTATTAGGAGACTTCTTAATACATTATAAAACAAATTGAACATTCAAGATAAGAAATTTCTATAAAAAACAAAATAATTTAACATGAGATTCAGACAGCAAAATTTTTAAAAACTCTGAATTCAGGGGTAGCCTCTGAAAAGTTTTTGCCTTAACTTTTATACATAATATATTAAATATGTTTTTTAAAAGATATTTCCTTTTTGAATAAGTCAAAATAAATAAATAAATACGTATATATATTAATATTGTACATTTAATTAATAAATTTTATTTTAAAGAATCGAAACTTTTAAAATATGATGGGAAATAAAAATATTTATGCAGTACTATGCCAAATTTTATTCGGTAAAAAAATCAGCAAATTTTTCAAAATAACCAGTACATTACTTTTAAAATTATTTTAAAAAAACCTTGATGAAACTGAAGTTTACTTTAACAATAATAATAACAAAAGCTTCAGTGGGATATTATGCATTTAGTATTCGCCAATAATTCAATATATTTATTCATGTCTATTATTGTCATCAAAAATCTTCTTCATAATTACAAGAAGAAATTTAGTTTTTTTCCAATAACGCAGTATGTACATTAAGAAAAAGCTTTATTGTTTTAAGTTTTATGCACCTATTGAATGTTTTTCTAATTGATTAATGTCATAAAATTGATTAGAAAAAGTAATATTTATACGTTTTTCAAAACTTTTATCAATAAATATTAAATCTATTTTTATAAACAAATCTTTTCTTAAATTATGTTTTTTCTTTTAATTATCACTTTTTTTTTTTTTTTTTTTAAATATGAGCTTATAAAACTGGAATAAAACTGACTGACTTTATACATAATGAATTAGTAAAATGTTATGTATATATATATATATATATATATTATTATTATTATTATTATTATTAGGCAGTGAAATAACATCCATAACATGTTGTTATGACATTAAAAAAAAAAAAAAAAAAAAGATGAAATATAATAAAGTAAAATAAAATACACTTTTAGAATTTTGATAATAAATAACAATAAAGGTCATTTAATATTTTTATAAATACATTTTCGGTGAAACTTAATATGTAATTTCTAAACTGCATAAATTATGCATACCATTTTCAGGAGTTAATTATGTAATACTTATTTTACAAAAAATAAAAACATTAAATCAAATAAATACCTCAAAATAATAATAATAAAAACTACATACCTTTTAAACTTTTTGATTATTTAATCCGACTTGTTTCCTGAACGTTAATTATATCACATAAGTAAATTATAATAATAATAAAAGCTTTGCCAGGAAAGTATTTGCGTAGCTAGCAATTTTAAATAAATAATCACTAGCTAACACAAACCTCCACCTAGCAGGGGCTGTTTATGAGATATTAGAAACGCGTCCATTATACAATAGTCCATTTTCCAACACATAGTTTCAAAATGAGGCTTAAGAATTGATGTTCAAAATAAAAGTTTAAATTAAAATAAGATAACGTGAAACTAAGCATCCTGTATTACAAATTAAGGATATATATATATGACTTCTTACTTTTTCTAAAATGCAGATATGTATAACGTTAACAATAAATAAAATATCACAGATCAGATTAAGATTTAAAAAGTCCGCCTCATTACGATTTTCGACCGACCCGACGCTACGGCTGGCTTCTTCTCTTCTCTGGTATCTTCTACGCATGCGCACAGTATTGGCGTTTACTCAAAAGAAATCGCCTCTCCAAATGGGGAGGGATACCGGAAAGATTGTTGTAGAATTACATATGTTATTTAAGCATTGAATACAAGGATAATCTGGTTACAAAGTTTTCCCTAGTAGTTGAGATAATACCTGTACTACTACTAAGTAATACTTTGTAAATTGCCGTAAAATTTTTTACAGTGAATTTCACATTTATCTCATTTTGGATTAAATAAAACATATAATTTCCTATCAAGCAAATACTTTTGGAAAGGAATCTACACAGATACATTAAACTTTGTCGCTTCATGTACACGATGCCTACAGGCTAAACATCATAACACTCTTCCAGCTCCATTACAACCTACATACACACCCACACATCCTGGACATACCATCAGTGTTGATTTAGTAGGACCATTTAATAATGGTCACTCAGTACTCACAGTGTTGGACATTTTCTCACGCCATATGGAACTTTATCCATTAAAGGATACATCAGCAGAAAAAATAGTTAAATGTTTGTTTAGTTATATTACCACCTTTGGTAGACCTTCAGTTATCCTCTCGGATCTTGATCCTCAATTTACATCCAATGTTTACAACACTTTTAATGATACTCTTGGTATAAAAATTACACATTCTTCTGTAGCACATCCACAATCAAACGCTTTGTCCGAAAGGGGTCAATAAATCCATTAAATATTCAGTAAACATTTTAATGTCTGAAGGCCATACATTTGAAAACTCTTTGTTTATACATAAATCATTGTATAATGGCTCTAAACATTCATCTACTTTGTACTCACCTAACTTATTACATTTTGGAAGAGAAATTTCATTAATTTTTGACACTTTTGAGCAACAGATGAATCAACCTTTTCTCGACAAAAATGTTGATACACATAAATTATTAGAAGATTTAAATAAAATTTACCTTAAAGCTTACTCTAACATAAAAGATAATCAAAATAAGAGATATCAACACTTTCACAGACATGCTAAATTAAGACCTGTTGCGGTACATGACATTGTTTATTTAAAATCCGTTGATAAGTTTAAACCAAAATACACAGGACCTTTTATTATTCTACAAAAACACTCACCGGTTTCATTTACAATTAAAAGACTACAAGCGCCTGATAGATTGTCATTTAGAGTCCATATTGACAGACTTATTCTTGCACCACCTAGATACAGCCACTTACTTGATGAAGCAAGTCATAATAGAAATGTTAATTATAATTCAAGACAAAGCCACAATTATAATTTAAGAAACAGGAATTAAATTTTAAGATCATATTATGTAATGTTTTGCAAGGGCTTGTGCATTATATGAAAAGGCCTTGATGCATAAGTTTCTTTTTATGTTTATTTTTGTTCTGTCATACATTGTAGGCAGGCAATTGGCTGGACCAATATACTCTGCTTTTTTCTCTTTCTTTTTTTAATTACAATGGATGACACAACACTATGTGAAATATTACATAATTTTTTTTTTCTCTTTTCTAGTTCTTATTATTACAGTTTTCTTAACAACAAATTTAATAAAATTTATTATAATTCAGTTAAAAAAAAAAAAAAAAATGTTTAACAATATTTACATTTTGATAAATATTAATATATCATAAGTTTAAAAGATAATTACAATACTGTTTATTGACATACTATACACAAAACTTTTCAATAGTGCAATGACTTAAAGTTAAAATCTCAAAATTCGAATATGTGGTAATTACCTTATTATTATTGTTATTATGCTATATTATTTTTAAATGCTTCATTGGGTTTGGTGAGTTGTTTTGGTGGTCTTTATCTCATCACACTAAATTTTGTTAGTACTAAGAATTTTAATTAAATATATTTTTTTTCATTTTTTAATTTTACCCTCTATGATAATGCTAACTCGTTCAAAATTTACCCGGGAGAGTAGCATTTCATTGTGATGAGACCCCCCACACTTCTTTTGAAAATTGTTTAATACAATTCAATTGATATATATATACCCAGTTTTGCGAGGTGTCCCTACAGAAGTCTTTGACTTTGATGGGGGACGGAGGCCTGTCCCTAACAGGTCAGGTCTTTCTACAAGCCCTATCCCGCTAGGACAATGGCCATAAGCCAAAGTCGATATACTTGTTGCTACATACAAGATTAAGGGGAGATATATATTTTTTTTTGACTGTCCAATGGGCGTCGTTTTTGAATCTCTCCTGTGTGGAATTGCACAAACAAATTTTTTTTTCTCACTTTTGTGATATTTTCTATTATTTGTATATACATTTATATATTATTTTTTTTCCCTCTCATTTTATGTTCATTTTTTTTAATTTACTTGTACTCATGTATTGTTTTTTTTTCTATGTTTAACATTGATGTTATTTGATATGTTGCAGTATTATATGCACATTCAGTATTGTTTACAGTGTAATATGAAATAACTTTAAAGTATAACATCATATTTCTATACACATATAAGAACATTGAAAAGAAAATTTTTTATAAAAAAATAAAAATGAACAGTATTATTTTGAAAGCTTTCTTGACGATTAAATCTGGATCCAGACTCTAAAAGAAAACAGAACTCTTCAAATGTTGTGCCCACAATGATATTTAGAATGATGCAAATTCGTCATATGCTAATATGTTTCATGATGAAACAAATTTATAATGTGCATACGTATATTTACAATTGAATATTGCATTGACATACATTTTTTTTGGACTTATGCAGGTTTCTTGTATTATTTGTTTTTTCATTGTGATTATGTGACATACTAGGGAGTGAGAGAGATTTTTTTTATTTTTCTGGGTCGCCGGGAGAAATATGTGAAGGTGTTCACATATATTTGGTTAAATTTTAATTGAATTTTTAAATAAAATAAAATCTAATGATAAATGAATGCATTATTCTAATAAAAAAAAATAATTAAATTTTAAGTGAAATATTATATTTACGTAATTTGTTCTTAAGCATTTAAAAAAAAGAATTATTTTTAAATGTCGTTAAAATTACACAATTTTAATTATACATACGACCTACACTATTTATTAACATAAAACAATAACACACATCATTCAGAAATCTAAATTGTATATCTTTTATATCTAAATCATAAATAATGTGTTTATCTTTTTAAATAGAAAAGTACTTTATTTTATGGGATAAAAAGAAAATAAAAGAAATAATATCTAACGGAAATTCTGACATTAAACGTAATTATAAAAAAAAGTGTTCTCAAATTGTCATAAAAACAAGAAAACTCATTGTCAGAATTTATATTATTGCAACACCGGATATAATTTATTTTAAATTACCCAATATTAATGATTTCAGTTCATAACGGTCATTTTCTCTAGTCGAAAGGTCGCTTGGCATAAAAATTGGCGATTAAAAGGTTAATACAATTATAAACCGTCATTACAAATTCAAAAATTAACATTAGTATAATATCTAAAACAAAGAACTGAAGTTGGCTTTCATTTTGGCGAAAATAATTATAATGCAGTCATGTGACTTCCCTTCCAGATGGTTCTCCCGTGCGATCGAAAAGAGCAGACCCTCAGTTTTTGCTTTTTTCACGGTTTAGAAAAGACGTAGTTTTTTTCGCTGCCCTCTCTCTCTCCCTTGTTCCTCGGAATTTATCTGGAGTTTGATTCCTGAACAATATTTTTAAATACGAACCTGTATTGATCAATGATGTGAGTCCTTTTAACAAATATAATAAAAATGTGTTAAATTTTCAAGACTTGTAAATTTTTGTTTAGCGGCACAACACTCCAAGCAACAACAAGATGAATTGATTCAAACAAATCATTTGTCGGTGATGGATTTCAACATTACAACGTCTATGGGGGAAATTGCAGGAAAATAGAGTTTAACCTCTATAGACTGCACTAAACCAAATGAAACAAATATATATATTTTGTAATAGAGACAGTTAACTGAGAAAAATTTTTTGTGTATGTAGGAGCCTCGCCTCCCCCCCCCTGGGGGGGGGAAGCCCCCTTCGAGGGGAGTAAATTTTCATGATGGGTATCTTTCAAAAGAGCTCGCGAATACCTTTAAAACGAATGGTTGAACCATCGATCTGCGATAATTTAAAACAAAGTTATCGATTTTTTTACTTTTAACGAAAAAAAAAAAAAAAAAAAAAAAAAATCGTACTTTTTTTTTTTTTTTTTTTTAATATTGAGAATAAAATGGACTTTTTTTTTATATTTGGTGTTATACACTTCTATAATATGGAAATCGTCTGCCTTATCATAAAAGATAATTTTTTTAAATAATAATTTTAATAAATTATTTTTTAAAAAGAGAAATATTTTTTAATAACCGAATTAAATTCTATATAAATGTAGGTGCATTAATGAAACGGGGGGTTGAGGGGGCGGTAGACCCCCTCACACAGAACTAATTATCATATAAAACTCTTCAGAAGCCTAATAGGAATTGTTTAACATAGGTTTACATAACAGTACTCGTTATCTTACCTATTAATCTGCATCCTGTATTTATAGTATTAAATTTCAGGGTAAGAGAAGTCGTGTGAGTGACACACCAGATTATTTACTTTCTCTTACCCATAAGGTAGAGAAAGTATTGTTTTTGGGTCAAATTTTCGAACGCGAGATTGTCTTATATTTACACGTTCTGAGGTCCCCTGAATATAAAAATCATGTTTTTAGCAAATGGTCTGTGTGTCTGTGTGTGTGTGTGTGTGTGTGTGTCTGTCTGTTATCAGCATATCTCAAAAACAAATTATGGCAGAAAGTTCAAACTTGGTATTCTAAATGTGTATCATATAGGGATGATACAGTAAGCTTTTCGTTAAGATCAAGCAAATGGTTCGTGTACAGGGACAATCAAGATAATTCTAATACATTATGTCTATGGGGGAAATTGCAGGTAAGTACAGTTTAACGTCTATAGACTGCACTAAAACGAATGAAACGAATATGTATTTTTTGTAATAGAGATAGTTAACTGGGAAAAAAAATTGTGTATATAGGAGCCTCGCCTCCCCCCCTGGGGGGGAAGTCCCCCCTCCGGGGGGAGTAAATTTTTATGATGGGTATCTATGATATGGAATTCCTTGCAGTATCTGTGTCTCCCCAGAAGAACAAGGAGAAGAAAGAAAAAATAATGAAACTTTGCCAGTGAAGAAGCCGGACAAGCGCGCTACAAATATGAAAATCCACAATCTGCTAATGATGTCGACGTCTGCACCATGTATTTGGAGCGCCTGCTACCATGCCTAACAAGACACAACTCGATCAACTGCAGCGACTCTGATCGTCTGGTGCATTTAAAGTGTGTCAATATACATGCAAATTATTTTACTTGCAAGAATTACGCTTCTGATTTGGAGGACAAAGAATATGACGAATGCAATTGGGAAAATGCCATTTTCTGTTGTTATTTTGATCAATGAATCTTTACAAAATGAATACATTTTGTTATTTTCTGTATTTATTGCGTTTTTTCCCCATTTTTAGTGTAATTTTCAAATGTGCCCACAACCAAGTACACATTTTTTTTGTGGTGGTGGTGGTGGTGATGGTGGTGGTGGTGGGGGGGGGGCAAAAATGACCACTTCACAAAATTGGTGATAAAAATTTTCTAATTGACGAAATCGATACAATTACTTTATAAAACGTTAGCTAAGGGTTCTGGCTTTCCATTGGCATTCATATATTTGCATAATATTTAATCTTTCAAAATCAAAACTGTGCCCATAAACGAAACATTCCGCTATACGTAAAATAAAATTTATTCCCACTAGTCAGATGTGTTCCTCACTGTGATTTTTATTTTTTGGTGTCTTGATAAGCTACTGTTACCAGTAACAAAGTAAAATATTGTAAAAAAAAAAAAAAAAGGCCATATGTGTTCAATACGAAAAAGTCTATTTAAATTATTATTATTATTATTACTATTATTATTTAATGTTTAGCGTATTTGTTTCTTAGACAGAGCTGATCATTTGGTAAATGACACTTCTGATTTCTGTAGATTTCATCGCAGCATTTTTCAAAGAAATTTTATTTGTTTTATTCAACAGTGCCATCAGTTGTGATTTTCGTATCTAATGTTTGATTTAGCTGTAACAAAAATGTATTTATTTTTATACTAAAATGAGGCATATACATATCTACAGATTTTCAGTTTCACTTATTTCATTTTCCAGAGAATTATATTTTTGTAGACACACTTTGACACTATGACACAGATTAACAAATACATTTTTATTTTATATTCAGTCAAAGCGGAAATGCGGTTAGGACTTTTAGACGTAATATAAAAAGCATACCAAATTGTTTATTTTTACTTTTGCTTATTCTGAAATTACTTAAAACTAAAAATAAGTTAATATCGAATAAAGAGAAATATTTTTCGCTACAACCCAATCTTAGAATATATTTTTAATAGCCACGCATATAGTATATAGCTAATAAAATTTGGGAAACGAAATGTCGATTCCCACTTTAAAAATAAATTTAAACCTTCAGAATGTGTATATTTGAAAAACAAATGAACAAAAAGATAAATTCTCTGACATTGTTATTAGTCTATAAAATAATTTATTTTCAATCAAAAACTTAGAAATACTGTCTAAACTAAAGAAAAAAAATATACTTACATACGAAAATCTCTCTGTGTCACACACTTTTTTTTAAAATAAAAACCTGTATAGAGAAATATAAAATCATTCAAGCGCATATTGCAGAATTTTTTACAAAATAAATGTTTCAGCAATCCTCAAAAGTCATTTTTCGTCTGATAAAACATTTCAATGAAAATGTTTTCTCATGCAATAAACAAACACTTAAATATAATAGTTGTACATTACGCCGCACAGACGGTGTAGTGGTTAGCGTCCATGACTCCTACACTGTTGGGTCTGGGTTCGAATTTCGGTGAAGGCATGGATGTGTTGTCCTTGTTAGGGTAGCGATGACCGCCCATCGGGTGCTCCTTCACAAATGATCATCAATTCGGCGACCCCCCGACCGATGCTTAAAGCGCTATTACACGAGCGTCAAAAGTCGCTTGAATCTACCGGCGTCCCAGTACAACACAATGGTTTCCCAATGTGTCGTTCGAAACAAGCAACTTTTTTCTGTTGCAGCAATTTTATCGCCGGTATTCGAGCGACATCGCGTCTATCAACCAATGAAGTTCTGGGAGTGTGACGTATTCTGACGTCAGTCCCTTCTCCCACACCCCATCCCTTCTTCCCTTCAGGAAGAAAGCATGCTTGGCGCGCGAATAGTGATCTTTCGCGAATTTTTTTTTTTATAGTAGGGCCCGTAGGGCCGTGGCGGGAGTCTCAAATAAATGTGATATTTTTAATTTATCTCATCGTACATAAATACTTATATGTTTAATTCAAAATCTGTATTAAAATGTGATTGTATGTATTTATTCGATGCAGATATTTTTCCGATTATTGTTATTATTTTATATTTTTAATTAAATGCGATTTTATTTTGGCGAATTTCACAAAAAGCAATTGAAGGATTATCCGTTTATATTTTATTTTATCCATGTTGTATTTTTTCTTTTGTAATAATTAGGATAAAAGTACTTTATGAATTACTTGCTTTGTCTTAGAACTTTGAGATACAGCAATTTATAATAAGCAAGGTTCTTTCTTTCACATTCACATTTTGATAATTGTACTTTTTTTTTTTTTTTTTTTCCTTACCATTTTTCGTAAAAACAGAATTCTGTAACAAAATTAAACTTAGTACTCTTTATTTATTTATTTTCTGGAATGTCTTGTTTTCTGGAATAATTTGTTATATTAGATAATATTTTCATATCGTTTTTGTTAATATTTTTCCAACTAAGCTTTATTAAAAAAATATTTATTAAAATATATAAAAAAGTCAGTGAATTAAATTGAAAGTAAATTATATAACACAGAAAAGGTTTATTTTATGTATATATAAATCCTACTTGCCCACCACTTTATTTATTTATTTATTTTTCTTTCAAAGCGTCACCCTGATTTGTTATTAAATATTTTTTACTTTTTAATAATAATAATAATAAAATGTTAATTACAATAGGATACGCTTTTTTTAATTACTATAATTTGGCCTTTGTTTCATTACTTATTTTTTGCTTCTAAAAAAAAAAAAAAAAAAAAAAAAAAAAAATTACAGAAAAAAGGTAAAAACGTAAGAATTTTTTTTTTTTTTTTTTTTTTTTTTTTAAACAGGCTTTTATTAGCTTCACCCGTATGTATGTTTGTAACCGCTCTGGGAGCAAACAAAAAATTCATTGTAAAAAAAGACTTACCCTACGTGAACGCTGTGTCTGTGAGGTAAAGCTCCGGGCTACGAACCTAAAGGTCTAACTTTCGAGCCCAGTCAGGGGAGATTTTTTAAAGATGTTTTTTGTTTAATTCTAAATTATTTTATAATCACCCTGTAATAGGGTGTGTCACTCACACAATTTTTTCTTACCCTGCATTTTAATACTATAAGGATATTTTGTGCTTTTTAGTTTACATTTCAATAAAAGCGTGTTCTTTAATTTTTTTAAAGTATAATTTTATTTTTAATTACTTTTTTTAAGCCTCGGCTGTAAAAAAAAATTTTTACATTAAAATATCAGTTGTGGATTAGAGGGATTTGTTGACAGAGCAATTTCATAAAAATGCAGTGTACATGACATATGAATATTTAAACAATAAATATTGTTTCACGAAGAACTTATAATTACCTCCTTACAGCCTAGATTTTTAGGCAAATACGCTTGGTTGACGTAAAATTTAAATATCTTTGTGATATTCATTTTTCTTCCTTTTTCACTAGAATGAACATAATTATAAATTAAATTTCTATAAGCACTTTTTCTAAAGTATTATTATAGCGTTTTAGCACTTTGAAATCTTCAAAATGTATGCTTAATAAAGCAGCTACTACGTAGCTTCTACTCACGTAGCTAGTAGACGGAAAGGGAGGGGGGTGCCAGGTTTAATCCCAGATTACAATAGTTTGAAGTTTTCGGTCGTTTTCTTCGAAACTCTCATGTATATGTGCTAGGATAGCAGGAATATTAACACCGTTTTACTTATCTATAAAGCATATGCTGAACCATTTAATTGCATTCATGATATTGCTAAATTTTATTACAAAAGACATTTTTATTTTATTTATTAATTTTTTAGAATGCCAATGTGCATTCATCTATAAAAAAAAAAAAAAAAAAATTAAATATCTGTAATTGTGTTTTAATAAAATAAAATTTTCAGACACAAGAAGCTTTGGTTGAGAAAAAAAAAAAAAAAAAAAACGAACAATGACTGACTTTTAGAAAAAAATATATTCGTAATTTCAAGTCAAATTAGTTAGTAAAATTATGCAATATTATTATTATTTTATTTATTTATTTATTTATTGTATTTTTTATAAATTTGAATTACATTATAATGAACTATTTGTTATATTGATGAATGTTTAAAAAAGTTGCTGCTGTTTGTTTAAAACTGACATCATATCTATAATATCAATAAATAAATAAAATAAAAAATTCTTAAAAAGTATAGATATCCGAGAATCTCACTGTCGGATATTTTTCATGATTACAATATAATTTTCTTATTTCTCTAAATATCTTCGTGGAATAATAAATATGATCTGACTGAACATAATTTAATACATATTTTACACTATTAAAATAAAAAATAAAATAGGTTAAGAGCATGCAATACCTTTATTTAAAGTTCTTTAAATAGTAAAAATTTTAACCTTAATATATGTTCGAAAGTATAAAAAATATTATGCGAATGGAATACAATTTATGCATTATTTTTATAACATTTAAACAAATAAATAAATAAGTAAAAGAAATGAATTAAGAAATTTTTATTTAAAAATTTTAAACAGTAACATTTTTGATAGTTTTAGTTTTAAAAATTAGTTAGTCTAGACGGTGTAATGGTTATCGTCCCTGATTCCCGCACGGTTGGTTCCGGGCTCGAATTTTTTAACTAAGACAAATTATATATCATTTAAAATTTTTAAAATATTATTTTTTCATTGATTGATGAATTTTACTTATTTATTGATAATTTATCAGAAGGATTTGGTCACTTTTTAAAATTTATTTATTATTATTATTTTAAGCCATTTAGTGTAAATCCAATAAAATATTGTTATTTGAATATAACATTAAAATATATTTTACTATGTTAAAAAGTTATTTTTATTTCAGTTTAGCAACCAACAAAAGTAATATTACTGTCATAGCATATATTTTGTATCAGATCTTTAAATTAGAGTTTATAGATTTGATGCAATTCATAATTATGTCTAATTAAAGAATGTACACGAAAGAAGAAAATCTGAGTGTTGCAAAAATATAAAAATCACGATGACACACACAGCGATAAATGCGAGCATATGAATGTGTTTGAGAGAGTGACAAGTGAGTAATGCTTTCTTAGCAACCCTTCGTGTGGGGAGTGTCTGCATTGCCGCAATTTTTGTCGCTTCAAGGTATACCGTGTAATAACAGCTTTATTCGCAAGTGCTGCGACATCGGGGAAAAAAAATAGAGGTTTAATAATCAATTTTAGCACTATATACTAGCTGGCTTCGCCCGCTAGCGGGTCAGTATTTTCAAATGAATCATTAAAAATAATGAATCACTAACGGAAACTTTTAGTGTTAAGAAAAGAAATAAAAAAAAAAAAAATCATTTCTGATTGGGTAAAAAGTCGGGCCGGGTCTCCACGCGCTGCGCGCGCGTATTCCTTCCCTGACCCTTCATGCCCCCTAAAAAAAAATCATTTCTGATCGGGTAAAAACTCGCACCGGGTCCCCACTGCCTTCGGCAGCGCAGTCCCGTGCGCGCTGCGCGCGCACAACTTCAGGGATACACGCGCTGCACGCGCGTATTCCTTCTCTGACCCTTCGTGCCCCCTAAGAAAAAATCATTTCTGATCGGGAAAAAACTCGCACTGGGTCCCCACTGCCTTCGGCAGGGCAGTCGCGTGCGCGCTGCGCGCGCACAAGTTAAGGGATACGCGCGCGGTGCACGCCTATTTCTTCTCCACCCTTTCAGGCCCTCTTAATTAACCTACGTATACCAATTTTGAACGATCTAACTCATTTGGCTGAGATGCAAAAGTAAACGTAATCAGGACACCTCAAAACGTGTAAATCTGGTGAAAACTTTCGATAACTTAAAAGAACTTTAAAATATCTTTCGAATGATGTATTAAAAATAATTGAATCATAATTAGAAATTGAAATATTGAAATTTGAAAATATTACAGCGCCATCTGGCGGTACAAATATCTGTATTCCACTGTTTGATTCCAATTCAAAAAAGCTTTCTAATGATGTCTTACTTATGAAGTTATTTTAAATAGTAGCTGAGATACAAAAGAAAACTAATTCAGGGCATCTCAAAACGTGTAAATCTGGTGAAAACTTTCGATAATTTAAAAGAACTTTAAAATATCTTTCGAATGATGTATTAAAAATAATTTAATCATAATTAGAAATTGAAATATTGAAATTTGAAAATATTACAGCGCCATCTGTCAGTAGAAATTTCTGTATTCCACTGTTCCATTCCAATTCAAAAACGCTTTCTAATGATGTATTACTTATGAAATTATTTTAATTAGTAGCTGAGATACAAAGAAAACTAATTCAGGACACCTCAAAACGTGTAAATCTGGTGAAAACTTTCGATAATATAAAAGAACTTTAAAATATCTTTCGAATGATGTATTAAAAAAAAAATAATCATAATTAGAAATTGAAATATTGAAATTTGAAAATAATACAGCACCATAAGAGAAAACTGATTCAGGACACCTCAAAACGTGTAAATCTCGTGAAAACTTTCGATAATTTAAAAGAACTTTAAAATATCTTTCGAGTGATGCATTAAAAATAATTTAATTATAATTAGAAATTGAAATAATGAAATTTGAAAAAATTACAGCGCCATCTGGTGGTAGAAATTTCTGTATTGCACTGTTCGATTCCAAATCAAAAAAGCTTTCTAATGATGTATTACTTATGAAATTATTATAATTAGTATCTGAGATACAAAAGAAAACTCATTCGGGACACCTCAAAACGTGTAAATCTGGTGAAAACTTTCGATAATATAAAAGAACTTTAAAATATCTTTCGAATTAAGTATTAAAAATAATTTAATCATAATTAGAAATTGTAATATTGAAATTTGAAAATATTACAACGCCATAAAAGAAAACTGATTCAGGAGACCTCAAAACGTGTAATTCTGGTGAAAACTTTCGATAATTTAAAAGAACTTGACCTCAAAACGTGTAAATCTGTTGAAAACTTTGAATTATGTAAAAGAACTTTAAAATATCTTTCGTATGATGTATAAAAAATAAATTAATCGTAATTAGAAATTGAAATACGCGTATTAGAATATTGCAAAAATGTCCGGCGTGTAAAGATAAAATTTAATTTGCAATTAAAATGTAAATCTTTTGTTTATTGACCAAAATCGATGAAATTTGAAATGCAAGTTTGTTTTGTGGTGTAAATATTATATACTAAATAAAATGTGTAAAATTTGAAAAATTGAAGAAAATAGAATTGCAATTTTTAATCGCAGTACGAAACACGTGACTTCATTAAATACCAGATGTGTTTCCGTTGAAGACTGCTGTAGACGAAAAGTCTGCAAAGCTAAGATTCTTGTGATTTGTTGCCAATATTTTTTTATAGTTTAGTTAATTTTAAAAAAATCTAATTGTCCGATCGATAAGCCGTTTAAACCATCGGTTTAAGAAAAAAAAGCCCTTTGCAATGGTATCTTGTTTGTAATGATACGACTGATATTTCTAATTTATTTTCCTCCTTTTCCGTAAAAATGTCGCTTTTTAAGCATTTAATCATGAATTCTGGGTCATTTTTCGTTAGACAATGGTCGACATTTTAATTAATATCTCCGCTAATTAGGGTCGCATCGTTTAGCAAATTAGATAACCCAGATCTGCGATAAATTCTCTGTCCATCGGTACCTGTTTGAAGTCCGTGCGACCTTTAGCGGCGGAGCCTTAGCTGCGTCAAGCCGTTTCTCACAGACAGACAGACAGACACACACACACACACACACACGCGTACAGATTTTAATAATATAGGAGAAGATACTACTATTGTTAATTATTAGAATGTGTATTTAAAATAAAAAGTTTAAATTTTATTTAAAAAAAAAAAAAAATAATAATAATAATAATAATAATAATGATTTAGTGTTTCTCGTTAAAAACAAATAAACACATTATTAAAAACGAATAAAATAAAATAAACAAATGGCTAAAATAAGAAGCATGTATGCTTAAAAACAAAAAACAATTCCTTCCTATTATTTAATAAGTATTCTTTTATCCCTCATTAAAAAAAAGTTTTCTTACAATCCAAAAAACTTTCCAAGAGAGAATGTACCGATAATTGAAGGAGACATATTATTTCAAACTTGTGTTTGCGTTTGAGTAGTTCATTAGAATGAGTGCTTCAAAAGAAAGATCTTTCTTCACGCTTTTGTTATGATTGCATGATTAGATAAAAGAGGTTCATACTACTAATTTAAGAAAGATAATTTTTTTATCTTATTTCTTTTTTCTTTTCTTTCATTTTAATATTTGATTGTACACGAGTGCAGAAATAAGGAAAACATATTTTGAGAACTACGCAAAATTATAAGCAAAACTTATTCACTAAATATTTCTTTCTTTGGTTTATTTATTATTGTAAAAAGAAACAAGTATATTGTGGCCAACGTAAAACTTTTCTGCATTTACCTATACAAATGTATTCGTTACAAATGTCTTATCAAAATTATTTTACATGATGAGTGCAAACGATTTTTCTCTTCTAGAAGTACTAACAAAATGTCCAAAGAAATTTTATTTACTCACTACTCTTAATTTTTTTTTTTTTTTTATTCTTAAATTCTTAAATTCTTTCTTTCTTTTTTTTTTTTTTTTTTTTTTTTTTAAGAAAAAAAAAAAAAAAAAAAAAAAAAAATCAACAACAGTGGGAAATTATCACAGATCAGGGATTCAACCATCTTTTTTAAAGGTATTGGCCAGTTATTTTAAAAAATTTCCATATTAAAAATTTGCCCTCTAGAGAGAAAAGCGTTGCTCCTGTGTGTAGAAAAAATATTTTTTAGTTCATTATTACTATTGTACATAATCCTTTTAAAATTCATAATGATTTGTTAAAGATAGACTTTACTGTGCACATTTATGGTTAATTTGTTCGTATTCTGAAACATTAACTTTAAAATTAAAAGAAAAGAAAAGATATAGTAAAGCCACCTGTTGAACGATTTTCACCAAATTTTAACAGGTACTTATTTACGTTATGATGTAGCTACATATCATTTTTAATGCAGTTCTGCGCAGAAGTTCTTGAGGTACATCTTCCACAATATATTTGTCACGCACGTACATACAAACAAGCACACAGAGAAACATCTTCAAAAAATGGTCAAATCGTGTTGTAGACCTCTCAAGACGTGTAAATGCATCAAAAACTTGGTGTTATTTATTTACTTTTTTTTTTTTACGAAACATATACATTCTTCTATTGAATATAATAGAAAGTAATATTAAAAAAAAACCTCATTTGATAAAAATAACATTTTTATACTATTATTAATTTTTGTTTTATTATTATATTTTTAGATAAAAATATTGACTTTTAACTTGAAAAATTAGGGAAGAAATGTTTTGAAATATATTTTGATTATGCTAAATAATTAATTTGTAAAATGCAGATGAAGCTAGTGGTTGAAAGGTAATCAATTAAAAATTTTCAAATAAATACCATAAATAAAAATAACAATAATAATTGTATAAGATTAAAATTATAGCATGACTATTCATCTAGTGAAATGCATAGGCACGATTTCTGAACAAACCTGTTGCTGCGTTTCCTGTTGTGAGTTATCCAAATTTCTAATGCTAAAAATATTTCTATTCGGTAAAAATAAGCTATTTTAAATTATAAATGGATAAATCAAAAGGATTTATATCTACAAAATATTTCTATTTCTCAGACATTTGATGAATTATTTTAATTTAATTAATCATTATTATTATTATTATTATTATTATTTTGAAACAATGTAAAATTTAGATTTTCATATTAAAAAGGTGTTGTTTAATAATGAAAATGAATTATTATTTCACAAAAGTGTTGATGCTTTTATGTCAATGCATTGAATTTTGTCTTTTAATCATTTGAGATTTCATTTCATATTATTCTATCCAATTATAAAAAAAATACTTTTTTTCCTTTGATGTATGCATGGATTTATTCTATGAGTATAACAATGGAAAGTATACTATTAAGAATAAGAAAATATGTTATAAATGTGTAACAAAATGAATGATTCACGTTCTATCTCTATATGTGATTAATTAATATAAACAATTTCGACAAGAAATTTTAAAATATTTTCATGTACATGAATTACACAGGTATATAAATTAAAAGAAAATATTTATCTCTTTATGAAACATTGGTATTCATTAATCATTTTAAGAAATCGTTTTTGATTTTGAATCTGCTAGACATTTACGAAAGTCAAACACGTCAATTGAGAAAAATTCTGCTTAGAAAAGTGGTGCTTTCTTCTTGGGTTCTGATTTCCACAACATGGACCACGCACAATTCCGTACAATTCATACACCACTTGGAGCCTGCTTTTCTAAGGCTTTGCTATTTTCTTCAAAATTTTGCAGAAATGGTTTTAATCGCAAGAACAGATGGGACTTGTTTACGATGTCCAAGCAGACAATGCTGTAGAAAAAAATCACACTCTGCTACTAAAAGGTCTCACAGAGGTTCTGACCTCACATTCTGCACGATTTTAATGCTGCGTAATTACAAATGGCAATGTGTTCACAACAACTACGCTTTGGTTTTATACTCCCAGCCATGTAGGTAGGAACTTCCTGCTCCCAGCACTACAGTGCAGCCAATTTTAACGTTAAAAATTTGTCGTTTGACTGGGCCATGTACAAAGACTGTCGTACAGGACTTTTAAGAAAAAAGCTAGTTATATTGTAATATATGTAAATATTATGTATAAATAATATCAGATTTATCACTTTTATAACGACGTTTTATAATAATAGGTTTTAAAATCTAAATTTAGCAAAGCATCATAAGAAAGAGTTAATACTTCTGTTTAAAGGAATTTTCATGCATATTTCATGTACATAAATAATATAAGAATCATCATTAGAAAAAATCTTAAATTCTACAGCACTTAAAGTTAAACGTCCTTTTTTATGCGTTTTAATACAAAAAAAAAAAAAAAAAAAAAAACATTTTAAAGTATACTGGTAAATGAAAAATAAACTATAAAAATAAAATGATTCAAAGAAAAAAGTATTCGTCAAAGCTGTGCTTTTTTTTTTTCTAAACGTATTATTAAAACAAAACAAAATTCTGAAATAAAATGAAACCATCTTCCTTGTTAAATAGTAATGGTAAATGTGTAATGGACAATGAAGTGTCAGTAAAAAGCGATTGAATAATCTACACAACAAAAATATTCAAATATCATCAACATCCACTTACCAAACAAAGATATTTAAGGATTTCAATCCTCTTATTAACCTAAGGGTCGTATTCACCAAGCTTCATTGATCGAGGATTAAACCATGGATCAGCAAATCCGAGAATCAAAGCTAACACTGGATTAAATTCCTACGGTATTCACAATCAACCGATAACGTGATCCATGGATTTACTGGAAGAGAAATAAAAGTTTCGTTTTGATTGGCCGAAAATCACTTGGCAAAGATAGACTTTATTCACCATTCGGCTTCAATTAACTAATCAATCGGATTAGAATATTAGAAAGGTTAAAAAGCAAATTGGCAACACTGATACACGCTTCTCTCTTGTTTACTTCGCTTTTGTTTACACACGGATTAAGAATCAATTTTACTTTAGAGCATTTTTAAAAAGAATAATCCCGAAGACGACAACTGTTTACGCTACGATTTAAAATTTTGGTTGTTATGTATAAGCGAATCTTAAAGCTATTAAAAAAAAAATTCTGCCGAAGTTAATGCATTATTCTTTTCTGTGGCAGATGACAGTCTGTTTTCTAACATTCGTATTAGACATTCCACGGAATCTTTATTTAATCGATAGCGATATCGAAATGCCACATTATCCAAATAATCCAAATCATTTAATGCACCTTCCTTTTCCTTCTTTCATATGCCTCCAATAGTTCTAAGCTTTCAATATCATCTAGTGAGAATAGATCGTCAACGTCAGCCATGTTTGAAATTTGTTTACGAAGCTGAGCTGCGGAGTGCGCATGCGTTACGAAAAGATCCGAGGATTATCTCTGTTAATCATCCGATATTCGAGGATCAAAAACGAAGTGTTAAAGTAGCCGGTGAATTGCGGATTTTCGTTGGAGAATACCGATTTTCCTATAATCGAGCGATTACCGCTGATCCGAGATTTAATCCGAGTGTTAAGAAGTTGGTGAATATGGCCCTAAGAGACATAGATTGTTGATATTTTCGCAAAACTCTTAAAAATATTTTCCTTTTATTGTAACTAAATGTGTTATTTAAAAAAGTTTTCATAAAGTAGAATAGCCCTTTATATAAATGTGGAATAAAAATAAATATAAGGAAATCAAAGTAACATATTAACATAGCTAGAAATATTTAAAACTTTTTAATTAGACTTTTCATTTCTATGTGTTGATAGAAATTTAACATATTAGTTTTCTGCTATTAAATAAAATTAAGAATAATTTATAAAAATATTCTGGCATAAAGTCTATCTTTAAATTAGAAGCGTTGGTTCCTATGATATTAATCTTAATAGGTATTGTAAACTGTACTATATAACCTAGCGTTCGTACACGGTTCTTGATTATATCGAGCACTTTCCGCTCTTATCCCTCAACGCACCTGATTATTTTTTTTTAAAGTGTAAACAAATGTCTAATTTTAATATACTGGTGATCAAAATTAAAACAACAACCTTTCTCGTTTTCTTCTTTTGCGCATAACTTTTAAACACATAAAATTTAGATAGCATGTTTGTTATCATATCATTAATCGAATTTTATATAGCTTTAGCATAAGTATTAATTTTTAAACTAATAATTATTCCGTTTTTCCCAAAAGTAAGCTTTGTAAAAAAGGAAACATTTCAACAATTTTAGAAAACATAACTTCACGAAAGTTCGTTTTAAGGATGCATTACAGACAGGTGAAGACGGACATGCCTTCTAATGAAAAACTAAATGCCGATTTTTCTTTCTGTATTTGCTTTTCTTTTACTTTTATGACGGACTTTTTGAAAAATATATAATTATTAATTTGCAAACTATTTTCAACACCAGAATAATAATAATGTCGATAAATAATTTTATAATGAAAGTCTTATTAAATTTTCATGTTTGTTTTTATATTTGTTTAAAAGTTTTTCACATACGACAAAAAAAAAAAAAAAAAAAAAAAAAGAAGAAGAAAAAGAAGATAAAAGAAGAAACTGAAAGGCGAATATAGGAAAACAAATCGGGTTTTAATCTAACACATGATGCATGTGCATATTCACCAATCTGTAATGCTTCCTTATAACCCTTTTTCGTTAAGTTTTCTTTATTAAAATTGTTAATTTTTTTCATTTTTTCCAAATGTCACTTTTGAGAAAAATTTAATAAATATTAGTTTACAAATTATTGCTTATGTTAAAGTTATATAAAATTCGAATGATGCTATGATAACAAATATGCCACTCACGTTCTATGTTCATACGTTTAATTCTTTAAATGTTATGCGCAAAAGAAGAAAATAGGTTGTTGCTTTAATTTTGAACACCTGTGTAATATCACATTTTATAAAAAACATGCTTTTGTTTACCTGAAATATATATATATATGTATATATATATATATATATATACACATATGCATCCTGATTTGTTATGTGTAGTATAAAGATAACAATGTAAGTTTAAATGAAATGCCTATCGCAAACATAATGTATAGCTACAAACTTTCCAGTAATTCCTGAGAAACTTCAAACCAGAAATTATCCATAAAAATCTTAAATTTATTTAATCATAGAAAAAAAGTATATTTCAGATTTTCATATATAAAAAATATGACTCTAATGTTAGAAAATTGTAGTATTATTATTTATGTAATATATATATATATATATTGATAATAATATTCATCTGAAATCTTTTCTTATTTTGTATCTATAAAAGAATATATTCATTTTTGTTAAAGAGTATGCAAAAGTGAAGTTAAATAACTCAATAAGTTTCAATGCATTCTAAAAATATTTATGAATTATATAAAGTTGGCAAACAGTCCAATTAAAGTCATTAATATATTAAACATTTGCGAAAAATGTTCTAAAAAGTTTATAAATTAATCAATTAACATTTAAATCCGAATAATAATTAAATTTTAACACAATCATCAATCTAATTAAAACTACCAAATATGTACACTTTCACACACACACACACACACACAAAGAAAAAAAAAAAAGATTTTAGTTAAAATATTTTTTAATATGGTCAAAAGTAGCTATTAACTGTTAAAAGACATAAGTAATTTGAATGCTACTCTGTAAGAAATTTCTGTAAATTTACTGAAATATTTATTCAGAGTGTCCGTTAATTTACATTAATTCTTAGCTAGAAGTAAATATTTCAGATTCTCAATTTTTATTCTCTATTTTTTATCTATTTTAGTTATTTAATTTATCAATAAAAATTAAAAAATTATGTTATTACATTAGAAAAAGCAAATATATTCTCATCTATAATTAATAAAGTTTATATTAATCATTAAAATGCGCATTTAAAACATTTTTTCCAACTAAGTTTATTTTTCTATGTAATTTATAGACTTAAGATAAATAATTACCAGTAGTTTTCTGTTGATATTTTTAACAGTGTAATAAAATTACACTGTTAAATTGTTCTTATAGGTATCCTCTTAAGATTTTATCGATATATGCTATAATATTCAAAGTGCAATATCTCAGCAATTTTTTTCAATAGAAAGCCGGGCATTTCAAATTTTTTTCATTATGAACCGAGACCAATATTTCTGTAAATATAACTGATAGTAAAATGTTTGTTATTTTGAGATTAAGGCCGACTAACTGCACGGCAGTCCTGAACCCTTAGGTTATGTGCTCTGGATGGGGGGTTTTTCAAAGGAGTCCTAGGCCATATTTACGCGACACTCGGTGAAACCGTAGAAAATTCCAAACGGCTAATTCGATTAGTGCGACTTAGAATGAACGCGGCACTTTATGTCTGCCAGCTTTCAGTGCAAAAATTGATTAAAAAAAAAAAAATAAAATAAAATAAATTAAAAAAGAAGGAACCGTATTATAATTATTTTTTGTATTTCGATATGCATACAGCCCCGTGTGAAAAAAAAACAAAAAAAAAAAACAAAAAAAAAAAAAAAAAAAAAAAACATATCTGAATGGAAAAATTAATAAAAATTTGTAATTCGAAGAATTTTTCTGTGATTCTTGGTTTAAGATATAATAGCTGTAATAGCTGTAATATATAATTTGAATCATCAATATATAGTCTAGGAGTTAAATCTTACAAAGTGTGTTTATAGTTTTAAAATTACACAGCATTAATAAATGATAAAATTCTAAATTTAAGGGTAATTAGTATGGCTAATTTACCTGAAGTTTGTAATTCAATTTGATAATTATTCAATAACTTTTATTTCAAACATAACAAATTTGGATGAACTTTGGATTAATTACACATAAAGAAATCGATTGTCAAAGAAAACATTTAATTTTCTGACTCCTACAATAAATTAAAAATGTGCTTTAGTTTTCTAAAGTCTCTCCTAATTTACATTACAAAAATTATTTATTTTAAATGTTTTCCAACTTTAAAATATCAGCTGGTTTCTAGACAATCTAATATATATATATATATATATATATATATATATATATTACATTTATTTAATGTGAAAACGAATTAATAAATATGTAGGCTATTCAATTATTTTTTTAAACTGCATTACAAATGTAAATTACTTTATTTGCTGTGATACATGAAAAAAAAAAATGTACTAAGGTTTTTGTTTGCATTTTAAAGAAAAAAAAAAGATTTATTCATAATAAAAAGGAATTTAAAACACAGTCTTTTGAGAAATGAAATTTCATCCATTTTTCAATCATTGTTATAAGATATCTAATAAATATAAAAGCCAAGTAATAATGTCGCTTTCTGTATTTTCCCCAAGAGAATTTACTTCTTGTCTGATTTTGTAGAAAATGCCCTTTTTTCCAGAAAATAAATTTACCAAAAAATGAAAAATGACATGTAATAAGCAAGCTCAGTTTAAAACCTCTGACGTATAATTTAAAGCAAAGCCTTTAAGGTTATATAAAATCAGAGTATTCTATAAATATCATTATGGAAATAAAGGCCAAATAGATTTCTTGAAAGACTAAAAGGATAGATTTAGATAGATTTCATTTTATAAATTCTTTTCTTCTTTGAAATAATCATAATAATAAAAGAATACACATTGTTTATCTTGTTTTCCACAAAATTTCAAATAATTTCAGATTTTTGGGATTAAGTATTTTGTAATTAGGTTAATGAGGCTAAAACCATTAGATAAATTTAATAGTTATATATAATTATTTTTAACAAGTTTTAAGGGAAAAAAAATCACCTTTGTTTTTACTACTTAAAATAATAAATCAAAACCCAAAATTCAGGGCAAAAATAGTATTATCCGATTGCTTTAAAAATTAATATCTAAATCAGTATCGTAGCAGGCGTTTTATAATTTAATATAATACATGTATTAAATCGGATCCTGTTTTATTCAAATTAATTTTCAACAAAATTTTCATTTAATTCTCTTAGATGTTGTAAGATTGCGTAAGGTTTATGTTTATTCTAGTTTACTTTTTGAGTTCGTAACACCAGTATTAGTAATTCATTACAGTGGAGTTATAATTTTATTCTTAGAAACAGTTGTAGAATTCGAAAATTTCAAAATGCTTAAAAACAATAAGCAATGTAATTCGATTTCTTTTAAACTGGAGGTAAAGTACGGAGCATAATCATCCAGATTTTAATATGAAACACCGTGCATACCAAAAAGCATTTCTTATCTTAAATAAGCCCGCATTGGTACATTGGTCTCTCACTGTAGGTCCCAAACCACGTGGTTATAGGGATTTTTGATCCCACAGGAAAGAAGGAATTGTCTACAGTCCTGCTAGGACCAGAGTTTTCCCAACTTTTACAATTTATTTACGAGCATTTTTAGCCCCGCCTCTTTTTAAATCCGGAATTTTTGAAAAATGATTTTGTTCTTATTTAATCATTGTCACATATTAAAGAGAAATAATCTACAAAATTTCTGGTGCAAAAAGAAGGAGGGGCTAAAAATGCTCGTGAATAAATTATAAAAGTTGGTAACTCTGCCTAGGACTGTAGTTAAATTTATTAATAGGAGATATATAGAAAATTGTACTTAAGATTGTTTTTAGGAAAGCTTAAAATGAAAAAAAATAAATAAATAAATAAAATAAATAACTGCATACATAATAACAATAATAATAATAATTACATTTAGACAGATTACATTTCATTAACAGAGAAAAGTAAGTCAACGGATGTAGCGTTGAAATTTACATTTAATAAATGAATAATGCTCGTTTAAGGTATTATAACTATGTTTTAGCTTATTATAATTATCTGGATTTAATATTATTGCTTTTAAGTTTTGTCTTATTCTTTTATTACTATCAAATTGAAAATTGTTTTTAATTAATGAACATTTTTCGAATATATAATGAAAATAAGCCCGCAATAATATAACGACGTACATCTCTCGGCAATATGTAATAACATTCGTTAATAAGTGAGAGCAGATTTTCACTAGATATGGAATCGCGCTTCTACTTCAACCAGCAGTTTTAATGAAATCCGATTGAATATAAAAAATATATTCTCTCATAAAACAGGAGAAATTCCCGGCAGCAGTGTCGTCAGAAAATATCCATATGCTTTGCAAGAAATACGTTTTATTTTATTTATTTATTTATTTATTTATTCTTGTAGCACGACTACACAGAAAATATTTTTACATAACAGATATTTTCTGTAGGGTAAGGGGAAAAAAATCTCGCTAGAAAAAGAAAAAAAAAAAGTAAAAATTCTGTCAAAGACAGAATTTAGTTTATTACGGAGGAATATTAATTTTAATCTGTACAATTTTAATTTTAATTTTTTAATTTTTAATTATTTTTATCTCCTTTTTTGACCAAAAATTGGGCAACTTACTTTTTAAAATGACTGAAATGAATTAAAATGAAGAGTTTCCACCTAAATTTCATACTTAAGTTAATTTTAAAATATCTAATTGTAGTGTCAAAAAACTGTTTGCACCCTTAGATTTAGAAATACCATCCCTTTCAATTGGTACCAATTTTTTACGATAGGACAGATATTTCAAATTTATTTTCTCCTTTTTTGGTGTTACACAAAACTAGTCTACAAAAACTGGCGACGACCACAGTGGGACATTTTCGCCATTTAGCCGGCCAAAAACACATTTTTCAAAATGCCGTAAATAAGATAAAGATACAAATAATTATGTAGGTAAATAATTGTGGAATAATGGTACAGGCGTATATTTTTTTTTTCCAAGACTGTTATAGAGAACTATGCAGATTGTAAGTTGCTTGTATTGAAAAGTTAAACTTTTGTGATGTTTCGAACCACACAAACAGAGTAGACAGAAAGTCTACGATTTTGATACTACTGAACAAAGGATAGACGCCCTGTTTACGCCCATGACGGGTGTTGCACCTCCCGGAGAAATGTTGGAAGAAGAATTGCAGACGACGGATTTCTCCACCCTGGCGCCACAAGTTGCCAAATGAGAGATGAACGGGTCACCTCCATCTAGATACTATTGGAGACCTAAAGGACAATTTCACTCCCCTCCAAAAACCGAGTCTTCTTGGGAAGAGAGAGAAGACAGTGAAATTAATTAAGGGTGTACGAGCTGAGGCTCGGAGCTTTCTTCAGTATCAGAGACTTTGCCTTGTAAGGCAGGCGAAATTTATTTGTGCAAAAGTACTTGTTCTGAACCTTACTATTGTATGGACTCCATCACCTATCTTTAATGTTGAACCCATATTTAATCTAGACGACTATTTAGTTTATTTTAAAAATAAATAATTGTAATCTTTTAAAGTTGTGATAGTCTCAATGTCACGCTACTTATCGGAGACGTCACACTTTTTCTACTTTCAACTTCAATTCTGTAACGACTTCTTTCAGTGTGATTTTTTTATTATTATTATTAAAAACTTTAACTGAAATAATATAATTCTTGACAGATAAGTGTGTTATTATTCCACCAGAAAATGCATATATTTCTTAATTTTTAAGATATGATAAGACATGAAATGTACCTTACAATTTAGATATTTTTTTTAATTAACTTTAATATTCTGTAAAGAATTTGTTATATTGCATTATAAAACTTTATCATTTATTTAACATCATAACATCAATTGAAAGATCGAGATGTATACTTTTATATACTAAATACTTTTGAAGTAATTAGCTGCTAGTAATTGCTATTAAAGTAGAGATTCTCTCGTACTTGTTTCTATGTGTTTCAGAAAATGACAATTTTTCATTTTGCTTCCTTTTAAAAATTATTCTAGGATAGCTAATCTTTTTTTCAAATATTATTAAGTTATACCTAATAAATTGTAATAAAATATTCTCTTTGTAGCACAGATTAAATATGTGACACCCTTAGTGACTTTAAACATTTTTTGCCATTTTGGCGATCAATTAAAATGACTATCACAATTCCATAAGTAAAGACCTTGACGAGAAACATCCAAGCCACTTCGGAGTCAAAATTCAAATTTCTCTAAGGGAGTCCCTCATTAAACCTGTGCCAATATTTAAAGAGAGAACACAAAAATTTTGTCAATAATATATTGTGGCACTCACACGACTTCCACTTACACTTTTTTTTAATAATATAAAGTTAAATTGGTGATTAAAAGTAAGATAAATACTTTATTAAGAAAAGTTAAACCGAGTTTAGTAAAAGTTTTATTTCTTATGCAATTATGTGTGAGAGGCGCTGTCGTCCATTTCCCCCTCAGCCCCTATCTCAGCCTAGCATCTGTAATTATATAGAATACAAGGCTGTTATTTGATTATAAGTGTATTCAAAATTATTCAAAAAACTTTCGTCAGCATCACTTTATTAAACTTGGATCGAACTTTTCAAATAGCAACCTTCTATAAACTTCAAAATACAACATTCGAATTGCCTGCAATTATTTGTTTTTAAGTTTCGCTGATAACAGACGTATACAAAGACCAATCGTTTAAAACTTGATTTTAGTAATGTTAAAGAACGTAATTATACAAAAAAAAAAAAAAAAAAAAAAAAAAAAAAAAAACAAGCACTTAAAATTTAACTTAATATAATATTTTATTTACCGTATAAGTATGAGGTATGAATTTTCATTTTTGTGCAATTTTTCTGGACATGGTAAAATATAGTAAATCATTTCCACCAATTACACTTTAAAAAACAAAGAATGTTTTTGCTTAATTAATGGTAGCTATATATGTCTTCTATAAATCATGTACACATCACATTATGCACTTAGATATTGCCCAATATTAATAACAACATTAAAATGGCTTTTCAGCAATTTTCATGCGAAATCCCACCAAATTCCAGTCTCGTTGGCTAGCTCTGTATATTAATCGTGAATGATTTTCAGACCATATTCTCTAGAAAACATGCTTTTATGCACATAAAAATATATATTTATTTCATTTTGTTTAGTGCAGCCTGTAGAAGGTAAACTGTACCTTCCAAAAATTGTACCCACAAATGTAATGCCACTTTATTTTCTTGGATGTCCCTGTACATGAACCATTTACTTGATCTCAATGAAAAGTTTAGTATAGCATCTCTATATGATAGAATACCGAATTTGGACTTTCTGAAACTCTTTTCTCTCGAGATATGGTGATAACACACAGACACACGGAAACCAACCACTAAAAACCTGATTTTCTGATTCAGGGGACTTCAAAACGAGTACATATAACCAAAATTAAATTTCGAAAATTCGACCCTAAATAATTTTTTCTTCTTTATCAATGGATGAGAGAAAAAAAATACAATATAATGTAATTTGATATCGATTTAAAGACTTTCAATGGCTCTTAAGAAAAAACACTATTTCATCGAAATTTTTCAAAGCATTTTCATGTGACATAACAAATTTTAATGACTGATTTGCTCTAGATGACAAAGTACGTTGATCTTTACATACAATCGCAAATACAAAAATAATCTAACATTTTATTATTGTTAAAGTTTTTGTGTTATGTTACAGTAATTTTGATATGTCCTGTATATACAAAAGAAAAAAAAAAAACAGAAATTACTGTAAAGTATTATAATATGAAGATCTAAAAAACAAGTAAGAAGCTTTTCACCAATTTTGCAGCAAAAAATATTTTTGGCTGGCGAAGTCAGTCAAATGCCCCACTGTGGGACGTTTTTATCCAGATTGAAATAGTCCTAAAAATTTCAACTTCTACCAGCCAGACTCGACCCGCAGTCTACCGTATGTAGTAGGTGACGATTTTACCTCACAGCCACGACGAACAACCTATGCTGTTCTTAGCACTTCCCAATCCTGTTGTGATGTCAAGTTCTCCATATAAAAAATATAAAATATATGTAATCGTTATATTTTACTATATCGTTATATTACATTTATACTCATATACATTCAATAAATTTTACACATTTTCATATTTATTACAACCATATTCTGCAATATGCGAGTATTCATAATTTATTTGTTATTCGCGATTTAATACTCATTAATAACATACACAGAGTTATCTTCACTTATTTATTCATTTTCACTCTCTTTCTAACTACTTACCGTAATAGAGAAAAGGTTTCTATAATTCTAAAAGATCCACGGTTGTTTATACTATGATAAAGATTTGTGTTTTACATGAATAAATATGCTTGATTGATATTAACATGTTAAAATTAATTGAGCAATTTTTTAAAAAAAAGTTGTATAGAATATTCTTTATTCTGTAAATTTTTACCTATTTTTGGATACCAGAGGATGCAGTCAAGCAAAATTAATAGTCATATATTAAGAAAATGGATAATTCAATAAAACTCAAATTGTTCGCATATTCCCGTAAATTTTCTTATTTAATAAAATCAATACAAAAGCTGAAATATTATTCTCATTATATAAATTGTACCCAAGTTTGATAGAAAATAAGGGTAATACTTCATGCTATTGTTTAAATCAATATCTGGAATTCTTTTCATGAAAACCTGTTCTTTAATAACAATATATATATATATATATATATATATTTTCTTGCATGAAAACCTAGTTCTATTTATACAAATAATCAAAAATAAAAGTCTATAGAATAGTTCTTAAAAATTTTATATCATTAAAGAGTTTTTACTTATTTATTACAGCAACATTCAGACTAATAAAATCATTAAAAATTTAAATACAATTTATTATGTTTTAAAATTTTTATTCTTTATAGGAAAAATAATTCCCACAAATTCCCTTAGTATTTAAAAGGGAAAGGCATGGTAAGCTATTTTACCACGTCATTTGTGTTTTCTCTAACACGTTTTATGATAAAATATTAGGTTGACGGGAAAGTTCTGTCGTACTGAATTAAACAACTGGCACCGGAAATTTATCCTAGAAAAAATGTATATAACTTTACCAAATACATTCTTAAAAGTTATATAAATGTTGTCCAGAATAAATTTATAGGTTCAGTTGTTTAATTCAAGACGTCAGAATTTTCTCACCAACTCAATAACAAGATCAAGTTATAGACAAATGAAGTAATAGCTTATTATGTCTTAAAGAGGTTTAAAAAATTTAAGTTTTAAAAAGTTTTAATTAAGTTAAAAAAAATTATGAAAATATTAATTATCATCAATTTTTATTTTACAATCATTACAAATCATTTTGTAGTGTTTACAAAATATATTTAAAAATATCGTCGTATGGTTAAAGATGAGTGTGGCTGTAGGTCATTTTTTCTTCATTAAAACCAGGCCACACCGCTTAAACTGAATTCAAAACCGCTACGATTATTCATGGACTAACTAGTACAATCATATTGTGTAATTTGAAAAATAAATAAATAAAAATGAATAAATAAATAAATAAAATGTCTGGCAATAGGTGAAAATAAACCTACTTTTACAAAGAAAAAAAAGAGAGAGAGACTAAATAATAAAATAATATATTTGAAAAACAGTGATATTTACCGGGTGTCCCATAAATCTGTAGACATTTTAAGAAATCATAAAAATTGATGGCATTGGTAGAATTAAACACGGTTTGTGATTATCTTAAAAGAGATTTTTTTATTTTTATTTTTATTTTTATTCCTTTATTTTTATCTTTCTTTTTTTATCTTTTTACTTTATCTTTTATTTATTTATTTTATTTATTTATTTATTTATTTATTTTATTTTATTTTATTTTATTTATTTATTTAAAAAAAAAAAAAAGTTAAATTTTTTGTTAATAATCAGAGGCCTATAAATTGCACGGTTTTATAATTAAAACACAACTTATTTCTTATTTTCCCTCCAACTTGTGTATACATGAAGATTTAATTGTGATGTTGATTTCATGGATAAAGTGTTATTGGTGATGATGGTTTCTTTCAGCTGAAAATCGCCGATTGAAAGTGCAGTTACTAGGGATGCAACTCGTATGCAAATTGTAATTTGTGATTATGGCGAGCATATAGAATAGGAATGAAATGCCTCTGAACATTTGCATATACAATATATAGTTTTTAATGGAAATGTGTGATTTTCTCACTTACAACGCCATCTATCGACGAAAATTTTAACTACTAAATTGTTCTTTACCAAAAAAAAAAAAAAAAAAAAAAAGAAAGAAAGAAAGGAAAATAAAAATATAAAAATAAATCTTGCATCATTAGAATAACTTTTTCGAAAACAGCGTTCAATTCTACCAATTTCTTCAATTTTATGAAATTTTAAAATGTCTACGGATTTATGGGACATAAATATACATATACACCGGTATATATACATACATGTATGAGTGTGTGCGATGTGTATATATATATACATATAATATGTATAGATACAAATTATAACATTTTTGTAATTACTTCTAAATATTGAAAAATATCTAATTCTTAAAACTACATAAGAAGCGCACTCATGCATAAAAATATTTAGACTAATTTTAGTCCATTTATTTTCACAGGGTTCTCAGTAATCACTGTTTTAATACCACTTTTTTATAATAATATTTATTAATAGTTTGTATTACATATCTTCGAAAGAATAATACGAAAATTACTTTATAATAAATAATGGTATTTAAAATGAAGACAGATGAGAAACTGTCTTTGTTTATTATGCTGTCGATCAGTCGTAACTTTTAGATGCGTAAGATAAATATAGCGTTAATTTATTTCTATTATATTGTTTTTAACGTTTTATTTTTTAATGAATAGGAGACTTTGGTAATTAGAAACGTATTTATTTATTGTTAATTCAGAAAAATGTGTAAATAATGTAAGATTAAAAAGATTTTACATAGCTAGGAGTATTCGCAACAGAAAGAAAAGAAATAAGTACATCTACATAAAAAAAAAAATGTTCTTGGTAAATGAAAGAGATGAGAGTTTTTATGATTGTTTGATGTGTGAGTACAGAAAATTAATCTACGTGGGATTTCATGTTCCTTGTAAAGATTGCCATACTTTTCATGGATAAGAATTAAGAAGTTTAATAGAAAGTTGTTTAGTTTCAATTTTTTTTAGATTTTTGAGTGCTTTTAAATCCCATTCAATAACAAATTTTGCTTAAAATATAAATAAATGTAGGATATCATATTTTCTAGCTTTTTATGGAAAGGATATTTCGCATCTGAAATACATAATATGTTCAGTGTGACCCAAATATCCTGCATTTTAAAGGATAAAAAAAAAAGAAAAGAATGAACTTGTTAACTGAAAATATGCAATGGATATGGCAACAGTTTGCAATGAGTATGTTTCGAAAATAATGCCTGGAAAGTATTGTCCCACTACTTGCTGTTTCACTGACAGCACTGCAACAGACAAAATGTAGCAGTTTTCTTTATGTATTATCAGCTTTTTTTAGCAATCCGCGTTTGTAATGATCGATAGATGGCGCTCTCTGAACTGCAGTTGTTAGTAAATATAATAGCCACGTGTATTTATTATTGCTCTTTCTCCGCCATTACATCATGGAAAATCGATTGCATAATATGATGATATGCAGTGGTGTGATAATTTCACCTTAGCCCACCAGAGGGCGAGTATTTCATTACAATCGCGGATAAACGTATTGTCAAGTGTTTGATTGCCATACCTTAACAAGATGAATTCAACACATAATAAAGTATAATTAACATAGGAAAGGGATTCGTAAACTTAGTTCCCTAACTAATTTTAGTACCATTGTATATTTTTTAATAAACAAATTACTATCGACAGCCTGTGTTATTATTCGTATTTGAAGTGCCGTTTTTTTTTTTTTTTTTTTTTTTTTATTGGGTCAACATATATAAGCAAACAAATTACCGTTTATAGTTGCAATTTGTAGATACACAGTACAATGTTATTGTGATATATCTATAGTAATAAAAGAAAAGGTTTGTCTGTCTGTCTGTTCTTCTATACAGTCGGTAACAAAAGTCTCCGAACACTAGCAAAAATTCCTATATAAAAAAATACACTTAATACAGTTTTGCTACATAAATCCTTGTCGAATTCTGTTCTTAGTCAGTCTAAAAACTGAATTCGACAAGGATTTATTTAACAAAACTGTATTAAGTCTACATTTTTTTTATATAGGAATTTTTGCTAGTGTTCGGAGACTTTTGTTACCGACTGTACGTTCAGCCCCTATTGAACGCAGAAGTACAAAAATTGACATACGGATGCTCAGGAGCCTTCCCGAGGGGCTCCTGAAAACAGAATTTAAAAAATTTAATTAGTTTCGGAGATATTAATTAAAACGTTGACCCATTTCGATCGAAAAATGAACAAAAATCCACAGCTTATTGCTTAAAAAGAGGCATTCTATCAGCAGAGGATTTTAACGGCTGTCTCGAACGAAAACAAAACATGTGGAAGTCATTAATGTCACATGATTTTGAACTGGGGTTAAAAATTGCAAATTTCAAAATGCTTCAAATTTCCTTATTGTGATATATCTATAATAATAAAAGAAAAGGTTTGTCTGTCTGTCTGTTCTTCTATACGTTCAGCCCCTATTGAACACAGAAGTACAAAAATTGATATGAGGATGCTCAGGAGCCTTCCCGAGGGGCTACTGAAAACAGAATTTAAAAATTTTAATTAGTTTCGAAGATATTAATTAAAACGTTGACCCATTTCGATCGAAAAATGAACAAAAATCCACAGCTTATTGCTTAAAAAGAGGCATTCTATCAGCAGAGGATTTTAACGGCTGTCTCGAACGGAAACAAAACATGTGGAAGTCATTAATGTCACATGATTTTGAACTGGGGTTAAAAATTGCAAATTTCAAAATGCTTCAAATTTTCTTATTGTGATATATCTATAATAATAAAAGAAAAGGTTTGTCTGTCTGTCTGTTCTTCTATACGTTCAGCCCCTATTGAACACAGAAGTACAAAAATTGACATGCGGATGCTCAGGAGCCTTCCCGAGGGGCTACTGAAAACAGAATTTAAAAATTTTAATTAGTTTCGAAGATATTAATTAAAAGGTTGACCCATGTCGATCGAAAAATGACCAAAAATCCACAGCTTATTGCTTGAAAAGAGGCATTCTATCAGCAGACGATTTTAACGGCTGTCTCAAACGGAAACAAAACATGTGAAAGTCATTAATGTCACATGATCTTGAACTGGGGTTAAAAATTGCAAATTTCAAAATGCTTAAAATTTTCTTTTTCGAACACAACACTTAATATACAACCTATGCAGCCCAAAACCAACATGCAACCTTTGTTTATTAACCAATTTGGGTTAATAAACAAAGCAGTTAAATTTTAATTGCAAATTAAATTTTATTCTAACACGTAATGTATCTTTCAATAGACGATAGGAGTTTCCATATCAACGAAATACATTTGAAGGTACTAAAAAAATACTTTTTATTTTTCTCTTTACTTCCATTACCCGACTACCGTGGTATATACAGGTTTTGGGGACCTAAAAAATATTTATTTTTCTTTTTACTTCCATTAACCGACAAACGTAGATAATGGAAGTAGAGATTTCACGCGATTTACATGTTTTAGAATGTCCTGATTAGGTTTTCTTTTGTATCTCAGCTACTAATTAAAATAATTTTATAAGTAATACATCATTTGAAAGCTTTGTTGATTTGGAATACATCATTCGAAAGATATTTTAAAGTACTTTTATATTATCGAAAGTGAGATTCAAGATTTCAACTGATTTACACGTTTTGAGGTTGTCCTGAATCGGTTTTCTTTTGTATCTCAGCTACTAATTAAAATAATTTCATAAGTAATACATCATTTGAAAGCTTTGTTGATTTGGAATCGAACAGTAGATTACAGACATTTCTACCGCCAGATGGCGCTGTAATATTTTTAAATTTCAATATTTCAAATTCTAATTTTTATTAAATTATTTCTAGTACATCATTCGAAAGATATTTTAAAGTTATTTTATATTATCGAAAGTGGAATTCGAGATTTCACCTGATTTACAATTTTAAGGTGTCCTGATCAGGTTTTCTTTTGCATCTCAGCTAATTGAGTTAGATTGTTCAAAATTGGTATATGTAAGTTAATTAGGAGGGGCTGGAAGGGTGTGGAAGGAATAGGCGCGCGCAGCGCGCACGAGACTGCGCTGCCGAAGGCCATAGGGAACTGGTCCGACATTTTACCTGATGAGAAATAATTTTTTTAATTTTGTTTTCTTAAGAATAAAAGTTTGATTTCAGAAGGAATATGTGCGCGCGCACGGGTTTGGGACCCGGTGCGAATTTTTACCCGATGATAAAAAATATATATTTTAAATTTTATTTTCTTAATAATAAAAGTTTGAGTTGAGAAGGAATATGCGTGTACAGCGCACGTTTATCCTCACACGTGCGCGCGCAGCGCGCAAGGGTCTGCGCTGCCGAAGGCAATGGGGTCCCGGTGTGAGTTTTTACCCGATGCTAAATAATATATTTTTTAATTCCTTTTCTTAAGAATGAAAGTTTATGCGTAATAACATGGAATTTTGAGAAGTCATAATGATGGTGAAGGAATACGTGCGCGCAGCTCACGTGTCTACACTGCCGAAGGCACTGGGGACCCGGTGCGGCATTTTTCCCGATTAGAAATTCTTTTTCTCTTTTTTTATCATATGATGAAAATTAATGCAATTTTGAGAATTCATTAATTATTGTGATTCGTTTAAAATTAGTGGCCAGCGAAGCGCGCGTAGCCTGCTAGTAATCAATAAAAATTATCAATGTAAGGGGGTGGGGGCGGACGACTCACGACTTATAAAATCAAAATCCATCTTGAAATATTACTAGAATCTTCATATTTTTTTCCAACTTGAAATATTACTAGAATCTTCATAATTCTTTCAATCTTGAAATATTACTAGAATCTTTCTAATTCTTCCAAGATATATAAGAAAAAATATTAAAAGTTCCCAATTTACATTTTTATGTTACATATAAAAGATGCACTCTAGCTTCGTACCACCTTTCATGTCATTAGCAAAAGATTGTATTGCCGATTTGAAAATATCTCTTTTGATAAAACTCTGAAATCGCGTTTCATACTTTGAAATTCTAAATGCAGATGAAAATTTTGTTTTGAGAAAGCTCTTAAACATTTTTCGTTGAATTTCAGAATTTACAATTCTAGCACTTGTCAAGTTGCTTAAAAACTGAAATGTTTCAGTATGTTTCTCTGAATATTTTTATAGAAAAATATATAAACGAAAAGATATATGGGAAAGACATGTATATGAAATTCAAACAATATTATTATTTTAGAAAATATCTTTTCTATAAAAAGTTTTAATCAAAAATTTTCATTCCGTAAGTAAATATTGCAAAAAGTTACGCAATATTTATTTTTGCGTAATTAATATTCTAATTATCAAAATATTATTTCAGCTTTCACACGTTAATTTAATTTTTTGTGCACTAAAATCTTATTTTAGGTTATAAAACTCTTGTCTAGAACAAACATCAAAATGTTGTAGAGTTATGTCAGGAAAAGACTAATATAATATTTTTTATATGTTTTTCATAAATAAAATGAATATAAACTTACGAAATAAATTACAAAAAAATTCTAATAATTGTGATTTTGTATGCAAGGCTACACAGTTACTGATTTAAATACTATTATTTTAATAAAGTAATCTTAATATATTCAATCGAAGAAAGATAGTGTAAATTCTTTCTAAATATTTCTATAAGAAAAAGCTGTATTTAAAAATAAAGTTACTGCACAGTATATCGAAACAAAATTTTATAACACAAATTATTATGTATAAATATCTCAAAATTAAAAATATTTAAAAATTTGAATATAATAAAATATAATAAAATTTTGAAAAATGCAAACGAATAAAATTTATACTAGATATTTAGCAAAATTTTAGACAAATATGAGGAGAAAAAAACCAAGAAATTCTAAATTAAATGCTTCTAGTTATTTAAGCGAAATAAAGTAATAAAAAATATTCAGCATAATTTAAAATGCATTTCCTTATGTACAAACTAATTTTAAACATTAACAGATCTAAAATTCATTTCAAAGAAAGAACGAGGTTAAGAATTTTTCTGACAATTCATTTGCCCTGATTTGATAATACATTTACTTTATATCCTTTTTGATTCAAATAGTAGTTAAAATTCATTTGGAATAAAGTAACAAAAAAAATTTTTTTTTAAATGTTCACATACATCATATACAGGATTTTCCGAAAAGGAAACTTGAGTATAACTACTTTATATATTAATTTTGTACTTGACAAATCATTGATATCCGTTGATACTTTCTCGTATCCAAATTTTCCTTCGTGGGTAGTCTGATCATATACGCATTTTACTTTTTTTTTTTTTTTTACAAGGTTGAATTTGAAATTTTTATAATTATCCAAATTGAATATAAATATTTTATGTAAAATAAATCGAAATTATGTTATAAATTTCGAGCAAGAGAATAATCAAACTTTTCTTGTTGCTCTCTTTATATATAAAAACTAGATATTTTAATAACCATTATATCTCTGGATACATTTTATACAGTATAATTATTAACTTACATTCGGTATTCATTTATGAATGCAACAAAGACATTAATAAATATTCATTAAATACTCCCATCTTCAATATTTACTTTACTTATTGTACTGAAAAGCGACAATCATGAAACTGCTTCATAGTATATATGTATTTCATAATTCGAACAGTAAATTCTGAGCACTAAACATTCGAATGGAAGCACCTTTTACTGAATAAGCGTCTTGTGCAAATGATAAATATTCAAGAATTGTATGTCAGAAAATAAACTGTACTAACCCCTTTCCCCTTATTCATTAAAATTGATATAGCATAAATAAATGTGATGTTAAATAATTTATTTAACATCCATATATGGAAATGCTTGTATTAAAATTTCGCTGTCACAGTTATATTTGTTCACATTGAATTTTAATCTATCCGTTAGCTATTTCGCTTGTGTGAATAAAGACAAGTTTTCAGTAAAACTTCAGACAAGCTTTTTATGTAACATAAACATAAATAATAAAGAAGTAATAAAGAAGTAACGTAAGTAATAAGTTACATAAACTTAACTTATGTTACAATATAATCTTTTACATATCTTTACTTTTTTGGTAAATGTTTGCCAATTTAATTGTATGACTAATAATGTTTCAGTCATTTTTGCAGAAATTTTTTTCAGTTTGCGTAATTGCATCCAATATATTTTGAAAATTTAAGAAAGCGAAGATTAACATTTAAAAACATTAGTTTTATTAAGACGTATTTCACCAACTTTTTATAATATACAATTAACTGTTTCCTGTTCCATAAATACAGCTTTTCTCACTATTTTGGTTCATTTTATTATTTTCAATTTAAATAGAAAACTTTTGATTATAATCATTAAAAAACTCCTTTTTGTTATGTTTCTATATGCTTTGCAATCTTATCGAAATCATTTTAAAGTGAGTATTCTTTTCCTTTTTCAAATATATATATATATATATATATAAAACTAGTCAAATTATTTTTTACAAAAATATTTAATTTAACCAGTTACCAAATTAGTTTATGTGGTTATTGTGGAGAAATTTTCAACTGTTTATTTTGCGTTCTCAAGCTTATTGTTTTCAAAGTATATATGCATATATACATAGCAGCTACATGATATATGATTTTTTATTTTTTTAAACAAATGTATGATTAGAAAAAAAAAAGAAAATGCTAAAACAACACATATTTAAGTATGCAACAACTTAATCCCTTTAAGAATTCATTGATGTGATAGCCAATAGTTTTATAATCAAAGTTAAGCAAATTGTTAGAATTAAAAAAAAAAAAAAAAACTTATTTATGAAAAGAAAATATATCTAAATTACGTTTTGTGTTGAAAGGAAAATAATAAAATAAAACACAAGGCTATGTAAATAGCAGTTCAAACTAAAGATTATACAAGCCTGAGAGATTAAAGTTTTTGGAAAATACAAGAGAATATTACGCTGCTTTTTACGTTCTTTGGTGTCAGGTTTCGAAATTGATCTCCATTTTTTCCCCATCACTTCAGGACTTTTTGTAAAATCGCTATTGCTATTTTTTTCCTTGAACAATATCGCATATTCTGACTGACAACAGTAGTTTTCATCCTTTAAATCTACATAAAATGATCACTTATTGGCGTAGAAAAGTAATTTTTCATCAATCGATTCTTTTTTTATAGATTTAAATGGATCGATCGCACAAGCCGCCTCTGGTCGAGAAAAAAATGATAAGCTCCCTTAAGTTCGATTTACATCAAATTATGGTACGGTTTCTAAAATAAAAACACCAACATACTATTTTATTTGTTATTATTGAGGTAACTTACACAAAACAGACGACTGACCAAGTGAAGCAAATATAATGAATGCATGAAATGTCGAAGTAAAATTGAATTTTTCAAGAAAACGTGACATGGCAGAAAATTTTCGTTACATTTTTTGAAATCAGCACCAAAGAATACATTAAGTTTAGCTATCCATTGCATTAGCCATCCCTTGCATTTTTTTTATAACGTAAGACAGTTTTATCAATAGAGATTTATTTACAGTAGACTCCCGATTATCGGCGGTCGGATTATCCGCTTTGCGGATTATCTGCGATCCTCAAGGGCTTGAATTTAAAAGGGAATTTAAAAATCCAGAGCAAACTTATTACAAAAAATCTGGAGTGACTCCACTCGACTTTCCGAACATTGAGTAACTAACAGTTTTGTAGATAAAATAAAAAAAGAGGAATTGCTAAACAAACAAAAGAGAGAAAACCATAATAGAGTGTTTTTTTCTCCATATATCACACGAGGTTTTATTTAACGCTACTGAACTTTGAGCCCTTAGATCATAATGATAAAGAATTTTTCGTTTTGTCCCTGTAAAAATCTATAGATGCTAGATTCACCAAAATGCTTATAGTTAGTGCAACAGTGATTTATAATATTCATACAAATTTTCAGCTCAATTGAATAAGGCGTTTAGATGCTATCGCACTTTTAAAAATTTGGTCTCATAGGCCATAATGATAAAGAATTTTTCTTTGTGTCCCTGTAAAAAAACTGTAGTGCTAGATTCACCAAAATCTATACAGTTGGTGCAAATGCGACCTATAACATGTGTACAATTTTTTTGCTCAGATTAATAAGGCGTTTAGACGCTATCACACTTTTAAAAATTTGGCCCCATTGGCCTTAATGATAAAGAATTTTTCTTTGTGTCCCTGTAAAAAAACTATAAGTGCTAGATTCTCCAAAATCTATACAGATTGAGTATCTGTGACCTATAATATGGGTATAAAATTTTTGCTCAATTGATTAAGGCGTTTAGATGCTATCGCACTTTTAAGATTTTGGTCCCATAGGCCATAATGATAAAGAATTTTTCTTTGTGTCCCTGTAAAAAAACTATGAGTGCTAGATTCACCAAAATCTATAGGGTTCGTACTATGGTGACTTACAATATACGTACCAACTTTCAGGTTAATCGAACAAAGCCTTTAGACGCTAGCGTGTTCACAAACATACACACATACACACATGCACACATACACACATACACACACACATACATACATCATCGTAAAAATAGTGAAAACGGACTCAGGGGACCTCAAAACGTATAGAAACATCAAAATCTCGAATTCGGATTTTTGACATGATTACAATACTTTCCTCACTATAGTGTTCGGAAAGTAAAAAGATCGAAGAGCGTAATGACCTTCAAGGCTTTTTGAGATATTACACGATTCTTGACAGCATTTATGGTATACACACTGCTTAGAAGGCAGTTAAACAGTCTACATTGGTATTGGAGGAAAATTATACCAAATGTGGAAAATACTTTGGTAGAGTTTATAGAGGAGGAAGAAATTTCTGCTCATGATTTGGCAAATTTAGCTAAATCTGTTACTAGAGTCAATGAAGGAAACATTGAAGAGTATGTTAATTGTGACGTCAATGATCCAGGTATTGAACACATTACAGATGAACAAATTGTGGGCCAAGCATTAGACCCAGTTTCAGAAGGTAGTGAAGAAGAGGAAGAATTAGATAAAACTCAGCACAGAATGAGCCACGACGCAGCCCTAACACTTGCAGATGGACTTATAAAATATCTCCAGGAACAAGACGATGTATCACTTTGTGACAAAATGCTGATAAAGAAACTACAATCGCAAATTAAGAAAAAGTGTTTTAGTAAAAAAAAAAAAAAAAAAAATGCTTGACCGATTTTTTTGTTAAAAAATAGAGCAAAATGTAAGTAGAAATTTTTATTAGTATGTTAAATTATATATGTAGGCCATGCTTAACTGTTAATTAAACAGTTTTCCACAAAAGGCTTTATGTGTGGATTTATATCCCCTTTTTGATCATTTTGCGGATTATCCGCCGATTCGATTATCCGCGGTTGTCTATTTCCCGTTCACCGCGGATAATCGGGAGTTTACTGTATTTATTTATTTATTTTTTTGTTTAGCTAAATAGGGTAACTGAGTAATATGTTGAATTTTTATAATAAACCGTCAGAAATATTTTCTATTATATAAAATTATAAATACTGTGTATAACAGAATGTCACTGGATATTTAACAGGATTTAACAAGGAGGAGGTGCCGCTCACCGCTCTAAGAGTGGTGTCGAGCGCTTCTAGCTATGCTAGGCGTCCTACTCCGGAACGTTTATTTAAAAACCAAAAGGAAAAAAAAAGAAAAAAAAAAAAAGAAAAAAATTACAAGGTTCGCCAGAACAATATTCCCGCACGACACAGGGCACGACAAAGTATTACAAATATGTATTAATTACCAACAAACTTAAAAATAAAAGTAAATAAAAAATAAATACACAAAAGTAAGATTCGCCAATACAGAGTACTCACGCGACAGGGGGGCGAAATAAAATAAATCTTGAAAACTCAAAAGTACAATGAGCTAGAATTGAACAGGAAGGAGGGAGAATTGTTTACAAGTAAATCAGTTCGCCAGAACAAGGTTCCCACGCGACATAGGGCGAAGTTGGTTGTTTTAGGACATTTACAAACACATAAGGAAAGAATAGATATCTTAGGGCTAGTGGGTAAGTGAAAAGGATTATTTAACTTATGAGATTATTAAATACTTTTAACAGTATAATAAAAATGTAAAAGAAATTAGCCACATAGCAAAGGGAAATCTTTTTTTATTAGGTACATTAAAAAATATTTCTGCGCTGAAAAGGAACGAGGCTAAAAAAATGACAGGAAAAATTTAAATTAGAACAGTTATGAATGATATCTAATAGGAACGTAGAATATATACAGGAAATGTCAAATAAGATGTCAGTTCAACAAAAAAAAAAAATAATAATAATAATAATAGAACAAGATCAAAAATACAGATTAAAAAAAATAATTCAATAATATGAAGAATCAATAAAATTTAAAAGTTTTAAGAAAAAAAAAAATGGCTAATTTTCTTTTTTTCATCTATCTTATCTTACACTTTTGAGATGGATTATTTTTATTCATATTTGTTAAAAAGCTTTCCTTAGTATTCAAAATATTTCATAAAATTCATACAAGAATCGTAATTTATTTTTGTTTGAAAGACGATAGGTTCAATTATCTATTAACGAAACAAAAATAAATAAATAAAAACTAAATGCTATTTAAAATGTAAAAATAAATATTTTCATACATTTTTTTTTCGTCTTATGAACTTCAAATTGTAATTTTAAACGAAAAAAAGTCTGCAGTCACTTTTTACTTATCAGTGAAACAAGATAAGGAAAGTAACATTAAAATATATCAGTTCTAATTTAAGTGTTTGAATCAAAGCTCTATTATAAAATATTCTGGATTTATCTAAAATTGAAGTGAAATATGACATCATGTACGAACTATACATTCATTATAATGTTATTAGGTATAATATTAAGTATCAGTTCTTAAATATATACAAGGGTGTGCTTAAGCTGCAAATGTATTCATGTCAAATAAATTTCAAAATAATTATGCAAATGTGTTGTTTTAGGCAGAATAACATAGATTTAGTTTAAGTTTTCAACATGCACGTACTCCTGATATTAAACATTTTAATATACAATATTAAAAAATTTAAAAGTGAAGTTATATTTCCTAGTTATATCTGATTATTTAATTGTGTGGGGAAAACTAGTTGTTTAACGCTCGATATGCATATTTTAAGAAAGTAAAGAGTAGCTTGTTTAATGCTGAATATTAGTTCATTTGTTTCATGGAAACAGTAAATGTTTATTTAGTTATGCTTATATAATATTTTCTTCAGTGCTTGAATAATATTTTATCTTGCAAACACTGAAATTTAAAATATATATTGCATAAGTAAAATTATTAAAATTTAATAAATTTCTTTTTATATATAACTGAATGATAAATAATATCTTATAACTCCACTTTATTAATATATAATGTTATATATGTTTAGTTGAAGTTAAAATTGCTCTTAAAATATTTATTTAGTTCAAATAAGAAAAGTAACATTCTAACAAAATTAACACACAAAAAAGGACAAAATATAATATAGTTCCTATGGCCCGTATTCCATAGTTATCTCCTTATAAGTAATCACCCTTATCTGTAACTATACAGTCCGATGAGAACAGTCCTGTAAAATCAGTCAATCAACTTTCAGAACCCGAAAAATCAGCTATCTTTATTCTTAAAAGTTTGTGACCAAACTATTTTCTAAAATTTTTGCGAAAGTTATATCAATCGAAAGGTTGTTTAAAAATATAAATATTATTTACAGGCTAGGTGTTCTAAATTTTCGCCGTTTGAAAGATAATTGCAATTTTAAAAATTGTGAGAACTGGTGCCATCTTCAAAATTTACATCGTAAATATAACTTTTCGGAATTCTAAATTTTTCCTAAATCTAAGATGTTTTACTTGAAATTTAAATCTTAACTTATCACATGAATAGCGATGAGTTAGTAGTAACTGAAATAAGATAATAAAAGGGACAGTACACACAATTTATTCTAACGAAACCAAAAGTTTAATGTAAACAGAACCCGACTGTTGCCAGATTCAAAACAGCAAACTTACACAGTTAACCCATTTGCATCATAAGCGCATATATGTGCGCATTTTGCGTGGCAATTATCACCACAGAGAGCATATGTGCGCGCATTTCACTTAAGCTCTTATCATTAAAGCGCATATTATACCCGTGCATATTGGACTCGCAGTCAATGAAAAGTGTTGATCGGAAGTAGTTTCATGGTAAAATACTACGAAAAAGTTTTAAAAATGAACGATTGTGTTTCCGACAGCAGTGAAGAGGTAATTAGACTTACAAAATGCAGACGTTTTACTGCGGTTTCTTTTAATAGTAATGATAGTGATCAAAGTGCGAGTGATTTTGAGTGGGAGGAAAAAAAAATACAAACTTAAGTGCCTAAATTTTACATCTGTTGGTGGTGTAAATGGAAAACATAACAATTTTTATTAGAGAGAACGTTTAAGAACTGTTTTTGACAAAGGAAATTCTTGAAATTATTGTAACTGAAACTAAACGATTTGGTGAAAAGGGTCCAAGTTCCAATCAAGTTTCTGTAGAGGAATAGCAAGTTTATTTTACGCTCATTATATTGACGTCTATGGGGCAAAAACCTACACTGCAAAGTTAATGGAGTACGGACGCTATACTTCATTGAGACATTGAGACGCTATACTTCAAAACAGTGATGTCCCGAAATAGGTTCATGGCAATTTCAAGAAAATTGCACTTTGCTAATAATGAACGTTTGCAGCGTTATAATTCCTTATGTAAAATTAAACCAATAATGGATCAGATTAAGAAAAGATTCAAAGAAGTATTCACATCAAGCCATTTCTTTTATTATTATTAACCAATAATGAAATAAAAAAAATTTAAAAATTTTTATTTATGCAATTTTTTTTTATTTTCCATATTTGGAAAAATTTTCATTTAAGTACAACGAAAGAAAACTTTGGTGATAAGAAATTTTTTTTTATTTTTCCGCGTGATGGTAATGGGTCGATGTGAATGTGTTTCATTGAAAAATTTGATTTGATGAAAAATGATACATATTTTAATATAAAAAAAAAACGTTAATGAAAGATTTTAACAAAATATATTCATAAACTAAAATGAAAATGAAAAATACCTTATATTTCTGAATTTTTGACTCGCAGAATTTTTGTGTTGCTTGACAACATGTGTGAACTAACTATATTTTTTCAAACGTTATTCAACCTCTCCACCGAGAGCTTCAAAATACGATACTGCAGATCACAGAGAATTCCGTAATTTATTCATACTATTTTAGTCGATTCCATAATTTATTTACTACTATACTATCACTTCTATATAGCTTCGTTTCTCTGCGATAATAATTTTTTTTTGTTTTATGTTTTAAGAACTGCTTCTTGCATTTTTATTTTTATTTTTTTTTATTTTGGAATGAATTGTAATATTGTTTTTCCTTCATTTTACATTTTTAAGAGAAATTTCTTTCATTTTTTTAAATTTATAATTTTTGAATTGAACAGATTGCCCATTGCACAGCACTAGTGCGTGGTAAAACCCAACCATCCAACCAACGAATTGAATAGTAATTGAAGGCTATTCCGTAATTTTTGCATTTAGTGGTGTTCTTTGCTGTCCATTGTGATGATAATTTCTTTGACAGCTAATGAAACATTGTATGATAACATAGTAATAATTTCGGTTCAGTTTATTTTTTTTTTCTTCAATGTATTCTGATTTATTGTGATTTATTGTTCCGCTTTTATTTAATTATTACATTTTAGAAGTAATTCACTTTTGAAATCTATTTCATAAATATATTTAAAAGTGTGATAGTATTAATTTTTCTTTTATAATGATCTATTATGCAATTTCCTGTGTCTTTTTTTTCTTCTTCTTCTTAGACTTTTTTTTTTTTTTTTTTTTTTTTTAAACTTTCCAAACATACGATCAGGTAAAATTTAAGATTTTTAAGTCTTTATACGTTATGAGATCTATAAACGGAAACCCGATCCTGCCAAGTGAGTCCGTTGTCGCCAGGGTAGTACTGAATAAAGAGTTCTGCTTGTCTAATGAACTAAAGTCTCTCCCTTTGGTATTATTGGCGTGAAAAATCATTATCATCTATTTATCGATTATTTAAGCTCTAAATCGAATATCTCGCAAGATACCGGGGAAATTCTGGTAATATACGAGGCTATATATAAAAGTATCGCATTTCGGTCGTCAGTTAGTTTCCTGACTGAGGCTCTGCTATTTCGTAAGTACAGCTTATATGCTGTAATTTGTGCTTATGGCACAGTTTATGCTGTGGTTTTTATGTTGTCAGCTATTATTTAAGGCGTATTTTATGCTGAAACTGAATTCGACACTTGGTTAACAGTCCTATAATCTTCTATAATCTTCTGTAATTAAACTTTTTAAGCCTATTTTTCTTCATGAAGCTTATTCAATTCCTGATTTCATCAACTGTTATTTTTCTTATGTTAATATGGAGATGAAAATGCGTGGAAATTGCCACAAATTCTTCCAATCTCCCAAATATTAGAATTCAGTCATAAAATTAAAATTATAATATTAAAAATATATATCATTAAAAAGACGGATGCTACAGGGTGGCGCCAGACCCGCATTTCCCCCCTAATTTTTCCACCAATATATTTATATAATAATTTTTCACTTATATATTTATATAATAAATTTTCATTATATTTATAAAATAATTTTTCAATCGTAGAAACTTACTATTAAAATTCTTAAAGAAAAATACTTGTTGAAGAATAAGGGGGAAAAATTCGCTTGTTGGTCTCCTGTATTAACAACGCTACATAGAGCTGGGTTAGTATCTCTATGTATGTTTACTGTACCTACAGCGCCTAGAATGCATGGTGTGGAAAGTGACCAGTAAATTGGTACCATAAAAATTAGGCCTTTCACCAGAGATTAGTGTAATCGAGTTTATTGCTTGAATAAACCTTATTGGTTATTTTTATGTTCAGATCACGTAACTGAACAGGCGAAGCTGGGAAAAGCCAATCAACTCTTTCGATTTGAGCAAAAAATTCGATCGCAACGCTGTCCAAATATCCCCATGTTTCACATGTCAATATACTCAAAAATAATTACATGGTTTTTCAAATTTAAGTATATATTATTTCGGAGCTATTTTGAGACAATTTAGCTCATTTTTAAGAAACCATTTTAATAGTGCACACTGTATATTGTAGGCGCTGTACCGTACCTACTAAAAATATTTTACGATTTGCCTTAGACAAACGCCGGAGTTTCTATAATAATCGATGATTTAGTTCTGGTGTGTATTTCTAAGATGGCAAAATTTTGTCAAAATTTCAAAGATTTGAATAATAACTGTTTTTCCCTTTTCTATATTTTTTGATGTATTCATAGATTATTACGTAAAATTATCTTTTTTTTTTTTTTTTTTTTTTTTTTTTTGTAAATCCCTATTTAGTTGTTTGACAGAGAACTTTTATAGGTTATGCATTTTGTTTTAAGGGTTAATTCTTCAAATTCAGTATTTTATCAAGATTTTACTCGTTGGAAGTTGATAAAATTTATATTTAATTCATACATTACTAAGAATAAAATAAATTAAATAATAATATAACTAACCAGTGACAGTAAAATGACAATCATTCTACACAAGTATATTTAAAACTTCGTTAAAAGTTGTTGTACGTTATGATTTCAGAAAAAAAAGAATAAAATTAATATAAAATAATTTGAATCAGTTAATAATTTTTTTTTATACAAATAAAAAATGGTACTGTACGCATAATTACGTTTATTAAATGAATTATATATTAATACCATACAGAAATTTAATTTATGTTAAATGATAAATATTTTTTTAAAGAGAATTTTAAATAATGTTAAATTATTTAAATATATCTATATATACATATATATATATATATGCGTACATGATCATGTATGTGTGACATACTCATAAAATCTCTACAACCAAATGAGCATTTTAAATAAAATTCAAAAAGATATAAATTTATTTGTTGAAATTATAAATAATTATTACCCCTCTTTATAAAATAATATATCGAATTTTTAGAAACAACAATTTTTCTAATCTTCTAATCAGTTTTTAATTTGACATTATATTTACAAGAAAAAAATCAATGATAATAAACTCTTTTTTAATTATTCTTTTGTTTTCCGTACAATATAAAAGAAACAGAAACAACAACAACAAAATGACATTATACAACGACAAAGGCTTTTCAGAAATAATAACATTCAATTAATAAACTTAAATACTTAAAAACAGTTACTAAAAAGTCATCAGTAATATTTTAATTATTAGTTTGCTTTCAAAATGCCTTTGTTTTTTAAAATATAATATTTCTTAAACAATAACTTTTTTTGTCTTTTGTAAGGAAATAATTTCTAATGCTTTATGAACAATTTGCCTTTAGAAATAACAATCCTTTTAACAAACAAAAAATGTTGATTTGGATTTCAAAAATTTATTTCCGTATTTGTTTCAGGTTCTTTAAATATATTTTTATGTTTATTTTAAGTTCAAAATTAAATAAGCAAATGCTATTTTTAATGCAGCCCTTGTTTGTTTGTCCTGAAAAAAAAAATGAATGTTTTAATAATGGTTAGTGAAAATATATTTTTTTTTTTTTTTAAATAAGAGTTATAATAAAACTAACGTATTAAGTTATTGCTCGCGTATTTTTTATATCAAAAAATGAAAATAGTATTATTTATTTAAATTATCAGTACAAATTAGAAAAAGATTAAATACATTTAGAAAAATTAGAGTAATATTAAATATACTTAATTTTAAAATAAAATGTTATCAGTGTAATACAAGTACTGAGTTTATTTTAAAGGTTTTTTTTTTTTTTTTTTTTTTTTTTTTTTCTGTTACTCTTTTTAACACTTTCCAACAAGGTTGAAAAGTGTTTATGACTTCGGTTTGTCTGTCTGTCCGCGCTCTAACTCCCGTAAATATTTATGGAATTTCTTGAAACTGATATATGTTATTCATGTTCCTTATCGGATGTTCCCTATTGAAAATGCAGTTTATACCGCTACTGGTTTGTGTACAGGGACAACCAAAAACATTTCAAAGCATTGTGTTCTATGAGAGGCATTTCTAAAAACCTACGATGCTAAGTCCTTTATTTCTTAAAATTTTCGATGATGTAAAAAAAAAAAAAATATCTGTTACTATTATCCTTCCAGTTTTTTTTTTTTTTTTTTTTAACCTGGGCTAAATGAAAGGCTACACGTTCCTAAACAGTTTAATTGGTAGGGCAATTTTAATTTTCTTTTTTCCTAAATTTAAATATAATAAGTATTTTCAATCGAACGTTAGCTGCTAGCCCAAATTTAATCCCGAATTTATCTAAATTTTGCAACATATCTACTATGTAAATGAGCAACTTGCTTTATTTGGGAATAGCTGTTCACCTATATTTATATGTTCTCCTGGTTTATATCGAAGTAAAAAAATTTCAGTAAACTTGCAAAATATATGCTTTCAAGTTCTTGTGAAACGCAAAATACATAATTTACACAACAAAACGTGAAAAATAAAAGTAATTCTTAGTTATATTTGTTCAGCGGTCGAACAAATCGCTCTCTGTCTTTCTAGGTATGTACATATGTAGCGCTGATAATATTGCGAGAAAAAAATATAATTTTTTGTGCAACACAATCCGTATAAATAATTTGGAAAACTCAATAAACAATGTAGAAATTGAGGAGCAATTTAAATGAATTTTAAGCATTTTAATTTCAGTTGCGGTCAAAATGATCGCTCCCGTATTTCTAGTGTTAGTTTGTGATTTCATTTTTATTGTAAAACAGCTGAGTTTGTCCACTTCGTTGGTCACTATATTTAAATGGATATTTTTTGAAATAATAAGTCACATTTTTTAATTTATAAATATTTATAAATAAGCCTCAAAAACACGAATAGTTACCGTTTGCTACAAATTAGTTATTTTTAAATAATTCATTTCTAAAACATAACAGTGGAATGGCAACATAAGAGGTTGTTTTTGTCATGCAGTGGAATAAAATATTTAGCTAATACATGTAAATTCCTTCAGTTATTATATTATAATTACAATTTGGGTTTAAGATTATTTTTTTCTTTCTGCTTTTTCTATCGCTAGAAAATAAAAGCCCCACGAAATCAAAGTAAAACATAGCAATTTCCTCTATGTAAATTCGCAATTCCCATCAAATGACTTCTATGAAATGGCATAAAAAACGATAGCACTGCATTTGAACGGTTTTCTGAGAGTGACGTCATTGTAAGATGTTAGAAAAATTATTTTGATATTAAGATATTAACTACGCTATTTTTACGTGTTTATAGTGAAATGTTTATGCCGCATGCATGCAATTTTCACGAAAGCATAATTTTAAAACAGCTTTTTAATCGTTTCATCGCTTCTATTTTCGAACTTTAAAAACATGTCTTAAGGAAATGTATACATTAAAATTAGCGTACATATGAAATTTCAAGTTATTTTCTTCATTATCGCTATAGGAATAATACATAAATATTATTTTAGAGAGGTTTTTTTCTGAGCTCTTTCCATTACGCATGCGCTAGAAATGTATAAATCGACAGAACTTCAACCCTGGTCATAAGCTGTAAATGCCTCACGTTTTCCTGAAACTGATTCAGTGGTTTATGAGAAAATATAAGACATACCCTTCCCTCCCTAATCACAGGAAGACTTAATTATATTAGGTTATTTTTTGTCCTATTTTGAATATTGATTTAACTTTATGGTTTATGTAAATATCATAATAACTAGTACATAATTTGGTGAAGATAAAAATAAACGAAAAAAACATTGGATGCGTCTTAAAAGGAACTTTATGTAAAAATGTGTCTGAATATCTGAGTGTCTGGGCTTTTAAATGTCAGATTTTTTAAGTGCCTCTTAATTGTAAAATATCCTAAGCTGTAAGTAGTTTAACAGTAATATGTCTTAATTTCAAACATTTAAACAATATTCAGATAATTATCTCAGTTTATAAAGACACTCACGTAGTATGAAATTCTGACGCCTGTACTATATGAAATTTTGCATACTTATATATTTTCAAGAATTTTGTTTCTGAATTGGTATTTTAGTCATATTTCTATCTGAATTTAAGATGTCTCAATTTAAAGCGCAGGATTGTAGTAGGATAGAAAACTTTTTCGTAATAGGCGGTATATTTATAGTTGCAACTACTAGAAAGAAAAAATTCAAGAACTTAATTTAATCAAATTTATTAAAGTATAAGGCAAATAAGTGTAATATAGTAAAAGTAATCACGTAGCACTCATAGATTCTGAAATACATTCCCAAATTGAAGGCTGAATTTGCAATAGATGTGAAATTGTGTCAGAGAGCGAATCAGTATATGTTATTTAAAAGACAGTAAATAAAATCGTACCTCATATTAATTAATGAAACATTGTTTTTAAAACAAAAAGCCACTGTATTTGGATCTCCTAAAATCTGTAGAAGAGATTCTTCGATTTTACTTAAACAACACATATGCACATCTACGCATGAAAATATATGCACATACATACTATGAAAAAAGAATAATTTAATTTAATCAAATATAACACGTATAAAACAAATATGCATATTAGTAAAAGCAATCATGCATCATTCATAAATTTAGAAATACATTATCATTTTAACGAATAAATTCTCAGTAAAAATGAAAGTGAGTCAAAAAGTGAATCGTTAAATGTAATTTAAAAATAACTGAATAAAGCCATATATCACATTAATTAATGACTCATATTTCCTTACATTTAGGGAAATAAATAACAATTGTAAGAGAAACTCCCTAAAATCTGCACAAGAGAGTTTTTGATTTGACTTAAACCACACATATGCACATACACGCAGGGACACACACAAACACACATTCGATCTTATAAACACACATATGTACACACTCCGAAATATATATACATATTTCATAAATATATGCACACAAACGCACAGAAGCAACACGTTACAAGCGCAGTAAACTTGTGTATAACTCATAATGTATGAAATAAGTTTTGTATTTGTAAAGAAAAAAATGTCATTGTAGGCGAAACTACGAGAAACTTTAGACGGCAAGTTTCAATTTTATTTGATTATTGCTTTCTGTTGTGTGTTATTATTTTTATTCTTGAGCATAATGATAAATAAACTTCTTTTATCATAATAATTTGCATACTAAAAATATTGTGAATATAAGATACTAATAAAACATCTAGAAAATCTAGGAATAATATTTTGCTTCGAAATAATGTAAACAATGTAAAACACATCATAACATTATTTCATGACGTCCCATTACTGAGCCATTTACTTTTGCATTATTCTAAAAGCAAAATCACACATAAAATTTCTTAAAAGCCTCTATAAACTTATCCTTTGTGTACTATAATGTTATATTTTTCCACATTTACTTAAATTTTAAAGTATAGAAATTTAAATATATTTGAGCATTAAAAGGCTTTCTAGTTTAATATTGTACAAATTTATAATGTATTTATATTAAAATCACAATTCTCTCTAATTTCAAAACATTTAACATTTACCCTCTATAATAAATATTAGAAGTAAAAACATTTTATCGCAGGAATCTTATGTTTAGTATTTAATTTAATAAATAATTCAGTCACATGTTATTTATGTATTAGCTGAGTTAATGCAACAAGAAATAGATATTTAAAGAAATTATTTAATTATCATATGTTTTAAAATTTTAACTTTTTATAACATATAAGCTTATGTATTATTAAAGAAAAGATCATTAATATTCAAAAGTTTTAGTATTTTTTGCATTACCTAGAAAATATTGGTTAATATATTTATTTTATTGTTGATTAGAAAGATTTAAATTACAAGTGGATATCTTTAGTCTTTACCTCACATTTTCAATAATGAATACTAAGCAGTTCCTTTTTATTTATTCATTATTAATAATAGTAATTATTAAAATTGTTATAAAAATGTCAAATATTTTGCTTCAATGAAATAGTTAAAAAAAAAAAAAAAAAAAAAAAAAAAAAAACTGGTTTTAAACGAAAAAGGAATTTTATTGAACGATTATTCTCAAACGCATGCCAATATCAAAACTGTATGATGAAATTGGCACTCGCATTCCAAAAAGCAAGTAAACAGCGTTTTTTATTTAGTTATTTATTTATTTTTTAAAGGCAGGTTCTAAACGAAAAAGGAATTTTATTGAACGATTATTCTCAAACGCATCCCAATATCAAAACTGTATGATGAAATTGGCACTCGCATTCCAAAAAGCAAGTAATCAGCGTTAATTGCACTATTGTAAAGTTTTTTTTTTTTTTTTTATTATTAAAATCACACAATCAAATGTGGAAGAAAATCATATTTTTATTGAAATTTTATTTTTCCGACTGAGTGAAAATAATGCCTGGACCGGGACTCGAACCACGGAACTTTGACTCATTGAGCTATCCAGGCCGACATCCCGGTCAGCATTACTCAAGTCAAAGTTCCGCGGTTCGAGTCCCGGTCCAGGCATTATTTTCACTCAGTCGGAAAAATAAAATTTCAATAAAAATATGATTTTCTTCCACAGTTGATTGTGTGATTCTAATTTTAAAAAAATTGTATTTCTTTCTCCCATTATCTAATGGTGTTTTCCATTTCCTGTAGCTTATTTTCTGTCGAGCTATCTACATGATAGACCAGAGATGTTTCTGCCTAAAGGTTGGCTGAGTGAATAATGCTGACCGGGATGTCGGCCTGGATAGCTCAATTGGTAGAGCCTTGACCTTGTAAGTCAAAGTTCCGGGGTTCGAGTCCTGGTCCAGGCATTATTTTTACTCAGTCGGAAAAATAAAATTTCAATAAAAATATTGTAAAGTTGTCAAATTTCCCAGTCAGGTGGGGGAAATTGCCTTGTTGCGTTAAAAACTACACACTTTGATTTCTTTTTTTTATCTTCCAAATTATAACTGTTATTAATTTTAATAAGATTTTTTGAAATGATTTTTCTATTTTTAATTAAAACGTATATTTTAAGTATACCTCAATTGCGTTAAATTTTCTTCATTCAATTTATTATTTGAAAAAAAATTGGTCTGAAAATGTTTTTCTAAGAAAATCAATGTTGGTAAAGCCGCTGTTGGCCTCGGTGAAATCCCCGTGCAAGGAGTGGTTTGGACAAGGATGAAAAATTTCCTTCTTTCTTGCTACCACTATTTTTAAGAAAAAAATCTCAGTCCTATTTCATCTCGAAAAAATTCTACAAAAATAAGACAGAAGTTCCTGGAAACAAAAAGTGGTATTCCAAAAAAAGAAGGCTTTTATCCCTGCGATTAGCCAAAAATTAATAGTCTTATTTAATTTTTGTTAAGAAAGATGAGCTGCTGCTCTAATTTTGACGACGGAAATTCCAACTAACAAAATCGCATTTACTTATGATTAGCCTGTTTAATCCTAATAATTAATTTTACATATTAGAATTTGCACGTTTGATCAACCTTTCCAATTATCTCCTATCAAGCACGGCAGACTCAAATTTTCTTTCTTTCTTTCATTCATTATTATTATTTTTTTTTTTCATTTTTAAAATTTAATATCACAAAGTTTAAAGTTTTCCAATTTTATTAGAAAAATTTTAAATTAGTTAAATAACATTTTGCTAAGTAGTTAAGAAAACGCGCTTATTTTGATTAATTAATTAATTAATTTTTTAATTGCTGGTAATAATTTAATTGGTAATAAAATTACTTTGAAATTTATATGAATCTTTATATGCCGCTTATAAAAGTGTTTTAATACATTTCGAATCTCGTTAATAATATTCTGATAATATTAATTATTTTAATGATAATTTGAGTAGTTTATTGGGATATATTTTTCTGCTTCTTTGTAAAAGAGGAATTTCTCTGTGATTTAAAATTTTATAATTATTTTTAAGGAAGATACATAATTAAATAATACAGTAGACAAAAAAAAATTAGTTTAAAAAATAAATAAATCTTGCTCTTTAAATTTATTATGAATTAAAGATTAAAAAAATATTAATAAAAAGTAAAAATTTTTATTATATATACTTAAATCAATGAGTACCAAATTCATTATTTTGAATTAAACTTTATATTAACATTCAAAATATAAGAAACGTATACTTTTAAATAATTTATAAATTAAAATTTTAGGTTATACTCTCTGTGTAAAACAATTACGACGTTATTATAAGTAACAGCAATCATAACACTAAAATTATCTTAACAACTGTCACTAAAATACTCAAACCAAATATTGAAAATCTAGCTATGATTACTAAGTCTACGATAGCAATGTTTACTAAGTATTAGCTTATCTCTAAATAAAAAATATTTTTATTTTATTTTATTTATTAATCTTTTGTACATCACGACAAGTGTAAAATAATCTCTCTCTCTCTCTCTCTCTCTCTCTCTCTCTATATATATATATATATATATATATATATATATATGCATCATAGCTTCCAGCTTTCGAAATTTTAAATGAGATTTATCACCACTATTTTTAAAAAGAAATATGTCTTAATAATTTCGACGATTAAATTAAACTAGAATGATCATAAAAAAATTCTGGCATGAATTTGGTTTGGTTTGATGAGTACTGAGATTTATTGCTTTGCCTCGAGGGCCGCTTATATCTCGAAAAATCCACACCACAAGGGTTTACAAGTTTTTATTATACAAGTACACAATATTTGTGAAGACATAAGACAACACAAACATCCATGCCCGCACCAGGATTCGAACCTGGGACCATAAGGTTCGGAAGGCAGCGGCCTACCGACCGAACCACCTGGCCATCTCTGGCATGAAGAAATCCTTCAAGATATGGTAGTTACAGTCGGTAACAGAAGTGTCCGAACACTAGCAAAAATTCCTATGTAAAAAAAGTACACTTCATACGGTTTTGATAAATAAATCCTTGTCGAATCCTGTTCTTAGTCAGTCTGAGAACACGATTCGATAAGGATTTATTGAACAAAACCGTATGAAGTGTACTTTTTTTACATAGGAATTTTTGCTAGTGTTCGGACACTTTTGTTACCGACTGTACGTGTCAACACATCACTCTTCTTCTTATTATTATTATTTCAGCTTATTTTATTTAGATTTTACCTTCGCTTTACACAGTTTTCTGTTCTTATGTTAAATACACTGCTCTTTGTAAAAATTACAGTACTATGGAAGAATGCGAATATCAGAATGATATTTATTGGGCACATACATTATAGTAGGAAGAACAATTGAATAATTTCAGGAAATTTGGAGTAATATGTACTGAGAAAACAGTACGTAAAGCAGCGACTTCTGTGAGCAATAGCAGCACTTATCTGCCTAGGCGTTGAATCAAACAGCGATTGGATGACATGTACGGTTAGAGCACTTCTTGAAGCTTCAACACGATGCCATAATTCATCGATTGTAGTTACTGGTGAGTGGTGGGAGGGGCAGTCGCTTTTCAACGATTAAACAGTCATTTTCATTGGTGCGAGATCAAGAAAACGCGCTGGCCAGAGCAACAGTCGAACATATTCTTCATCAAGGAATGTCCGGACAATACGAACAACATGCGGTTGTCCATTATCCTGCTTAAATATTGCGCTTAGGAGGCCTTTAATATAGGGCCGAGTGACGGTCCTTAACTCGTCAGAAATGTAACGGTTGGTATTCAGAGTGGCGGGAATGAAAACAAGAGATGATCCAGACGTGTATCCAATGGTACCGCATACCATCACTCCAGGTGGTGAAACTGCGACTAGCAAAATTTTGATTTCCCTCAAAACTGCATCACTGATACGGGCGCCTTTAATGTGTGATCAACGACGGCCTGGACACAGGAATGGCGTGAAATCACTTTTCAGACAAATCACAATCCTGTTTACAGCGCCAAGATTGCCTTATTCGTATTTAACGGCATCGTGAATAATGCACATTGCCAGCAGGGATTCGACATCTTCACGCTGTCCATCAGCTGCAGTGATGTTATGGGGTCCCATTGGATACACGTCTCGATTACTTCGTGTTCGCATTTCCGGCCCTCTGAACAGCAACCATTAAATTTCTGGTGAGTTAAAGCCCGCCTTTCTGCTCTATATCCAAGGTCTGCGTAGCGCAACATTTAAGCAGGATAATGCACGACCGCAAGTTGCCTGTATTGTCCGGAATTTCCTTTATGCAGAATGTGTTTAACCGTTGCTCTGGCCAGGGCGTTCTCCTGATCTCGCACCAATGAAAATGACTGTATAATCTTTGGAATGCGAGTGACCCTCCACCACTCACCAGTAACTAAGATCGAAGAATTATTGCATCGTGTTGAAGCTTCATGAAGTGCTCTACCCGTACATGCCATCCAATCGCTGTTTGATTCAATGCCTAGGCAGATAAGTGCTGCTATTGCTCACAGCGGTCGCTGTTTTATGTACTGTTTTCTCAGTACATATTACTCCAAATTTCCTGAAATTTTAATCAGTTGTTCTACCTATTATAATGTATGTACCCAGTAAATAACATTCTGATATTCGCATTCTTTCATGGTGTTGCAATTTTTACAAACAGCAGTTTATATATATATATATATATATATATATATATGTATGTGTATGCATATGTATACATAAAATACATATTCAGTATATATACATATGTATACAGAAATGTGAAGTGTATCAGGTTGAAATCAAAATTAGTTGGAGTTTTTCGGTGCCAAACTAAATATAAAGAGTATATCTATTGACCAATAATAAATAAGAAACGTAGTCTAGTTCTGTGGTGAAAAGTTTCAAAATATAAGTAATAAAAATATGAGAAAAGCGACTTAAAAAGTGTATTTTCCAGACATTTCATGGAAAAATTTTCGCGTGGAAACTTCCATAGACTCTTATGATGGTCATCTGTTGGCCATATACGTTTTGAATATTTAAACTAATATATTCTTGAAAGCTGTGAAGATGCAGACACTGACGGAGACTATTTAAATTGGTCTGAAAAATATTAATTTTATTTCATAAGCGAAATGTAAAATTCATGAAATAAAATTCTTTATTTTTATATAAAAATATCGAATTGAAATTCCTGATATTAAATAAATAAAAATTCCGATGCAATTTTCATATACGAAAAAATGTTTGTTTTATGATATTGAAGAAAATCTTTAATATTGTCCGTAAACAATTGTATAACATTAAAGTTTACTTTAGCAAAATATTAAAGAGAGTATTTAATTATTTTCAAATAATATATATATTTATTATTAACTACATTTCCATTTTAAATATAAAAGCAATGAATTATGCAGATAAATGGTTTCTATAATAAAAGAGTTGATGAAAAATGAAATGGAATCGATTATTGTTAGATTTTGTCTATTAAAGAAAAACAACATTTGCTTACTTCATAACAAAATTTCAGGTTAAAATGATTATTGTAATTTTTTTCTTTTAACATTGTTTATTTATTTGAGATACATTTTTAACAATAACTATATTGAAAAGGAAATTGGTTTACCGCATATCTTATATTCAATATTTGTATTTCTTCCTTTTATTTTACTCAAAATATATTGGTATGACAAACAAGATTCAGTTCTTGTGTACGTCAAATGTAATATTTTATCTGAATATAGAATATTAAATGACAGTTATTTCATAAATCTTCATGTAATTACGTAAGAACAAATTAATAATTAAACATTTAAATATTTCTTTAAAGCAATTCAAAACACGTTGTTAATCAAAATTAATAATTATGATAAAAAATAAGACATATTTGTCATTACATTACGAAGTCTAATTGAATATTTATGTTGTATTGTTAAGATTTATAAGATTTTAAAATGACCTAAATCTGAATATAATGATCTAATTACATCACATAAGTGGTTTAAAAACTCTATCAGCAATTAACTGGAAATTATCTATTAAAATTTGCAAATTAAATAAGGTTGTGCATAAAATAACTAGTGTCGAATGTAAACAGAAAATTAAATGAATTGTAATCACAAAGACCTAGTTGTATAATATATATATATATATATAATAAATAAATAACTAAAACGTAAAATCTATGTCTTAGTCGGGATTAATTTTAGTATTTGAACTAGAAATATTTACTTATTCACTATTTCAACTAAAAAAAAAAAATTAAAAATGGTCAACGCAACTGAATTTTCTATATTGTTTAAAATAATTATCTGTACAGGTAAATGAAGCGGCTTTTTAAAGAGTAACTTACTGGAAAACATTTCTTAGAAAATAATAGAAATTAGGGGTAGAAATCAGGGATAGAAAATTGGCGTAGAACTCATGCTAGTATTCTTTTAAAATATTTCCCTACGAAGAAAATTTTGTTTTATTTATCATGGTATGAATTCTAAGCCAAATTTTTATCTTCGCATGATTATCAATCATTAATTTAGACTTGAAGTATTGCCTTTAAAATATTAGTTACATGAAGTAAGAGCAAAATTACAGAAGAAGCAACAACAAAAACAGACGCATACTTGCATAAAGGAATTTTGAAGAAAGAAAACCCTAAATTGTATTTAAACTTTAAAAATTTCAATGTGTAAATTTTTTTAATGTGCCATTTTCATCATATTTCATAAAATTCTTACATTTTTCAAAGAGAAGAAGTGATATGTTTATTTTACTTCAAATATGATATTTGCTTGTGAAGGAATGTAAAATATATATTTTCATAAAACAATATTAAACAAGGATTTTTAATAAGGATTTAATGATTTGAAATAATAAATAAGTAATACTACTATTAACAACTAGAAAAACAAGAGTTTACTATTACAGATATTTGAAAAAACATAGCGATTTTTTTTTTCGTCGTATAATAAGTATTACAAAAAAAAAAACTATCTAGGATACGCTTAGGCTTAAAAATACCTATATGCCATATTATAGCATACAGGTATAACTAAACAGGTTCCTGGGATAAAAATAAAAATAAACTGATGGACGGAATATAAATATCTGTTTAGTTTTTTTTTTTTTTTTTTTTTTTTTTTTTCAGATTAAAAAAGTCAATATTTCAACAAAGGATTTTTTTTTTTTCAGGAACTAACACGTTTTTTTACAGAACCATCAAAAATTGAAACACCGCACCTAAGCACCACATAAAATAATGCATAAAACCCACCATACTAGGCCTTTCTTTATCTTGTAAACTCGCTTTCGACTTCTGTAAGAATAGTATATTAACTCTCTTATTGAACGGAAATCGCAATCACATTATTTTTGGGGATGTACAGGGTGGTCGTAATTACAGGGTGGTCGTAACAATGCTTACAGTGTTTTGTAGCGCGATCTATTTACAAGAATGGCACCAAACGTTGTAGTGAGATTAAACAAACCAACAAGTGAAGAATTCCAAAAAAAAAAAAAATAATAACTATCTCTCGGCCAATTTTGCATCCCTCCAAACTTTTGGACTCGACCTCACTGCTAGTCGTAGGAAACGTGGTCGCACTATATTTCTCTTTATGTCAAAAATAAATAATAATAAAAATTATACAGACACGACATTATTTCATTATTTAAAACATGAAAATCTGACATTGACAGATTTTCATGGCATGACAGACATGGCATTGACAGATTTTCATAGGCCCTTAGCACTATTAAGAGTGACGTATAAAAATTCGACAACGCTGTACCGACTGAAATAGGGGTACCTTGGGGGGGGGGACTCATGTCAAAGTTGGGCCTGGGGGGGACTCATGTCAAAGTTGGGCCTTGGGGGGACTTCATTCAATAAATAGCCATTCAATAAACCGACTGAAATAGGCCCTTAGCACTATTAAGAGTGACGTATAAAAATTCGACAACGCTGTACCGACTGAAATAGGGGTACCTTGGGGGGGACTCATGTCAAAGTTGTGCCTGGGGGGGACTCATGTCAAAGTTGTGCCTTGGGGGGACTTCATTCAATAAATCCCCATTCAATAAACCGACTGAAATAGGCCCTTAGCACTATTAAGAGTGACGTATAAAAATTAGACAACGCTGTACCGACTGAAATAGGCCTCTAGCACTAAAAAAAAGTTCCACAATTTTCCGTTAGGGGAATATGTGGCGCTATTTTTCCGAGTGAAGATTTTGTCGCAATTTATAATTTGAAGTTCACGATTGTTCACTCTACTTTTCCTTTGTCCGAAATTATTGTTTTTAAATCGGGGATATTAATCTCCACTGAACTTTAATTTGTTCTCACCTTTTTTTAAACTCTCTTTTCCTTTGCACAGCGCTACACACTTATTTCAATTGTGATAACTTCTGGATTTTTACTTTCTCTTACCTATAAGGTAGAGAAAGTATTGTTTTTGGGTCAAATTTGCAAACGCGAGATTTTATTATATTTACACTTTTTGAGGTCCCCTGAATACGAGAATCATGTTTTTAGCAAATGGTCTGTGTGTATGTCTGTGTGTCTGTGTGTCTGTATGTCTGTGTGTCTGTCTGTTATCAGCATATCTCAAAACAAATTATGGCAGAAAGTTCAAACTTGGTATTCTAAATGTGTATCATATAGGGATGCTACAGTAAGCTTTTCGTTAAGATCAAGCAAATGGTTCGTGTACAGGGACAATCAAGAGAATTCTAATACATTACGTCTATGGGGGAAATAGCAGGTAAGTAGAGTTTAACGTCTATAGACTTCACTAAACCAAATGAAACGAATATATATATATATTGTAATAGAGATAGTCAACTGGGAAATTTTTTTTTGTGTATGTAGGAGACTCGCCTTCCCCCTGGGGGGGGGAAGTCCCCCCTCGAGGGGAGTAAATTTTCATGATGGTTATCTTTCAAAAGAGCTCGTCAATACCTTTAAAACGAATGGTTGAACCATCGATCTGCGATAATTTAAAACAAAGTTATCGATTTTTTTTTACTGTTAACGAAAAAAAAAATTTTTTTTCTTTTTTTTTTTTTAATATTGAGAATAAAATGGACTTTTTTTGGATATTTTGTGTTATACTACTTCTCTAATATGGAAATCGTCTGCATTATTATAAAAGATAATTTTTTTAAATAATAATTTTAATAAATTATTTTTTAAAAACAGAATTATTTTTTAATAACCGAATTAAATTTTATATAAATCTAGGTGCATTAATGAAACGGGGGGTTGAGGGGGGCGGTAGCCCCCCTCACACATAATTAATTATCATATAAAACTCTTCCGAAGCCTAATTTGAATTGTTTAACATAGGTTTACATAACATCGTTATCTTACCTTTTAATATGCAACCTGTATTTATAGTATTAAATTTCAAGGTAAAAGAAAGTCGTGTGAGTGACACACCAGATTATTTTTTCTTTTTTTTTTCTTTTTTTTTTTTTTTTTTTTGGGAATTCTTCATCCTCCGTTCTGTCTTGTTTGATCTTCCTACGAACTTTGGTGCTATTTTTGAAATTAGGTCGCCCTACAGAAAACTGTAAGCACTGTCAATTTTACTATGTTTACCCGGTGTATAAAAATTTTTAATAGCCACAATCGCCTGAGTGTGAGAGTACAGAGTTGGTTATCTGAAGACTGTGGGTTCGATATTTGAACCAGCCAAAAATCATCGAGTATATTAATGGTTGGTGGTGCGTGTAAAATCCGTTGCAGCCTGAATATAACTTTGAGGGGTTACCGAAGCGAAGGATCTTCCCACCCTCTTCAACAGTGGCTGAAGTTTTGATGGCATGTTTACTAACCAATCTTAGGATTAAGCTCCAGACCGCTGCCAGTTACTCGTTGCATAGCAATAGCGCGGCGTAAAAGCAACTCAGCCTCAACCTAAACGGCCCTCTTCACTTGCCGTCGCAGGAAGTCCGAGCCAATGTTATTCTATGGGAAATTTTATTTACTTACAACTTATTAACTAATATATATTTTTAAATTCTGTTTTCAAAAAAATCACAATTGAAATTGACGCACTTTTTTCTAATAACTTTTTTTTTTTTTTTTTTTTTTTTTTTTACTATTTTATTTTGAAATATCAAAATGGAAAATTTCACGTATTGCAAATTCGTATTTTACAACTTCAAAATAAAATAGTAAAAATTAAAAAAATACATATTTAAAAAAGATGCGTCAATTTAACAGTTGAGAATTTTCTGAATCTGAAAACCGAATTAAAAACTATTTATTGCTTAATGAGTTATAAGTAAAAAATTTCCCATAGAGTAACATTAACTTCGGCTTCTGGCAAAAGTGAGTGAAGCGGACCCTTGAGCCGTTCTGTTTCTTAAAAAAAAAAAAAAAAAAAAAAAAAAAAATATCTTTAGCGAAATATTCACTTTTAAATTTGAGCTTTTTAGATTTTTTTTTTTTTTTTTTAAGTGAAGACTATTTTAAACATTTTGACACATTTAATTATACAGTCTATTAGTACATTTAAATTGATATATAATTTTTCGCGTAATCACAATTAAAAAAAAAAAAAAGTAATTTCAGTCATAAAATTCTTTCAAAATTGTCTTAAAATTATACATTTTTATTTATTTATTTATTTATTTATTATTATGTGAAGAAAAAGCAATTTTGTAAAATTTTTCTCACTATGTTTTTTCTTAAAAATAAATAAATAAATAAATAAATAAATAAAAATAAATAAAATAAATAAATAAATAAAAAATAAATAAATAATATGTTTTAAATCCTGTATCTATACATCGTTTTAAACATGTTTGACATTCGAGTCATATATTCGTTTACCTATTAGAATGTATGTCCTATTTGAAAAATCCTTTATTCGATTATACTTTGAACCTCTAGGCAATTTGAGGAAGTTAGAATTCTAAAGGGAAATCAGGGAATAAATTTCGGAATTTCGACATTCATTTATAATAAATCGTGACAAGAATAATCTTCTAGTTTGGTGACATGATGCTTAAGTCTTATACCCCATTGAAATTGTGAAAGAAATATGAATTTGAAAAATGCGTAATTTTAAATTTAATAATTATTTCTTAAAATCTCTGACAGTTTTTTTTAATCAATTTTAAATCAATACTTAAAATTTTACTGAAACTGTGAAATAAGATAGCTTAACATAAGCAAAAATTAATTTACTAGTTTTATACCAAATTTAATTCAAGATATTCAGTTTGAGGATTCATAACAACAATGTATAAAATTGAGACATTTGTAGAATTCCGATTTCCCCAAAAAGGAATATTTTCAATAATTTCTTTAGAAGATATAATATACAAAATTTGCAAAGAAACTATTAAAATGTATACAAAAAATGGATTTGAAAGTATGATTTATTTAAAAAAAATAATTTTTAACAAAATTAAGCTTCGTAAACAAGGCTCATTTAAAAATAAGTAAGGTTTTTTTTAAGGACTTAGTTTTGTATAATCTTTCCTTTTTTTTCCTCTGTTGATGATCACATTTCCATCATTAAGAGTAAAATATGCTTTCACACATTGATAATAATTTACAAATTGTTGATATACTATACACTTTTAAAATAAAAAGAAATAATTTTAATGATAATAATAATAATAATAAAAGATGAATTAAATATATTAATATCACATGGCAATTTACATTTCCAGATTGTTTATTCTATATGGAATTGATTTTTTTTTTTTTTTTTTTGGGGGGGGGGATAAATTTGAAGGTAACTAAGGACTCGTACTCATGCGTGTATTTGAAAATATTTCAATATTCTTTCACTAGAATTGTCAACAATTTTACATTGAAAAACTACTAAAAATATCGCACCAAAATGCAGTATCTATATAATGAAACATTTAGAAATAATTTAAATTTTATTAGCTGAAATTTAGCTGTGTAATGTATGCATACATATATAGCAATTAAGAGATAAAGGGAATAAAGAAAAATTACAATTTCACGCCTCAATATTACTATGATACACTAGATAAAATTCGCAGGTTATTTTTATGCAACAATTATTAAATATTTTGTTATATTCGTTTACTAATGATTTATTTGAGGCAATCTATAAAGCGAAATATATTTATGCTTTTAATTAAGCTGTAATATTATAAAAAATTAATGGACCCTATTAGTATTGTTTTTTAAATGTATCATTATTTGTTTTTGACCAAATTTCTTTAATTTTCAGAAAATGAAATTGATTAGTACAACAATCATTAGCGGAGAATATTTCGTTGTACTATTATTAACGAAAGCGAATAGTTATTTAAAAATATATATATTAACTTTAAACAAGCGAATAAAAACTATAAAAAAAAAATCCTCATGCAAAATGGGTAAAAATTTTAATTGACAAATTTTATGATAAAGCATAAAAAACATAAAAATTGTGAGTTCTGAAACAGATTAAGCTCTGGTCAACTGTGCTTTAAAGATTCTATGTTATATTCTGCTACAGGTATGAATTTACTTTTATTTAATATATGTTTGAGAATATTCTTTGCGTTTCAGGGTTCAAAGTAAGTAACAAATGACTTCTCATTTATATTGCAAAGTTTAAGTTCTTGAAATATGGCAGCATTTAGCAGCATATTAATAGATATTAAAAACTAGAATCTCCAACAGTTGAGACTTCTCATAATATCTAGGTGTTATAATTTAAAACATATTAAAAATTGGGACAACATTCTTAAAACACGTCATAAATTTTTATTAAAATCATAATAGATATTTAAAATAATAGATATTTAAAATAATAGGTATTTAAATAATAGATATTTAAAACTAGAATCTCCAACAGTTGTGATTTCTCATAATGTCCAGGTGTTATAATTAAAAACATATTAAAAATTGGGACAACTTTTTTAAAACACGTCATACTTTTTTTTATTAAAATCATAATAGATATTTAAAATAATAGATATTTAAATAATAGATATTTAAAACTAGAATCTCCAAAAGTTGCGATTTCTCATAAAGTTCACGTGTTATAATTATAATTAAAAACATATTAAAAATTGGGACAACACTTTTAAAGCACGTCAAAAAATTTTATTAAAATTATATTATACATAATATTAAATTAAATGATGTACTAAATTCAATTAAATGATGAAGTTTTCTACTACATTGATCAAACCCCTCGTACTCTCAAGACATGAATAAAAGAACATATCCGTAATTCATACAGGGTGACAAGAAATAACTTGGACGAAGTTTCAAACGAAATATCTGTAACTACCACTAAAGTTATAAATTTATTTCATTGTCATTTATTATTAGTATTGATCCTAGAAAGCGACTAAACAGGTGTAAGTAAGTTAGTTGTGAGATAACCATTATGGTTAACAAACGATCTGCCATACTTGACTTACATAAGCAAGGAAAGAAACAATGTGAAATTGTTCAACTATTGAAAGTGCCTAAGCAGACGGTTTCATACGCAATTAAAAGGTTTAAAGAACTCGGACATGATGGTGACAGGCCAGGAAGAGGAAGAAAACGCACAGTTAACACATCAAGAAACCGAAAAGTTATCAAAAAGCGAGTTCAACGAAATCCTAGGATTTCAATGAGAAAAGTTGCTAGAGAGATGAAGATCAACAGAGAAACTGCACGTTTGATGGCAAGAGAAGAGCTTAGTCTTCGCCCTTACAAAATGAAAGAGGCTCAAAAGCTAACAGCAGAGAACAAACGTACAAGACTTCAAAGGTGTAAGGAACTGTTAAAGCGGGCCGCAGGTAATCGATGGCAAACATTTGTCTTCACAGATGAGAAACTGTTCTCGATTAAACAAGCTCACAATAGCCATAATGATATAGTTTGGTCAGCAGAAGCACCTGGACCTTCTTCCATTGTTGAACAACGTCAACGACCCAAATCTGTAATGGTTTGGGGTGGGATATGTGCTAGTGGGAAAACACCACTTGTTTTTGTTGATAAAGGGATAAAGATTAATCAATAAACATATCGCAAACTAATTTTGGAAGATGTCGTCTTACCTTGGTCGCAAAAGTTCTTTGGAAACAAAAGATGGACATTCCAACAGGATTCCGCACCTGCACACAGAGCTCAAAGCACTCAAGATTGGTGCAAAACAAATTTTCCTGACTTCATTGGAGCTCAAGAATGGCCACCGTATTCCCCAGATTTGAACCCAATGGATTATTCTGTTTGGTCCATCTTGGAGACAAGGGTGTGTGCTAAACCTCATAAAACTTTGGCATCCCTAAAGAAATCCTTATGCAAAGAATGGGATAAAATATCAGTAAGTGAGTTGCGGCCCATAGCCGAAAATTTTGTGACACGTTTAAAGCTCTGTATTAAGGCTAAAGGGAGTCACTTTGAAAATTTGTAAATATGTTAGACAAAATAATGTATTCATATTTATTTTGAAGTTTGGTTGTAATATTTTCATTAGCATTAAAGTTATAATGTATCATGTGTGTCCAAGTTATTTATTGTCACCCTGTAATAAGAAAAAATTTCTGCCTCAGTCGGATTTATATATAATAATTCTGGAGCTACCCCTTTATAGTCCAAAACTCAAATAATCATTGCACCCCGTAAGAGTCAAGACCTACTTCTAGCTGCAGCTATTCATATTTTAAAATACAAGAATACAATTAATTCTAAAGACTCAGCAATTTTACACAAAATATGGCATTTATTATGCGAATCCAAATATTAATTTACTTGTCTTTTCAGTTTACCTTGCATTAATATGTTGTCTGCTACCTAGTGCAACCTATCTTCGAACTGCCCAGTTGGCCTAAGACAAAGAACCTCCTGTAGGTATTTTTCTGAAAGTATTCCTAGTGCTACCATGTTTATGCTCAACCATACCTGCGAATTCAAGCAAGAAATAATTTTATCTCCAAGGCTTTCTCAATTCAGCTCCTGGCTACACAAATTTAAGAAGTCTCTCCTGTAACAACTATAACCGCCAACGATCCTGTGATATATAAAATGCTGTATCAATTGTTTTATAAATGTAACTTATATACCTGATGATGCCATTAATTAATGGCGAAAAGCTTAGTATTATGTATAATAGGATTTTAATAAAATTTTATGACATATTTTAAAAGTGTTGACAAACTTTTAATATGTTTTTAATTAATAGATGTTTTAAAAGAGGATTTTTCTTACCTAAAGTCTTTTATTTTTCCCCCCTTTCACATTTACCTCACTATTCATCAGAATAGATTTTTCATTGAAAGAAGAAAGAGTGTACACATATATGAAATGTTTATTAAAATATTTTAAAATTTTCGTATTACCTATGAAAAAAAAATGATTTCACACTACGTATATCAATTCAATAACAAAATGTACTCTATAACAAAAAAAGCGACTCACCAAGAAGGAGTAATGCAAACCGGGCTCAAATTGGCATACTTACATATTTTGATGGAATCCAGCACCATGTCATTATTATCATTGATCCTACGCGTAATTGGTACTTCAGTGACTTCAAAGACCCTTAATAGGCGGCTCAGTGAAATGAGGTTGAGCTCAGTCCCCAGATCTCTCTTCCACTGAGGACGTTTGGAGCATCATAAGAAGGGTCCTACAACCAGCTCGGGATTTTACCAATCTAACGCACCAATTGGACAGAATTTGACACGATACTTCACAGGAGAAAATCTGCCAACTCTATCAATTAATACCAAGCCGAATAACTGCGTACATAAGGACCAGAAGTGCACGAATGCGTTATTGACTTGTTTACTTTGTGAGGCCCTTTCTCTTGATTAAATCATTCAGATTTTCTGAAACTGTAATCAATTGTTGTTCTCCACATGTACATCACATCTACCAATTTTTGTCCCATTCGAACCACCCATTCCACCCCATCTACCAATTTTTGTCCCCCCTTCTTCTAGGTGCGTCACTTCTTTCTTTTCTTTTCTTTCTTTTCTTTTTTGTTATAGAGTGTATTTTAATTGTTCAAAAACAATCAATAATAATCATTCAAAAATAAAATAAAAGAAAATAAAAGAAAGATTCTATTTTTTTTTTAAACACAGAGTTTGAAATTTAGTATAAAAAAAAAAAAAAAAAAAAAAAGTGTCAAAATGATGTACCATATGAAATTAGCATATGTTTTAAAGAGTAAGTTAGAGTGTCGTAACGGCGCACTAGTGCTACGCTATCAGTAATTGGCCATGATTTAGGGAACACATTTAAGGAGGGTCTGGAGACATGCCATTAAAATTTCGATCTTCTCCCGCGCTTTCGTGGCCCCCAGAGGAAAAATTTGATAGAAACATGGAGAACATCGCGGACAGGACGGTGTTTATGTACACCAACAACCATTAATGTGCACGATGGTCTTCGACCGATTCGAGTTTCGAACCTGTAATCTTAAATTTGCGAGCTCGGTGCTCTCTCGACTGGGCTGCAACGGCCCATATGTTTTTAAAAATATCCCTTTAAAAACTGAACGTATAAGTAATTGAAAATTTTTAAAAGTTTTATTAACAAATTTCAGTAAAAAAATAAACTATAAATAAATTATTTTCGTGTATATACATGTAAGCATACATCAAATAATGTTTTCATTTAATTTTCCTTCTAATTTCTCTTCGAACTCTAGCATTTAACGAGGAAATCGAAGTGAGGCGCCCATTCTGTTATAAAAGCTAACATGTCAGTTTAAGTACTTTAAGTGCCAGTTTAATGAAATTTTACTTTAATCCATAGTAGTACTTTTCTGGAATCAGTTTTATTGACCGTGTTAACGAAATATATGGGTTTAATCTTTGTAGTTCGAAAGACATTAAATTTAGTATAAATTAAGTTAGTCCGACAAGATATTGCCACTTAAAACTGCATATTGATGGCAAACATATGCTTATATACATAATATTTATTGTTGTGCATTCATCTTAAAAGTTTTAATTAAATAAAGTAAAAATTATTAAAATAATAGAATGTTTATTACAGTTATGTACTCATTTATGTCTTTATAAAATGTGATACATACGGTAAGAAATGTTAAAAAGTTGTAAATAATTTATTGAAACATAATATTTTGTGAAATTATAATTAAAAAAAGATTGTTGTCTTATGAAATTCGAATTTTAGTATTTCACATTTTCAGTATTTTTTTTTTTTTTTTTTTTTTTTTTTTTTTTTATCTATAACATTTTTTTTTTTTTTGGAATTTATTAGATTGAAATTGTTTTTGTTACAAATCTTGAATAAAAATAAATTTTGGTGTTAACAAAAGCATAGAAGTTTCAGTTTTTAAAGATTATATATATATATATATATATATATATATATATATATATTATGTATATAAAACGCGCTTAATATGTTTTTTATTTAATTGATTTTAGATTGTAGTTTTTAATAAAGTTTTACCATTTAAAAATGGACATAAAAAGCAAAACAAAAAATAAGAAAATTTATGTTCTTAAGGTTGTTACAAAATTTTTGTAAACAATGTACAGCAATTTATTACACACAGTAATTAAAATGTTTGAATATTTATTAGATTTTATTGTGAATTTATCATGCTATTTAAGTGAATAAATTTTACAGTCGGTAACAAAAGTGTCCGAACACTAGCGAAAATTCCTATATAAAAAAAGTATACTTAATACAGTTTTGTTGAATAAATCCTTGTCGAATCCTGTTCTTAGTCAGTCTAAAAACAGGATTCGATAAGGATTTATTTAACAAAACTGTATTAAGTGTACTTTTTTTATATAGGAAATTTTGCTAGTGTTCGGACACTTTTGTTACCGACTGTACCTATATAGTCCAACAACTAACGACAAAACAGAAAATAGAATATATTTTATTTCTTTATTTTTTTTTTAATTTGATCATTAATGAACTGAGGCACTTTTATGTCGTTTAATTAAAAAAATTTTATTGCAAAAGTTTTTTAAAATGAACGTATTTTTATACTTCCAAATTTTTAATTTTTATTTAGTGTAGTAACAGGTTATATTTATTGGTTATAGTTGTTTAAAACAGTTAGAACATTAATGAATACATTGAAATACCAAGATGATTTATGTATTGCGGGAGCTTCTAAATGTAGATTTTTTACAAGTAACAAAAATGGGCCACACAAAATTACTTCATAAGAAGATAGAAGTGTACTTTTTAAATCAGTATTTAGTGAATGTTGAAGATATCTAAAATACACTGATGTTCAAAATTAAAGGGACAACCTCCTTTCCGATTTTCTTCTTTTGTGCATGAAAAAAATAAACGTGTGAACAATGGCATGATGTTTGTTATCATATAATTAATCGAAATTCATATAATCTTAACATAAGTAATAATTTTTAAACTAATAATTATTTAATTTTCTCAAAAGTACGCTTCGGAAAAATGCAAAATTTCAACAGTTTTAGGAAAGCAAAGTTAATGGATGTGTGGTTGGGTTTTATGTCGCACTAGTGCTGCGCAGATGGGCAATTGGCGACGGTCTGGGACACATCCCTAGAGGTGGTCCGGAGACATGCCATCACAATTTTGATCCTCCACGGAAGGAAAACTTAATGGAAAATTATGTTAAGAATGCATTACAGAAAGTTGAAGACCCACATACCATTAACTGTTAAACTAAATCTTGTGTTTTTGCTTCTGTATTCACTTTTCTTCTTCTTTATCCCTTTCCGACCCGAAACATTTTTATCTTAAAACATTGCATTCTTCTGTTTTTGCAAACAGAAAGAAAAATATGAACTATAACCGACATTTGTTGATTGAAAATTGGACTTTACACTTTCTGCTAATTAGCTCGATCGTTCATTTCCTGACTTTATTACATACGGCTGTTCCAGATGCAAAAATGTAAGTGGATGTCGTGAATTTCTAGTCCGCACGATAGTACGGTCTGGGTCGGAAAGGGTTCTAAGACATTTCTGGAAAAAATATAATGATTAATTTGTAAACTATAAGAACCACCATAATTATAAAAGTGTTGATAAATAATTTCATAATGAATGGCTTAACCAAGTCATGTTTGTATGTATATTTAAAAAAAAAATATTCACATGCGAAAAAAAGAAGAAACAGAAAAGTGAATGCATGAAGTGTAATCCAGTTTAAAACTAACAGATTAATGCATGTGCGTTTTTACTTATCTATAATGCATCCTTATTACCATTTTTCATGAAAATTTCTTTTCTAAAATTATTGAAATTTTCCATTTTTTCCAAAGCTTATTTTTCAGAATAATTGAATAATTATTAGTTTAAAAATTATTACTTATTCTAAAGTTATATATAATTTGATTGATGCAATGATAACGGAAACGTCATCCAAATTTTATGTTTCTGTGTTCTTTTGTTTAAAAGTTACGTGCAAAAGAAGAAAACGAGAAAACATGTTATAGCTTTAATTTTGTACACCACAGTGTACATTTTACAAGTACTTACTTGCCAATGCGGATAACAATTAATTTTTTTTTTCTTCAAACAATTAAAATAAATTATTTTAATAATTGAAATAAGGAATACTAATCAATAATAATTTGCTTTATTTTGCCTAATAAGTATTACTCGTAGTTTCACAGAGAATTAAAGTTTCAAATGATTCGCATCTACATTTAATGCGATTTTAAAATTATGTCAATACGTATTTTCATTTTAATAGAAGCCTTAATGCATAGAACTATTTATAAATATGTAAGGAAAGAAGTACCATGAGCAGTTTTAAGATGTTATATGTTAAAATTTGAATTATATATCAAATAAAATATCATATTAATATAAAGTCCTTTTTACTCGATAAATGAAGATAAATGTTGAAGGATTACATTCAAATTAAATATTGCAAATTTAAGGGTATTATGTTATGTTACCCTTTTTCTTTTATTATTTAAAAATGTATCATATACAAATGTTTGTAAATATATCATCATTTCTCAAAAGATAATTATAATTTCAATGCTACAAAATCTTTTAGAATTTAAATAAATTTTGAAGTTAAACTTTTCTTTAGACTTATATTAAATATTATAGTCTAATTAAAAAATATACTTTCCCGCAGAGATTTTGAGTTCTTCTGAAATCATAATAATTTTTTATAGATATTTTATACTGAAATGTATTATAAATTTATATAGATATTTGTACATAAAGTTTTATTCATTCTATATTAAATATTTTTCTTAAAGTTTGTGATTTTCATAATTAAAATTTTCTATGTTTAAATCTTTTAAAACTTTATAACAACCTTCTATTTTAAATATTTATGTATTTTAATAAAACTTAACCTTATTTATCATAAAATATACATGTAATTATATTGTACTTATATTTCATAAAATATAAGTGTAGCTTTCAAATTGCCAAAATTGGATTAAAAATTCAATATTTACTTTTTACTGAAAATATATATATATATATATTTTTTTTTTTTTTGAATACATTATAAACTTTTAAATTTGTAAACAAAGATTGAACCTGATGTAATAATCTCAGCTTTTTTTTTCTAGCTTTCATAAAAGTTCATTTAGAGATTTCTATATACATTGAAACAAAACTTAGATACAATTTCAACTTTTTTATTTTTTAAAACATTGAAATTTAAAAATTTCATACAAACGTCCAGAGGTTCATTGAAGTAAACGGGTAGAAATTTAAGCCTGAAAATAAAATAAAAAATACATTCTTTGTCATAATTAGTTATACTAATCTTTCTCAGACCGTTTTTTCCCGTCATAGTGTAGGAAATCACGGAAAAGTAAATGTACGTATTAAATGTTTTGTTTTTAGCATTCATGTCTGCAGTGTAACTTTTTTGTACTAAATCGATAATTCTTACAAATTTGTAATTTACTCCGATCCTTATCTCGTAACATGTTGAGATAAGACCGCTAACTATTTCGACTTCCATCTAGATGATCTGTAACAGATGTCATTTAGTACCGTATAGCCACTTTATTATACCTAATCAGTTACATGGGAAGGGAGACGTCACTGGGCACCCTGTTTCATAAAACAGTCTGTTGAATGAAAAATCATAAAATGACTATCCCAATTATGAAATAATAATTAATAGTAGGCTCATAAAACTTTCAGGGATTATTTAGAGTGACGCTACAAACTGCTACTAAAATACAGAAATCGTGCAAAGAAACCACAAAAAATATACTTGCAATTTTATTAGCTGTCCTCAAATGAGGGCACTGGGCACTAACGGGTTATTTCTACAATGGGAAAAAATTATTTTAATTGATAATATCGATATAAGAATCTATCGATATATTTTGCTCTTCAGAATAAATTAACTTCCGTAAATAGTTAACTAATACTTCTCTTTTTTTATTTTATTTAATGATTAATATTTATTCAATATTGATTTAACAGACAAGTTCTTGTAAGAATCTGATGCCCATGAAGTATTGAAAAAGAGGTAATGTACACCTGATCCTATATGTAAGTGAAGAATCCATTCCACCTGGATTAATCTAAAGCGAATGAGAATCGCGTATATATCCGATCTCTACAAGTGAAGATAAAATATTAAAAGAAAAAGTGGTATAAAATTTAGAGATGTATATCTGTTTATTTCATATAGTTTAAAAATAAAATAAATAATCATGAAATAATCATGACATTTTAGAAAAACAAAATTAAGGCATGTTATTAATGACGTAAATATCGCTATTGCAATTTAAAAAAAATCTTTCTTTCTTTTTTTTTCTATATTGGCGCAAATCATCAGCCTTATAGCCTAATATATATATAGAAGTTCGACTTCATTTTAATTGTAGTAGTCACTGTTAATATTTTCGAATGATCGGTTTTCAGACTTTTCGTTTATTTATCAAATTGTTTATACCTTCTGCAACATTTTTAAAAATCTGGTTTAAATTTCAAGATTTGTTGAATTTTTGGATTAATGTCTTTAGCTAATAGGTTTAAAAATATTTTCTCCAGAAACTGCATCTTTTCTCTTCGCAATCAGTATAAAATTGGTAATTATGATGGGGTTTATCCATCATAATCAGTAACTGATATTCCCCGACCTATTAGTAAATTATTGATGTCATCCTCATTTAAATTATATAACTGCTAATTCTTTCGATTTTTGCATACCACTATTATAAAACAGTTATCTCTATCTTAATTCGTTGGAAAATTTTAATCTTCAAATGAAGTTTTATTTATTTATTTATTTTTTTTTTAGACATAGTGGTGAGAAATATAAAAGAAAAAGTAAGATATGGCAGTTGTGAAATTGTCAAAGCTGTCTATTTTTTACAACCTACTTAATAAACTATTGATGCTAGTTACTACTTCTTCTGTCATCGGAAAATGTTTCAACTACTTGTTTTATAATACTTTCCAAAACAAATTTAAAGTTGATTGCCTTACATAAAATTATGCAGAAGTCATAATCTTATCACAAAAAATACATTATATTTGGTTGTTCGGAAAATTCGTGCCGATTTTGAAGGAAAATGGAAATGCAACACATTTAAATGCTCGTGAATACCGGATTTGGATATTTTTAACATTTCTGCTAATTCACGTGTCGTATAATGGGGGTTATTTTTTATTAGTGTTTTAATCCAATGTTCATCTATAGTGGAGGGCCTACATGGGCGTTCTTGATCTTGATGGTTGAAGTCACCAGCTTTAAGCGTAGCAAACCACTTCTGCACAGTTATTTCAGCTACAGTACCTTTGCCATAAAAAACACATGCTTTATTTGCCGCTTGTGTGGCTTTTTCGCCTTTTCCGTAAAAAGAAAAGCATTAAATGATAATGATGCACTTTGCTTGCTTCAAAAGCGTATACAACTGACAAAAATTAACGTATCGTTACCAAAACCTTTTCAAAATATGTTTGAAGTATCGACTTTTAGAATATGTACGCATGAAATTTGTATTCAATCATTCTGTACATTGAGACATAGCCTATACTGGCGTTCTTGATCTTGAAGGTTGAAGTCACCAGCTTTAAACGTAGAAAACCACTTCTGCACAGTTATTTCAGCTACAGTACCTTCGCCATAAACAGAGCGTACTGTATTTACCGCTTGTGTGGCATTTTCGCCTTTTCGCTAAAAGAAAAGTATTAAATGCCAATAATGCACTTTGTTTGCTTCAAAGGCGTATAAAACTGGCAACAATTAACGTATCGTAACCAAATCGTTTTCTAAATATGCTTGAAGTACCAATTTTTAGAATATGTACGCATGACATTTGTTTTCAATCATTCTGATGTACTGAGATCTGTCCTTATGCCCCCTAACGAAAATCGAGACTAACTTTCCTGATGATCCAATATATTATCCAATGTTCAGAAATAGTAAAAAGCTAATTTTTATTTTTATTTTCATTTTTATTAAAAATATAGAAACTCCGTTTAATATAATTAGTTCAGTTCGAGTAAACAAAATTATAATGTATTGAGTAAAATGAAATTCATGTAAAAAATATTTTTCAAGTAGAAATTCTGCTGCGCTGTTATTTTATTTTATTTTATTTATTTATTTATTTATTTATTTATTTATTTTTTTTGTCAGCTGGAAACATTATAATGCAAATGAATTATTAAAATATTAATCTTAATTGAACCCAATTACTTATTTAAGAGATTGTGATTTAACTAGCTTGCATTTTAAAGTTTTATTTAACACTAACATGAAATAATCAGCAATTATTGGTAAGTTTTCTACCATTAAGTGTATGATTTACTTTTTAATAATAATAATAATTATTATTATTTTACTAAAATTTAAATATTACGCTATTCATTTGTCTGAAGTCTTATTCAGGATTAATCATAAAACTTCTAGTAACTATGTACAAATGTTTAAATGGACCATTTTGCATTATTTATTTAGTTAAATTGTTTTTCGCATAGAGATGTTCATAATAGCGTATGCATATTAAAATATTCAAATTAAGATCTCATATGAAGGAGAAATTGAATGTAGTTTTCCCCGGAGATCCATAAGAAGATTAGAATCCCTATTATTAGGAACAAATGATGGCTTTACAATAAATTTTATGTTGAATTTGTAATTATATTGATGACGTTAGTTTTATATATGGTTTATATAAAGTTTCAAAATTTTAATAACTATATTTAAAACACTTTAAACACACGTAAATATAAATTTATTTAAAAGATGTTAAATTGTTTTATCCAAAGCTTTTCGCTTTAATAATAAAGCATCATCAGGGATTTATGATTCGTTTCCATTGCGCAGTTTTAAATAAGTTTTCTTTTTACAGTCAACAGTTAAGTCTTTTATATATAACGTGATATATTTTAAATATCAGCAAAAAATATGAATTCCGGTAGAGGTTGGACCAAGGAGTTAAGAAAAGTGAGAGAAGCTGGAACTATTGCATATCATACGAGGTTATTGTAGGAGAAAAGACATCATGAATAAGCAGAAATAAACTATTAACTATTTTATAATATTGTGCCAAATTATTGGTAAAATTGCAGCATCTTTGGAATTTATTGCATTTTTGCATTTAATTATATGAATAGCTTCGGAAATGTAAAGTTCTTGGATATTAGATGGTGCTGTAATAATTTTGGCTTTATCCCATATAGGGTTGGCGTTTGTGTTGGCATAGATGAAGTCGACTATTGTAGAACTATTTGCTTCTTTTATATTTCTTATATGTTCTTGTATTCTTTTATTTATGATATGCAATAGTTCCAGCTTCTCTCACTTTTCTTAACTCCTTGGTCCAACCTCTACCGGAATTCATATTTTTTGCTGATATTTAAAATATATCACGTTATATATAAAAGACTTAACTGTTGACTGTAAAAAGAAAACATATTTAAAACTGCGCAATGGAAACGAATCATAAATCCCTGATGATGCTTTATTATTAAAGCGAAAAGCTTTGGATAAAACAATTTAACATCTTTTAAATAAATTTATATTTACGTGTGTTTAAAGTGTTTTAAATATATTTAATACAAATGACACGTGTTCAATTTAACTCTTTATTTTTTAGAGATTATTTATTTTAATAACTCTAAAACCTTAAAAATTTACGAAATGCTTAGCTTTCTTAATTTTTTTGTTAAAGTTTTCAGGAAAGGAAAGAAGAAAAGTATTTATGAAGATTACTTTCCATAAAGCTTATTATGTATAATTCATCAATATCTAATAGCTGCAGTAAAAGAAATTTACAAATTTATGAACTTTTTTCGTCACAAATTATTTATGATAACATGTTACTGAACATGAACGTAGTTGTATGTAATTGTTTCAGTTTTATCTTTCTTATGTTTCTTTATCAGTTATAAAATATATTGTTCAAATATGCTTACAATTCTAACTTACATAAAAAATTAAATGATACTTTTCGTTAAAAATTACAGTACATTTTTAATAAAATCAATTCTATTTTTTAATGAAAGAAGGAAAATGATATTTTTATACATATTATTATTTAAATGTTTCTTTGATTCAATGTATAAATAACTGAAAAATGATTTTTAATATGTAGCATTTTTTTTTTTTTTTTGTTTAAAGGAAACACTGCCATGATATGAGCATTAGAAACTAAGCGCTAAACAGAAAAAAATTAAAGTGATGTCAATGTAAATAACTTCAAAAACAAATAAAAAGTATAATTAGCATACTGCAATTTCGGTAAAAGTTTTGGTAAACTTAAAGTAACCAAAACTGCTGTATGGAATCTATCCTTTACATTTTTGGTGCTTTTAACTTGGCAACACATTTTATATATTTGCGTTAAATTTTCTATCCCTAATTAATAAAGCTTAAACAGGCTTTATTGATTGTAGGATTTTCGCTCTTAATCTTGTTGCGAAACTACATCAGTGAAGTCCTGTACTGGGTGTTGGTAAGCTTTAAGATATCGGACCAGCAGTTTGCAAAATATACTTTTTATTTTTGGAATTTTTAACATTGATATCATTTTACATTTTATCTATTTGTTCTAAGTATGCTCTTCTTCTTCTATAAAGTTTAAACGGGCTTTACTGTTCACAAGATTTTTTTATCTTAATCCTTTTACGAAAACACATCACCGAAGCCTCGCATTGAGTAAAGGTAAGCTAATGTACTGAAACTGCAATATGCAAATTATACTTTATTTTGCCGTTTTTAACATTTATATTTTTTAACATTTTATCTATTAGCGTCAAATATTCAATTATTATTCTTTAAAGCTTAAAAGGCCTTTATTGTTGGTAATTTTGTTCTTAAAATTCTTAAGAAACCACAGAAGCGTAGGTTCGTATTGAGTGAACTTATGCTTAAAAGCATTGAAACTACAGTATGCAAATTATGATTTTTAGTTTTGTGGGTTTTTAACGTTGACATCCTTTTCCGTTTTAAATATTGACATTTTTTTGTGTATGATTACACTGTAAGTTCAGACGGGAGGATTTGAAAATCCGTAATATGTTTTACCCATACTACAAGTATAATGCTATTTACCAGTTGATAAAACTTTTTTTTTTTTTTTGATAAGTTTATGACGCATATGTTAATATTTAATTATAATTTCACAGAATTAAAACAATTCTGGAAAGAGCATTGCATAGAAAAAGGCAAATACCACTTTACTAAAAATAATTTTAAAAAATGGTTATATGTATAAGATTTTTTAATTTCAATAATAAAGACAAATTTTTATTGACCATTCACATTTTGCTAGAGTATATATATATATACATACATATATATATATATATATATATATATATACTGTTAATAATATATATACTGTTAATATAATGTTTTATTTACACATATAACTCATTTAGCCATCTCATAATACTTACATAAAATTATTTTTAGTAAAATTAATATTATATATATACATATATATATATATATATATTATAATTAAATTAATTTAAAGCGTACTAGAATAAATTATAAAATTTATTAATATTTTATGTACACAGATAACTCATTCAGCCATCTCATAATAGTTACAGAAAATTATTTTTAGTAAAATTAATATTAAATAATCATAACATACTTACTTTTCATACTTGCTTACTAAAGAAAAGAGATTATATGCGTATAATCTTCCTCGTTATCAGTTATTTATTGTGATAAACATTTTTTTCTAGTACTACTAGGGATTTTTTTTTTTCATTTAAATGTCCTATGTTTTCCCACTGCTAGTTTAAAACTCCGAGGTCGACGGTTCGTACTTCACTTTTTGGCCACTAGTGAGACGGGGGTCAATTAAGAAAACAATAACTTTAGTTTTGTTAATCATAGGTTTATTATAATAAATTAATTTATAAGAATATTTTTGCTTGTTATACCTAACTAAAAATAATTTCCTTTTCTATTTATAAGTCAGGAATTTGTCCTTTACATTTACAAAAGTTTGCCTATATCGGTAAATTGAGTGATGATATTTTAATGCATATTTGTATTTTCCTGATTGAAATAAAAAAATAAATAAATAAATAAAATTATATGATAATAGACAGCCCAACAATATTAGTAGTTTTCTTTAAAAATATTGTACTTTATAAAACATTATCATTAACAAACCGTATCTATAGATTAAAAAAAAAAGTATGTTTGAAATTTTTATCTTCATTTCCAATAAAAATGGTTCTGTGGAAAAATTTGGTTAGGTATTAGAAAGTGTTTTTTTTTTTTTTTTTTTTTTTTTTTTTTTTTTTCAATTTTTAAAATATTTGCCGATATGATTTAAGAATGCTTTTACTACTACATTACAGTCGACTGCAAAATTACTAAAGCAATAGCAGTAATTTCTATCTAAAACATGTGTACCTAATACTGTTTTGTTATGTAAATATTTGTCGAGTCACGTACTTAGTCCGTATGTCGTTTAAAAAAATTTAAGTTGATGATAAAAATTAGCGATTAAACTAAAAAAAATATATATGAAAAATTTGGATGTGTGCTTGAATATTTTTGCTGCCGACTGTACGACCTACCTTGTCGATAACGATTTCAACATAGTATCATAAAATAATTTTCATTTTCAAATTACCAGAGTAGTTTTAAACCTTTTTTGTTACAAAAAATAAAGTTATCTGCAAAAAAAGATTTAGTTAATTCACAGTTATATGTGTGTGTCTGCGACAATAACAAACATTAGATAGCCGCATTATGAACGAAATCTTAGAGTTGAGTTCATCGTTCTTTCACTAATAGTGATTCCACAAACATAATTATTCAAATCTGCCCCAAAGTACATTACACAAGAATAGCGCTTCTAAAAACATTTAGAATAAATTTGTTTTAAATGCGAGATAAAAAATAAATCCTTATTAGCATTTTACAATATTCTGGCCTTTTTACAATACACTAAAATGAGGGTACATTAACTTGGTATTAGAAGGTAACTTGATATTAAAAATAGATCGACGCATTTCACGGTATACCTTATAACAATTAAACAGAATCTTTTCTTCTTTAAAACAAGCTAAAAATTCATAATTATGTAATTTGGATTCACAAGTGGATTACTGAAAATCAACATCTTTATAAAGTGATACATCTTGTTCTGTGACGATCATATCATTGTTGATTATCATATCATTAATATTTTCTGTAGAAAAATAGTTTCTTTCTTCGTAATCGCTGTAAGATTTATCATTAGGACGGATTTAAGACATCGTATGGATTAAGTCAGCAACTAATATTTTGTGATCCACTTTATTAATATCAAATGCATTAAAATTTGCAAAGCTTTCTTTCTTTCATTCTTTCTCCCCCCTATCCATGAGATAAGTTAATAATACTAGAAATTCCTTCTTTTGCTGCCAGAGTATTATGCGACTACTTGTAGTCATAATGCTTTCCAAAACGCATTTAAATTTGATTGTTTTACATCGTTTAAACCCTTAACGTTTCCTATATATTTTATTTTAAAAATTGCTAAACTAATTTAAAATAAGTTTATCCAACACACAATCGGTCATAACTTTTCTTTCAATTCCGGGAAATTTTTGGAATGAAGCATCTATATGTTAATCTGTTTACATAGAAATTAAATAAATAAATAAATGACTTTGTAAGTAAAGACTATAAATTATAAAACTGGTAACAGTTTTTTTTAAGTCAAAATTATATCACGATGCTTCATCAGATGAAAATACTAGGCACAAGTACATCATCAGTGCAACTATGTTCACTCACGCCTATTAAGAAATATAAATTGATTCTGCATAAAAAATAATTTTCTAAATTTATAAAGTGATATTTATTTGAGACATTACTTTTTAAATTTCGAATTAATGCTGCTATAACCGAAGAGAGGAGGAACTAAAATTTACAATCTATTACAACCAGAAAAATAAGTGAAACTTTTTTCCATAAAAATATGTTAAATATGGTTTCAGTACAAAACCAATAAAAATTAAATGGTTAAAGCCAAAGTAATATTTTTAAGGCCACTTAAAATACCACATTTTATCCACACTTCTAAAATTAGATTTATCTATTGCAAGTTTATTAAGAATAACATGAAATATCTGTTAAATGTAATTAATTCAGACCACAAAAATTATGTTATAAAGTGTTGCGTAAAAAGGAAATTATGGAAAGAAATACTGTATTCTGTTAACATTTCCATACAAACTATTTATTATATTATTAATCTTACTTAAACAGAGACTGCTTATTTAGAAAATTGTGTATTCGCTATCTTTCACGAGATTTAGGAAGTTTTATTCTGTACTAATATGAAATAATTGCTTCAGAAATTATTTGCAAGAATTTCATCACTAAGTGTGATGTTAAGACTTTTTTCTAACATTTAAATACTACGCTTTTCATTTGTTCGAAGTTTCATACAGGATTAAACATAAAACTTCTAATAAATATATATAGTTGTTTAAATGTACCATTCTTTGTTATTTATTTTGTTAAATTGTGTGTCACATAGAGATATTTAAAATAGCACATGCATATTAAAATATTCAAATTAAGCTCTCATACGAAGGAGAAATTGAATGTAGTTTTCCGAAGTACCATAAGAAGATTAGATTTGCTATTATTAGGAATAAATGATGGCTTTACAATAAATTTTACTTTAGATTTGTAATTATATTGATGACGTTAGTTTTATGTCTCGAAAGCAATTTCAAAATTTTAATAACTTTAAAGCCTTAATAATGACTAAATGCTAAGCTTTCTTAATATTTTGCAAAGTTTTCGGGGGCCAATAGAAGAAAAGTATTTGTAAAGATTATTTGTTGTAAGCCCTAAAATTAATAATTCATCAATACCTAACATTTTTTTTAAATGAATTGACAATTTTAATGAACACTTTTTGCGACAAATTATCTATAGTAATATTTTAATGAAAGCGGCAATTAGTAATTGCATCTGTATCTTTGGTTATAATTTTATCTTATAAGTAGAGAAATAATATTGTGAAATGTGAATACATATTAAACAAGTATGATAAATATAAATAATATAGATAATATACACTTAATTTATACGATAGGTTTTGGCGCAGATGTTTCAATTGTTTATTTGTTTAAACATATTTTAAAATTTATTTGAAGTTAGTCATGCTTATTACAAGATTTAAAAGAGGTTGATGGTTGATAGTTGGGTTTTACGCCGCACTAGTGCGGTGCAGATGGGCAATTGGCGACGGTCTGGGACACACCACTAGAGGTGGTCCGGAGACATGCCATCACAATTTTGATCCTCCACGGAAGGGATGACTCTCCCGCTTCGGTGACCCCCTGAGGTATAATTTTTGATGGGAACATGGAGGACATTGCGGCCACGACAGATTTTACGTGCACTAGCCATCATTAGTGTACACGACGGTCTTTAGCCGGCTCGAGTACCGAATCCGCAATCTTTCAATTACGAGGCCGGCGATTAAAAAGAGGATGCTCCAATTTTATTGTTTAACACCACTAATTTAGTAAAGCCTCAGCCGATTAGTTCATTTGCATCAGTTTTAGTTCTATTATAAAGCGACAGTTTTATCATAAATATAGTGGTGTACAAAATTAAAATTCTAGTATTTTCTTCATAACTCGGTATTACGATATCCATACTTATTGTTAACATCAATAAACCACAACTACATGTAATATGAAAGTATCATATGTTTGACATTTTTCTTGTATTTTAATTTTATGATGTTTCTCAGGGGAAAACTGCACTATTTCTTTAAATTTAAAAAGTATTAATAACAAATTTAAATATTTGAATGCAGCAACATGAAAAGTTAAAAATAATAATTTTCTTAAAACTTAATTCTTACACAATAAACAAAATAAGCACCAATAAACTTTAAAATGTGATAAAGATGTCCATGCAAAATTCGTATGAAAACAAACACCATATATCATAACATCACAGCTTAATTAATTAAATTATTTTAAAGTAATGATTTCGAAATTTCGAAAAATGTTCTTCTACGCAAAAATAATTTATTTTAACTAATTAAAAAGTTAAAAGAAATGAGTGATCTATTGTTTAAAAAAATATATATATATTGTATTCAAAAATATATTATTATTTTTTACAATTAATTCAGTGACAGAAATTATTATAAAGTAAAAAAGAATTATTCTTTAAAACGTACGTTTTAATTTGAACATAATTTATCACATAAAATAAAACTAATAAATTATTTCTAAAAAGTATAACAAATAATTTATACAATAAATATAATTATGTAATTTTTTAATCAAACATTTTAGATTTAAAGGAAAAAATAAAATAAATTTAAAACAATTATAAGAATTTAGTAATAATCTTTGATTAAATAGATTTATTGTATTTCGTTACACAATTTCTAATGGTCTGCATACATTAATATAATCATCATAGGATATAAAAAATATAACTATTTTTAAAGAAATATTGTTTTATTTATTTTTTCTTTTTAATTACACTAGGGGGCTCTGCCGCCTGCTCGCTCCACTCACCAACCCCAGAAGGAGACTTCATCTTCCCCAACTCGCTTCACTTATTAACCCCTGAGGCGATCTACCCGCCTATTCGCTGCTTTGCTTTTCACAAAATACGAAAATTATTCGTGTATAACAAAAGACAAAAGCAGTAAAATATTATAGAAATCCTCATATTCAATGTCAAATTGAAATACATAATATTTAATACCATTTTTTAAATGAAATATTTTGATAAAAATCAGTAATTGTTTTTCAGAATAGAAAGAAAATCGTAATATCTTGAGCATTTTCCATTGCAGCGTTGGTATATGATAGCCTTGCGGACTTTTAAATTTTCGTCACCATATGGCGATGAATTATTTTCGTATAATTGCCTGTTTTACTTTTCTTAAAAAAAAAAAAAAAAAAAAAAAAAAAAAAAAAAAAACTCTTTTTTTTTTTTTTTTTTTTTTTTTTTTTTTTTTTATGTCTGTACTTTTACTAATGAAACTTTTAGCTAATATAGAACAGTATGTAGATCTCTATATAATTTTAATGTACAGCTAGATAATAATTTTACACACTGGAAAATATCTGGAAAGAAAAATGTTTATCATTATTATTATCATTTTAGTTACAAAAAAATCTCCTACAGCTTCAATTTGCAATTCCCTCCTATTCGATTCTTTATAGGAGTGATTTTTTTTTTTTTTTTTTTTTTTTGATAATAAGATATATGAAATGTATCATACAAAATTCTAATTCTGTAAGGTTAAACAATAATCATTGCTAAATTAGAAAAATTATAAATTAGTTTAAATTTTAATCTAAAATACCCTTTTTTAGCCGAAATATATCCGAAGTGTTTCAAAAGACGACTTTAAATAAAAAAGATAAATACACTTTAAAGACGAAAAGAAATGAAGCAATTATACAGACACGACATTATTTCATTATCCCCCCCCCCGCCCCCCCCCCCAAAAAAAAAAAAAAAAAAAAAAGGAAAAAGAAAAAGAAAGAATGAATGAATGAAAGAACATATGGAAATAATTTAAACAACATACGAAATTGCCAGTAAGAAAGTTATTTTTCTAAAAACAGAAGAAAAGCTATTTGCAGACGATAAATTATAATCCTAAATTCACCTTTTCTTAGAAGATATCTAAGATAACGCTCTTTGTTATGTACTTGCAGACGACAAATTTCTATGATACCAATAGTAGAATTTAAATTTATCTAATTTATTTATTTATTTATTATTATTATGATTATTATTTACACCATTGATCTCATTTTAATTTCCCTGTAAAAAATGACGTTATAAATCTGAAAGAAAAGATTTGTACAATATATTTGAAGATGGCAAATAGAGTACCTTTATTAACCCGGAGTTTTTAATTACTAAATTCGTTAATTGAGATGATAGAAATTTCTAACTAACTGAAATATCTACTTTGGTGTACTTGGCTCACATTGATATCTATCATGATGCGGAGGACTTTCTCCTGCGCAAGGAGATGCGGTCGTTTGACGCCAGTAACAGTAGCTTTTTTTTTTTTTTTTTTTTTTTAATATATAGAAATTATAACAATTTAATAAAAAATGCTTGTACGCAGCATTAGCAAATACAAAAAATCATTAAAAATAGGATTTTAAAATGCCTTATTGCATATTTCATTATATAAATAAAGTGAAAATTGAGAAAAATGTTATCTTAAATTCATGATAGATTTCAAATTCCTTGTTTTAAGAAACCTGCTATTATATCTTTTAGGAAAATTTCGTTACACTTTTTCGAATAGTTTCTTCACTTGACATTATTATTTTATTCAATATTCTCCCTTTTTTCTCCTTTTATGAATCTCAAAATAGCAGAAAAGTCTGAAATGTAATATAATAAGTTTGCAAAAAGCATTTTCAAGTCCCGTATGTATAAGTTTTCGAATTTTTTTCACATGGAACAGAATATATTATTCCTTTGTAACGACTGTTTTGTATTAGTAAAATTATAGAAAATCAAACGAATTTGGCTTAAATTTAATCAAACTATACGTTAATATTAAAATTAATTCAAATATTAAAAAATATGTATAAAATATATTTACCAGCTAATTAATAGTTTATACATTACATTTGCAGAGCGGAAAACCATTTCGAAACTTAGATACCGGTATTTTTATAGAAATTTTCACCTTACTTAATCACAGAAATTGTTTCAAGAGCTTATGAATTTTTTTTATAAAAAAATACTGGTTTTCAAAAATCGGAACGGTTGTGAACTTTCTGATTAGATAAATCTTCTTCATTTCAGAACAACATTTTTATTTGATAAGTACAGATCGATAAAATTAACATTTAAACATTATTATAATCTATATATTAATAGGCAAGCATAAAATTTGTAGTCCCTTTTTAACAAATTAATTATGGGAGTAGAGGGTTGAAAAGGGTATCATTCGAAAGGTTTGGTTAGCCGGAAGGTGCGAATACAAATATTATTTTCTTACGATGTCAAGAAGGTATTTCAAAATACATTTATTTTTTATGCATTATCCCCCATTTTTCCCTTTTATACACGTATTCCTTTACATTAAAATATACCTAAAAGTAGAAAGTTGTTAAATCTGGCAACTTCATAAAGCTCAAATAAAACCATAGACACAGTAATTTGTACAATGTAGCATCACTATACGCAAGCGAAGTGATGACGTCACTGTGTGTCCACGGAGCCATGAAAAAGATTTTCTATGTTAATCGTCCATTGGATTTTTTGTAACAAATTATTAAAAAATAACGGAAATTATCTGTCGATTTTAATTCCGATATTTGGGTATAGTTATATATAAGTTACTGTCTACATGTGTTCGATTGAGTTATTTTTTCTGTAAAATTGATAAAATTTTTAATGTAAAATCACAAAACTCCAGAAAAAAAAAAAAAAAAAAAATGGCAAACTTCCAGTTTCGAATGTAAACATAAACATTTCATTTCAAAGGGTGATATTTAAACAATAAATATTCAACTAATATCTATACTAATATATAAATGCGAAAGTTTGGATGGATGGATGGATGGATGGATGTTTGTTACTCAATCACGCCATAACGGCTAAACGGATCTGGATGAAATTTGTTACAGAGGTAGAGAATAGTCTGGAATAGAACATAGGCTACTATTTATACCGGAAATTTGATTAGATTTTTTAAAATTAATTAAAATATGAAAATAATGAACTGGTAATTCACTTAATATAAGCCATTTAAATTTTTAATTGTTGCCAAAAAAGTTTACGAGGTATTTTATATTTATTTTATTTTTTTTTTTTCTTTTCAACATAAAATTAAATATGCTTTCACGCGAAAAATAAAAAATGATTAAATGTTAAATTGATCGATGAGAAAAATGGCACTTTATAATTTTAAAATAAAATAGTAATATTACAAATCTAATATATTTCTTCTGAATTTTATTTCATAGCATTTTTTTTATATACCTCAACTTCAGATTTTTTTTTTTTTAGTACGGCGGATGAAACACGCTTGGCATAAAAGCTAATTCAGCATTATATTAAAGGTATTTTCTTATTGATAATTCTGGACAATTTTAAAAATTTGATGCTGAAGTAGATCGGGCATTTTTCGCCAAGGAAAAGATAGAAAGAAATACGCAAGCGAAGTGATGACGTCACTGGCCGTTCGTGGATGCAAGAAAAATATTTCCTATGTTAAACGCCCATTGGATTTTTTGTAAAAATTTATTAAAAATCGAGAAAAATTATTTTTAATCCCCATATTTAGGTATAGATATGTATTAGTTATCATGTCCATGCGTTAGATTAAGTTGTTTTTTGTTGTAAAATTGATAAAATTTGAATTTTTAAATTCAAAACTCTAGAAAAAAAAAAAAAAAAAAAAAAAAAAAAAAAAAAAATAGCAAACTTCCATATTCGATTGAAAATACAAACATTTCATTTCAAAGGATGATATTAACACAATAAATATCCAACTAATATACTAATTAAAAGGAAAATGATAAATATTCTATCATAATTTGAACTCAAATTTTTTTTCAAATGTCTAAATAAAATATCTGGTATAAAATACTACTATGTTGCAGCGGATTAGATTTGATATCGGTCATCCTTGGCAGAAAAAAAAAAATATCGCCAAATTATTTGGCGAACATAATTTAATTCCTTTCAAAAATCATGGTTATTTTAACAACTTACATTAAGAGAGTGATGAATAATATGAAACAATATTTCGTACAATGCATATTAAGAAAATATATTAGGGGGACCGGAAAATAATGTCGTTTTGAATTAATAAAATGAAACCGGAAATTTTTGTTTAACAGTGTTTACATGGTACTTTACAAATAATCATCTTATAAGTCACCTACGAATATCTTAAATTTTATCCAGGATAAATTTCCGATGTCAGTATTTTAATTCAAAACGACATTATTTTCCGGTCCCCTAATACATCTGGCATGTATATTTTCGTATTACGTTTTTGATCACCAAATACAATAAGCGCCAAGAACGACAGAGTTTTGAAATGAAATTTAAAATTAAAATATTGTGAATTTGACAGCACAATAACTCAATCTAACACATGCACATAATAACTAATACATATATATATATATATACCCAAAATGGGGATTAAAATCGGGAAATAATTTTCTCGATTTTTAATAATTTTTTACAAAAAATCCAATGGGCGATTAACATAAGAAATGATTTTCATGCATCCACGGATGGTCAGTGACGTCACACTTCACTTGCGTATAGGAACAATAATCGCACAAATTATATTTTTGTCTAAAACGGCAACAAAAATTCAAAAGTCACCAAGGGCATTAAGGCTGTAGCATGATCAAGTTTACATATTAATTAATTTATTTATTTTTCTATATACCAACTACTATTAACTAAGCATGAAGCATATATAACCACAAAATAATAATAATAATAATAATATTAATAATAATAATTGTCTCATGCAATAGAAGTAGCCAATCATAGCATATTGTAATATTGTATGTGGCTTGAAATTGCTGTAATTCTATGATTGATCGATTAAATCAAATAAATATAGGAAATAACTTCACAGCAAATATTATGTACATCACGTATAATGTTGTTCATATGTAACTGGGATTCAGATATAAAAATACTACTTCAAATTTTTCGATACTGTCCGTATCGAAACTGTCATTAATGATAAGCACCTAAATGGAAGCCCACGGGTAAGCCAATGTCGCAGGCAATAGGGACAGGCACCGGAGATTGCAAGGACGAACAAGACGCTGCCGAAAACAGCGGGAACCCAAAGCAATCTTTTGACCGATTTCAGTTTTTTTTTTTTTTTTTTTTTTTCGTAAAGCTATATGCAAAAGAGTTTGCCAGCGAAGCAGGCAAAGCCGTCCAAAATTGTTTAAGAACTAAAATATTATTCAACAATTCACCAGGAGATTATTGCTTTGTAAAAAAAAAATTGAAACTCATAAATATTATATGAATTTCACCACATAATTAAAATTTTAATTCACCAGTCACCAAATTATTATTAGATCCAGATTAATATTGTGCAATAGTGAACTAAAATCATACAAAGAAAGGTTTTGAAATAAAATTCATAATTGACGTCCCAGTTTTTATACTTCCGCAACGCAGTACTGTTTTAGTAAAGGATTCCTATGAACGAATTTTAGACATGACCGCCGGCAATTCAAAATTATACACATCCATAAACACTGTGATGGCTGATGACGATAGTACTGCCTACCCCGTTGAATTTCTCAACTCTCTGGAGTTAACGGGAGTACCGTCCCATATGTTGGAGCTTAAAGTTGGCGTTTCAGCTATGCTGATGCGTAACCTTGATGCACCCAGACTGTGCAACGGCACTAGGCTTCGTATCACAGAGCTGGGTATTAATATTATAAAATGTACCATTATTACAGGAACTGCTAAAGGAGACAGCGTTTTGATTCCCCGCATACCCATTATTCCCAACAACTTGCCATTTAATTTCAAGAGATTGCAATTTCCATTGAAATTGGCTTTTAAAATGACGATCAACAAATCCCAGGGCCAAACCTTAAAAGTACAGGCATTCGTTTAGGAACTCCATGCTTCTCATACGGTCAATTATGTGTTGGTTGTTCACGTGTTTCAAGTGCCCAGAACTTGCATGTGCGGACGGAAAATAATACGTCATTTAATGTTGCATACAGATTGGTATTAGAATAAGAATAAATTGTATATTTTTCCCATAGATCTTTCAATGAGTTACAATTTTTTTTTAGTATACTTTATCAGACTCTGTTTTGCACAGCACCACAATGATAAAGTTTATGATTACATATTATGATCAAACCGTCAGTTCCCACACATACACATCAAAATTTCCACGTGAACGAAGTCGCGGGTAACAGCTAGTACTAAATAAAAGGAAAATGGATTTGTTACTAACTGCTGCATGTATAAGTAGACGATACGGAAAAAATTCCGATTTCCGTTTTTTGCTGAATTTACATGCTTAGAGCTTTCTTCACGTTTCAATTAACTGAAATTGGCTTCTTATTTTTTTAAAAAGTGTCTTTATTGCCAGCTTTTGTGGGTAGAAGAAGCAAGTAGAAGATACATAAAAACTTTTCATTTCCGGTTTTCGATGAATTTACACGTTTTGAGATCTCCTTGCATTTTAATTAAGTGAAATTGACTACTTATTTTTATTTTTTAAAAACCGGATTTATTATTCTTTCCTCTGCATATATAAGTAGAAAATACAAGATTCAGAAAAGTTTTAGATTTTCGGTTTTCGATAAAGTTACACGTTTTAAAATTTCCCGAACTCAATTCGTCCATTTTTGAAAAATATCTTTTTTTTTTTTTTTGTTCAAATACTGTACTTTATGAACCAATCGAATTAATTTAACAGAATTTGATACTTGGTTGGGCCTTGGTTTGACATGGTACCTATTAGCTTCTGGGCTGTATCACACAACAAGGGGCGTTTTCACGTTGCGATTTTCTCTCATTTCAGGAAAGGCTAACATCTACAGAGAGAAATAGTTATATTAAGTAAAACTCTGCTGATTCAGTTAGAGGGAATATCGGCAAACAATTGCCGCAGCTGTGTTGCAATTGTATTCCGTTTAGGACAAGGCAATAACTTTGCTTTGCCTGGCTTTGCAAAGAAAATGGTCGAGTTTCGACCACTGGGTGATACTAGTAATAATAAAAAGACGTAGCAAGCCTATAATGATTAATTTTGATGGAACATTTTTATGAAATTCTAGGCATAAATTTTTAAACTAGAGTTAAAACAAAAAATAAATAAATAAATAAATAAATAAAACAAAACAAAATATAAAATATAAAAAATAAAATATAAAATATAAAATAAAATAAAATAAAATAAATAAATAAAATAACACACATACAAAGAAATACATATATTTAAATAGCCTAATAATATTCTGAACGTCTGAAAACGTGTTAATGCAATGAAAACCGAAAATTGGATATTTTACGATTCTAATACTTTTTCTGTTTAATAGAGAAGAAGGTGAAGATGACAAATAAAGCAAGTAGATTTTCTCACATGAGAGCAAAAACTAAACAATAATGTTTCAAACTAATCTTGCATTACGTTTAAATTAAGGATGTACCGAATCGTCAAAATCTGTGATCCGCGGATACGGATATGAATACGGATATCAGTTCTTCTGTGTCCGCGTATACGGATACTTGAAAAATGTATAATAATTAAGAACAAAAATAACATTACCCGATTACCGTAGGTAATGGAAGTAATGTATTCGGTGAAAAATGTCGATATCGATTTTCCGCCTAATTTACAAGTTTTAAGGTCATAAAAATTTGTTTTCAGAGATTATTCATTGTGTATGTATGTATAAGTGTGTGTGTGGGGGGGGGGAGAAGGGTGTATCTGCTGAATCTTCTGACGACGAATGAATCTTCTGAATCTAAGGATACGACGAAACTTCATACTTTAATTTCCGGTATTTAAAAAAAAAAAAAAAAAAAAAAAAAAAGATATGGGACAGTGAAAACCGAATAAAGACAAATTTGCGTTTTAAAAACGGCTCTAATATACAGTGCGTGACAAGGAAAAAAAATCCGCACTGCAAAAAGATTTTATTTGTAATAACATCCCGCAATGTGACCGCCTAAAGCCAAATTTTCAGATTAAATAGTCAAAAATTCTATATCTTGCTGAAAAAGCATCTTACCAACAATTCACTAACATTTGATTATTTTGCCATCTCACGCGTTAAAACACATTTTGCTTTTCATTCTAAAATTAACACTTTCTCTGATACGTTAATTGCCTTATCCTTGCCATTTTTGAAATATTTTTTCAAAATTACACCTTTCCTGACAACTGTTTTTTTGTTTTGAATACTTGGCTCAATCCTAAATTGTACGTGGAGAACCTCGTAGTAAAATCTGTTCGAAAATTTCCTTTTTAAATCATAAAACTGGTGGTTCCAGAAAGAGAAAAGAAAAATATTCAAGAACGTTTCTTTCCTCACATTATATGCGGGTAAGAGAAAGTAAAAAATATGCAACCAAAAATTTCATTTAAACACATTTTCTAAAGAAATAATAACATTTTATTTAATAAAACGCATCTATTCTATGTGAATTTCGAGAAAAAGATATGTGAAAAGAATACATTCCGAGAATATAAAACCGAGGCTACACTGCATTTCTTTTATTTATACACTAAAGATATGTTGTTAATGAGTTATTTTAGTTTCCTTATGATTTTTTGAAAATTTCTACAAAAGATCCGCATTAGATCCGTTGAAGGAAAAAAAAGGATCCGGATATTTCTTTTCTCACTGATACGGATCCGGATACGAATAAAGATCTTTTTTTTTTCTTTCTCGCGGATATTCGCGGATACTGATACGGATACGGAGCTCCGGCACATGTCTAGTTTAAATATTTTCATTTCTTTATATTCACTCAGACAAAATTATGCAGCTGACATCTAGAATCTAAATTTTGGCTCTAGTAAAAATAGTTCCATCTTATCTAGTCCCCTTTGAAAGTGATTTCTAGAAGCTTTTTAGTGTTTTCCTGTATTATCGAGATCAAACGTATTTAAAAATCTCTGCAAATAAATGCAAATAGAAGAGTTTTAGCAACTATAACTTGGTTTATGACTGAATTCAAGAAAATCAAGTGGGCATTTCTCAAAATACAAAGAATTCATAATATTCATAATATTGTTTCACCATCTAGTAATGTATAGATTGGAAATTCTCGATCCCTTCGTCTATTCAGCTTATTGGAGCGCCTTGCACGTATAGCTCGAGAATCTATATTTCTAGTTAAGAGATTTAGAAAATGACCACATATTTGTTCTAGATGAAGGCGGTATATATTTTTCCTCAGTGTTTCTTCCAAGCAAAGCACCCCGTAGACGATATTTTTTGTTCTCGTTTTAAAATCCGTGAGGTCATTTATTAAATTATCTGCCTATAAAATTAGTATCAATTCGTTCGAGCCTTTTTAACTGCATTATACTTTTTATGGGGAGAGTTTATTTATATTCAACCTGTAAATATCCCAAGATTAATTAGAAAATCAATTACTTTGAAATTACTTAGATTACTTACTTATTAAATTGACTACTTAGAATCAATTACTTAGATCTTCAAAAAGAAACTGTAATCATAATCACAATGTTTTTCTTTTCTTTCTTCATACACAAATTAATTTTTATACATATTCGTATTTTTGTCTTAAAACTTTTTTTTTTTTTTTACAGAATTAAAAAATTTTTCATCAAAAAGCACTTTAACATGTAGAAATGTCTTTAATCCAAATGTTTACTGCTTTTAAAAAATAGAATTTTGTTGAAATATTGCAGAATTTTTAGTAAAAATATACTGAGCAATTTTGCTTATTAAATTAAATGCGAAAATTCATTGAGACATATTTTTAACCCTTTCTCTAAGAGATTTTCCTTTACACACACACACGCAAAAGAAAAAAAAAAGAAGAAGAAGAAGAAGAAGAAAAATTAAAGTTTTAGCAGTAGAGCAATATTCTGCCAAATAAATAAATAAATAAAACGTAATGGTATTATAATGTTTTGTAGACAGGAGAAGATTTATAAGCCATAACTAAGATATGACGAGGCGTTTCATTTTAAACACACAAAATTTAATAGATGACAATTACACATGAAAAATACAAGTAACATGAACAACTACATTTTTAAGACTGCGATCTGTTCTAGCAGAGATAAACGTAAAATGAATGAACAGATCATTGATTGGACGTGACGTCACTTACCAACAGTCCAATAGATTAAATCAGGAATACAATGACGAAATACACCACATTTCTCCTCCCCTTAATTCTGTATACCATACCTGATGGGAGGTTTTCTTACTCTAGATGATCGTCTTACAACCTGTTCAGAAAAAGACAAATTAGTGTTTTTAAGTTTTGAATGTTCACATTTTAGTTCATTTTTATTTAGAGTACTGTTGATATTTTTATCACAGTCAATTTCTCCAGGCTTTGTAGACACAGATCTACTGTCGGTTGGTACTGGATCTGATGTAGTGGAAGGATTGGTTGGCAATGGATCTGGTGTACTGACAGGATCGGTTGGCGCTGGATCTGGTATCATGGCAGGCCTCCTACCAGACTTAGATTCTCCATTGCTTTGTAGGTGTGGACTATTGCTATCGGGAACCATGGAAATATTTGCACCAGGACTTGTAGCTTCCTCCACTTGTACTCTGGAACCTACACTTTTCAGTTGATCAACGTGTCTTTTCCATACACATGAACCTACTTGAATTTTGTAATGTAGTTTACCTAGTCTGGCAATTACTTTACCTATTTTCCATTTATCTCCTGATGTATAATTGCGTACTGCAACTTTTTCATTTATTTCGAATTCTCTTATCTTTTTCTTGTTAAAAACATTTTTCTGTTGTTTGTTTTCAACATAATTTTTAACATTTGGTAGAAGCAAATCTAATTTTGATCTGATATTTCTTTTCAGAAATAATGATGCGGGACTCTCCCCTGTTGTAATATGAGGCATTATTCGGTATTGGAATAAAAATTCGTTTAACTTAAATTGGAGATTTCCGGGTTCTGAACTTAAGGATTTCAATCCTTTTTTAATAATTTGGACATATCTTTCGGCTTGACCATTTGTAGAGGGATGATATGGTGCAGTTAAACTATGTTTTATGCCTTTACTTTGTAGAAAATTTTCGAATTGTTCTGAAATGAATTGTGGCCCATTATCAGACACAAGGGACACAGGATAGCCATATCTGGCAAAAAGCGAAGAAAGACAGTTTATAGTGTTCTCAGCCGTAGTATTAGGAACAATGAACACTTCTGTCCATTTACTGTGGGCATCTACTACGATTAAAAACATTTTCCCCATCATTGGACCAAAAAAGTCTACATGTATTCTGTTCCAAGGTGTTGTAGGCCATTCCCAGTGATGATTTTCTATTTTAGGAGGATTATGTTTTAATTTAATACAAACAGAACAGTTATTTGCTAAATTCTCAATGTCTTTATCAATCCCTGGCCACCATACAAAACTACGTGCCAGTGCTTTCATTTTAACTATGCCAAAATGGCCAAAATGTAAATCTTCCAACACTTTTTGTCTATGAACAGTAGGAATTACAACACGATTCCCTTGTAGTATGCAATTATTTAGTATAGAAAAATCTTCTTGTTTATGACCGAAAAGTAAGTAATTTGGCATCTGTGTGCCTGATATTAAATGTCGGTACATTTCTTTCAATGTTGGATCTCGCTTAGAACTTGCACATAATATCTTTGTATTTAACGGTAACGATGTGATTTGATGAATAAATAAACAATCGGATTCATCAAAGTTGCCAAATAAATTTGGTGACAAAGTTGGTGACACTTTTTCTGGTTGTAGCGAATCGGACGACGGCAGCAGTAAGTCTTCACTACGTAATGGAAGACGTGATAGAGCATCGGCATTTCCGTGCTCTGCAGATTTTTTATATTTAATATCATAATTAAATGTCTGTAAGTATAATGCGTATCTTTGCATTCTAGCTGCCGAAAGTACCGGAATACTTTTTACGGGTGAAAATATGGAAACTAGGGGTTTACTATCTGTATACAGTGTAAATCTCCTACCATATAAAAATTGAAAAAATTTCTTTACACCAAAAATTATTGATAACGCTTCTTTATCTACCTGACTATACCGCTTTTCTGCAGAAGATAAAGTTCTAGAAGCAAAAGCTATGGGTTTTTCGGAGTTATCTGGCATTGTATGCGAAAGTACTGCCGAAATTCCATAAGGAGAAGCATCAGTGGCTAAAATTAAGGGTAATTTAGGATTAAAGTGGGTGAGAATCCTTTCGGAAGTAATTTCCTGTTTAATTGCATTAAATGAATTTTCACATTTTTTAGTCCACTGAAAATTTACATTTTTACGTAATAATTCATTTAGAGGATAAGCAATCGTAGATAATTTAGGAACAAATCTAGAATAGTAAGATACTAAGCCTAAGAACGCTTTTACTTGAGTTACGTTTTGAGGTATTGGAGCATTTAAAATAGCAGAAATTTTTTCTTGCGTTTTGTGTATGCCATTTTTATCAATTTTGTAACCGCAGTATGTAATTTCATCATTCATGAAAAAAGATTTTTCTTTATTTATTTTAAGATTATATTCACGTAACCTTTCTAGCACTTGTTTTAATCGCTCTAAATGTATTTCATCAGTTTCCCCTGAGATACATATATCGTCAATAAAAACTGAAATACCCTCTATACCTTTTAAAATTTGTTCTATAGTTCTCTGCCATATTGCTGGCGAACTGGCAATTCCGTATGGTAATCGCGTAAATTTAAATAAGCCTTTAGGAGTGTTAATTGTAAGTAATTTTTGTGAATTTTCCTCTACCGGTAAATGCAAGTATGCTTGATTTAAGTCAATCTTTGTAAAATGTAATCCACCCCCTAAAGTTGCTAATATATCCTCAATTTTTGGTAGCGGGTATTTGTCAACCTTTAAAAATTTATTTACCGTGACTTTAAAATCGCCGCATAAACGAATTTTCCCATTAGGTTTTACCACCGGAACAATAGGTGTTGCCCATTTACTCGTACTAACAGCTTTTATTATCCCTTCATTTTCTAATCTTTCCAATTCTTCATTTACCGCATTCCTTAATGCATACGTAACTGTTCGCGATTTACAAAATATTGGTGATGAGTCTTTCTCTAAATGTAATTCAGCTTTAACATTTTTAATTTCACCTACGTTATTTGTGAATACATCCGTAAATTCATTTAGTAAATCATTTAAATTATCCGAGATTTGTACTTTGTTTACCGGAACAGTTTGTAAATTGTTTGGGAATATATTAAATGTAGTTATCCAATCCCTACCTAGCAATAAAGGAAAATTGTCTTTTTTAACTAAATATAACTTAACATTCCTAGTTTTGTTTTCGTAAGTTACATTTACTCTAACAAATCCCTCGGGCTGGAAAATTTCTCCCGTGGCTGTTTTTAATTGTACATCAGCAGGAAACATTTTATGTTCTGGAAATAATCTCCGAAAACGATTTATCGGTACAGCGGATATCGCCGATCCTGTATCAAGCTCCATTTCTGCTTTAGCACTATTTTCTATCAAAACCCAAATTTTTATAGGTTTAGTGCCTTCAGATTGTAATGACAAAATGTCTACAGTATCAAGGACATTTACATTTTTCTTTTGAGTAACATTGTTTTGTGCGTTCCGACACACCTTACTCAAATGACCACGTTTTTTACAAAAATTGCAAACTGCATTAATAAATTTACAAACATTTGCTAAATGAGAGCTATTTCCACAACGATAACAATAAGTTTTACTTTTATTTGCACTCGCAGTTTTGTTCACATTTTGTTTACTTAAGTTATTTTGAGAATAATTTTGTTTTGGTTTCCTAACACTAACAGAAACTTTATTCAAATTCAAATTTTTATTCTGTAATTCTATCATGTCGTTTTCAGTACTTTGCATAGTTACGGCTTGTTCTACTGCTTTTTCAAATGTTAAATCTTCAACCTGAGACATTAATTTGCTTTGGATTGTTTCATTTTTTAATCCGCGTAAAAATTGTTCTAACAAATTTTCTGACAGCGATTCGCCTGTAAACGCGCAATGTGTTGTAAGTTTCTTTAAACGAACACTAAAATCCTGCACAGATTCGTTATCTCCTTGACAACATTTTCTAAATTTAATGCGTTCACTGATTTTGTTTGGAATTTTACATAGATGTTTTGTTAAGACAGCTACTAATTCAGTGTAAGTTTTTGATTCAGGGAGATCTGGGAACAGTAAATTAGTAAGTAAATTATATAATTTCGGGCCTATAAAAGTTATTAAAGCACTAACTTTTTTTTCATCCTTAATATCAAACAAAATAAAATTCTGTTCCAGTCTCCTTACATAAATCTCAAAAGATTCAATCGAATCATTGAATTCTTTAAAATTTTGGAACATTTTTAATGAAAATATACTAGTTCTAACAATAAAAACATGCAATCTAATAAAAGAACAGAAAGAAAAAAAATAAAATAAATGTGTAAATACCTTTCTTTTTCTCTTTCCCGAAAAATAAAAAGTCGCAGATTATCGCAGACGATAATTACACTCACTGGCGCCTAAATCGTACCTGCCCGCCACCAGACAATGATATTAACTGCTGCTGTCTCCGTTCGCATAATGATTCACTTCGAAATCTCAATTTTCTTTTTGAATAAACACATGTGTAGAAGATATTCCGTTCTTTTTTTTTATGAACTGCAGATTTCATTTTTAATCATCTTGAATTAGATATTATTAAAATGTTGAAGAGCAAAACTTCTTTTTGCTTTTTTCTTTTTCATCTCGTCGCCAATATAATGTTTTGTAGACAGGAGAAGATTTATAAGCCATAACTAAGATATGACGAGGCGTTTCATTTTAAACACACAAAATTTAATAGATGACAATTACACATGAAAAATACAAGTAACATGAACAACTACATTTTTAAGACTGCGATCTGTTCTAGCAGAGATAAACGTAAAATGAATGAACAGATCATTGATTGGACGTGACGTCACTTACCAACAGTCCAATAGATTAAATCAGGAATACAATGACGAAATACACCACAGGTATGAGGAAGTGCGACATGTATGTTCCACTGGTGTTTCAAGATGGCACACATGTATCCTAGTTGAGTTGAGGTAACAATAAAAAGTACAGTGAAAAGTTCAGTTCCATAGTTCTGAATTACTTTTTCCCTACTTTTGAAAATATACACATAAAATTTCACTAATATGTGAATGTAGTCACAGAAATCCAATGGGACATGCACTTTAATAAATTTAACGCTTATTTATTCAATTGACTGAATGTTAAAATTTAAAAATGTCTTCCCAACATATATTTTCCAACTGGGTTGAAAGGGTTAAATTACAGAAGTCCCATTATGCAGAACTGCCAATATTTCTATAGCTTCCTTAGAGTATCCGAAATTTTTCACACAACCTTTTTGTAGAGTAATTTGCCTCAATATGTAATTATGATTAAATAATAAAATTATTCTTCAAATAAAAAGTTGTGATAAAAAGGCAGACATTATTAATTAAAAGGCGAAATACATTAGAATAACTGACAGTAATGCACTGTGTAGTGCAGCTATCGCATTCATGCTAAAAAATAATATGCCATATATTACTATCGGTAAATTTTTAAAAGATTACTGTACGAAAATAATAGTCCCAAAGCTTCGTCTGAGTCCGACTATAATGTAGTATTCTGGGATTCCACTGTAAAAAGTTCCAAATTATTGTCCAGGTCCATACAGTTGAAAAAGATGGCCGTTAAAGTAAAAAGGACTAATTGATTGCTGTATAATATGTTTTATTTTGGAGAGGTTTCACAGGAAAATCAACAGTTCCTTAATAATGGAAGTACATATTGACCGTAAGATACGTGAATGCTAAAGGTAGAGGTGAGAGAGAGAGCTACGTGATCACATGTTACCTTAGCAGTAGTTTTAGAGCGTATTCTGAATTTTACCTTGCAGCAATCAAGATCCACCTGCTGAATCACGCCAAGATTTTCGAAATAGTGCCAAATTTTACAGCCACACATAATCCATTGTCTCTCGAATAAATTAATATAAATATTTTGAATTTAGAAATTCCGTTATAACAGTTTATCCCAATGATTATGCCAAATTTTATCGCCAGAAAATTCGTTGCGTAAGGGAGACATAAAGACTACGATTTATTATCACATCCTGTCATTTAGAAATATAAATTACCCTTTAATGATATTACAACGGAAAATTATTGCTTAATTTAGTTATAACAAAGTGGACTTGCGCAATTTAAAAGAATGAAATATAATTATGTATACACAACGGTTAATAGATGAAAATAATATATTTAAATTTTGATTTATTAAATGATTTGGGAGAGATTAGAATTCTGAGAGATGTCATTTAAAAAGATGACTAGCAGAAATAAATTATTAATTTTAAAGAATATGTTTTTGTTCTCAGAAGATTTATGTAATAGCTTAACGGATAAAATATTATTAGAATTAAGTTATTTTTTTATAGAGACAAATGCAAATAAATATAAAAAGTAATTTAGAATTTCGTTAGATATTTTATTAGCCATTTAATTTATTGAAAATATAGTAATTAATTATTGCATTTATTTAAAGCTATAACTAAAACTCATATATGGGAAGAAACGACTTCACACCGACCACTGAACATTTTTCTACTTTCATGTGCACCATATTTTAAAAATAAGCTATATAGAACTTATAAAGATATTACACACGGAATTTGTTTTTATATTGATTTATATATATATATATATATATATATATATATATATATATATATCTTTTTTTAATTTACAATTTTGCTAATTATTTTAAAAATTAACAGTGAGAATATCCAATGCATCTTATGCAAAGAATTTGTAAGTAATTTTTGTATAAATTGGTATTTTCACTTAAATATTATCCCATGATTCTTTAAATATATAAAATTAAAAATTTATTCTAAATCATTTTTAGAAAGTGAAATAAATAAATTATTTTTCTTTCAAACCAGATAATTGCATTATTCCTAATCATTGGTATGACTTTGATTTATTTTAGAATTCTGTATCAATTTTCTTTTTGAAAGTAAATAAAATGAAATTTCATTTATAATAAAACTAATTTAAGTGCTGTAATATCAGTATTCTTACTGTGAAATATACCAGTTTTAAAGACATTAAATTTGCGTCATTACCGTTGTTTGAACAAAGAACCATTATGCTAATATTAGAATCTTTTGAAAGCTTTATCACATTTTCCGAAATTTAAACAACTATCAGACTTAAAAGAACATTTATAAATAAATACTTTTAAAACTACAAACATATTGTGTTTCAGAAATTTCTAAAAGCGAAAGTGAAATTGACAGATATTGTTACAAAGAAAATATTTCTTTCAGAATAAGACAGGTCATTCAAATGAAATTGCTTTGTGTACAAATAAGATTGTTGTATAATTATGCAGATTTTTTAACAATTGTGATTACGTGTGTAACTCGTTTATAAATAATATTTAGTTTTAAAAACTCCAGTTAAACATTATTTCCAAGCGAAATTAGATTGTAGATAAATTTGAAATAAATGAATAAATCGCACTGAGAATATATATATATATATATATATATATATATATATATATATATATATATATATAAAAAACTATTGAAAGGAATTTATATATATATAAGTTTTACAGATTATAAAAACCAATAGGAGAATTACAAATGAATGCGCAAAATTGCAGCGAAAGGAAATGCAAAACTTTGATGTAGGAATGTAGAAATGTAGAAATATATAAACAAATGAATGAAATTAAGCCCCAAAAAACACTGAGATCTTCATCAGGGAGGCCCCTCAGTGTAGGGGTGAACGAGAAGTTTCTGAAAGGACAGTAGCTATAAGCTAATAACTATCCTTAGCCCCCAACTTCTCACCAAACAGAAAACCACCGATAACTGAAGAGAAATCAAACATACATATAATGTATAAAACTACTAAAATTTTTTTATAAAATTATAAAATTGTAAAAGTTACAAAATTACATCAATTCATTTAAAATAAATATATATAATAAAATAAAGAATTACTGAAGGTAAAAAAGAAAGTATAAAATGAAATAAAAATACATCCCTTCATCTGGAAAACAAACTATCTTCGGCCGACGGGGCAACTCGTCGGTACTTAAATATCGCCCTTGAATGACGAAGTAGAACAAACCGAGATAGGAAAACTCTGGAAACTCAGAGTTAAAAATTGGGACGGGTAACAGTTAATTTGCAGGGTACTTTTTAAGTCTTCAAGAGCATATTTTAAATCTTCTTCATTATTGCAAATAGTACGAATTCTTTTAAGCTGTGCGAACAATGTTATGTACTATTTGCAATAGTGAAGAAGAGACATTTATGTATATATATATATATATATATATATATATGTATGTATGTATACCGCTTTCATCTAGAACGAATAAGCAGTCATTGTCTGTTTTCCTAAACTAGAAATATAGATTTCCGAGTGATCCGTATAAGATAAAGAAATAACCTGAATAGAAGAAATGTTCTAGAATTTCTAGTTTACATTCTTCTAGGTGGGGAAACATTATTATGAATACTATGAATCATTTTTATCTTAAGAAATTCTCCCTTGATTTCTAAGAATTGGGTTATAAATTTATATTAAACCTTGCCTCTTGTGTTCTCATTTATTTACAGACTTTTTAAATAAGTTTGATCCCCACGATAATATAGGAAAACGCTCTAGAATTTTAATATGGTTTAAAAAAAAAAAAACATTAAAACTCGCTTGCAAAGGAAACTAGAATTTATATGGATTACATTAAATCATTTTTACTCCAGTCCGGTTTAGATTCTATTTGCCATAATTACAGAATTGCTTCTCAGTGCAAATTAATTACAATAAATTGGATAACAATTTAGCATGAACTGGTCATAAGTGAACCTATATCTATTAATATAATATTTTCTTTAAACCAGTTGAAGAATTCATACGAAGAAAAAAATTCAGCGGGTGACATCTAGAAAACAAATCGTGGCACTATTTAAAAAATCCCATGTTATCCTGATAAACTCTAGTTCCCTTTGTAAGCAAGTTCTATGCACCCTTATTAAATTTTTTAGAACGTTTTACTATATTATTGTGGTCAAACATTTTTTTTTAAATCTCTGCAAATAAATGCAAATACAAAAGACGAATTTTAGTAACTATAATTATTTTTTATTAGTCAATTCTAAAAATAAAGCAAGAATTTTTCGCTGTACAAAGGATTCATAATATAATGTAACGTTTGAACATCTAGAAATTTGTAGAGTAGAAATTCTCGATCATTTTATCTATTTAGATGGTTTGTTTATCGTATTCGCCTAGTTTTAGTTTGAAATCTTTATTTTTATGTTTAGGGATTCAGAAAATGACTACTTTTCCGTTCTAGATGAATTTGATATATCTTTTTCCCGGTGTAAAACAAATTGCATAGTGCTTAGATTAATGTATAATAAAAAGATAGTAGTGAGGTCACAAAACGTTTTCGTACGTAGAAAGTTAGGACAGTGAGAGTTACGAAATTGTCGAATCGGGTCAATGGTTTTACTTACTGAAGCAATTTAGATTAGAGTTACTAATATAAAACGGAAGTTTCAGACTTTGCGAGATTTAACAAATATATTAGTTTCGGAGTAGGCTTGTTGAAAACAGAATTCAGCGTAAAATGCAAATTATTTAATGTATAAAAGGGTTGTTAAAATCGTGCTAGGTGTTAATAAATGGTTTCGCCTTGGTGCTGATGTGGAATATGAGGTTCGTGCTGAGTTTAGCCAGCTCTAGGTTTGGTAGTACGGCGGCTTCACAGTTTGAGGGTTAAACGTTCCTGATAAATCTTAGAATTAATATATTAGAAATACAGTATTGTAGAGGATAATCAAGTTTTAAGGCTGCTACTTTGTATTTAAAGTAATGGGTAATACGATTACTTTTTTTTTTTTTTTTTTTTTTTTTTTTTTAATATATATATATAGTTAAGTGAAAGTATCGGTTAGTGATATTTATTGATCTGTTGAGAACATTTATCATTTTTATTTACGTAAAGAAAATATATTATTTCTATTTCATAAGTCGTAGAAGAAAGTAGTCCCATTTACCCCCTCAACTGAGAGGTTGAATTATAGTATTTTGCTAAGTTTTAATACTCACTAAGGAAATTTATTGCGCAACAGGAAATGTAGAGGAATTAGGATGGCGTCAAAGGTTTATCATCACACTGGTACCTATCCTAACATGGTCACTTACCATTTAACAGATTTCATACGAAACACGTATTTTTTCAAGAATTCCTATACCAGTATGTTCTAACAATGATTTTTTTTATAGTCTTTTTATACAACAAAAGCAGAAATACAAAATTAGTGGTAGAGAAAATAAAAATTTAAGGCCGTGTGAACTTTGCTTGAGAGAAATGACGTTTTATGTTATCTATATTCAAATAATATTTTTAAGATAAAAAATTCCATATAACTGAGACTTTTTTCACAAGGATCATGCTGTTTCACAGCGATGACACCACTATTTACAAATAATAATTTTACTCTATTGAATTATCGAAAAAAAAAATTATATATAAATAATGATAGTAAAGCTACAAGAGATATCAATGACAAAAATGGCCTTACATTTATAATGGTCTACATTAAAAAAACAAGCAAACAACAACAACAACAAAACAAAATACAAATTATTATATTATTATGCAGAGAATTGGTGATTAAATCGATTTTTTCATTTCCTTTATTTACATTCTTGCTAACTGCTTAAAAATCAACGGATGATTACCTGAAATTTTTAAGAAAATGTCTACGAAATAATTTTTTAAATGAACAGAAAATTGCACTATAAAATAATTCCATTACTCATTTGATTGTAAAATTAAATATTTTTCCTAAATTATTTTCAAAAAAGTGAAATAAGTGATTTTATTTTCTTATGAATTGGATAATTATATTTCTAATAATTGAAATAGCTTTAATTTATTTTAGGACATTGTATCAATTTATATTTGTAAAGGAAATAAAACGAAATCTCATATATAATAACTAATTTACGTCCGTTCATTTCAGTTTTCTTATTGAGGAATAAAATACTTTAAAATATATCAAATTTTCAGCATTACTATTATTTGAACAAAGAACTATTATGCTGATATCAGAACCCTTTTCAAAGCTTCATCTTATTTTCTGAAATTTAAACGACATTCAGACATAAAAGAGAATTTATGAATAAATACTTTTAAAATTACAGACATATTATGTTTCAGAAATTTCTGAAAGTGAAAGTGAAATAGACAGATATGGTTACAAAGAAAAGTCTTGTTTGTATTTGTTTTAAGAAAGAATGGCCGTGCAGATGGAATTCCTTTAGAGTACAAATTAAACTGTTGCCTGATTACGTAACTTTTTTAACAATTATGTATCTTATATAAAATATGTAATATATTTATAAATAATTTTGTAGTTTTCAAAACAAATATTCAGCATTTTTTATTCAAGAAATATATTCTTTAGAAATATCTCAATATATTAAAAAACAAGTTACGTTCACTGGCGTCAATTTTTTTTTTGTCTCTGTTTTATTCAATTTGACGTTGAATATAGGGATTTCTATAGTATTGTTCTGCTTTTGTCGTGTCTTATGCATTGTTAATATTCCTATCCACTCTTTAAACGAATATGTATATGATATAAAGTGATATAAAATTCAAGATTATTTTAATAAAACGTAAAACAGATAAAGCTAGCGCTAAAAGCTTCTTAGCTAAACAATGATTTGATTAAATTACAAACTTTTGAAACGAATATTTATGTATATGAAATTAAAATAAAAGTTTAAGGATTAGAAAAACCAACAGGGGAATTACAAACCAATATACAAAATTCCTGCAAAAGGAAATGTAAAACTTGAATATAGGAATAATTTAACAAATGAAATGAAATAAAACCCCCAAAAAACACAGAGGTCTTCATCAGGGACCCACCTCCGTGTAGGGGTTAAAAAGAAGTTTCTGAAAGGATAGTAGCAATTAGCTAAGAACTATCCTTAGCCGCCAACTTCTCATTAAACAGTAAAACAACTTTAACTGAATAGAAATCTGACAAATCTGAAATAGAACAAATCGAAAGAGGAAAACGCCTCCCTGATGAAGACCTCTGTGTTTTGGGGGGCTTTATTTCATTTCATTTGTTAAATTATTCCTATATATATATATATATATATATATCAGGGCCCGAAGTTTTAACTTAGATTACACTCGCCGATAAAAAAAGTTACTCGCCACAAAATATGATTAACTTACTCTATTATTTACATGTAAGGTGATCAGAGTTTTTTATTGGAAAAAGAGGTGAAATTACGCAATGTCTTTCTCATTTTAGAGGACACAAAGTTGAATGAAAATGATTATAAAAACCGATTCAAAAGCTACTTTACACAATTGGTGAAAACATTTTTGTCTCAAATGATGAATTTGAATCAGAACTCCTTAATTTAAATTAATAATATAAGGATACGAGAGGAAAAATCCCTAATTTTTATAGGTGTCACTGGACAATATAATTTTTCTTTTTTAATTATTAATTTTTGCTATAGACAAAAACATTTTTTGTGCTACTTTCATGCAGTTACACACACACACACACACACACACACACACAAAAAAAAAAAAAAGTTGGTAGACATTTTATTATTATTATTATTATTAAAATCTTAATCATAAACGAAAAAAAAAAATTGCAAATGAAAAAATAAAGTTAATATTCGGCAGATGAAACGATTTATTTTAACGAACAATCATTCTTTATCAACATTTTATATAAAAGTTCTCACACGTATAACCTAAGTTAGTCTTAGTATTTAATAAGTTTTTAAAGTAGGTATGTAAAGGGGATTTTTTTTCACATGTCTACATTCTGTTCATTGAAGAAAACAGTCGCTTTGTGGGACCGTTTTTGCCAGGAGGACATAAAATGAGTAACTAACTTTTGCATATTTTTGTGAGGTGGTGGTAGTGTTAATATTAAGGCCAATTGTCTGAACTAGGGCTCTGGGCCGGAGTAGGAGAGTCCTCCGTAGGAACTTTCTAAGAGGTCCTAGCGCATATTTACGCTAGTTTCGGTGAAAATCACGGAAAACTAATGGCTAAGCCAACGAGCGCCACTGAGTATCGAACCCAGCACCTAACGTATACCAGCTTCAAGGACAGAACCTCTCGGACACTGGTGGGCCTACTTTTATAAGGAATATTATTCATGAGAAAGTGAGAACACATGTCAACCCACTGCGTACCAACCGGAGCACCACTTTCTTAATAATTACATGACAATTTCAATAGCTATTCCGTGTTCTAGATCAAAGAACCGTAGAAATATAGACAATACTTTTATTCCTTTGTGATTAGAAGAATCTGAATAGACATAAACCATAATATGCTTTTAGGCAAGTTTATTAGAAATTTGTTAGAAAAAAGTTAGTGCTCACTGTTCGATATAGCCAACAGCCGATTGAGCTTCTCAGTTTTTCGAAAATTTTGAAATTGAGGAGTAAATCCTTTTCATTTGAAAAACAGCACATAAGACGAAAAACATGAAAAAGAGGACTTTTTAGTCATGTAATGTTTTTTTTTTCGTTTAAGAGGTCAGAGCGTTGCACTGGTCACCTTACCTAAGATTAGCATGATTTTACGTTTATGAATTGATTTTTTTTTTTTTTTTACCATCTTATAGTGTAAGAATTCTATCTATATTTAGACCAAAATTTTACTCGCCACAGTAAAATTTGCACTCGCCAATGGCGAGCTAGCGAGCGGAAATTTCGCGCCCTGTATATATATATATATATATAACTTAAAAAGTGCGCATGATCATATACTATAGATACAACTTGTTTCAAGCAATATTTAAAAAAAAAATATTATTCTAAGCATTATACATTTTAGTGAATTTAAAATTAATACCTTTTTGACTTCGGGACACAAATATATGTCATGTAACATGCTATCTTTATATAACCCTTACCTTTCAAGATAATCCATAAAATATTTCTTTAGATATTTGACAAAAACTTCTAGTTCCGAAAATGTGCCTTTAATTACGTCGCTTACTGTAGTAAAAAAAGAAAAATATATAACGTATATATTTATCTCAGAATTATTGTTAAATTACTTTTAGAGTTGCCGCGTTAACTGCAGCACTCGTGCCTACTTTGTTCGCCTGACGAAGGGTCGTGTGTTCTGTCGATCCAAAACAATTGTTGCGAGTTTTTTGCATTTTATGCTGTTTATTCAAAGTTTTGTAATTATTAATTATTAATTATTAAGCATGTCTAAACAATGAATTATAGAATGACAATTTTCATGATTTCACGCAAAATTCAACTATACATGTGCGTTTTGTAACTAAACTTGGCGTGATTGAACTTTTTTACTTTGTTTTTTTGGTTTCATCGAGTACACATACTTAGTCTTGCCCTAAGTTCTGTTACAACTTTTAGATTTGTAAATGAAAATAAACAAGAGCCCGCAGAAACCTGTCCTTTGCCCAGTATTTATGTTTGATATATAGCTTTAAAATGCCACTCCTTTCTTGTCCATCTTTCATTGCAGGAAAATGGAGTGAGACATTGAACAAAACCGTCATGCAGTTATTGCTCTTCACGAGGCAGGTAAATCCAACTCTGAGATTTTCAAGTTGCTTAAATCTTCGGGTATATACCGTATGTTTGTGTGGCGCACCATAACCCGTTTCAGAGCAACCCAATCTGTCAAGGATAGACCCCGATCAGGTCGTCCCAGGTTTGTGAGGACGAAAAATGCCATCAAAGCTGTGGAAAATCGAATTCGGAGAAATTCACTCCGAAAACAGAAAATCATGTCCCGGGAGATGAATATTTCGCCAAGATCCATGTCCAGGATAATGAAAGAAGACCTTAAGATTAAAGCATATCGTAGAAAGACTGGACATAGACTCACAGAGTCCCTAAAATAAATTAGGGCTGAAAGAGCCAAAGTTCTCCAGAGCCGGTACGCTAATGGTCTCCACCGCAGCATCTTGTTCTCAGATGAAAAAATTTCAATATTGAAGAAAAAAGTAACCCCCAGAACGACAAAGTTTATGCTCACAACTCTTTGGAAGCTCAGGAAAAAATTGGGATAGTTGAACGAGGCCATCATCCAACCTCAGTGATGGTGTGGTGGGGAGTCAGTTTTGATGGCACCACAAAACTCCATTTCTGTGAACAAGGGGTTAAAACTCGTACCAAAAACTATCAAGAAGATGTTTTAGAACAAGTAGTGAAACCCCTGAATGGAACTCTCTTTGCCGGAAAACATTGGGTCTTCCAGCAGGACTCGGCTCCTGCACATAAAGGTCGAACGACTCAACAATGGTTGGCAATGAATGTTCCAGAGTTCATTAAGGCTTCAGATTGGCCTTCAGGAAGCCCAGATTTAAACCCCTGGATTATCGTCTGTGGTCTCACCTTGAGGGGATGGCTTGCCGCAGAGGACACACCAATTTAGAGAGCCTAAAATCTGCTTTGGTAAAAGCAGTGGACAATTCCCACAAGAAATGGTGCGTACTGAAATAGATGATTGACCCCGGAGACTCAAAGCTTGTGTCGAAGCAAAAGGGGCACATTTTGAATAATTTCATTTTTGTTTTATCTTATAAAAGGTTGTAATTTAAAAATTTAAAAAAAAATTAACAATCTTGTGTTGGTAATTTTTTAGAGACATATTTGGGTGTAACAGAATTTATGGCATGACTAGGTACATAAGAAATAGTCCAAAAAATCCTATGCAGTTTTTGGTTGCATACATGTGCATTTGCTGTAAAATTATGGCAGATTTCAACAAGTGAAACAATCCTACAATTATAATGCTTTATGTCTTGAAGATAAACATTATGCAAATTTTCTAGATATTACATACGGAATTAAGATTTAAATTAATATTTACTTATTTATTGATTCATTTTTTTTAAATTATTTTCTAATTATTTAAAAAAAAATAGCTGGTGAATATTTTACGCGTCTTATGCAAATGTTTTGAAAATTAAACTTCATATAAATATGAATTATTATAAAGAAATATAGAAATATATATTCCACTTATATATGCTGTTGATTATTATAAAAACAGTAATAAAATGTACTTTCAGCACAAGGCCGTAGGCAAGGGGGGGGGCGACGGGCCCAAGCCCCCCCCCCCCGAAATAAATGATGAAAGACTGATTTCGTGTAGTATGTATCAGGAAAACATTGCTGTCTTGAAAAAAAAAAAAGTATTTAAAAATAATTTAATAAAACCTATTAATTTAATTAAATTTCCCATTACGTTCTTTCTTTTCTATATTTAAGCTTTAGAGCGCCGTAAAACCCATTCAACCTTAATTTCGCTATATTTATTCACTTAATTTCATCCACCTTCTTGTCAAAGCTATAATGGACTGTCCTACGTCATGAATTCAATCTTTTTACTTTCTTCTGTATTCAATAGAAGAAAGTATTGGATTCGAAAAAAAGATCTGATTTCTGGTTTTCGATGGATTTACATGTTTTGAGAGATCCAGAACACAATTTGACCATTTTTAGAAAATGTCTGTCTGTGTGGGACAAATATTTTGTTCCAATTGTATCTCAGGAACTACTGCACTGCACATAATTACATATACATTTATATGCAGCTGCCCCATGACAAAAATTAGTGCTAACACTTTTTGGTGAAAATTGTCCAACATGTGGCGTAGCCATCTGATTTTTTCTCAGTTTTTAACTTGGCGGTATAGTACAAAATTTCTTTTAAATGTACACAAAAAGAATTATTTATCATAGTAATAATCAAGTAGGCACACATAGGAAGGGTGAAGTCCCCCCTCCCGGAGGGGAACAGTTATTTGATATGAGTATCTTTTAAAAGAACTCGTCAGTATTTTTAAGACTAACAGGTGAACTATTAATGTATGTTAATTTGAATCTAAGTTTTCCTTTCCCCCCCCCCCCTCATTTTTAACAAAACGAAAAAGGGCAAAAAACATTTTTAAAGATATTGTTAGTGAACATAAAATTGACTTTCTTTGGACATTAAGTGTTACATTTCTATTAGAAACAAATCATCTGCATCCATCATGGAAATTAATTTTAATAAATAAAAGTTTTAATAAAATGATTGGTATTGAGTGAATTTGTATAGGAAAATATAGACGAAAGATTTGTGTGCAAGGCCTGATTTAAGCAGGGGCATGTAAGACATGTGACCTGAATAGCAGGGACCATATAATTCGCCTTGAAAATGCCATTTAGCCTTTTATGACCTAAAAATGGTATCATATAGTGCAAATTCTGACACATTACTCCCATAAACATGTATGTATGTACCTGTGTTTATTGGTGCACTATGCGAGGAGGCAGCGGGCTCACGAAACTATGTGTGCCCCGGGTCTTGCATGAAGTTAATTAGGGTCTTTTTGTGTAAGGTCTGATTAACTTCGTGTGAGGCCCGGGGTAAACATACTTTTGTGGGCTGCACCCCCACCATTCGTACTGTGCAGGAATCAGCAAAAGTACATATATATACCTGTATATGAAACTAAAATAACAAAATTTTGCATTTTATGATACCACTTTTGTTATTTTTAGAGGCAAAAGGGCATTTTCAGGGCCAGTTTTAGGGCTCTTTGCTACTCAGGGCCCGAATCATCATGTGCCCTTGTGTTAATCAGGCCCTTGATTGCGTGTACGTATGTTTTTTTCATTGGGTATGTGTATTAGTATATCATATTCGATGACCTTGTATTAGAAATGCGATGGGCCCCTCCCGAAAAAAAATCCTGGCTACGGCCTTGTTTCAGCATACCACATAATTTAAATTATCTTTATTCCGACGTTTCGGTTAATGTCCCATCATTAACCATCTTCAGGGAAATGGTGTTCAAAAACTATAATTTGTAATGATACATTATCCATCCCCCCCCCTCAATTTGGCTTCGTTTCTTAAACTTAAAATAATTTAAGGTAACCCTGCTATTGTTTGTTCTGGCAACCCTGCAGCGTGATACTTTGACTCCGTTTTATTAAAGTGTTTTATTTTTCTTGTAATGGTCATGATTGTGATTTTAAGTGGTTTTAACTCATTTTAAAATCTATATAGAGTATTTTTTATATAATTTATGTAATCATCTATTAATTTCTTTGTGAATTGTATTTATAGTATCCTAGAATGGCTTAAATTGTTTATGTTTATAGTTTTTGAACACCATTTCCCTGAAGATGGTTAATGATGGAACATTAACCGAAACGTCGGAATAAAGATAATTTAAATTATGTGGTATGCTGAAAGTATATTTTATTACTGTTTTTATATATATGAATTTTTAATAAAACAATTTTCACATGACACATTTAATCATAAAATAAACAAACATATTCTAAAAGAAAAATAAATAAATAAATAAACTTATTAAAAAAATCGTAAATTCATAAATTGTAATTCATTCATAAATAAAGAAAAAAAATTAGAAAGTGAAAGGAATAATATAATTTTTCCTATGGATCAAAACATTCTATAATTTTAATGATTTTTATGGCTTTGATTTATTGTAGAATACAGCATATCCACATTTTTAAATAAAACAAAACGAAATCCCATATATAATAACTAATTTATGTGCATTACCTTCAGTATTCTTATTGTGGAATAAAAAGGTTTAAAAGATATCGAATTCGCAGCATTACTGTTGCTTACACAATGTGCCATTATACTGATATCAGAAACATTTCAAAGCTTTATCACATTTCCTGAAATTTACTAAACGACATTCAGACATAAAAGAGAATTTATGAATAAATACTTTTAAAATTACAGATACATTATGCTTCAGAAATTTCTAAAAGCGAAAGTGAAATAGTTACAGTGGTATTGTTACAATGAAATAACTTCTTTCAGAAAAAAGGCAGTCGTACAAATGAAATTGTGTTGTGTACAAGATTGTTGTATAATTATGTCTTTTTTTCTTCTTTTTTTTTTTTTTACAATTGTGCGTTTGACATGACATTTGTAATTAATTTGTGAAATTTTTGTAGTTTTTAAAACAAATATTCAACATTGTTTCCATGAGAAAGTAGAAAGTAGAAACATCTGAAATATCTAAATAATCTATACGATTATATTTTGTCGAAACTATACGATAGTGATGTAATTAATAAAATACACGAGGATAAAAAATAATATTTATAAATGGACAATATTCAAGCACCCGGACTCAACTCAATGATCTTAACAAAAAAAAAAAAAAAAAAAAAAAAAAAAACGACATTTGTCTGATTATAGAAAAATTTTATTATTTTATAGAAAAACGTATTTTTAACAGTTGTTTCTTCAGAATCTTTGCAAGTATCATTTTAAACATAGGTATATATGCAAAAGATAAAAGATAAAATAAAGATAAATCTGCAGTACTTTAAAAAAATATTAATTATAATCATAAATTGACTAAAATATGCAATCATGAAAAATTTAACCGGAATTTGTTTTTTTTTTTTTTGTTTTTTTTAAACAAAAAATTGTGCCAAAATAAATAAGTAAAAAGAATGAAGGAGTAATCAAGGGGTCCTATACTAAAACTGTACTGTCTGTGGAAGTATAAAATTTGGCTCGTCAACCGTGAATTTTATTTTGAAAGCTTTCTTTGGATGATTTTGCTTTCACTATTGCACAATATTAATTTGGTTTTAGTAATAATTTTATTAATAAATTAAAATTTTATATAGGTGGGGAAATTGGTATAATATTTATGAGTTTCAAATTTTAAAGCTAAATAAGGAAAGAAATAAAGTGCGAAAATATAGCATCGGTTTGCTAAGTCAAATTAGTTGTATTGTATTAGTTGTATTTATTCTGTTATCAAATGTAATTGTTTTACAGAAATGATATTTTTATAGAGTTTAATAAAAAAAAAGGTATAAGTCATTTTTCCTGCAGTGCGGCCTTTTTTTTTTTTTTTTTTTTTTTTTTTCTTGTCGCTTAGCGTATATACACACCGACACACCTTATTTTATTATACATACAGATTCAAAATTTTCTTACTATTTTAGTAATTTTCTTACTTTTTTAGTATATGAATGAAAAAATAAATGTCATCGTTAAAAAAAAAAAAAAAAAAAAAAAAAAAAAAAAATCTGACATTGACAGATTTTAATTTAGTGCCAGAGGCCTACTGCTAAACTTGTTAATATCGACAAATTCTTCTTTAGTTAATTCGTGACGATCTAAATTCCATGATAAAGTTTTCATTAAATCAAACCAATGTGTTTCAGCTGCAGATATTGTATCAAATAACGTTGGAAGTCCAAACTGTCTTATAGCCGCAAAACGACGTTTTTTCTCTTTTTCCCAATGAGGGGGAGGTGTGCCTTGGGGGGACTCATGTCAAAGGTGTGCCTTTGGGGGGGGATTATGTCAAAGTTGGGCCTTGGGGGGACTCATGTCAAAGTTGGGCCTGGGGTGGGACTCATGTCAAAGTTGGGCCTTGGGGGGACTCATGTCAAAGTTGTACCTTGGGGGGGACTCATGTCAAAGTTGGGCCTGGGGAGGAGACTCATGTCAAAGTTGGGCCTTGGGGGGACTTCATTCAATAAATCCCCATTCAATAAACCGACTGAAATAGGCCCTTAGCACTATTAAGAGTGTATTATAAAAATTCTACAACGCTGTACCGACTGAAATAGGGGTACCTTGGGGGGGACTCATGTCAAAGTTGTGCCTTGGGGGGACTTCATTCAATAAATCCCCATTCAATAAACCGACTGAAATAGGCCCTTAGCACTATTAAGAGTTTATTATAAAAATTCGACAACGCTGTACCGACTGAAGTAGGCCTCTAGCACTTAAAAAAAAAAAAAAAAAAAAAAAAAAAAAAATACCATGGAAAAAATTATATGTCACCTTAACATATTATGAAAACACCTGCTTTTTTTTGGAAAATAATGTGCAATATGCAAATTTTCTGCACGGTGTTATGACCTCAGCAGTTAACTAAAGCTGAAGATAACCGACTTCAGGCATTTACAAACATGCCACGAGGTACAGAATTAAAAGAAAGTGAAATTCGCGAAATTTGGAGATTAAATGGAACTGGTGCTTTAATTAATAATATTTGAAAAGTTATTAAACGCTCTAGATGAGCAAATAAAAATGTTTTGAAAAGAGGAATTAATGGATCGGTGATTAAAAGATCTGGACGTACTCCTTGCTTGTCCTCGAGAGACAGACGCCATGTGCTTTCGCTCGCTACATAGAATAAGATGACCACTACAGGCATTAAAAATGCTTTGAAACTGATTTGTTCAAGGAGAACCATTCGCAAGGGGTTGCATAATGCTTCCTATGTGAAATATAAAAAAATGAAGAAAAAACCACCGATTCTAAGCCGCCACAAACTGGAGCGTCTAAACTTTGCTAAACAAACTATGGCCTGGACCTCCAAATGGTACTCTGTGTTATTTTCTGATGAAAAAAAGTTTAATTTGGATGGTCCTGACGGGTTTCAGTATTATTGGTATGGTTTACGGAAGTCTTCTCGTGTACTAATGAGCCGCCAAATGGGTGGAGGGTCAGTAATGGTTTGCGCCGGATTTTCGGATCAAGGGAAAACGGATATTGTTTTTGTGCATTCAAGAATGAATTCCGAAAAGTATAAGAATCTTCTTAAAGATTAGCTAGCCATATACGGTGAACTTCTTTGTTGCGAAAACTACACTTTCCAACACGATAATGCGCCGATTCATGCATCACACGAAACTAAAAAGTTGCTTTCAGAGCAAAGTATCAATGTTCTTCCGTGGCCTTCTCGCTCTCCAGACTTAAATCCCATATAAATCTTGTGGGGGGATCTTAGCTCGTGCGGTTTACCGAAATTTGAGGCAGTTTATATGTGTCGAAGACCTAAAGAATGCTATAAAATGTGCTTAAGAAGAACTGTCTTGCGATATTTTGTTAGAATTGATAGATTCGATGCCGAATCGCATCTTTCATGCTATAAAAAACAATGGCGGATCCACCAAATATTGAATATCCTTGTTAGAGGATTTTCTTTTAGACCATTAGTGTCTGCTAATTATGTTGACCACTGTATTTGGAAAAAACGGGTGGTGTCTTATAATTTTGTGCATTAAGTTTTTAAGTTTTTTCATTAAATTTTATGAAAATACGTATCATTATTATAAAATAATTATATATGGTCACAGAATAAATTTATGTTTTTGCTGTATTTAATAAAACATTTTTAAGCTCTGAATCTTTTTTCACTATTTGTCAAATTAGATAGAGATCTTATAATTATGTCCACCACTGTATAATCATTTATATGTATTGTATACTTAATGCACTGTAAAAAAAAAAAAAAAAAAAAAAAATGTAAAATCACGGTATTTGACAGTATAATTTTACGGGAAATGACCGTTTTGCTAGCTAAACGGTGGTAGCCCGTAAAAAAGTATATATATATTTTTAAATTTTTACGAGAAAAAGCCGTTAATCTACGCAAATTGCTCGTATGTTCTATCAAACCATTTTTTTAAAGGAAAAATCTTTATTTTGTTTTGGGAAGAAGGGTGAGAAATTCTCACCCATTATTTTTCTCTAATGAGAATCTTGAAATAAGACTATCTCTTTAGTGTTAGTGTTAACGAATAAAAATGATTTCGTAAAATATATTAGATTCTCTTTCTCAAAAATCAGTAAAGCCAGTCTTAGAGGAGAGAGAGACAGAGAGAGAGAGAGAGAGAAGGCCACTAGCCACAGAATTTCTAGAAAAAAGCGTTTAAAGTTTCCGTAATCTTTAAATAGAAGGGATTTTGCAATTCGTTCAGCACGGCGGGCTTAGTAGAGCACAAGGCTCTCACCCAGATGACCAGAGTTCGAGGCTATCTGCGCCCCTCCCCCTTTATTTTTATGTAATCTAATTTTTTATTTATTTTTACTTTATTTTATAATTTAATTCAAAATTTGAAAATTTTAAGAAAAAATTATTTAATTTTCTTGAATATAAAATAAATAAATTTTACTATTTGTAATATTTATAACTTAAAAATGTAATAAATTTCTATAACTTAAAAAATAAATTTAATTTTTGTTTTAACTATAAAATAAAGTAAAAGTTTTCCAGTATGATAATTGACTAACTTCTTAATTTTGTCAAAAATAGCAAATTTAGATTTTAAAATAGTCTTAAAAGAAAATATATTTTATGCATAGTTTGAACGTTAAAAATATTCAATCACTGTCAAAAATTTCTGTAAAAATAAAGCACTTTTTTAACATAAATACAACATAGGTTGCTGTATATTTTTACAGCTAGTTCTGTAAAAATAATTGAAGATTTGCTACTTCGCATTGTGATGTAAATCGGTTTAAAAATTTTTCCAGAAGTCTTTCTGTGCGTCTGACACTATTTATCAACCTATCAGTTCTGATGTTGACTTTATCAGTTTTTGTAAAGATGTGCTCTTGTGGTCCCAACGGCACAGTTGGTAAAGCGCTGGCCTTTGAAATTGGAGATTGTGAGTTCGAATCCCGGGCTGCTGAAGACAGTTTGCGTTGAATGAAAATCAATAAATTAGCTTTTATGTGTAAAAAAAAAAAAAAAAAAAAAAAAAAAAAAAAAAAATAAGTTGCTTAAAGTTGTGGATGTTTCACTGCACGCATGTGTAATAATTGCAAGAATTTTTTTTAAAGCATTCGAGAAACTCAAACTTTAACTTTTAAATTTACGGTCAATGCTACTTTTTTTGCAGGTTGGTTGTATGTTTCCTCACAGCGTAAAATTACTGCCGATACATCATTCATCGTCTAAAAGTTGTTTTACGGGCTTTGTCTGGAATCTCTGCTGCCGGGCTTTGCCCGTAATTTTACTGAAGCATTTTTTACAGTGTGCGTACAAAAATGTTTATCAAGTTCCGTGTTATTTATTGTTAAAAGCTTACATTCTAAAACAAAATATATTGTTTATTTCTTCATTACTTTTGTCTTACTACAACAATTTAATCACGAGTACATATAGTATGTTTCTATCAGTTATACAGTTAAAATTGATTCAAACAATTTTTATATTATTGAAAGAAAAATAAAATTTTTAGAAATTCTGTATTCGAAATTATGAAAATTCATTGCAAATTTAATAAGAAAGACATTCCGTTTTATGGATAAAAAGGTGAAAAATACAATCTTAAAATTCTTACGAACCTCTGTTCTTCAAACTCTCTTTCTAATTTTTCTATTTTAAATAAACTTCTTTGTTAAAAATTTCTAATTTTCTACATTAATTTTCATCAAGTGCATGTTATTTCTTTTTACGAAAAGGCTTATTTTAAACATATTTCCAAACTTTCAAGATTTGATCAATAATCAATCTATAAACCTTTGAATTAAAAATTTTATGAAAGTTTAATCAAAGTTTTCGAAACTAATTACAACAAGTACTTCATAAACGAAAAGCTCCTGTTTAATTGAGATTAAGGATATTTTCAGTATGTTCAATAAAAACAATTTTTGTTTATTTTTTTTTTAATCTGGTTTTGACAAAATTTTGAAATATGGAGCGCTTGTGAAATTAAAATTGCTTGATTAATATATTCTAATTCTTTGAAAATTCTTTGCGCGAAAATATAATTAAAAATATCTCACTACCTGTTATAATAATAATTATTATTATTTGTAATTACATATAATACAATTTCTAAATAATATAGATATATAACGAAAATATTTTGTGAGATATTGTTATTTATTTTGAGTACAATTATTTTGATTTACAATTAAAAAAAATCCCTTTTCGGCAAGCTTAAAGGCAAAGGTACATTCCTTTACGTTAATGTTACAAAAGTAAAGAAATATTACATATGTATTAACACATACTTAGTCAATGTGTGTGTGTGGCTTTGTTCCCCCACATTGCATTATTTACGTCGAAATTCTGTTTTTAAGAAATTTAATTATCAACTACTACTATTCATTCTACTTAAAATTTTAGGCTGAATTTATTGGTCAGTAAATGATTAAATTTTTTAACATCCAAGTTCATAATCATTCAACAAATAGAAGCCATAAACATGTACAATTAGGTGATGAAACTTGCGACTTAGCAATGAAATTTGTGATTTGGCGGCAAAATTTGATAGTTGACGACGAAATTTTTGACTTCGCGACGAAATTCGTTATTTGGTGACAAAATTTGGCGAGCTTGGTGATGAAAAATGGCAGCGTTGACGCCATTATATTTTCTTCCCGCGCAAAAACCTCACATCTCTTCACAGACCAATATCTTGTTTCCACAAGATAAAAAATCAAAGGAAGCTGTAACGTATTACTCGCAATTTCAATCGTAGATTTCAAATTCTTGCGTAAACCGGCGTTCTAAATTATTCACCACAAATGATATTTTTGCCAAGACTAACGTATTATTTTAATCTTATATTTTTAAATGATTAATTAAAGCTTTTACCATGGTTTTTATATTTTCAGTGACCTTTTTTATTATCGTTTGCACGTGACGTAAGCATCAGATTATAAATTTAAGCAATGAAAGCTATAGAAAATGTCGGCTTCATCACAATTGACGAAAAATCATTTTTTAACTTGTAACTTTTAAACAATTCAAGTGATCGAAAAAGTTTAAATACAAAATTAGGGTACTTAAATTCTTTATGGTAAGGCGGTAATTTGCCTGATTTGAAGTACTTTCCTATTTTCAATATTGAAGAAATTATGAGCAAATTAAATTTCCACCCCCCATTATTTCCACCCCCTTTGAGCTGGATGCCCCATCTACGAACTCGACCGAGATTTTTACTGTTCTGACAACATATCCCCAGCTGGTTAAATTTAAATAACAATTACTCCAGTTATCGTGTTCACAACTTAACATGGGAAAAAGCGTTATACACACACACACACACACACACACACACACACACACACACACACACACACACACACACATATATATATATATATATACCTATATATATATAAACTTTTGAACGGAGGGTGGTTTTGGGTTCTAGGGGTCATGCTCGGTGAAGATATGAAGAAATTTTCCAGAAGTCGTGTCATGAGAACCATTGCAATAGGTAGATCTCCTATAAGGAATCTACCTAATAAATTCGTATTGAGTTCATTTCTGATAACATTCTTATAACTTGATATATTTTAGTAAAGTCAAGGTGGCATTCTGACTGATGTTCATATAGTAATGTTTTAAAAAAATGCTTGTAAATGGTAGGGACAACCTGCAAAACGTACACTGTTAAAAATAGTTTATTAAAAAAAAGTATATATTGTCTCAAAATAGCCCCGAGACAATACATATATACTTAAATTTGAAAACCTATGCACTCATTTTTGAGTATATTGACATGTCAAACATGGGGATATTGGGATTTTTATTGGTCAAACCCATTTTTGAGCATGTCAATATACTCAAAATTGAGTACATGGACTTTCAAATTTAAGTATATATTGTCTCGGGACTATTTTTAGACAATATATACTTATTTTGAAGAAACTATTTTTTACAGTGTTCATTTACGTTTACCGATGCATGTATGTTAAAATGATTTTTTTTTCTAAATTAACTGTTCAAAATTATATTTTATGTAAAAAATGCTTGTGGGTTTTTTCTATGTACATAAAAAAAAGTATAGGATTCGCGTAAATTTTAAAACTTTGGTATTCGTTGGACTTATACATTCTGAGATGTTCAGAACATGATTTTACCATTTTTATAAATTATCTGTTTATATGTCTCTCTGCATGTATAAAAATGTCGGGACATTTCATATATACTCAATGTATCTTACAAACTTATCAACGAAATGTATTCAGACTTTTTAATTAGTTGGACCTTGACTCACGATGGTGCTTAATGCATTCTGCAACCAATCACTAAAGAAGTGGCGCGGTCAGCAAAAATTTCAATAGTTTCATAATGAAATAGTTCAGTAAAACATTTCGTATAAATGTACATAATGGGGTCTATTTTAACTTTTTCAATTTAACTTATATATATATATACATAATTTTAGTAGAAATATTCACAATAAAAATCTTAGGGGCATATATGGGAGGCATCCACACGTTTGATTGGCCGAAGATTTGCGTCATTACAATGTCATGTGTGACGTCAAGTGCATTGCAAATTTGCGTATTCAAAAACGGGTAGAACTTTCGTGCTCATCCAATAGTCACAATAAATCTCAGGGCTGCATTTTCTTTTGCGTTAAGCAGTTTTAACGCTTTCCAACAATGTTTAAGCGTGATTATGAGTACAATTAATCTATTTGTATGTATTCTAATCCTTCTTCCTGTCCGTTGTGTGATAACGTAGGCAAAGGACATTGAAAGTTATACAACTAGTACGTAGAGTTGGAAAGTCTTAATAACCAATGAGCACCGTATGATTTTTCACTCTTGTTGACTTTCTCTTTTAATTCTCTGAGAGAAATATTATCTGGAAGAAATTTCAATGAATAGTAATTTTAATAAACAATTTGTCGTTCAAGAATTTGTAAACGAATATATAGAAGAAGATTTTACGATGAATATAACAAGCAAAATTTTTTTTTTCTTTTTAATTGTTGACAATTATCTAAATGTTATTAAAATTACTTATTGCGATTTCTTTTTTGTAATTAGAAACTATCATTAACATTTGTCTTACATCACATATGCATATATAATATATATATATATTATATATAAATATATATATATACATTATTGACGTTTAAAATTGAAGATCTAAATGTAAACACACATACCATAAAATCCCGAAAGTAACCCCTCCCCCATCGAATATAACCCCCCTCCCTTTTCTCGCTGAAAATGAAATGCCTCCGTTATCCTGAAAGTAACCCCTCCCCCCCTTTTTCTTTCTCCATCCAACAAAGCTACATCCAATCTTCGGGCGCACTTACGGTACGTCAGCATTGAATTAAGTTTTAATATTTATGTATTATTTCTAATTTAACTAATTTTTCATAAAGTGTCGGATTCATGTTATCAATGGAATCATTACACAATTTTTTTTTACCTTTAATGTAAGAAATTACCTTTAATATTTCCTTTTAAGTAAGTACCGTTAAATCCCGAAAGTACCCCCTCCATCGAATATAACCTCCTCTCCCTTTTCTTCATTTTTTTAAAGAATCTTGATTATAACCCCCCCCCCCCCCCCCCACCTGAAATTTGTCTGTTTTGCTTTTCAAAAATGGGGGAGGGGGTTACTTTCGGGATTTTACGGTATGTATGTATGTACAATATTGCCACATAAATGAGGACATAAATTTGGAGAATTAAAGAATATGATAAAATCCTTATTTAAACACTTCTTTTATCAAATTTTCTTAGTATATGAAGTACATAAAGTTTATAGTTAATAGCTGCAAGAAGTCGTACTGAGTACCGCGTAGCTAATTTAATATACATAGACAGCATTTTACAACTATATCCGCAGCCGTTCATCAATTACAATGGGTAAATGGACTTCGTTAGACGTAGTCTCTCTCTCTCTCTCTGTGTATATGTGTTTTTGTTTACCCTCTACACACATCCATACCAAAGTTTAAACACCAAAACATTTTTAAAAATTATTCGAACTTGCACAATTAAATATTACAACAGAAAAAAAAAATCCCATTTTTTTTATTTTAAATCTCATGTAAAGTTACAGAAAAAAATGAACTCAGGTGTTAAATAATTTACCTAAAATATACACTTTTATGATAGATTCTGTAATAAATAAATATTGGTGAAAGTATATTAGGGATTTATAATACTTTTTTTTTTTTTTTTTTTTTTTTTTGAAGCAGAAACATTTTTTTTTTTTTTTTTTTTTTTTTTGTTAAAAAATTATTGAAACACTAAAAATAAAAAAATAAAAAAATAAAAAAAATAAAAATAATAATAAAATAATGCGTGATAAAAATTGGAAATTTCGTTCATTTAACTGAAGGTTATTGTCAAATAGCAAGATACTTTAAGTAAAGTCTTTGATAAATTTACAAAAAATTTTAACTTTACCGATTAACTTTTAGTGTTATTTTTTGTTTAATTTTCTATAAATGCTTTGTTTTCGATAGGTGATTTTTAATACATTTACATGTTCTGGAATGATACTCTTGATTTAATAGTATTATGTTTATTTCGCTTTTCATATTTTATTGTATGCTAAATGGTTGAATAAAAGAATTTAAACAAAGAATCATATGTAGTTTTGCTTATGTAATCCGACACTTTCTAAGGTTTCACGTGTCACAGTAAAGGAAAACAGTTTATTTTATGGCATCTTATTAAACACAAATTCATTGTCGGTAAAGTCTGAGAATATTGATCAATATATATATTTTTTTTTTCACTTTAGTTTTAGTTAAGACATAATCCAATTACTTTTTCATTCTATCTTGTTAGTGCTATGGAGGCGTTAAAATGTATAAAACTATGTTTATACTAGTTCTATATAGTTCATATTTACCAATAATAAGCTCTACAGTAGATAGAAAAGGTAAGTAAATTATACATTTTATATTATTTATTTTTAAAAGTAAGATAAATTTTTACTTGAATTGTTCGTTTTTACACTTACTTTTGATCACTAAGATATTTTGCATTCAGTTTTTAAAATACGATTACCCTTGTTTATAAGATTACCGTGGAAAAAAAAAACGAACAATATATAATAATAAGTCTAATATATATATATATATGTAATATAATAATATATATTAATATATTAGTATATGAGCACGTTCATTTAAAAGTTAATTTTTTTTCAAATTGGTGTAATATTAATTAAAAATACATTATTGATTTTATAGATTTCATTTAATAATAAAAAAGACAGATGTATCTAAAAATGATTATAATAATATATGTTAAAACTGTAGAAGTAAATATTTTTTTAAATTGTAAATATAGATTGTATAATGTAAAAAAATATATAGATATAGATATAGATATATATAAATAATTTTACAGAATAAAAAGTAATATATATATATATATATATATATATATAACTCCTTTTTACTGAACAAATTTAAATTAATAAATACAGGGGTGTTCTAATTAATAAATTTAATAATATTCTTCATTCAACTATTTTAGAAAGGTGATATTTTGATGTTATCTCTATTTTTGATTTAATTTACACAATTTCAATTTTTAAACGCGCATTCATACATAGAAAAATGAACTAAAGTGAATAACTAGTATTGTGCTATAAACATAATTTGTAAGAAAGCTTTATGTATGAAATCACCTAAACTAACTGTAAAATGCATCTGTAAAATCAATTTTTTTAAAAAGTCTATAAATATCATTGCAACATATTTAACTAGATATTTTAATCAAATTATTATTCAGTTTACGGTGAAATTTATTTAAAAGCTTTTATTTCATATATAATATTTGGATTTTGAAGTCTAATGAGCTGAAAAAACTTCACTAATATTAATTTCTCTTGCATTCGGAAATGGAAAATAGTACAATAGTGAAAGTTTTCGAATTTGAGTCTTTTTTATTTTCAGGAATATACACGTTTTGAGATGTCCTGAAAATTATTTGACCGTATAAGAAATTTATAATAAAAATCAATGATAAAATAAAATTTTTAAAAAGCTAGTCTATATATGTGTCTGTGATAAAAATTTTGTCAACATAAATGACGGTTGAAGTATATAAAATAACTTGGTTGAGACATCAATCAAGTTATTTCATCATGAGAGTATTTTATTTATGAGAGTATTTTATTTATGAGAGTTTCATGCAAACCTATTCATACACAAGATTTTTTTTATGTGAATTTAATGTTCTCAAATATCCAACATTTTAAAACAAGATGGCTAAGCAAATTGATTATTAAATTTATTTGAGACTTTGACATGTGCTATTTACTCACCAAACTTCAAGCAAAACGGTTATACGTTATTATCCGATTTTAAAATTTTTATTGGTCTCTTTTTGAAACAAGAAGGCAGATCGAATTGTTTAGGACTCTTTGTTTAGGTATTCATATGAGCTTAGAAGATATTCAGTTTCATGCAAATCGGGGAATTCCTTTTTTTTTTTTTTTTTTTTTTTTTTTTAAGTTTGAAATTTCCAAGATATGTGATACGAATTATAAATATTGGATTTTGTTTAGAAACAACCACGTTTATAGTAAAATTTTCGCTTAGTTTTACTTAGTCTTAAACTTAGTCTATTATATGTGTAATATAATTTTTAATTTCTAAATTTCTAAATCGTAACTAATAAGAAATGATCAATATCAACTAAATATTTCAATGAAATTTCATGTTTGAAATTTTATCATGTCTGTTACTAATTGACTTACCACAATACATTAATTATGCCGAACACATGAATTGATTGCAATATGTAATGTTATTGTATTTTCAGTTACACTTAGCGTTTAATATATATATATATATATATATATATATATAATTGAATCTATATTAGGAGCTATTTCAACATTTATCGCAAAATTCAGTTGAACTGATAGTAGTTTTGTGAAATCCCTATTTATATTTCAATACTTGCAATGAATCCATGGTTACAAAGTAATAAATTTAAACAATATGTTAATCATTGTCATATTTTTTTAATCTTATTTTTATGTGATTTGCTAATCATAAACTGTTATTGTTATCGTTCAATGTACTTTTAGAATTTTGATATTTTTTCTTAAAAAAAAAAAAAAAAAAAAAAAAAAAAAAAAAAAAAAATTGGATACATAGTGTTTTGGAAAGTTATCATGCGATAAAAAATAAAAAATAAAAAATAATTATTCTTATTAATATTATTATTTTATCAAATTTTACTGATTACCACGCAGAATAACGCTGTCCCTTGCAATTAAATGCAGAAAGAAAAGGCTGAGAAAAAAGTGTGAACTTTTCGAAACTTTCAAAATTATTCAACAGATGTTTCAGATTAAAATAGTTGATTACTTTCATTCACCAAAAGGAAAAAAAAAAAATTGGCACGACAGCAGACAAAAAGTAGCAAAACTGAAGACATGGGTGCAGCCAGAAATCAGCAAAGTTAAAGTGTTTTGTTTGAAGCGCTTTGCTCGTAACTACATTTTTTCACCTGAGGAAGGTTTGTGTTTAAATATTTCAATTCAAAACAATTACTGCATGTATTTGTAATTTGCTGATTTTGCCTAATATATATGAATTGCTGATTTTGTCAAATAAATTTTTCATCAACAGCTTGCTGCTACTTATAGTATTTAATGTAATATAGTATTATTTATAGTATTTAATGTAATATCGTGTGTAAATCTAACGATTTCAGGAATTTGTTTTACATAAAATATAATTATTTTTAATAGAATAGTAATAATTAGAAAATATTACTACGCTGAATAAATTTAAAAACAATAATGATGAGTTATCCAGAGACACATTATTAAAATTTTCAGCTATATACTGAAAAATGTTAAGCACAATGCATTTTAAAAATATAATATATTCTGGAAAAGACAAAATACAATAATTATATATGTTTATATTGAGATATTTTATAATTTTTTTTTAAAGATTATGAGAAGAAGTCAGCTCTTTAAATTTGTCTGAAACAAATTTTACACTTTCTAATATCTAATCTAATATCAAAATACTGCGATATAAACTTTATTTATTTATTTATTTATTTTTTACAACACGGATGAAAAGGGACTCTGTACTTTTAACAATAACGAAATTAAATGTACGTATGTTAGATTGTTTGTAGTTACTTTTCATATAGAAAGGAGTTCTATATATCCACATAAAAATGTATACAGGTATACTTGTACAACATCTGATCGTTTACAAAACCCTAATTTAATTAAATTTTTTTTAATTTGATTAATTAATTAATTAATTGTATTAAGTTATATTTTATTTATTTATTTATTTATTTTTTATCACTTTAATTTTTTCTAAATCTGTGGAAAACGGTGCCAGGTTTAAAATATGTTATGTGCAAAATAAATATTTTATTATTATTTTTATTATTATTATTATTAAAGTAATATCAGAAAAAAAAAATATTCGTTTGTTTTCATCTATTTAACTTTAAATTATATTTATTTTTTTAATACTGCAATTTTGAAACGTATACAAAAATTAAACATTAGCTGTAAAAAAAAAAAAAAAAAAAAAAAAAAAAAACTTTTGCGAACTGCATTTTATAAATTGAAAAAATTTTGATAAATTATATTTAGGTGGTAATTAAGGTAAGCCCGCATTTAAGCCCGTAACTTATTCAACACTTCCTGTCGAAACCGCAAACACGCGGGAGTTTGCAGGTTTAAAATCGCAGGTTTAAAACGCAAACAAGCTGATGGAGTTTTCCTACTAATGAGTACACGGAAGGCACCTTTAAGAAATATTTTGTCGTTGTAAGGATTTTCACTTTGTTCAATCACCCTGGTAAGGTTTACTAAATTCATAGGGCTGCCACAGCGGATTTTGTTGTTTTAATATTCTTTTCGTACCACATTTTCAAAAAATAGAATTTATAATACATTTCCGCTGGTAAATCTCTACTTTGACTACATAAATTTGTTATAATTTTTTTTTGTTATGGAAATAGTTGTACAAAAATAATAATAATAGTAAAAAAAAAAAAAAAAAGACCTGTATTTATAAGTAGACCTGTATTTATAATTGTTTAAAGTGTTAATCAAACACATCGGTGTTTGGTTTATATCTTCATGTGCTATTCTTATGGTTTCCATCTAGTGAAAATTTTAGAATTATTTGTGTTGTTTCACAGATCTCCTCTCAAAAATTGCCCTTATAAGTTTGGTTGCGATCCGCTTGCAAATTTTTACTTCCAGGTTGCTTCTTTAAAGAATGTCAGAAATATATATATATATATGCATAACTACACTAAAGTAATGATTTTTTTTTTTTTTTTTTTTTAATACGTAAACTCCAATATAGCTTTTTATATTCTAGAACAGCTGAATATAAAATTTCTTAACTAAACTTAAAATATAATTTAATTTATAAAACTTGGATTCTGCGAATATGATACAAATAGCTATCAAAATATTTTCAAATCAACAAAAATTCATATTTAAGATGTAAATAAAATTAATTTTAGAACATCTTTTTAACATTGTTTACAGTACACCTAACTTATCTTACGCCTTGATTCGCTTATCGGGCTTTGCGTTAGGATAAAAGTATTTTTGAGAACATTTCGCTTCCTTCCCATGCATTATTTTGGCAATAATGGCCACTGATGAAACAATAATAAACAAAGCACCTTTTTTTTTTTCATTGTGCTACTATACTTGACAGTTGCTAAGTATGGATGACAATTGCTAAGCTTCTTTTTATTTATATATTTTTTTTTCAAATATCTAATAAAATATTTCCTGGATTATCTTGAAGCTTTGGAGATCAAACAGAAAATATAACACCACAAATGTTTCAGTGAAATTTTTCTGTCGAATATATTTTTAAAAAATTTCCAGAAATTCTTTAAAATATTTTTCTGATTACTCAAAGCTATAAAAACAATATAATGAGACGCAATATAATACAATAAGTTCTTTTAGTGTTGATTATAAATTTCGGGCGAGTTTCGAAACGTTTATTTATACTTTTAATTATTTTTAAATAAATTTATGTGTGTATTTTTTAATTAAAATTTTTTTGTGTCATAATTGAATTTTTTTTTATTTTTAATAAAAATAATTTGGTGTGTCACTCACACGACTTTCTTTTACCCGAAATTTAATACCATAAATAGAGATTAAAATTTAATACTATAAATACAGAGCTTAAGGGGTAGGATAACGTGTACTGTCATGTAAATATATGTTAAAGCAATTCAAATTAGGCTTCGGAACAGATTTATCTGACAAATATTTCTATGTGATGGGGGCTGTGGCCCCTCTCAACACCCATTTCATTATTATACCTACATTTATATAGAATTCAAATCTTTTATTAAATTCAAAAGTTCATTTAAAATTAGTCAGACAACTTCCGCATGCAACATTCCTTGAAACTTATGAATCGTGAACAAAAGTTTATAGTAGCAAACGTATTAACTTCAAAATGCAAACATTTAGATCGCCTGAAATTATTTGTTTTTTATTTACTCTAATAGACACAGACAAAGATCTAATGTTAAAACCTTGACATCAAAATTCAGAAAGCTTTAAAATGTTAAAATATACAGAATACCAGGCGATAAATATTTAGATTAAAAAATACATACTTACCCTATAGCTATAAGGAATTAATTTCAATTCCTGAGCAGCTTTCCAAGACATGGCCAAATAGTATAGCAAAGCTCTTCCACTAACAATAAAAAAGAATGTTATGACTTAAATCCCATATAGCAATGATCTTCCTATATCGCTCCCTGGGATATCCTGAACATCCCGAATTCTTCCCGGAAGAAGAAGGGACCTGTTTGGGGGAAATCTGAGAGAAAATCTAATCCGATAATTCTTGTAATAATTCTACAGAGGTAGCTCTCGGGAACAACGACGGAGCTACGAAATTCGGAAGTCCTATGAAGGCAGCTACTGCAGACATTTTGCATTCCTACGGAATATGCTGGGAGAAATATGGGAAATCTGGGACTTACCGCGGAAGCTCTTGCGGAAGAATAATTGTTATGGGATATTGACAGCCCTGTATATCTTCTGAAAGTAAAAAAAAAAAATTTGACACGTGGTAAAGACCATAACACAATATCACCACCGTCGAAAACACCATAAAGTTCACTCTCTTAGAGGAAAACGTGTACTAAAGGTAGATAACAACTGACGACTACAATGGTAAAGCAATGACCTTTAACACGTGTCAAAGCAGGAGATTTTACTTTTCATGTTTTACTGCCGAAAACATTTAACATGGGAGTTATTGAAAGCAAACGTCGTACAGTGAATCAGTCAAACTTTCTTGTCAGGGCTTTCAGACCTTTACTCCACCCAGCAACATTAAAAAAAAAAAAAAAAAAAAAACACTGTATAATTTTTATTATTTGGGGTGTTTTGGTAAGAAAATGACAAACTGGAAGCTGGAATATGTAAAAAATAAGAGAAATATTGCGAAAAAAAGAGAAAGAAACAAACTGATTGTTTTTATTGATTTTTTTTTTTTTTTTTTTTTTTTTCTGTGCACAAATCCCCTCAAATATCCTCCTTACTACAAATGTTCGTGTTTTAGAACTTTCTACCTCTGTAGCTCCTAAGGTCAGAAGACATTTAACAGTTAAAATAATCATAGTACCTCTCAAAATCAAACTGATGGGTATAAAATAATCAAACAATGGTAAAAATGGGGGAAGGCGCGTATCAAGAAAACGGTGTGTGATGGGGCAAGATGGGGGCCAGATTCGGATTCAAGAGGTCATTTTACATACGAATATGCTAAATGGTTTTGGGAGGGGGCAATTTTCATGCGGAGTAGTGTTATTAATTTAAAAAGGCGATATCCTTTTTTAATTATTAATATTTCGTATCATTTTTTCTTTCAGACCAAAATATACCGCCGTGGCATGTTGACGATGGCTGGTGGAACATCAATCTACCCACTGAAGATCCTCTTATCTGGGAGAACTGGAAGTGGGAGGGGCAAACACCTCCTCCTAAAGATGAAGATTTAATTAAGAAAAATGACAACTCAAGATTCTACATTGCTATTTTCCTAATAGGCTTTTTCCTAATTATCGTCATTGTTGCTTACGTAAAATATTTTTACTGTGAAAATGCTAGTAGTCGTGCAAGTAGTGTAAGTGATCTTCTAGCATTATGCGATTCTCAAGTAGGAACAACACCTCAATGTTATTCTTTAACAACACCAGCAAGACCAATAACTTTTGAAAGATCACACATTATAGTCAATTGTATGCCTTATCTACCAATATATTCAATCTGTAGACATAACAATGTTGACAAACCACCTGACTATGAGGATGTAGTGCAAGGTGACTTAAGTGGAAGAGAGATTTTTCCAAGGGTGGATCAGTATGTTCATGAAACGCCTCGGGGAATGTTCAGAGATGATAACACAATGAGATATTGAATTTATTTTGGTTATTTTATGTTCAAAATAACCAAAATAAAGCCAATATAATAATAATAATAATAATAAATAGCAAATATTTTAATACACATGCCACCAAATGTTATTTCAGTTAACTTTTCAAACAATGAAAAAAAAAAAAAAAAAGACTTTTTATGCATAAATAAATGAGCTATATAATCATTATACAATTATTTAGTGACTATTACATGTAAAACGACTGTTGCATTTCAAAATGGCAATATTGGACTAAAAAATAATCTTTCAATTTTACTAAAAGATAAACTATATTACAGTACTAATGTGTGGTAATTAGAATTTTTCAATTTGAGTCATTGCATGCTGAGTTATGAGCGTTCATATATGTAAAGTAATAATGAATCTGCTGTAAAATGAAATTTTTAAAGAGGATTTTCTCGAAATTAATTTTTACGTAGTTGCGTCAAGTGTAAAATGTTCCATGAATCTTATATTTGTAATTTTTACCATAAAATTCACTCAAAGTTTTTTTTTTTTTAAATATATATTATAAAACAAAACTTAGAAAAATGTTTTAGATTTATAAAAAACAGAAACATTTGTAATATGTAAGAGTGTTTTTTTTTTTTTTTTTTTTTTTTTTTTTAAACTTGCTTTTATAGATACACGTTCTGAAAGACATGTTTTACTTTATATTATCTTTGTAAATTAAAAAAATTACTCAAACAGAACTACTTTATATTTATTTATGTAAATATGTATTTCTACGAGATGTATTATAAAATTTATTTATTTTGAATGCATATTAAAAGAAGATGAAAATTAATAGTAATTGTTTGTATCATACTTATTTACAAGCACACAACATTTTTATTTAAAAAATAATAATAAATAAAACTAAACATTGAAATAGAAAGAGTATTACGAATTATGTCAAAAAATTCCCACTAACAAAAATATAGATTGATTTCGTTTTGTTTATATAAATCTACTATGTATTTTCCCTAAACAACACATAAATTCAAAAAATAATAAATTATTCAATTTTAGTACTATAATTAAATGAACATTAGACAAAATCAAGCTCATCTTATTCTTTCACATCTAAAGAAGAAACTGTTACGAAATTTTAATTTCGTATTCCATATTTTTTTTTTTTTAAGCCTCTTTGACATTCATTGTAATACATTGCAATAACATTGGAATTAAAGTAACAAAAATTAATATTAAGTTTAAGAAATTTCATTTAAGATTCGCAATTACCAATTCTGTCGAAAAAATTTAATGAAATATTAATGTAACAGTAATTGAAAAAATCATTTGCATCATTGACTGAAATATTTGTTAAAGAAAGAAATAAGTATATGTTTTAAGAGAAATATAAATTGACTTACAAAAAATGTTCATGTTCTAAAATGTAAATAAATCCGATATATATACACACACACACACACACACACATATATATATATATATATATATATATATATATATATATATATATATAATTTTAGTAAAATGAAATCGTTAAAAATTGTCATGCCATTTTTTCCCCGAAATATAAAAAATAAAAAAATAAAAAAAATAACTAAAAATAAAATGTTTCTATTTTCTTTTTTTTTTTTTTTTTTTTTTTTTTTTCAAATATTCATTTAGATTCCTTTATATACTTTGGAAACAAAACATAAAATAATTACTTTTTTTTTTTTTTCTTTTGTATTAAAAACGCTAACTTAAAATTTACAACACGAACCAAAGTTTTCCTAATTAACTATTTTATTTTAAAAATATGACGTCTCTGTTTTTAGATTTTTTAAAAATTAATTCTTAGTATTTCGCAGTATTTTATAACATTTCGCTTATCGCATGGTCTAATATCATACCAAAAAAAAAAAAAAAAAAAAAAAACAGAGTCTTATAAAACAAGACCTTCCCCCCCCCCTCCTCCCAAAAATAAATAAATAAATAAATAAAATAAAATAAATGTGTTCAATAGATTTCATAATATCAAAAATCTAACATGTATCTCCAGGAATGAAATTTTACTGCAATTATCTTATTCTTACATAATATGAATAAATTAAAAGGTACAAACCAATCATTTCCATTATTTCCATATTGGAATTAATACTTCATCTTTATTGACTGAACTGTCTACAAAATCCTTAAATGATTGTTTTCCTGCACATTCTTTATCGCTCACTGAATTCTACCGAAGCCAAACATTTGCATTTTTTATGTAACATACTTTTCAACATTTACATTATTTTTTTAAATCGATTGTTAAACTTTTACTCCATCATCTTTTGGTAGATAGAAATTTAAATTTAAGAAAATTTGACCCTTTTCGAAAATGTAACACTTTATATATTGCGTTATAAAATATACAAAAAATACGTTTTTTTTTTTTTTTTTTTTTTTTTTAAATTTGGTTAAGAGAATTTTTTAAAGATATGTGCAATAAAATTTATGCATATCAACTCAAAATAGTTCAGTAAAGCACCGTTTATACGTCTTTTGCTTATACGTCTTTTTAGTTAAGTCCCGATTCAATCCTATTCATATTAATATATATATATATATTTCGTTTATACGCCGTTCATTATCATTTATACATCTTTTTAGTTAAGTTCCGATTCATTCCTATTCGTTTTAATATAATATTTTTTTGGTTTATACGCCGTTCATTATCGCTTATGCGTTTTTTCTACTTTTCTAATATTGGCAAAATTTCTGGATCAGTGATTATTTTTTCGTTTTTATGAGGGAACTTTTCCTAGAATCTTTATCATAACTAGAACTGAGTAGTGTTCTGTTCTGCTTGTTATTTAGAAACTTAAAATGTTGTGAAAGCATAGAACACATTCATTGAAAGATAAAAATCGGAATTTTAAAAGAAATCGACAAAACTGTAGGTTTAACGAAAAAAAAAAAAATAAATAAATAAATAAATAAATCAATAAATAGGTAAATAAATAAATAAATATATATATATAATTAACACTCAAGATGCATTTATATAATATTCAAGATATGAAAAATATAATTAGTACTCAAGTCATGAATTAATGGCCTGATTCTTATCAGGCTTGATTCTTATCTGGCCTGATTCTTTAATCCTTTTTAATTTAAATCATTTTTAATTTATTTATTTTACTACTATCTTCAAATATAATTTCTACTATAAAATAACTTATTAATTACTATGTTAAAAAAAAAAAAAAAAAAAAAAAAAAAAACTTTATTAGTTAGTATTTAGACTTTTTTTTTTTTTTCGATTATACGTCGTTTCGTTTATACATCCTTTTACGTCAATCCCTGGAAAGACGTATAAACGGTGCTTAATTAATTGTAATTAATTTGGATTTTGTGAGGTAATACTTTAGTGTACCACTGGTGCATAGAGATCAGAAAAGATATTTGGACCTAAAAATGATGTAAAAATGTCTATATTTTTTATATCAGTTATATATTTATAGTATATTAATCGCTAATATAGTAATATAGGAATTAATTATAACAAATGTGAAAATCGGGAAAATTTCCAAGCCAAAACAGCGAGAGTACTCTATAAAATCTTTTCTGGAACAAAAACGGCTTCATGTAGCGTCTAGTACCTTGCAGTAAGAATAAAGTGTGCTTTATTCTCATAAATATTTCTTATAAATATCTTTGACATTTCTCCCATTAATTCGATTTCATACGCTTTTTAAGCTAATGGTATTTTAAATTGCGGTCGGTTCATTAAGGTTAACAAACGACATTTTAGAGAAAGCAAGATGCAGAAGTCACTTTAAATTCCTTAGTAAGTTCGAATTCTTTGGCTGCGTCTATTATGCACTCGTGCCTAGCTCTTTCACCGGATGATTGGAAGTGCTGTTATTTTGAACTAAAGCAATTGTTGGGAGCTCTATTTATTTATTAAATTAACTGTTTATTTATTTATTTATTTTTTATTTGCATTAGCATAAAAATGTTTCAAACCATACATTTCTTAAAAATGAAAAAATAACATTTACTTTTTACATATTTATGATCAACCATGATAATGTTAGGATTTATTTATTTATTTATTTATTTATTTGGAAATTAGCAATTTTCAAAAGAAAATCTGAAGTGAGCGTTAAAGGGTTAATAAAAAATATTCCTATTTTGTTAAGTTCACATTAGTTATATTGTGGTGAAAATTTATATGAACGTTCCTTTTATGTTCTATTTATACTCAACTGTATTCAACAGAAAAACTTCCATTTCCTTATTTTAACATACAATTTACTTTTTTTTTTCACGTTAAAATAGAAAATTTCCAAACCATTATCGAAAGATGAATTAATGTAAGAAATTTAACTTTTTTTTTTTTTTTTTCAAAAATTACTATTTGAATAAAACACATAAAGTAAGAAATAATCAACCAATAAACAAATGTGAATTTCTCACAGTTAAATACATTTGTTAATGAAATTTTCTAAAAGCAATAATATTCAAATTGCATCAATGAATTTGTCATTAAAATAATTTATTATAACTTAAGTTGTAGATTCCGTAATATTGCTATGATCATTTCCTCAAAAGCAAAAGCAAATGCAAATTCTATATGGAACTGTACCGGAAAGCTTCATAAATATCTATTTTGATCTGTTTTTCGCCTTCGAAAGTTTTATTCGAAAGAAATCATTGTCTATATGAAATATAATAAACTTATTTTTAAATTCAGTTTGAATGAATCCTGAGTATTTAATTTGAAAAAAAATAATGTGATTTTTTAGAAGACGAATTATTTAAGTCATAACAAATAATTTAGCTTTAGATATGTTATGGAAATTATAAAATGTTATTATTTGACTTAGAATATGTGTTTAAAAAATTCGCTCCATTTTAAATTTAAAATTATATTGAAATTTTCTTTTGGAAATTGAATTTTTCTTTTGGACACTTTAAAAAATATTGTTTTTAATTAAATTTTAACATAATCTATTTTTTTTTTAGAATGATTCTATCTAGTTTATATGAATTTAAAAAATAACAATACGAGGCTAATCATGAAAGCGTGTTCCATTTATATTTCTTGCGACAGTAAGTATAGCTCAGATTACGTTTTTGTGCTTGTGTGGCAGTTAACCCATTAACAAGGAGTTAGTTAAGTCAGAAGTTCTAGTTTCCTGAAGAGTTTTAAGATACAGTCTGTAAAAAAAGAATCCGAACACTACCAAAAATTCCTATGTAAAAAATGTAGAGTTAATACTCTTTTGTTAATCCTTGTCGAATCATGTTCTTAGATGAATCATGTTCTTTAAATGAGCGTTTCATCTCATACAAATATATAACTCAATTGTTATGCTCAATGTCAATTAACATTTAACATATGTAAATATCAGCACGAATATTATATTTCACTATTATTTTCAACAATTTCAAAACTTTCTTATCTCCGAATTTTATAATTACAGAATTTATTTTTAAAACACATATTCATTTAAAATCGTAATTAGTTTTTTTAACTACAATCCTTTTCGAACATGCACATGTAGGGATAGAATTGAAATAATGACAAAATTTCGATTTTGGTGCTTCTACACGTTTTGAAGTTCCTTGAGTTCATTTTTGCTATTTTTACGGTGTTTTATGCATGTGTGTATATTTGTGTATGCGTTTGTATGTGTGTGTGTGTGTGTGTATTTGTGTATGTATATGAGTGAATTTTGCATCTGAACGTTTGATTTCAATGAGCAAAAAGTTCGCACGTATAAGTCACCGTACCACGAACTTTATTGATTGGTGAATCAGTACTTATAATTTTTTTACAAGGGCATACAAAAAAAAAAAAAAAAAAAAAAAAAAAAAAAAATCATTATGGCCTATTAGCTGAATTTTTTAAAAGTGCAATAGCGTCTAAATTCTTCATTCGATTAAGTTTTAAATTTATATACATACTACAGTTCACCGTCGCTCAAACCGTGTGAATTTTGGTGAATCTAACACTTATGTTTTTTTTTTTTTTTTTACAGAGACACAATGAAAAACTCTTTATCATTCTTGCCTATGGGCCCAAATGTGTTGAAATACTATAGCGTATGAACGCCTTATTCGATTGAGCTAAAATTTTATACGTACGTTTTAGGTCACCGTCGCACAAAAGTATAGGATTTGGTGAATATTAAACTTATAATGTTTCTTTACAGGAACACAAAGAAATTTTTTTTATTATTATTATTATGGCCTAAGGGCCGAAATTATTTAAAGTTCGGTAGCGTGTAAACACTTTATTCGATTGAAATGAAAATTTATGCACAATTTATAGGTCACAGAGTCGAACGAATTGTATAGATTTTGGTGAATCTAGCTTTTATAGATATTTACAGGGAAAAAACGTAAAATTCTATCATTATAATCCAAAAGCTCAAACTATATGAACTGCAATTGTGTAAATTTAAACAATATACTGAAAAACACTCAAACACATTGTTATACACACACACACACACACATATATATATATGTGTGTGTGTGTGTGTATGTATATATTTTTTATTTAATGTCTTCTTGCTTTAATTTATTTATAGAACCGTTAATTTACTTAATATCTAGAAAGTCGAGCGGAGTCACTCCAGAATTTTTTTAACTAGTATATTTGCAAAATACAAAATATGTAAAAATAGGTTAATATATTAACGTAATAAATAAAATGTTTACATAAAATGTATTCATTTTTACAGTGTAACTGCATGATACAATTTAGATGTGTATTGATTCAGAATTATAATCCCAAAACTTAATAAAACATTTATTTTAAGTAATTAAACAACATTGAAAGTGAAACAACGTACGAGGTAAATTAGAACTAATAAACTTTTATATACAAAATCTTGTTTCTTAATAAAATATTTTTTTTTTCTTTTGATCTTTACAACAAATTGTTTTGAATTTTTCGGGAATTTGTTTACTATTGTTTAATCTGATTATTTAAATGATCATGATGATTTAACGGCAATGAGGATTTAAAGATGATCATTAATTCCGATGATTTAAAGATGATGATTGATGGTAATTTAAAGGCAAATAAGTCTTAGTGATAATGATTATGATAATTATAATTATGATGATTTAAAGGTAAATAAACATAAAATTGATATAAAAATCTCTGCAGTTGTGATAAATAATATGTTGAAAATTCAAATGCTAGAATAAATCATAGAAGGTGATCTGTCACACTGGTTGAATTTTTATATGAAATTCTAAATAACGTTTAATCGATAAATCATCGCTGTTTATCATTACGTCATAAATATTTACACATACGGAAGAAACCGACGTCAATTCTTTCAAAGGCTTCTTCTATTGCTTTCTGGATCGATGCCCGTTTTCTTTTTCTATTTCTTATAACAATGCTTAAAAAAGGTATTACTTACAAATGACATACAACAGTGGTAAGAAAGACTATTTTGTTTGAGAAGTAAATTCTTTCTAATAAATAAAATGACAAGCGTCTCTTTTTTTAATAGTAATAACCGATGTTTCTATGGGAAAACGTTAGTAACTAACGTCATAGCTACAAAAATCTAGTGAAATAAAGCAAACAAATTTTTATCCTTGGTGTCAAGGAATGATTAAAGTAATGTTAGAATGATGATTTAGGAAGGAAAAAATGTCACAATTTCGAAAATGTTTGAAAAAAAAATTTACTCGTGATTTCAAACATATAAAATAAAAATAAAATTAATATAAAAGAATAGATGTAATTCTGTATAAGGATTAACAAAGTAACAATTTGTTGGTTTTCTTTCTTGGTTACTGCTATAAACCGCCAAATTCTAGAAAAAAAAAATAGCTAAAATAGACAAAAATCTGCAACAAAATAGTTAAAATAATTATAATAATTAATAAAAAAGTTAATATTACCAATGTAAAAATAATATAAATTATAATAAGTTATACCAATATATATATAATGTATATAATACTTTTCTTTTGTCAGAATTGGATTCAGCTAAAGTAAAGTTATAATAATACTAAATTTGTCGTATTTATAAATTATCCCTTTGACAAATAAACTAGCGACAATACTGATAATATTAGATTTGGCATAGTATATTCTAATATTAAATTTTTCGTGAAATTGTTAGCAATTTTATGTTAAATAAATAAATAAAGTATAAGAAATTACGTGAAAGTCAGTATTATATGTAGTACGTATAGTGTTGTTCATATGCAAGTGGTAATCAAATATAATAAAGCGTTCTTTTCTTTTCTTATTTTTTAAATACTAACCATTTCGAAATTATCACGCGATAAGCACCCAAACTGTATCCTAAGGGTGAGGCATTGTCGAAGGCAACTGGAACACGTACCTGCGATTTTACGGATGGGAAAGACGCTGTCGAAGGAAGTGGGGGCTTGAAGCAAGCTTTTAAGCAATTTTAAGGATTTTTTTTTTTTTTTTTTTTTTTTTTGAAAGCGATATAAAACCAAGTGGTTCTGTTTTTGATTCCTTTAAATATAGTAACCAGCGAAACGGGAAAAGCCTGTTTATATTATTTTTTAAAATAATTTGATAAAGGTTAAAGTAGTAGAGTATCTAATAAAATTATTTCTGTTAGTAAGTTTATGTTAATTATAACTTTTTAGGTTAGTTGACATATTATGCTAAGATACAATTTTAAATATAATGCAATAAAATCATTTTTTTTTTTTTTGTTGTTCGTGTTTGCATTTTAATATTTTATTAACGAGAATGTACTCACTTACGATTTTTTCTTCTTTTTAATCTGAGTTTCATCGCACAGGGTATGTCATACCTAGAGTCTCCTTTTATGCATTGTTACTTATCGACATTTTTTTCAAAAATGGATGATTCTTGGGTAGCTGCTTGAGTGGTCTTAATCTTCGGTAGGAAGAATCAGTGAAAAAATCCTAGAAATAGGTATTTATATATTGCCACACATGGATATATCATATACCTACCGCGAGCATTTCTGTTAATGTTCTGAGTACTCGTAGGCGTATTCAAATTATCCTGTTTATGGCGTATTATCGCATTATTATAAACTGCAACGTTAATGAATGCATTATTACTAGAATCATGCATTCAAGAAATTTATTGGATGTTTCTTTGGGAGATGAAAATATCGAGGAAGGTAAGGAGGATCTAGGTAATAAAAAGCCAGATCATTGAGAATATCACTAAACTTCCCATTCTTTCACTGAACATGAATCTAATTTAGAAAGCGATGTTCCCTGTTCAAATGAAGTAATTTTTCTAGGAAAAAATATATGGTAAAATAGAATAAAGATAAATTGCGAACTAATATTGGAATTATCATTTTTTTTCGAACTCTCTGGAAATGCATATGTTTTATGAAATGTCACACTTATTTGGAAGCTTGCAAGATTCTCATATCTTCCGATTCGATACAGAAATTAGAGTCCCTGACTAATATTTGGCTAAATAAAAAAACGCCGTTGTATAAAAAATTAATGAAAAGTAAGTTCATTTGTGAAAAATATGGAAACATATACACAGGAAATATGTATCAAGTATCTGAAAGAAGTATTCAGAGGGAATGTAAATAACATTTTTAATATATGTTTAAAGCTACATTCTTCTTCTCTTTTCTATACCGTTTTATTTTTCATGCATATTTAATGATATAAAATAGAAAGAAACCATCATGGGTATGACATACACATCGCGAGTAATCCTTTTCATTTTTCTTGTGCGAGTAATGCTGGGTTAAATAAATTATTAAAGTGTAGAATCAAAAAAAAAAAAAAAAAAAAAAAAAAAAATCTATCATGAAAATTCTAATATGCTAATGACATAGACTGTGTAAAACACTATTGCAAAAACTGCTGAAACAATCAATTAAAAAATTTTATTTATTTATTTATTTATTATGTAAACGGAAATTTATCCGTCTCATCATTTATTTTACTTTATTTTTTTGTCAATGTCAAGTCATATTATATTATCACTTGCAAGAGATATAAATTTTATATGAAAAAGCAAATTGCGAGCGGGGCAGCATCTACTAAAAGTCTAAAAAACTACAACATAAGCTTCGAAATGCGTTTGTCACTTTTTTTAAAATATATATATATATATATATATTAATATTAATTTTAACTTTAACTTTTAAAATTAGTATATTTAAAATGGCATAGATTTTTTTTTTTTTTTTTTGAAAACTTTGAATCAGTGTATTCACACAATTTATATTTTATTATATAATAATAATAATAATTTCAAAGAACATTTTTTTAAGAGTAGAAGCTTTTTATTGTGGAGCTCTGAGAAGCATAAAATAAAAATTTATTCTTGCAAAGACATGCTATAAATAAAAAAAGTTTCACCACTAAAAAAAAATTAGAGAAAAATATACATATTTCACTTCTGTAAGAGATGAAAATTTTTAAATATTCAAAATATTTTTAAAAAGCTATCGAGACCAATATTCTTATTCTACATAAGTATTTGTTAAAACATAAATTTCGAAGTTCCTTTTTTAAATATTTTGAATATTTAAAGAAAAAAAAATGTCTCTTGCAAAAGTGAAATATCTATATTTTTCTTTAAAATTTTCTGAGTGTTGAAACTTTCATTTATTTATAACATGTCTTTGCAAGAATAAATTTTTATTGTATGCTTTTCAGGGCTCCACAATAAAAAGCTTCTACTGCTAAAAAATGTTTTTTTACTTAAATTTTTATTTTCTTCTTTTTAGTTATAAAAAAAAGCTTATAAAAATACGAATAAAAAATTCTAACGATACTGTGTAGAATTTGAAAGATTTTCTTTTATCAATTGACACCTTTTCTACTAATTATCTTCCAAAAGTGAAATATCTATATTTTTCTTTAAAATTTTCTGAGTGTAGAAACTTTCATTTATTTATACCATGTCTTTCCAAGAATAAATTTTTATTTTATGCTTTTCAGGGCTCCACAATAAAAAGGTTCTACTGCTAAAAAATGTTTTTTTTTTTTTTTTTTTTTTTTTTTTTACTTAAATATATATTTTCTGCTTTTTAGTTATAAAAAAAGCTTATAAAAATACGAATAAAAAATTCTTACGATACTGTGTAGACTTTGAAAAAAAAAATTTTAATCAATTGACGCCTTTTCTACTAATGGTCTCTTCCCACCTGACTTCAGAGGTCACATGACAGAGGAAAAACAAATAGCAGACAAAGCCTTGTTTATCTATAGCGATTGCTGAAATAACATATTTTCTATTCTTAATTTTGATCAATCGTATTTCATCTGTGTTTTTTAAATACATCATCATTTTTAATCCATTTTATATTATTATTCATCAGCTTTTGTTTGCCGTATACATTTACAATCATCATTTAGTTTATATTTGTTATTGATGTTTATGAAGAACATGTTAAATACTCTCATTTTTGGTACTTAAATCAGTGACAGTGCAATATCGTACTGCGTAAATCCACTTAGACCAGTAACTAAGTTAATTAACTCGTTGCAATTAAATTAAATGGAAACATTTTCAAATTTCAAATTATAATCCATAAACATTCCAAAAGAACAAGCTATTATTTATTGCTAGATCAGTTAATGTAACAAGTACACTAGAACATTCAAAAATCGATTTTTACAGTTGGGAATAAATAAACACATAAAGTGTTTTTAAAAAATTATTAAATTTACAAATACAATTATTCTACTGTTTACAAATGCACAATATTACATTTATTTTATTTTATATTAGATATTAAATATTTTTTTTCTTAAGAACAATATTTAATTGAATTCAGTTCTCAGAATTCGATTATTCATTTTCCTCTATCACATGATTGAGCAGACGAAACTGGGAAGAGTCCATTATCTGAAAAATTAACCCATCGGCTCTTGGAGAAACGAACCCACGACACACTCTAAACAAAAATCAAAGAACAGTAAAGAAAAGTCATAGAACATGCTAAAAGATTTTAACAAATACTTATACAAATAGAATATTGTTCTGGAATGCTGTTTAAAATATTTTGAATATTAATATATATATATATATATATATTGCAAAGTGAAATATTTATAATTTTCTTTAAATATTTATATTTTTGTGTTTCAATAATTTTCTTATTCTTAAAAATTTATTTATGTTTTTATAGCATGGCCTTGCAAGAATATATTTTTTAATGGCTACACAATAAAAAAAATCCAGTTTTTTTTTTTTTTTTCTTTCAATTACATTTTTATTTTTGTGCGTTTTAGTAACTAAAAGAAGATAAAAAAAAAAAATAATAATAATAATAAAAAAATTTTAGGATAGTGTGTAGACAACTAAGGATCTTTATTTTATCATTCGATATCTTTCCTATTAATTATATGCAATAGAGTAATACATCGGTTTTCGAACTTACAACCTTGGCGTTATCAACATGACGCTCTATCAACCTGAGCTAAGAAGTGACGAAAAAATGGTGGTAACATTTACGCTAAAATGGAGGCGATATGTTTTTCAGTGTGACAAGAAAACACGATGACAAAATCTAGTTTCAATAAAAAGCTTCTAAAAAATATATTTATTTATGTATTTTTTACTTAAAACTTTTTATTGTGTGATTTTTTAATATCTTAAAAAAAAAAAAAAAAAAAAAAAAAAAACTTTAAAAAAATTCTTAGGATACTGTATAGTCAACAAAAAATATTCTTTTATCCATTGACACATTTTCTTCTAATTATCTTCAAAAATTAACACGCCTGAAGCTCGAACTCTCGACAACCACATTATTGACGTGACGCTCTAACCAACTAAGCCAAGCAGCGACACACGGGAAAGCTTATATTTACTTTAAAATGGAGGCGCCTTGTTTATTAGAGTGACGCAATGAAGTCAATTTTATATAAAAAGCTTTTAAAAAGAAATAAAAGTAAAAGAAATAGTTACACGTGAACAAATAATCCAAAATCTTTTAGAAATAAGTCTTTGAGTACAGATAGGTTTTATTATTACTGTTTTTTATTATTATTATTATTATTATTATTACAAGCATGTTCATTTTTCACTTCATTTTATTTGGTAATTTTTGTAAAGTTTTATTAACAAACGATCTTTCATAATAAAAGTAGTTTTAAAATATAAGAATTTATGCTTTTTTATGATAAATTATTTAATACAATAGCTTAAATAAGGAATAAATTGTAGTCTTCAAAAATTAAGAGCACATAGATTATCTGAAAATAATATATGTCGTATTCGATATGTATAATGAAAAAAAATAAAATAATAATAATAAAAAAAAAAATAAAAAAATCTCTGAATGCTAAAATTATTTTTCTTGCACACTTGTACTGAATAGAATGTATATAATGTAAGTAAATTTAATGAATTTACAGTCGGTAACAAAAGTACAAAAATTCCTATGTAAAAAAAGTACACTTCATACGGTTTTGTTAAATAAATCCTTGTCGAATCCTGTTCTTAGTCAGTCTAAGAACATGATTCGATAAGGATATATTTAATAAAACCGTATGAAGTGTACTTTTTTTACATAGGAATTTTGCTAGTGTTCGGACACATCTGTAACCGACTGTGTATAGAAACTCTTGATTAAATAAAGTTCATAGCACTTTTCGGTATATATACATATATGTGGAAAATATTTCTTCACCCAGTCAACAGGTGGTGCTGTCTCTGACATTACTAGAAATCCAGGATTTCTACATTACTAGAAATCCTTGGATTTCTACATTACCAGCGAACGAGCTGGCAAGCGGAAAATTCAACTAATATCCGGCTAACAGTGGAGAGAGCTGCTGAGACCGTCAGCTTGAAGGCTGATGTGGTCACTTTCTTTTAGTTAGATCATGAAACGCTCTGAGCAGTTGCGTAGAGCCAGAGAAGGCTCAGTACTTCAATCCCACTATTTGCTATAGAAAGCGTAGGTGCTTTTATTATCTTAAGTACTGTATTGTGACAATTCTAAGGCTGTGAGCTTGAAGTTTTTAAGCCACGGATTTAGGAATTATACCTGCTGATATAGTAATTCTTATGTGCCTTTTTGTGCAATTTATGTTTGGCATGTCTTCAAATAAAGTGTCGTTATATAATCCCCATCTACTCATTGACTCCACCTCTGGACACCTGTCGAGACTCGACACACACACACACACACACATATATTACATGTACATATATTTTTCCATCCCAAAACAGAAATGATGATTAAATTTAAAATTCATTATGGCGAAGAAGAGAAATAATGTGTATCATTAAAAAAGAAAAAAAAAAAAGAAAAAAAAGTGTTGCACTTGTGCGTACTTAAGTAACAGTTTTTAAATGTTTTTAAATAACTCTATGCTTATAATATAACTTAATAATTATAAAATTTTATATAAAATCTGAAGAAAAAATTCAAAGTTATTCTCTAAAATATAAATTTGACAACTATCTTCTCAGAAAGAGAATAAAAAGTTTACTCGGCACACTTGAAAAACTGTTGATTTTCAGATCTCTGGTTACTGTCAAAAGCTTCTTCTATCTTTCTTTTTTCTTAAGTGTATTTTCTCTAGGTTTTGTTAAGTGAATTTTCTTGTTGAGTTCAAAGTAAATCCTGTTTTTGAGAATAAAATTGTTAAGGTAAGTATTTTTTCTTTAAATGTGTTTTCTTTCCTTTAATAAAAAAAAAAAAAAAAAAAAAAAAAAAGGATTATTTGCGTAATAACTAGTTAAAAATAGTTATCGATCACTTTTTTTTTTTTTTTTTTTTTTTTTTTTTTGAATAATTTAATTTGGCATTAATATATATATACCTAGACATTTATATTACCATTTACTTGATTTTAAGATTTATAGGGATTTTGTTATTTTTTATTATTTATTTATTTTTCAATATTTCAGAAAAAAATACATAATTATTTTAAATGTCTGATTTTTTTTTTTTTTTTCTTGAAAATTTATTTTTAATAATATAATAGATTATGATTTTACGAAATGTATAGAACTAAACCCAAATAAAATTAAAATAATATAATATATAATAATATAGTGTAGAACTATTTGGAAAATTTTAGTATAGAAAACAACGCAGTCAGTTTTTAATATTTTGTACATAACTTATGCAATTAATAATAATTTCTTGCAGACGATCCTTTGCAATAAAATTTCTAATATTTTTTTACTGAATGTAAGGAGAAACATAAAAAGAATTATAACATTATTTATTATAAGCAAAAACACATGCAAATGCTATTCATTTACATTGGTTATATTGGTCTCTCACCGTGTGTCCCAAACCTCGTGGTTACAGGGATTTTTGTTCCAAAGGAGAAAAAAAAAATGCCTACGGTCTTGCTAAAGCGACATTAGAAAATGCCCCTGGTCTGGCAACGAAAAGTATGTCATTAAGGTTTTAAATGTTTAACTTTAATTATTAATATATAAACAAATAAATGTTTGTTATAATTGTAATACCAAATATTATTTCTAATAAAAATCATTTATTATTACTTATTTGAGATTGTTTTTCCATTTTGTGTTATTAGACGTATTTTATTTCCAGATTGTTGTATCTCATAACAATAAATATGTAATTATATGTATTCCTTGCTTATTAAAATATTATTATTGAAAATGTTTTTGTAATATCAATATTTAAATTTTAAATCAGACTTACAAAAGTGAAATACAGATTAATTTAGACCTTCTGGAATCAGATTAAATATATTCAAGTTTACTTCAGCATAAATTTATACGTAACGTTAATCCTAAATACAGAAACATTAAAGCATTTTTAATTTATAAGACTTTACATATTAAATTCTACTTTAAATGCAGTGCATTAACATACCAATTTTATCGATTGTAAATTTACTGAAGGAAATCAAGTTTTGTCGTTTATAAAATAATAAGAGAATAAAGTACATATACTTACATAATATAAAACTAAGGTATATTCAAATAAATTATTTGAAATTTTTGAAATTTTTATTATATTTATAGAATTTTCTATCAAGCTGATTACATTTATTTAATACCTATAAAATATGTTTAAAAATATCGACGGTTTTACTACAGATTACTTACACAAAAATACAGGACACTTCCATAAGTTCCATGGTAACCAAAAGGAGCCTACAGTTACCCTATGGACAATGATTGTAAGCCTCTCGATTATTCTGGGTTTCGTTAATTGGTAATCTTTTTATTTTATATCTATCTTTTCTTTTTCAACAGTTAATTTTATTATATATATATATTTATATATATATATGTATATATTTTAACAAACTTTAAAATCAAACAATGTTTATTTTGAAAAGAGAAGACTAAATATTATACAGTAAAGATTTGAAAATTTACATCTGCCAAAAAAAAAAAAAAAAAAAAAAAAATAATGAAAATTTTTGTTTTATAATTTAAATCAATAAATTGTCAAACATTTAATGATATTGAAAAAGAAGAACTGCAGTTTATAATAATTCTTGTTTGTGTTTTAATAAGGATGTGCTTGACAGTATATTGCTAAACATTATGAAAATGAATTAGATTTCTTAGAAAAAAAAAATAATTCTGAATAATTTAAATATGCTTTTATCAATACAATAAATTCTAAAATACGAAGAAAAAGGATTACTTTGTTGACTAATGTATTTATGCTCTCGAAATCAAAAAAAAAAAAAAAAAAAAAAAAAAAATGAATGTTCCTATCAAAAATGCTATTTATATAGAGTATACATGCAAACATAATATGTAGAAGTTCTTAATTTTCTTTGTTTTATATAGTAAAATTACTAACTACAGCTTCGAGTTCTCTTTTTAGCCTTAGTGTTTTATTCGTTTTGTGTAACATTTATCATATTTAACATCATATAATTTAATGAACAGACGGATTTGAAACATTTTCTCTAAATAAACCTAAACCGGCTTTTCTACATAAATTGTGTTAATAAATTTAGTCAAAGTTATAATTACGCACTTCAATACTGAATATGATTTATTTCATCTATATTAAGATTTCAAAGAGAATTTTATTGCAGAAATATATGGAGAGTAGACCTTATATTTTTTATTTATAAATTAATTATTAGTTTGTTTATAAAAGATATTTGAATATTTATGTTTTATAAGTTTAAAAATAAATAAATTGTGAAAACGTTTTCGATTGGGTTTCGAATTTTTGTTTCTTACTGATAAAAATATTATACATTTGTCTGTGTTTTACATTTATAATTAAACGTTTTTAATGCAATACATATTTTTATACAAACAATATACACATGTCCATATATACGTATTACATTTCTATGAATTTTTGAGTAGCTTTTAATTCAATATTTATAAAAATTAAGTTTATATGTTGAATTCTATTAAATATGGTGCGCGCTTTCGAATCTTTACACTAACAAGTCGAATTTTTCTATACTACATGTACTCTTTTCTATGTCATTATCTTTCGTTACATAGCATCAATATATGAATATTCCCAATATGGACAATTTCATTTGCTTATTGAATCGAATTATCTGAGTTCAAAAGTCTACATATTTAAATTATTAGTCGTAATAATTAAATAACTTAGTTGCTTAAACCATGCAACGGAATTTTTTGATGAAATTACGCCGTTGAAAAAATTGAGGATAGATTGTGATACAATCTGAGAATGTGTTAAGTAGAATATACTCTATTTAAATATTTCAACATACGAGGGAAAGTCATTAAGTAAGTCACAAAAGGTAATGAAAAAATAATTTACCATGATAATCACTTGGAAATAATTTCTATTTTCCCACATATTATCCAGCAACGTTGCTGTACCTATCCCATCGTTTAATCAGAACCCCAATTCCAGCTCCATAAAATTCTTTGGGTTGCTGTCTCTTCCACAGTAGGACTTCATGTTGAACGTCGGCGTTATCTGCAAATTGTTTGCCTCCAAGATGTTTTTTCAGTGGTCCAAACAGGTGAAAATAGCTTGGAACTAAGTCTGGGCTGTAAGGTGGATGCTGTAGCATCCATAAACAGGTAATGTTGCTTCATAAATATATTTTTTATTCAAGTTTTTCCGCCCACAAAAATCGCTGCTCTTCTATCGTACAATCATTTAGCATCATCCCCATTATTGAAGCTGCATTACGCATGCGCGTGAACGCTACCTACGCAATATGAATTGAATATCATAAAGCTGTATGGTGCAGCCAGCTATCACCATTCTTTGGAGATATCTGTTACTAGTTTAAATCACGCCATATGCATTTGTGACTTACTTAATGACTTACCCTCGTAAATGAATATATACATGAATATATACATGATTTTTATAAATATAAATTTTTAATTACTGCACAATGTAATTACTGCACAATCCTTCTTTTATAACAGTTACGTTTTACCAATACATGCAAGGAATATCACATTTCTTAAGTAATTTTTATAAAGCAATATCTTAATATATATAAATCTCGTGTCACAATGTTTGTCCTCAATGGACTCCTAAACCACTTAACCGATTATAATAAAATTCGCACACCATGTGCAGTTCGATCCAACTTGAGAGATAGGATAGTTTAAATCTCAAATTATAGTCGCAATTTTAATTTATTGCTAATTATTTGTCTGTTATTATTTGACAGTCACAATTATCTGTTAACTCCAAATGATTCTAACAGATGTCGATACCTTTCGACTGGGTTGAGTAAGTAATCAATAGATGGCGCTGCTATGGTAAATCTACGAACGTGTCATATAAGCTACATTTTAACAGCATAATTACCACGTGTTGTTGACGCTATAAAATTCTCCTCAAAATATTTACAGTCTTTATTTGTAACAGATTACTTTCAACTTTCATATTTCCTTTCAAAAATGAAACGGGGAAAGTAGAGCGTGGAGCAATTACTCTGTTTCATATGAAAATGAAAGCTGAAATATATTTGGTGCTGCCATCTACACAAAGAATCTTCAACTTTTTAACCTATTAATAAATTTCGTATAATTCAATTATTTCCACTTTTTAAATTTTTGGTGTTAGCATAGCCGGCCACGTGTTACTTAGACTGAAGTGTAAATTGAATTCATATTATAATGAAGATAATACAGTGAAATTAATCCTGTTTTTTACTTATTTGTGCTTCATTGATCAAAACTTTATAATTTAATCTGTATATATATATAAATTACGAGTCACGATGTTTGTCCGGGGTAAACTCCTAAACTAAGGAACTGATTTTGATGAAATTTTGCACACTGTGTGCAGTTTGATCCAACTTGAGAGATAGGATAGTTTTTATCTCAATTTATTGTCACAATATTGTTTTATTGCAATTAATTGTTAATTATAGACCTTTATTAAAGTTGCTCCAAAATATCTGTGAGTTCCATTAATTTAATTGTTGCCAAAAAAAAAAAAAAAATAATAATAATAATAATACGAGTTCATTTTCTTTCGACATAAAAATAAATACATTTAATCAAACGTGAACGTTAAAAAATTATAAAAAGTTAAATTATGCATCTCACGAAAATTGACGTCATAATCAATTTAAAGATTTTATACACATTGATAAAGTGCTAATGTAGTTCTATCATAGATATAGTAATATATATAGATCTCTCATCCCCATGTTATCGTAGAAAGATTTTTGATGCCGAAAAAAGATACAAAATAAAAGCTTTGGAAACAGCCATTAAGTGGTATTGAAAAAAAAAAAGAAAAAGAAAAGAAAGAAAGAAATTTGAATTTGAAACTGTATCTGGAGTCTTCCATTCCCCTTTAGCAAATAAATTATTCATAAATTTTATTTGCTAAAATATTAGTATGTATTCCCGTGTGTATTCACTCGGGGAAAGACGGCCATATTTTGGTAAAAACGTCGTCTTTTCCCAAATGAAAAGGAATAACTTTTTTCTCCCCAATGATCACTCTATTCTATATATGCTATACTATATCTATGAGTTCTATACGCAAGCGAAGTGTGACTCACTGACCGTCTGTGCAGCCAAGAAAAAGATTTCCTATGTTAATTGCCCACTGGATTTTTTGTAAGAAATTATTAAAAATCGAGGAAATTTATTTCCCGATTTTAATCCTTATATTTGGGTATAGATATGTATTAGTTATCGCGGGTGTTAGATTGAATTATTTTGCTGTCAAATTGACAAAATTTTAATTTTAAATTTTTAAACTCTGTCGCCCTTGGCTTTTTTTATTATTATTATTATTATTTGGCGATCAAAAGCGTAACACGAAAATATACATGCCAGATGTATGCATTGTACGAAATGTAATATGTATTATTCATTGTACGTATGTATGACATGTAATATGTATTGTACGAAATATTGTTTCATATTATTCATTACTCTTTTAATATAAGTTGTTAAAATAACCATGATTTTTAAAAGGAATTAAATATTTTCGCCAGATAATTTGGCGATATTCTTTTTTTTTCGCCAAGGATGACAGAAATGAAATCTATTCCGCTGCAAAATATTAGTATCTTACATCAGATATTTTATTTAGACATTTGAAAACAAATTTGACTTCAAACTATGATAGAATATTTATCATTTTCCTTTTAATTTGTATATTATTAGTATATTAAAATTTAAAAGCATGGTATATAAAAAGTTTTTTTTTTTTTTTTTTTAATCTTATAATTATTCTTATCTTAATCCTCAATGTTTCCCATCTTTATTGACTTGAATTTACTATTAAAATTTTAACATACTCAAAAACTTCTCATCACTTCGTTAAAATACACTAAACTTTTCCAAAATCTTTTTGTATTTAAAATGATACATGTATTTACTTTAAATGTCCAATATTTCATAAGATTTCCAATTTTAAAGTTTTAAAATATTTATCAAATTTACTATTTTTAATAGAATTTTAATAGAATTTAATTTATATATTAGTCATTTTAGCAATTTTATCCAAAGTAGCATTAGAAATAATATATATCACTTCTCCATTAAAATTTATAGGACCCTACAATAAAATTAATTTGTGCTTAATATCAACACTACGAAAATTTTTATCAATCGCTTCCAAATTTTGACCTAAGTTTCAAATCTCAACCCTGTGGGTTTTTACATCGGCTACAACGTTTTCGTCTTTGTTCGTAAATAATAATTTAACTGTACTAAATAGTTTACAGCCGTATAATTCAACGTATAACTTAGTCACAGCAACGCGTGGCCGGGTCTGCTAGTATATATATATATATATATATATATATATATATATATATATAATGTAATACTGTAATACGTTCTTGTTCAACAAAAAATTCAATAAAAACAATGCATGTACAGTATTGTACCTATGCAGTGTATGTTAGGTGGTTTTCTTTCATTTATTTATTATATACAGGGTGTCTGAAATTAAACGACCCTACTTCAAAGTTGTCTACAGACGAAACTATTGTTCAGAAAATTATAAAATTTTATGAAAGACATAATGAAGGTGTGGGAACTTGTTTGAGAAAAAAAAAGATTCTAATTTTTGCCACCAGAAGGCGTATTTTAATGCATTATATACTTCCTGGTCAGTGACCTCACCTGTCCCCAGATCTCTTTACATGCCAGTTTTGGCTTTGGGAGAGTTTGAAAGGTCTGGTACAGTCGAGAAACTCCAAGAACTGCAAGGGATCATTTCACAACATTTTCCCGAACACCTTCCGACTAACTGTGAAACCTACTATCTTCTGATTTTAGATGGTAGCTGACAATGATGGCCGTCATGTGGAGCATTTCTCGTTGTAATAAAATATATAAACTATCATAAATGTATGCTAAATGTGTAATTCATTGAAAAACAAACCCTTTTGGCGAAAAGCCGAACTTTATTTATATATTTATTTACTTATTTAATCACTCAAACAAATTTCCATGCCTTTGTTATGTCCGACACAAAATTTTATAACATTATGAACGATATTTTTATCCTTAGATAACATTAAAATTGGGTCGTTTAATTTAGGACAACCTGTATATATATATATACAAATTATTGTGCACATTAATCTGAAATATAACAATAAAATAAAGTATAATTCCAAATTTTATTTTGTTTCATGTCTCCTATCCAAATAATTTACTATTAATGACTCAGTTTCCACCATTTAAACTACCTTTGCAAACACGAACCTGTCAGATAATATACAACCTGCACAAAGGAATAGAAATCCAAGCATAATAGAATACAATGTTTGATATGCAAGTGCATCGGAAATGAAATGGTGTGTATAAGAGGAATGTAAAATGAACCATTAAAGTCACTTTAAGATCTTTGTATAATATAGTTCAGGTATTCAGATAGATTATTTATTCTCCGATCCCAACTATAAAGCATATTGTAGGGGCTATTAGGATACATGTTAAGTAGAAGAATTAAGACTTTAGTATATGGAATAAATTTGACTAGTAGAATGTTTTTAAGATCTTCCTGCTAGTGAGAATCCTATTTTAATTTTACTATAATTTGTAAAAATACATTTTTTATATGAAGTTTTGTTTTGGTTTTTTAGTATTTTTTCTATTAAAGCATGTAAAAGTTATGTAAAAAAGATGTAGGAATATTAACCAAACATGGGGAAATATTATTAATGAAATTCGTTAGGTTGGCAAAGAAGATTTTATGTATATTTATATATATATATATATATATAGATAGATAGATAGATAGATAGATAGATAGATAGATATGTTTATTTGTATAAGAAATATACATTCACACTTCTAGAAGGATTAAACATTAAGCTTGAATTTTAAAAATACTGTATAGATAAACATAACACATATTATAACACATATTATAAACATAACACATATTATAATCATAACACATATATCAACATTTTTTTCTTTCTTTTTTCCTAATTTTTGCTCAAAGTTTTAATAAATAAATTTTAGATTTGTTCTGAAGAAAAAATATTAAAAGTTTAAAGTTTTATCATACGTAGAAATAATTTAAAATATTTTATTATGTAAACAAGTCCTTTCGGCTTATTCGGAAGGATATGTTGATTTCTTTTTCCTTATCAAGTAGCCGTCAACTTGTTTCAAAATGGCGGCTACAAATTATTAATGCACTTAGTAGAAATATTGATGTAGGCTATGCACATATAGAGTTTTAAGCAAATCGGTTCATAAATACATTTTTATGTGAATTTAAAATTTTCAAGTGGCAGGCGCTTGGAAACAAAATGGTGGGTTCAATTGACAAATATATGAAATGTATTTGTGAGATAAGTCTACTGTACACATATAGTTCGAATTAATTCAAAATCTCAAAAGTCATCGTATTGAAAAGTTAAGTGGCTATCACTTCGATCAAAATGACAGAGAAAGTCGCTCATCTAAGATATCGTTGCAAATTTGAAAATATATATATATATATATATATATATATATATATTTTTTTTTTTTTTTTTTTTTGTAGAAATTCTTTCAAAGAGGCTTAGTAAGTTGATAAAATGATAGTTTTCTGCATTTCTAGTTTGTTTTAGCATTAAAACAGCCTAATTTTTCCTTAAAAACGCATTAAAAAGATCCAATAACGCAGGTAATGGATTAGGCGCCAAATTTGGCGATTTTCCGCCTATGGCGACTTTTTTGGCGACTTTTGGCAAGAAAATACTTATTATAGAAATACCAAAGATGGACGCAATAACGTGATTGGTTCACAAGTTACGTGAATTTTCTAAATTTTTGTTGTTTGAATGATAAATCCATTTTTCAACTTTGATTTTAATTGATTAAGCATTTCTAAAGTTACCGTGATAACAAATTTTCAAGTGGCCGCCACTTGGAAACAATACAGTGGAACAAGTGTCCCAGCAGCCCAGCAAACACATCCAAGATATTTGAAGCGTAGGTTCACTGTCCAACTGTGGTTTAAATCAGTGCCGTGTTTCATAAGTTATTATTATAGCAAATTTTCAAGTGGCAATCTAAGTGGCTGCGACTTAGAAACAAAATGGTAAAACAACTTGCCCATCGAAAGCATCCAGTATATTTCTATGATAAGTTCATTGTGCAGTGCTAGTTTAAATTAAATCAGTATTTCAAAAATTATCGTCATAAGAAATTTTCAGGTGGCACCACTGTAAAAAAAAGTGGAGTGAGATGGCCACCGAACTTAAGTGAGATACTTTAATAATAAATCCACTACCAAAATTTGATGCGAATTGATTCTGTATTACTAAAGTTACCATAATGACAAATTTTCAAGTGGCCGCCACTTGGAAATAAAATTGCGGATCAAGTCACCAAGTGAACTTATCCTAGATATTTGAACCATAAGTTCACTATCCAACTTTTATTTGACTCAGTTTAGCATTTTAAAAGTTATCGTATGGCATATTTTGAAGTGGCAGTGTGATTTCAAGTGGCTGGAACTTAGAAACAAGATGTCGGGACAAGTTGCCCAGTGAAAACATTCAAGATAATTATATGATAATATCACTGTCCAAATTAAGTTCGATTTGGAGTATTATTTCAGAAGTTATCGTGATTTTAAATTTTCAAGTGGGAGCCTGATTTCAAGTGGTCCCGCTTAACTTAAGATATCTGCCACTTTATTAAAAATGGCTGATAAATTTTATTAATAAATTTCATTGAGATGCTTATGTGGTCTGTATTTACATCACAATTCAAACACTTTCGGAATAAACTTTTTTACAATTTAAATTTGAAATTTTCAAGTAGTCTCCACTGGAAAACAAAATGACGGAGCAACTTGGTTAACAAACTCATCTAAGATATTTCTAAGATAAGTTAAGAAACTGTTCAAATTTGGTTCCATTTGGAGTATTATTTCGGAAGTTATCATGGTTTTAAATTTTCAAGTGGTGGCCTGATTTCAAGTGGTCCCGCTTAACTTAAGATATCCGCTATTTTTAATAAAGTGGCGGATAAAGTTCATTAATAAAGTTATTTGAGACACTTGTGTAATATATGTATGCATCAAAAAAAAAAAAAAAAAAAAAAAAAAAAAATTCGGAATACGCTTTTACAATTTGAATTTGAAACTTTCAAGTGGTCTTCACTTGAAAACAAAATGGCGGAGCAATTGGTTAACAAGTTCATCTAAGTTATTTATAAGATAAATTAAGTTTAAATCAAATTAATAAGTTAAGATCAGTTCACTGTCCAAATTTGGATCGATTTGGAGTATTATTTCGGAAGTTATTGTGATTTTAAATTTTCAAGTGGTAGCGTGATTTCAAGTGGACCTGCTTAACTTAAGATATCTACCACTTTATTAAAAATGACGGAAAAATTTCATTAATAAACTTCATTGAGACCCTTATGTGGTCTATATTTGCATCAAATTTCAAACAAATTCGGAATACGCTTTTTACAATTTGAATTTGAAATTTTCAAGTGGTCTCCACTTGAAAACAAAATGGCGAAGCAACTTCGTTAATAAACTCTTCTAAGATATTTATAAGATATGTTAAGACACTGTCTAAATTTGGTTCGATTTGGAGTATTATTTCTGAAGTTATAGTGATTTTAAATTTTCAAGTGGTAGTCTGATTTAAAGTGGTCCCGCTTAACTTAAAATATCTGCCACTTTATTTAAAATGGCGGATAGACTTCATTAATAAACTTTGAGACTCTTATGTGGCCTTTATTTACATCAAAATTCAAGCAAATCTTGTTTTAAATATGCTTTTTACAATGTCGGTTTGAAATTTTCAAGTGGCTGCCACTTGAAAACAGAAGGTCGGAGCAACTTGGTTAAAGGACTCATCTAATATATTTATAAGATCAGTTCACTGTCTAAATTTGGTTCTTCCTATATTTTTGTAATGCACCGAAATGCATTCGAACTGATTTATGTGTTTCTGTAAAAGAACAGTAATTGATACCAACATCATATTTCCAAAAACGTATACTTTAGCAAATTTATTTATATGTATGTATAGTATTTAAAATTCATCTGATTTTTCTCCAATTTTAATCAGTAATTTCATATGGTGTTTGGTTGTATCGATTGAGAAAATTTCCTTTTTTGAACACATGTCATTAAATAACTATTATGGTGACCCACATATCAATTTTTTTGACAAAACAATTGGCAAATCTTACTTCTCTTTCGCTAATTAGCACAGCGGGAAAATGACTTTTTACGATATGATATTATGTTTTAAGAGAAAAACAAATTCATCATGTTAAATTTAACAGAAAGAGCCACATAAAATTCCTCTTGAATTTGGTCCATCATATTTTCATCCATGAATGAAACCAATAATTAAATCCTAATCACTAATTTAAAATTTTTTTGAACAGAATTCTATATAGAAAAATATAATAGTTTTTTAGCCCTTGTGGAATATTCTATTATCCGTCTGGTGGTATTTTTGAAAATTAAACCTTTTTTTATTTATTATATATATATATATATATATATATTTATTTATTTACAATGAGCATATCTTTTGAAATATACAGCTACTATTTTCGTAGAGTCAGTGTTGACAACACTTTTATTTAATAAGCTCAATTAAATGTAAAGAATCATGGTTGACATATATGATAGTAGTTTAGACTAGCATACAATTAGATATACATTGCAATTAAAAATTAATGATGGTATTGAACATTATCCCTACAAGTTGGTGTGTGAGTGAGTTCACACATATGTTTTATGACGGTTAATTTAATTTTACAAATTTATAAAAACAAATAAAAAGAGATTAATGTAACTAAAGAATAAAAATTATCTTTTGAATTTAAATAACTCGCTTAATTAATTAAATAGAATTTCCCATTTTGTTTTCAAAATAAATTTGCTTAATTAAATAGCATTTCATTGTCTTTTAATAGAAGCATAATTTCCTCTTTTTTAAAATAAAGCAATTTTTATATAGGGATTTTGAAAAGTAATTTTAAATCATACCCCTTCCCCTAAAGAATTAAACTGTTACCACTATAATTTATTTATTTAAGAAGGCTCTTTCAGAAGCATTACCAACATATTTCTAACATATGTCAGTACATAAAAAAAAAAAAAAAAAAAAAAAAAAAAAAGTAATATCCGTTAATAATTATAATGCTTCTGTTTACATAAAAAAGCTATTATTACTTTTGAGCAAATGATTATAGTTCTAAAAATAAATTTTTTAATGGATTAATGACGACTGACTGTCGCAGGTGCATGAGTTCAGTTTTTAACGTCTGCGTCCGTTTGTTTGATTGACAGTTGTCGTGTATGTTTTATGCCAAATTAGTTTGATTTTTTATAACGGTAAATTATTTTCAAAATTTTTGTACTAAATTATACGGGAACAATTAAAGTGTTTGGCCTTTTTTTTTTTTTTTTTTTTTTTTTCGGCTTAATATTAACTACGCCAAATTTTTCAGTTGGCGGTTTTTCCTTTGATACTGGCAGATTTGTCGTCACTTCTCCACTGATTACGTTTGCGTAAAGACGTTTTTAAAAGACCGTCCTCTCCCTCCATGCCATTTTGCTGTTGGAACATTTCTTACTTGATATTTATTTAGCACTAATAATTATTTAGTAATTTCCTCACTATGTCAACTGATTTTATCTCGAAGAAAATAATGTGTTACTCCTAAAATAAAAGAATTGTTTATTTTAAAAGTTTCCTTTTACCTGAAGTGAATATACTTCTTCATTGTGCTATTTACCAAGTTAAACACAGCCATAGTAAGATGTGACCTGGGTTTTAAAACCTCCGGTATAGTTGGCAATACAATACTGTTGTTGTGGAAGGATGGATGGTTGGGTTTAACGTCGCACTAGTGCTGCGCAGATGGGCAATTGACGACGGTCTGGGACACACCCCTAGAGATGGTCCGGAGACATGCCATCGCAATTTTGATCCTCCACGGAAGGGATGGCTCTCCCGCTTCGGTGACCCCCAGAGGTATAATTTTTGATGGGAACATGGAGGACATTGCGGCCACGACAGATTTTACGTGCACCAGCCACCATTAGTGTACACGACGGTCTTTAGCCGGCTCGAGTACCGAACCCGCAATCTTCCAATTACGAGGCCGGTGCTCTACCGACTGGGCTACCGCGGCCCATACTGTTGTTGTGAGGTCCACTACAAACACTGATTTTAATTACAGGAGGATGTCTAATATTTTGATAATGACATCTTTCTTGTAATTTAAATGGGATTAAATAATACATTCCAATAAGGAAGTTTTTAAGCTATACGAAGACATTTCCGCTATTTAGCAAATAAAATATAATGATAATAATAATAATGAATAAATAAAAAAAATATGTAAAACTATATAACATCAGTCTCAGTTAAACAATTATGAAAGGGGTTTATTTTATGATTTTACTAGCAGACCTGGCCACGCGTTGCTGTGGCTATGTTATACGTTGAATTATAATGTAGTAAAATATTCAATATATTAAAATTATTATTTACGAATAAAGACCATCCTTGATAACATCCTTGATCTTAGCAGACTTAGCCCGCTTCGCTGGTCCCTATTTTTAAATGATTCACTATAATTAAAGAATTCTCAAAATTGCATTAATTTTTAACATGTGAAAAAAAAAGAGAAAAAAAAAATCTGATCGGGAAAAATGTTCGACACTCATAATGAATCCATATATTATCGAAAGGAAAATGATATAAAATACAAAAAAATCTTCTCTCATTGGTGGAATAATCTGTTCGGACCCCCACTGCCTGCGGCAGTGTATACCTGCGCAAACCATGCGCACCGTTTCTTCATCCACCGTTCCCGCCCTTCTTAATAACTCTATACTTTCGAAAATATCCGCAATCGATTTATCGGGCCTTAAAACTTAATAATACTAATTTTCAAAGTTCTAACTCTTATTTCTATTACTTTTATCCTTTGCCCTCCCCCCTCCCACTATTCTAAATAATTTTACAAATTCGAAAATATCTACAGTTTATTTGTAGGTGTCAAAAACCTGTATGCACCAATTTGAACGATCTAACTATATTTTTATTTTTTGCCCCTCTGCCCCCCTTCCCGCCCCTCCTAATAAATTTACAAATTCGAAAATATCCGCAATCGATTTGTTGGTATCAAAAATTCTATGCACCAATTTTGAATGATCTAACTCCATTTTTATATTTTGCTCCTCTGCCCCCCCCCCTTTCCCGCTCCTCTTAATAATTTTACAAATTCGAAAATATCTGCAATCGATTTGTACGTATCAAAAACTTCTATGTACCAATTTTTAGCGATGTAACTCTATTTTTATTTTTTTGCCCCTCCGCCCCCTTACCCGCCCCTCCTAATAACTTTACACTTTCGAAAATATCCTCATTCGATTTGCGGGCCTCTAAAACCTCTCTATACCAATTTTGAACAGTCTATCTGCATTTCTATTTTTTTTTTTTTTTTTTTTTTTTTTTTTTTTGGTTGTTGTTGTTTGTTTGTTTGTTTGTGAAATCACGTTTTGGCCCCTCCCCCCCCCTTTTGGGAGGCGAATTTTGCAATAAAAACTATCCTATCTCTCAAGTTGGACCAAATTGCACACAGTGTCCAAATTTCATTAAAATCGGCTCATTAGTTTAGGAGTTCATCGCGGACAAAAATAATAAATTTTATATATAAAGATATATATATATATATATATATATATATATATTATATTAAATTATAAAGTTTTGATCAATGAAGCACAAATAAGTAAAAAACAGGATTAATTTCACTGTATTATCTTCATTATAATATGAATTCAATTTACACTTCAGTCTAAGTAACACGTGGCCGGCTATGCTAACACCAAAAATTTAAAAAGTGGAAATAATTGAATTATACGAAATTTATTAATAGGTTAAAAAGTTGAAGATTCTTTGTGTAGATGGCAGCACCAAATATATTTCAGCTTTTATTTCAACCCAGTCGAAAGGTATCGACATCTTACGAAATTTATTAATAGGTTAAAAAGTTGAAGATTCTTTGTGTAGATGGCAGCACCAAATATATTTCAGCTTTCATTTCAACCCAGTCGAAAGGTATCGACATCTGTTAGAATCATTTGGAGTTAACAGATAATTGTGACTGTCAAATAATAAAAGACAAATAATTAGCAATAAATTAAAATTGCGACTATAATTTGAGATTTAAACTATCCTATCTCTCAAGTTGGATCGAACTGCACATGGTGTGCGAATTTTATTATAATCGGTTAAGTGGTTTAGGAATCCATTGAGGACAAACATTGTGACACGAGATTTATATATATTAAGATGTATTGAATTTGTAACTAAAAATCTTTAAAAAGTTTTCTAGTCAATCACATCCATAATCTCACTTAAAGCATATCCAAATCAATATGTTTGCTGAAATGCTCAAAGCACGTTTTTATGGAATATAGTATAAATAGCGTTAATGATTTCTTACTCGTGACATATTTTTTGTTTTGGAAATTACCAAACTATTTTTTGCAAAAAATGGCTATTTATATATAGCTGTCCATAAATATTGGAAAATAAAAATTATCACCTTTAATTAAAAAAAAAAAAAAAAAAAGTTTAGTAACATGTGTACATTAAACTGATAAATTCAAATAATACTTAATTAAAAATTAAATCAATAAATAACTTTTCAAATAAATACTATTACATTCAAAAGCTCGTAGCAGATGTTTCAGGAAAAATAATAATAGAACGACCCTTAATCAGGTGAAATAACTAGTGCATCTTCAAACCAAAGACGTACTCGCACCTATTAAAAATATTTAAAGTGACTTCTACTTACATCTTACCCTTAAACATAATTTGCTAAATTTCGGAATAGGGCTGATATCTACCAAAAAAGAAAAGAAAAAAGTTTAAAAAATCGATTAAAACAAGAAAGTTATATTTAAAAATTGTTGTATAAAAAACAAGAGCGAAAACTTTTGTGGTATACATAGAATATTAACACTCTCCAGCTACACATATTCATTACATCATTTAATTATATATATATATATATATATATATATATATATATATATATATATATATATATATAATGTATAATAAAGAATATACATATACATATATTCTCTGTTGAAAAAAAGTATATATATATCTATATATATATAACGATAATTTATGAAGTTAGTGATTTACAAAAATATTTGTAAAATTATAAGTAATTTGTAACAGTTACTCAAATCGTAAGCATAATCTATACTAATCTACGTCAGGCTTCAACTGGAAATTGCTGGAATTCTACTTTTGTTTGTTAACAATTTCTAACTTTTTCCACGAATGTTTAAGAGGAATTTTGAATATATTTAGTCTATCTGTATACTTCTCTGTCCTTCTGTAAATCCATCGTGTGATAACGTTGGTAAAGAACTTTAAATGTTAAAATATACAACGAATAAGTTCAGTTGGAAAGTGTTATAATCAGTGCGTTTCGCAGGATTTTTCGACCTTTTTTTTTAATGCAGATAAATTATCACAGTATAAAACCCCTTCTCTTGTCGTTAAAGGTTGTATATTTTTAAAATGAATTTCTACAACATTGTTTGCGTTTGATAAAAATAAAGCAAGATTCAGACACTTGTCGTTATTTTCACAATAAAAGCATTTTATTTTTTTTATTATTAAAGCTTTAAATTACAATTTTGTTTTTCATTTTTCTATAATAAATATTGTACTAATAAGGTTCTGCAAATATTATTCCATCCAAAATTAGTTATTTTTAACTTATTTAATTATAGTAATCTTCTGTTAAACTGTTTATTAAAAAAAAATGATAATACTGGTTGTCAAAAATCGTAATAGTTAGAAGCTATATCGTGTTTAAAGGACGCACAAATCTCTCATTATTAATTAATTTTACATCTATCGGTGAAAGAAAAAGGAAAACTATTTTAATCAGAGCCAGTTAAAAAATAAAAAAATCATCTTTTAAAAGTAGTAAATCATATAACATTATTATATTTATTAATTTAATAATTTTTAATGTCTTACAAAACTAATAGAAAGTTATGAAATTTCACCTATGCATGACAAATATAAAATATAAGGCAATTATTTTATACCGAATGCAAATATCAAAAGTAATTGACAAAATTCTTACATTGGCAATTTTTCTTCAAAGTGCGTTTTCCATATCAATGGAATTGTTCCTTTACACTACGGCAATATTTACATGTGTAGGTTGTATCGCAAGATAATCTGAGGCGTGCAATAAAGTGTTCTAACAAAAGAACTGATAAGTCCATCAAAATAACGAAGCAAAAGTATCCTGTCAGGAAAATATTTTATAGGCTAATTTTTCACTTGAAAATTATTTAAAAAAACTCGCGAGCATTGGTATATGTAGCAAAGTTAAAAAAATATTCAGATTCAGAGTAAATAATAATAATAATAATATATCTTTTTTTATCTCTGCAAAATTATTTAATCATTATATATATCTATATATATTGAAATACTCGTAACACTGGAACTAAAGATCGAGGATTAACAATTTGCAACACTAACGAAACGATAATCAAACTCTACAGCAAACTGAAATTAAATTTAAGGAAATATATGAAAAAGTAATTCAAGAAAAGAAGCAAACGGCAAGACTTGTGATTTGCCTGTGGAGTTAAACATGTTTCACGCCGACCAACTCCTCCTTCCAGCCGACCTGCTAATACGAGAAATAGCAACAAAATACAGTAGTACCTTCAAATAAGGGACACCCATGGGACCGGATATTTTGTCCATTAAATAGAGGTGTCCCTTATTCAGAGGTATGAATATTAGTATACATGGTATGTAATAAGTACAAAACTTTGAATACACGCCATTGTATGGTGTTTATTCGAAGTTTTGGGGAAATGTATATAACCACAAAAACATTAGTTGTCTAAAATCTGGCAGAAATAGTGCTCACAGCATGTTGTATTAATGGCATTTTGGCGTGAAATTTCTGTCATATTACGGTCTACAGGATACATAAAAAAATATGTATATGTATATAGTAAATAACGCGACGATAAGTACTATGTATAGTGCGTAAAGTGTTGTTTATGTATAATTGCGATTTAAATATAAAAGTCTGCTTTGATATTTTTCGATACTCTTCGTTTCAATACTGTCATCCAGTATGTCCCCCAATTGTAGTTCACGGGTAAATTGCTGTTGCAGGCACCAGAGATAACGACACGAGTGGGTGAAGTGTCTTCCGAAGAGAAAGAGGACCCAAAGCTAAGTTTTTGAGAAAGTTCAATGTATTTTATTTTTCATTTCTATTTGTAAATCGGTATAAAAGTGATGATTCTTTTTCTTTGATTTTCTTTTTTTTTGTTTTTTAATTCATTTAAATATAGTGACCAGCAAAGCGGGCAAAGCTAGCTAGTTTTTTTTTTTTTTTTTTTTTTTTTTTATAAAATGTTTAAGCAAAAAATTAATAAACTGAATCGGGGAACTCTTTTCAACAGCTTGCTTGTGAGTAACTTCCTGGAAGTTACTCACATTGCTTGTAAACAGGTAATATATAATTTACTTTAAGTGTCAGAACTTAGTTTATAAACTCGTTGAATTATATTTAAATATAAATATATATATATATATTTCCAAAAACAGAAAAGTGTAGATTGGACGAAAAATCTAAAAGTTTTATTAAGTTATCTCTTTTATCATAAATTCTATAAATTAGTTTTTCATCTTTGATTTCTAAATTAATATCTAAATAGTCGACATTAATAGGATTACAAGAAGGAGCTTTAATTTTTAAGTGTCTGGATAAAAGCTCAAGCTTACTGTGTAATCTATTCCATTAAGTTTAACGAGCAAAAATTTGTCAATTTATCTAAGACATTTTATATTTTTATTTGAAATTTGATTTGTTTCATTCATATATAAGTAAATATCAGCTGAAACTGAACTACAGTTCCCCCCACCCCTTTTGGTACACCAGGAATCTATCTGTAAATATATTTTCACAATCATATATATAATTTTCTTGGACAAAATTAAATAACTACAAGAACTCATTTTTATCAAAATTTAATGTGCTATACGTCTCAAAAAATAAAATAAAATAAAATAAAATAAAATAAATAAAATATAAGCCTCTTAACTTTGTTGATTAGATCTGATTAATTAATACGATTATACAAATCTTCAAAATCATAAACAAATAATTCAGACGCATCCCTTAAACATTTTAAATTATCAGTCAGTTCATAATATTTTTTAGCATAAAAGTATTGTTATTTTTTAAAACTATATTAAACATGTTACTTAATTTATTCAATAACGTAATTTTTACTTTATGATGTCTATCGCAGTTGCCAGCATTTTAATTCATTGCGGAGCAATTTTAGCCCCCCTTTCTTTCGTACCACTTTATTTTTAGAATAACATTCTCAATACATAACTAAGATAAAATAACAAATTATTTCTCTTAAAACAAAAGTGACATGGAATAACGGCAGGTCTAAAAATGCTCTGGAATAAATTAAAGTGTTGACAACTCTGTATGCATATATATCATGAATAAAAAGAATTATAATGAAATTTTAAAATTACTCATTTTAACTAATGTCGAAGATTTTGCGTTTAAGAACTGGAATTCAATAATAAATTTCATTTTTATAATTGATTAATAGGCATTACACGAATTTAAATTACAAATTCAAAACTTTTAGAAACTGTTAGATTTTTTTTTTTTTTTTTTTTTTTTAATTATTAAAAAATGTTGTACAATCGATACTTAGAGTCACCTAGACGTGAGAGATGATTAATTTTTTTTTTTTTAAACCGCAAATAATTATATTCTTGCAATATTTTTTATTTCTATATGAAGTCAATACGGTAAATATTGGTATATTTTTGTTGGAAACACTGTGCTTACATCACTTTTCTTTCTTTTTTGTTTTTCAATTGTTTTCACGTTATTCAACTGATATCGTGTATTAGCATCAGCAAATACTCTGAACAAAAAAATTCTAAATCTCCAAAGTGCAAGTACACATATTTTCGTTATTATATGTAATAAATTAATTCATAAGCTATAAAATAAATGTCTTTTTGAAAAGTAACTACTCCAGGCTTGAATCCTCACTTTGATCCACACGCGAAAAACCCGGTACGCGTTTGCAAGATTGATTCATCTTCAGCTCTTGTACTCTGGAAAGAAGAATTTAATACTTCTCCAGCCCTGCACATTTGGAAAACACGAGTACTTTCTTTTCACAAATTAATAAAATTATAATAATAAAAAACAATATAGTCATATAATTATGTAATAAAATATTTTAATTAAAAGAAAAAATATTGTGTTCCTTTAGCCTAGATATCACATAAAAAAGGCAAAATTATTATTATTATTATTTTCCTGTATATGTATGTGTTTGTAAACAAGTGATGGAAATTGACGAGATATCTCGACAGAAACTTAAAATTTTAGTTTATGCACATCAAGTGCAGATTATAATCCTCAATTTTAGAATTGGTATATATATATTATATATATATATATATATATATATATATATATATATATATATTTAAAACCATTCATAATCAAACTTTAAATTTTAAAACTGTAATTATTATTATTTTTTTTCTTTTTGGTGAAATTTAATTACATACCTTGAGAAAAGTACAATGAATTGAGCAAAGTTGAAAAAAGCAATACTGATAAGATAAAACTGCTGACTCTTTGCGCAGAAACGAAAAAAACCTTTGAATAAAAAATCAAATGATTTCATGAAACATGTAGATAATATATGTATATATATCGTTTGGAATACAGCAGATATATTTTAAATTTACTATTTCAAAATTAAATAATTTTTATTTCAATTAAAAATAAATAAATAAATAAACAAATAAATAAAATAAAAACTTTATTGAAGGTTTCATTTTGTAAATACAGTTTTAGTAAAAAATTTATACATGGTTTTACAATTTTGTTCATATTTTGTTTACATGATTATTTTTAACAATCAATCATTCAACGTCTTTTGAAATATCCTGAAGCAATGAGCATTCTATAAAACGCATATTTGATGATTTATAAATTCAAGTATTCCTGGTAAAGGACATGTGTCAATTCATTCCATTTTTAAATAATGCATTTATATATTGTACAAATAGGAAAATTAATTCGCATTTAACATTGTAATATTTATTGTTTTAATCTCTTTTATAATAACAGGAATTCAAATAATATCCTAAATTTAAACCTATACTTTAAAATTTTAGACTTTTGATTAGCTTGAATGACAATATTAAATTATATTTTAACTAATATATTTTGAACAGGTTAAAATATTTTATTTTTGAATTCATATATTTCAAGCAGTAAAGATCTTCTGAATCGCTTGGGAGTGTATTAAAATAAATGAAAATGGCTGAAAGAATTGAATTGCTAAAAAAAAGTATTCGCAACTAATGAAACTTAAAAGCAATTGCTGCACTAATTCTACTCGCGTAACTAAATTTTTACCAAAAGTTCAAAATCAATGATTAATTATTTGAAAGATTATTATTGTTCATTTTTTTTAAATTAATCATAACTACTTACAGATTTCTTACATTCTTTTGTTACAAATTTATTATATTCAACATTAGTCTTTCTGTGTATTTTTCTCAGAACTATATGCAATGTCACAGAGAAGTTGTAAATTAATTCTTGTAACACAAAATTTTTATATTTCTCATACGTGTTTTATAAATGAGATTTAAAAAAATATATATTCAAAATATGTGTACACCCAAACATACATTTATGACGATTTTCTTCTTGAATGTCTAAATATTATTCCTAAAGTAAGTATAAATATGAGCGATAAAACTTGTTTATCTTCGCAGCCAAAATTAAAATTTCTGATTATTAAGAATTACAGTAATATTTTAATGTTTTTAAAATATAAAAGAATATTAAGTATCTAAATGATAATTACATTAAAATGTCTTTTATATGCAATATTTTAAACTTAAAACGGATTTGTTTTATCGTATAAAGTCTCAAAGTAAAATAATTGCAGTGTACATGTTGAAAGTTATTATTAATAATTAAAAAACACTTTCTTTATTCCATGAGATTAGAAGGTATAACCTTTGCCTTTTCCAGTATTTAAATATTTAACGCAATAATAAAGAACAATTATTTATTACTCGTAACTTTTTTTGTCCAATCAGAAATTACCATTTGGTTAAATTTGATATTTTATGATTATTTGATATTTGGTTAATATTTAGTTAAATTTGATATTCCATTTAATTGATATTCCATTTAATTAAATATATATATATATATTATATAGTTTATTTACAAATGTATTTTAGACTTTCTGCCAAACTAACGTTTCCTTAAATGCCAAGTTATTTCTAAGAACTTCCAGTGACATCTACACCTCTAATCCCAAACACGTATTTACTCATGAAATGCATTAAGACTTCTTTTACTGTTTTGTGTGATGTTTCAATTCTCATGTGTAATACTTTAAGAACTAACTTCTAAGAAACTAATCAACATAGGCAAGATGGATTAATTTCCCTCGAGGAAAATATTACTTAGAATTTACTTTTTAAAGAAACACATTTAATGACATGACTGAAATTTACTAAATTCAAACAATAATTTGATAACAAAACTTTTACTTTTATGTACGTATCATTAGATGTAAATTGTTTGTCCCTTTTTGATTAACTCTCGTATAATATACAGAGTAATCCAAAAATCACAGAAAAAATAATGTTATACTATTCAAAATGTATTGAACATAACACTATGCAGTATTCACTGAAATAGACAGAAAGACATCGGATTTTTTTAGGTAGTAAAATATTTATTATCAAATTAGTTTTGTACCATTTTGCACCAAATTTGTAACGGTAGTACAAATATTTCTAATTTATTTTGGTGTTACACAAAACTGGTCTACAAAAACTTTCGACGAAGTTTTTACCCAGATTTTAACTAATAGTTCTCCTGGTCCAAAAATAAAATTTCGAAAAGCATCTAGCCCTTTAAATAGTGATCAAACAAATTTAATAAGAGGAATTTCCGAAGGTTTTCTGTATACGGTTTTATTGTAAATTGTTATAAGAAATGATACGTTTTAATTCAGATAATTTGTTTTTAATTTTAGGTAAATATTTTTTATGAATAGACGGTTTAAGTTTTCGTCGTTATAAAACAATAAAGGTCTTATAGTTTTTTTCTATAACAAATATTGCTATATCTGTTAACAATTGCTTCTTTATTGTTTATATCTTTTTCTTCATTCTTGGTTAGCATAAATAATGAGAAATGTTATTAATGCAACAAATAACTGAATAATATAGAATGATTAAACTAAAATAGAATAGAATATAAGTAGATTTTTATTTACAAATGGTTCTTACTACATTAAAACTAAGAAAGAATAAAAGAAGTTGATAAAATTGATAATTCTAAAGTTTTAAAATTTAGTTGAATTGTAAGATTTATAAGCTTAAAATTCTTAAACGAATGATTTATCACCTAATTGTCAAATAAACCAGCGTTGTGAAAGAAACTGTAAGAAAAGTTACATTCAAACTACATATAAGTGATAATGTGCTTTAGTTAGTCAAATTTTCTTAAATTAGTAAATTTATTAGATATATTATTTACCAGGTAAATTTTAATTTTTTATAATTTTTTCAATTAATCATAACTCATGCGATTACATATCCCAGTGTGAAAACACATTTAATAATTAATATAAGGTAGGACATTACCTTTATAAAATCTGCTTAGCTGCGATTGGCTCATAATTAAATTATTACAATTGATTAGGAGTCGGATAAAATACTTATCGATTTTCACGCTTTATCAAATATCAAGTTAAATGATAAGATGATGTTTAAGATTATGGGTTATTTTAAACTCCTTATTATCATACTTAAAATAATATTTTGGTTATTAAAAATGCTCATTTAAATAATTAAAATAAAATAACGTAGTTGAATTTCAAAAAAAAGTGTGCAAACTAATTAGAAATGACGTCAAATATTAGTTGTAAGAAACTTCTGAAAACTTGAATAACTCAAAACTTTCAAAAAGTTTTAAATTACGCGGAAGCTGTATAATTATCGCGTCATATCTCAATCAATCAAGATATTAGAACTTCCATCGCTCTTTATTTCAACTTTAAAATAAATTACAAAAGAGTTTTTGGATACTCATTTGTATTTTATATTTTCGAATATTTAATCACCGGGAAAAATATTACATTAAACAAAAGTATTTTTCATTTTCTATCAAATGTTGCATAAGTTTCTCTTGAAATTTTCTTTTTCATAAAAAAAATTATCTATTTTTTATTGAAGGTTATATTTTTGTTTTAAAGTCTATTACAAACACACTCACAAATATACACATATTTTTTCAAGAAATTCGTTAATGCATAATAATACGCACATCTTAAAGAAAGCGTATAAACACTTTTTTATCGATAAGGGGAAGGTAGCCTAAATTGATCCTAGCAGCAAAACGATCCACATATGTTTTCTTCCAAACAGGTAGCGCTATACACCGGGTAACATATAAACTAGTTGTACGAAGTCAAGAAGAAGCAATAGCGGTATTCAAGCGAATGCAGTGTTACGCGTCTGAATAGAATTCTTTGAAAAAGTGAGTTTTATAAAATCTGTTATACGTTAATCACTAACTTTTCTATTTATACAGGGTGTTTCAAAACTCATGGGCAAAAATTTAAGGGGTGGTAGAAAACATCTAAATAAGCCATTTTCACCATACAATGCATGGGCGGAGAGCAAGCGGTGACCACTAGAGGGCACTGTAATGGAAAGTATGAAACGCGCGTTTTCTTACACATGGTCATTTCTACCGTGGATTTCAGCAGACATGGCGTCATATAGTAATTAGGAAAAGGCGGACATGCATTTTATGTATGGTCTGGCGAATGGGTATGCTCTGGAAGCCGCAAGACTGTACAGATAGCGTTTCCCGAGAAGACACGTGCCAGACCGAAAAATATCACGACAGCCTTTGTAATTTTGTTATGTTTTTCGGCGTCATCCAGTAATAAGACCTAACTGGATGGCAATGCTGTCGGGTAAAATGATCCATTATCTTAATAGTTTTGGATTCATTATATGAATCGTTATGAATCCATTATTTAGATCGTGGCGGAAATAGGCATTATTTAATATTTCTGACTTTATTGTGGGTCTGTTACTATAACTATTATTTATTTATTTATTTATCATAATTTCCGAATATTCCATTTTCTTGTTTACCTTACTTTTTAAGTTATTTGAGACATTTTTATATATTTTTTATTTTAAAAAATAAATTATGTATGCTATCTGATTGTAAAGCTTATTTTATTTTATTACTAACAGGCTACGCCAGCTTCGCTGGTCACTATATTTAAAAGAATTTTCAAAAGAATTGGATCAGTATTTATTTTTTACATCACATTAGAAATATAAACTTAATAAAAAAAAAATAATAATTTATACATAAATAAATAAATAAATAAATAAACATTGAATTTGCTCTAGATCTTGCTTCGCGTACCCGCTGCCTACGGCAGCTCATTTTTCCGCCCGTGCTGCATCGGGGGGTCCAGGTTCCCACTGTCTGCAAAAAGGTCTTTCCCGGGCACTTCAATCTGGGGATTTATCGACGACATGTGGACCTTCTATTATTTAAGAACTACAATTTTGAAGAAAACTGTATCTCAGCATCTATTATATATTTTAGTTTTTGAACCATGTGTTTTATAGCCCCAGTTATTTACACTATATTACGATTTGATTCCGACCAGTGCAATAAAATAAAATAAAAAAGTAGATTTTCTTTGAAAAGGAATTAAATACATGAAAAACAAATAATTTTAATCAGCTTAATCCTTTTCCACTATATACTACCATTTTCCCCCAATAAATATTATAAATTAAAAGAAAAAAAAAGATTTTTATTTTAAAGGAATTAATTTAAAACGAAAAAAGTTGTTATACTATAAAAATTACACATAAACATAACAATTTATTTATATTGTATTACCATTTGATTTTCAATAAATATTATAATAAAAAAAAATAGCCTTCAAATGAATGTATTAAATAAAAAATAAATAGTAAAATAACCGTTGCTAAGATACGCAGACGATTACAATCAAAAAATTTAATTTATGAAAAATGAAGCATTAAAGTCAATATTTACAATCGAAAATACATCAATTTAAAAAATTCAAATTCGAAATTCGAAAAACTCTCGATGAGGTGCACACCTGCAGGGTCCCAAGTAAATATATGTCAAATTTGGAAGCTCTGTGATCAATAGTGTGAGCACCAGAGCGCAGACAGACACACACAAACAGAGACTCACACACAGGCACTTCTCTTTATTTATATAGATGTAATATCATAATTACTTTTATATCCTTTATTTTGCTGTTAAAAATCAATTTACAATTATTTTTAGAAGAAAAATCATTTTGTCCTTTGGTGAGGGTAAAATGATTCGTTCGACCCTTTTTCAGAATTTTTTTTTTTTTTTCATTACTCAGTTTAAGTTTCAAATGTTATTAAAGTATGTTTATAATGCAAAATACAGTGTAGAACACTCTAGCAAAAGGCTAATGTTTTATTTAAACAGTTATGTTGTTTTACATAAATTTTTCTCTTAAGAGGATTATTTTAGGACATTTTCCCCTACTACAAATACATAATTATCTATCCTTTGATTACACTGCTAGGCATGAAAATTGCCCATAACACCATTCTGGAAAATTCTTATGTAAAATGACCTCTTGAATCCTAATATTACGTCCATTTTGACCTATCTCCCACCATTTTTTAGGGACGGCCCCCTATTTTTACCACATTTCAGTAATTTTATAGCTATAAATATAATTTTTTGAGTATCGAAGGATTATTTTAAATGTTAAATATCTCCGGAGGGGCTACAGAGATGAAAAATTATAAAAAATCAACATTTGCGGCAAGGAGAAAATTTAGGGGGTAGATTTGCCACTGAAATTATATATTACTAACATTTCTTATATTGTTTCAATCTATTATTAATGTTACTTATTAAATATTATATATATATATATATATTAAGTGTTAAATTAGTTCTTTTTCATTCTCCAAATAAAATTCATGGCTATAAAATTTCCTAACAGTGATAAAAATTGGGTGAGGGATAAGTGTTCCGAGAAAACAGTGGGTGACTGAACAAAATGATAGTCATATTTGGATTCAGGAGGTCATTTTAAATAAGAATCAGCAAAAATGGTATCAGAGGTCGATTTTTCTTTTCTCTTTTTTTTTTTTTTTTTTTTTTTCGCAGTGTTATTTCAAATGAAATATAATCAGATAATTTGTTTTAATACATGCTAATTATTTTATTAATTGAGTAATATCTCTGCTTCAAAATGTATAAAAATAACTCAGGTGAAATGCAAGTTGGGAGCCATCGTAGAAGCCAAACATTTGCCATGTTTGTGTGTCGTTGTGTCTATATGTCTGTAACGCTACATTTGTCCGGGTATCACGTAGAAATGGCTGAACGGAATTCAAGAGGAATTGACAGGAATTCGCAAGAATTTATATTTTTACCCAACTTAAAATTATATCTATCACGTTTTGCGAAATTCCTTTCCGTACCCCCACCCATGGGGAGCAGAGGGCAAAAACACGTTAGTAAGCATAACTCAGCTTCAAATTACTTCAGCGTGAAGAAATTGCGCATGACGAAACTAAAGTACAAATAAAATATTACCTGATTATATGATCGATTCTGGAATTTTCGATTTTTAAGGGGAGAGAGGTGGGAGTTGATTTTTGGCGGGAAATTTCGCTAATTTCGGAATTTTAAGGAAAAATGGTACAAAGATGTCGAAAACAGCCATGCGTTTTCTGCAGCATATTTCCAAAAACATTTTTTTTTTCTCTTTTTAAAGGAGTGAGGACTATTAGTCTCAATCTGCGGATATCTACGATACCAGTTTTACGATAGTTGGACATTTATCGAAATCTAAAATTTATCGAAAATATAATTGAATAATTTGAAAAAAAAGAAAAAAAAAAAGAAACGTTCTCCGTCCTAAAATAAATTCTGCTTTTGCCAGAATTTCATTTTTTTTTTTTTTGAAAGTAAAAGAAAAGAAAAGAAATGTGTTGGCAGCACGCTCTCTAATTTTTTTTTTTTTTTTTTTTTTCAAAAACAGCCTCCTTTCTTTGGGTGGGATGGGAGGCAAAAAACGTGTTTTTACGTTTGAATTTGCTTGAAATTATCTCAGAAACGCGAATTTGGGTGTCTGGGTGTTAATTAAGTGTACGCGTATTATCACTTTGGTGGGATTTCGCGAGACTCGTTCTCGCTGAAGAAGGGGAGTAAAAAAGCGAGTGAGTTGCTGCCGAAGGCAGTGGGGACTCGCCGAACTCACGATAAGAGCAGGGAACCTCTACCGAACACATTAGTAACATTAACTGAAGTTTCAACAGATTTCACTGTTTTTTTTTTTTTTTTTTTTTTTAAGATTTTATTAATAATGATATGGAATTTTAAGAATTCATTTAAATACAATGTCCATAGAAGCGGTCAAAACCTGCTAGTTATATAACATTTTTCAATGTAGATTTCAACAAAACACTTGTGAAAATGTTTTGATTACAGAATTTTTTATTTATTTTTTATTTATTTTTTATTTTTTATATTTTATCTATTTATTTTGTTATATAACTCCGTTCTACTTTGTACTTTGATAACACTTTAAAATATAAAATTATATATATTTGAAAAAGATTTCACTATATATATATATATATGCATTACAGCACTGGACAGTCTACTAAAAAATATTTTAGAATAATATGCCTATGAAATGAAGTGATAATATTTTTATATTCCTTAATTTATACTTTTTTATCATAGAAAACACTTAACAAAATTTCAATTAGAATATAAAATAAATTAGCATAATTTTATAAAGAATAGCCTGTATGATTTTCTTAAAATAAGAAATAATATGCGAACATTACATTTTCCTATTACTATTCACTAAGAACAATGTCTATGTAATTAAAATAGCATTTATTTGTAAAAGCTCTTTTATTGCGGAATGGCGTTTAAATTTCTGAAAATGACAGACATTTTGAAAGACTCGCTAATTTCTATGCAGTATCAGTCCTTTATTCAAACTATTGTAATAGTACAAATTTGTCAATCCTGGGTTATTGTATCCCTTTTAGAAGAAGAAATAATGAAAGGTAAATAAATTAGTTACTATGTGATTGAATTTATGTCATTTGTATTAAAATGTAAATCTATTTATTTTATTAGTACAATTGTCATTTTTTTATACAACAAATGGAAATCGATTTTCACTTCAATTTCTTGAAGTAACAAAGAGTATTTCTCTATTTGATTCTTCTTAAAATTATACTGGTGCATATATCTATATCATCTATACTCATGTCCATAAATTAAGGATAATTCGGAATTACACGGAAACTGAACATTAATGCAAAAATTTCACCTGTAGAATTACCACACACATCTTCAAGAATAATATGCAAATTATAGGAATCCGTCAGACTCCGATATGACGTAACAATGACGAAAGTGTAAGAAAGGGATAGATAAGGAATGGGATCAAAGAGGCAAAATTGTTCGCAAGCATTCTGTAAGTTGCTCAGTGCCAGAAACGAAAAGTTATAACACATAGGACGCATGTGGATGATTTTTTACGTGGTAGAATTATCGGCTGACTGGAATGTGGGCGTACTCAGATAGAAATATCGGGGGAACTTGGAATCGCCCAATGTGTCATCTCTAGGCTTTGGAAGCGATTCCAAAACGATGGAAATGCCAGTCGATGTTACAGTACTGGTCGACACAGAGTTACAACGCCGAATGACGACCAGTATTTGGCAGCAGATGGAGCACAGTATCAGACCTGTCTCGTTAGCTATCTGCACCGTTACCACCATGACAACATCATTGAACGACACTGTTACGATGGTGCAGGAGCGCTCATTTGGGGTGGAATCATAATGGGCTCCAGAATAGATATGCATGTTCAAATCGGAAACATGACCGGCCAAATTTATCGAGAAGTCATTCTGGAACAACATGTACTTTTGTTTAGGGGTGGCATGGGCCCATAATGTTTGTTTATGGATGACAATGCCCGTCTTCTCCGTGCAAACATTTAAACGAATGTCTACAATCTGAAGATATCACACGTATGGAATGGCCAGCATTCTCACCTGACTTGAAACCTATAGAACATATGTGGGACATGCTTGGCCGACGAGTTCAAGCCCGTCAACCACCTCCTACATGTGTATCGGAAATTCGGAGAGCATTGCTTGCTGAGTGGAGTAATCTTCCCCAAGATCAGATCGATAATTTAATACTCAGCATGCCTAGGCATTGTACGGACTGTATTTCATCATCTGGCAGACATACAATGTATTAACCATCATTCCAACCATGCAATGTTAAGCTTTTGTGAGGGAGATATTTTTTGTAATTGCTCTAGGGAGCAAAAATTGTAGTTTTTATGAATGGTATTCTACATAAACCCCCATTTTTGTTCTTGATCCTTTGTTTAATAAATGGGCTTTATAAATAATTCATGTTTGTTTAACTTCTGAAACATTATTTGCCACATCTATCATTATCCATAATTTATGGACATGAGTGTATATATACAGGGTGTTCCAAAAGCCCTACAACCCCTCCTAATTCGAAAATGAGTCGAAATTTTGAAAAATGTCGAAACATGTATTTAATGAATTCGACAGGGACCTCTTTTGGTGAAAAAAGTTTAGGCACAGGGGGCTAGGGGGGCCGCTAGTGAGGGTAACTTTAAAATTTCAAATAGGAAGGTATGTCTTGTGATACGTCCCTGGAAACGTCTCTTCAGGATATTGAATTTGGTATAAATAGTTTTGCACTACGATGATTATTAAAGGAGATACATGAGTTTTTAGACTTTTAAAATGTGGGTATTATATTTATGGCCAAGTTTTTAATTTCACCAAGGGGTTCTCTACTGAAATTCTTTAGCACGATTTTTCTCAATTTTATTTTAATAAAAAAAAATCACTTATTTTCTTTTTTAAGGTAGATTCCTTATAGGAGATCTACCTATTGCAATGGTTCTCATGACACGACTTCTGGAAAATTTCTTCATATCTTCATCGATCATGACCCCTAGAACCCAAAACCACCCTCCGTTCAAAAGTTTATATATATATATATATATATATATATATATATATAAGTATATATATATATATATGTATAACGCTTTTTCCCATGTTAAGTTGTGAACACGATAACTGGAGTAATTTTTATTTAAATTTAACCAGCTCGAGATATGTTGGCAGGACAGTAAAAATCTCGGTCGAGTTCGTAGCTGGGGTGTCCAGCTCAAAGGGGGTGGAAATGGTAGGGTGTGGAAATGTTAATTTGCCCGTAATTTCTTTAATATTGAAAATAGGAAAATACTTCAAATCAAGCGAATTGCAGCCTTACCCTTAAGAACAATTTTTTGTATTTAAACTTTTTCGATAACTTCAATTGCTGAAAAGTTACACGTTAAAAAGTGATTTTTCGTCAATTGTGATGAAGCCGACTTTTTCTATAGCTTTATTGCTTTATTTTATAATCTGATGCTTACGTCACGTGCAAATGATAAAAAAAAAAGATCGCTGAAAATATAAAAACCATGGTAACATCTTTAAGTAATCATTTAAAAATATATAATGAAAATAATACGTTAGTCTTGGTAAAAATATCGTTTGTGGTGAATAGTTTAGAATGCCGGTTTACACAATAATTTAAAATTAATGATTGAAATTGAGTGTAATACGTTACAGCTTCCTTTGACTTTTTATCTTGGGTAAACAAGATATTGGTCTGTGAAGAGATATGAGGTTTTTGCGCGGGAAGATAATATAATGAAGCCAAAGTTGCCGTTTTTCAACGCCAAGCTCGTCAAAGTTTGTCATCAAATAACGAATTTCGTCACCAAGTCAAAAATTTCATCATCAACTATCAAATTTTGCCACCGAATCACAAATTTCATTGAAAAGTCGCAAGTTTTGTTACCAAATTGTATTTCTTTATAGCTTCTATTTGTTGAATGGATTATGAGCTTGGATTTTAAAAAAACTAAACATTTACTGACCAATAAATCTACCAAAAAATTTAAAGTGGAATGAATAGTAGTAGTTGATAATTAAATTTTTTAAAAACAGAATAGCGACGTAAATAATGCAATGTGGGGGAACATAGCGATTGGATGAGTATGTGTTAATACATACGTAATATTTCTTTGCTTTTGTAACATTCACGTAAAGGAATCTACCTTTGCCTTTAAGCTTGCCAAAAAGGGATTTTTTTTTTTTTTTTTTTTTTTTTTTTTTTTTACACACACACACACACACACATATATATATATATATTTTCATGAATTTGTTATTCTTCTTTGAAATAATTTAAAACTTAAAATGCTGTTTTCATTTAGTATCTTTTGAACCAATTTTCCGATTAAACTAAAAACATACAGCATTAGCTAGATTTTTGTCTTGATTAGTAAGTGTACCATTTTTTGATAAAATCTCATAATCCAGACTAAAAATGCGAACGCATACAATGACAAACTTTCAACTTTATATACTTAGATAAAAACAAAAATGTTTGTATGTTCATTCAAGGTGACAGATAAAAAATTTTAACGGCGCATATCCGTGCATATGGGCACCAATTGAGGTGAGCGGTAATATTTGATTACTTCAGATTAATATTCAAATAGATAAATTAAAAAATAATTTTCAAAAATAAAATATAAATACCTATATATATATATATATATATAATAGTTGTTTCATACATGTATATATATATTTATTTATCCTACATACTTTTTAACAAAATATCTGCTCTCTAGGATAATGCTGATACGCTCAGAATTGACGGGGAATCCCAGTACAGATATTAGTATTTCCCCGTCAATTCAGATTATCCCAAAGAGCTGATATTAAGGGGGAAAAAAAGTGTTTTTTGTCAAAAATAAAAAAAATAGAGCGTATGCGCTTCGGATTAAGGAAAAAAAAAAAAAAAATCCTCATTTAAGAGGCACAATATTATTGAAATCACTCAGCCTCCCTCTGGCTCCCTGAGATTGTTGTTATACTTGAATAAAAATCGCTGCATATTGGCAACAATGCGCGTGTCTCTAATCCAAATATTGCACGAAATATTAAGAGACTAAGAGCAGTGTATATATATAGTAACTGACATATACATGAGTTAAGCTCAAAAATACCTTTTGCAGATTTGTTCGAAAATGTTAAAATGATACACACAAACACACCCAGACAAAGAAAAAGAATCTTATATTTTTTCAATGGAAAAATATTTGTTTTTTTACTCTTTGATAACAATTAAAATAACTTTTTATAAATCAAAGTCTTTTCTTTTCTTTTCTTTTCTTTTTTTTTTTTTTTTTTTTTTTCATATATGCTTAGAAATACAGTTTAAGTGAAATTCTACACTGTTAAAAAAAATCCTGTAAGATTAATAAGTAAGAAAATCCCGGAAGGAAAGCCCGGCAGCAGGTATTTCAGACAAAGCCCGTAAAAAATTTTTTTCACGGGCATAACGTATTTTTACGGGCATGTAATATAATTCAAGGTTATTATATACTTAAATTACGGTCTAAACATTTTTTTTTTTTTTTTTGTTTACGGCCTTTGTCTGAAATCTCTGCTGCCGGGTTTTCCCAGTAATCTTAAATGATATTTTATTTATTTATTTACGGTGTAGGTACAACGTGAGGATAAAAAAAAAAAAAAAAAAAAAAAAAAAGGAGAAGAAGAACAAAAATACATAAGATTTTTATGATTGTTTGTTATAGTTTTTCAATCACTAAAATTAGAATGATCAGCAAAATAAATTCATCACGTAAAATTTTTAAGGCCTATTTTTAATTTAATTTTGCGTGAAAGCAAGCAGAAACTGTTATCATATCTTTGTGCAGAAACTGTTATCAAAATTTTGTGTCACGATGTTTGTCCGCGATAAACTCCTAAACTAAGGAACCGATTTTAATGAAATTTTACACACTGTGTGCAGTTTGGCCCAACTTGAGAGTTAGGGCAGTTATTATCTCAATTTATTGTCGCAATTTTTTTTATTGCAAATTGTTTTTTTATTATAGGACAAAGATAGCTTTAAATAATCTATTTATATACTAGCTATTATTTAATTGTTGAAAAAAAATACAAGTTAATTTTCTTTCGACATAAAAATAAATACGTTTAATTAAACGTGAACATTAAAAAAAAATTATAAAAGTTAAACTAGGCATCTCACAAAAAGTGACGTCATTATAACTTTAAAAATTTCTTACACATTGATAAATTGCTAATGTAGTTCATGATACTAATACATCCTAACAGCACAAAATGTCTCAGAAACGTAACAGTCATATAACATGGAAACATTTTAATTATTACAGAAACGTTCAGTTTGCTTTCCGATTAACTTCATAAACGTAGAAATGCCCGCAATCGTAACAAAAAATCGGATACGTAACAGAAACGTTTCAGTCACATAACAGAGAGAACATAGAAAAGGCCGAATGTTTCAGAAAGGTATCAGAGAGCATATTAAAATGAGTTACGTTTTTGAAAGTTTATAAGCATTTTAAAACATATTTGAAACATTCTGTGCTGTGTGGGATGTTGTTCTGAAAGGATTAATATTTTATTTTTAAAACCAAAGTTCTTTTTTTTTCATTATTATTAGTTTACTGAACTGAATCCACGTGCTTAAATTTTGCTTATATACAATATATTATTTATTTTATTTTATTTATAATTTAATTGCTGTCAAAAATATTTACGAGTTAATTTTTTTTTCTATAGGAAAATAAATACATTTGTTTAAACGTGAAGAATAAAAAAATTGTAAAAAAATAAATTATGAATCTTACAAAAATTGACGTCATTATCACTTTAAAAATTTTATACACGTTGATAACTTAATACGCAAGCGAAGTGATGACGTCACTAGCAGTCCGTGGATGCAAGAAAAAATTTCCTATGTTAATCGTCCATTGGATTTTTTGTAAAAAATTATTAAAAATTGAGGGAAATTATTTCTTGATTTTAATCCCCATATTTGGGTATAGATGTGTATTCGTATAGATATGTATTTGTTATCATGTTCATGCGTTAGATTATGTTGTTTTTGTTGCAAATTTGATAAAATTTAAATTTTAAATTTCAAAACTATAACAATAAATATTCAACTAATGGACTAATTAAAAGGAAAATGATAAAAATTCTATCATAATTTCAAGTCAGATTAGTTTTCAAATGTCAAAATAAAGTGTCTGATATAAGATACTCATATGTTACAGAGGAATAGATTTCATATCTGTCATCCTTGGCGTAATAAAAAAGCATCGCCAAATTATCTGTCGAATATATTTAATTCCTTTTAAAAATCATGGTTATTTTAAATACTTCTGTTAAGAGAGAAATGAATAATGTGAAACGATATTTCGTACAATATATATCACGAAAATATACAAATATACATCTGGCATGTATATTTTCGGGTTACGCTTTTGATCGCCAAATACCAAAAAAAAATTGCAGTATAGCAGCGCCACTCATTGGCTGATATGCATTCAGATTGAATCAGCGTAATGTCATATATTGGCTACGCTGATACGAGTCAAGTTTTGTTTGATTATACACAACAAAACCTGAGATACAACCTTCCCTGAAAATGCGAATATCGACCTATACCAGCACCACATGTTAAGCAATTGGCACAAAATGTTGGTGGGCACTAACTTATGTCGTATCTGCATATAAAATTATATGGAACTTCGTGTAGTAGTTTCCGAGATATAGGCTCTCCTGAAACTATGAAAATCGCGGTCTAGCAGCGCACTTGTTGAGCAAATGACACCAAAAGTTGGTAGTCATTAATTTAGGCCAAGGAACATCTGTATATAAATTTATACGCAGTTATCTGCAGTAGTTCCTGAGATAAAGCACCACAAAATTTTTGTCACACTCATACAAACAGACAGACACATATTTTCTAAGAATGATCAAATCGTGTTCTGGAGACCTCAAAACATGTAAATCCATCGAAAAACGGAAGTTGAAAATTTTTACTTTCTTCTATATGTAATATAGAGAAAGTATTGGATTCGCGAAAATTTTCGACCTCCGTTTTTTGATGGATCTACACGTTTTGGGATGTCCTGAACACGAATTGATAGTTTTTAGAAAATGTCTGTCTGTGTGTCTGTCTGTCTGTCTGTCTGTCTGTCTGTGTGTCTGTATCATTTTATTGTGGACGCTGTATCTCACGAACATATGAATGAAATTTAACCAAACTTGGTATTTAGTTGCACCCTGACATGAACTGGTGCCCATTAGATTTGGGGATCAATAGCTCAACAGGTGGCGCTGTAATCGCATTTTATGCAAATTTTTAACATGGCAGCATAGGACAAAATTCCGTATAAATGGGCATAATGAGAGTTATTTTAAACTTGTGATTGTAAAATTAATTTGAATTATTGATGATAGTAGTAGTTAACTAGGAAAAAAAATTTGTGCATGGGGGGGCATCGGTTCCCCCCCTGGGGGGGAAGTACCCCCCCCCCGGGGGGGTTAAATTTTGAAGATGGGTATCATTCGAAAGATCTCGTCAATACCTTTAAAACGAATGGTTGAACCATAAATCTGTGATAATGTAAAACATAGTTATCGATTTTTTTTACTTTTAACAAAAAAAAAACTTAGAAAAAAAATCGTATTTTTTTTTTTTTTTTTAAGCGAAATTTTACCAAACTTGGTATTTAGTTGGTCCCCGACATAAACTAGTGCTGATTATATTTGGGGATCAATAGCTCAACAGGTGGCGCTGTGATAGCATTTTATCTAAATTTTTAACATGGCAGCATAGGACAAAAATTCGTATAAATGTGCATAATAAGAGTTATTTTACTCTTGTGATTGTAAAATTAATATGAATTATTGATAATAGTAGTACGTAACTAGGAAAAAAATTTAGTCATGGGGGGCATCGCTTCCCCCCCAGGGGGGGAAGTACCCTCCCCGTGGGGGGGTAAATTTTGAAGATGGGTATCATTCGAAAGGTCTCGTCAATACCTTTAAAACGAATGGTTGAACTATAAATCTGTGATAATTTAAAACAAAGTTATCGATTTTTTTTACTTTTAACTAAAAAAAAAAAAAAAAAAAAAAAAAAAAAACTCAGAAAAAAATTCGATTTTTTTTTTTTTTTTTTTTTTTTTTTTTTTTTTTTTAATATTGTTAGTGATTGAATATGTATTAATTTTCACAAAAAAAAAAAAAAAAAAAAAAAAAAAGGAAAAAAAAAAATCATTTTTTTTTTTTTTTTTTTTTTTTTAATATTGTTACTGATTGAATATGTATAGGAAAATATAGAAGAAAGTCTTGTGGTGGCCACAACATACTAGTTACGATTCCAATACTTTCTTCTGTTGAATACAGAAGAAAGTAAAAAGCGATGCACAGTGTTCGGAATTTCAAAAAAGCTGGCCAAAAGTCGAAATTAAAGAAAACAAGTGAAATTGTGATGTATATATATGTTTTCGAGGTCGCTGAATCCGAATCTGACATTGGTTTCTTGAAAACTTTAAAGGCAAACTCAAAAACAAGATGGCGGATCCAATATGGCAGACAAAAAATTAAAAAATTAATATAAGATGGATAATTCTTACATTAAGAGGTTTTTGAGGGCACTGAATTCAAATTTGACGCTAGTATTCATAAAAAAAGTGATATTACACTCAAAAACAAGATGGCGGATCCAATATGGCGGATCAAAAATCAAAAAATTGATAGATGAAAGATAATTTCCACATTTAAGGGTTTTTGAGGGCGCTAAATTCAAATTTGATATCAGTTTTTATAAAAAAAGTGATCTTGCACTCAAAAACAAGATGGCGGATCCAATATGGCAGACCAAAGTCCAAAAAATTAAAAAATTAAATTAAAAAGTTAAAACGCTTTTACACATACAGGGGCAGGCGGGGGCACCCAATTCTTTAACGGCTGAATAAAATGGACATCCCTTAACACTCTCCACTTTGAATCAATGCGGGATCTTGCGAGATAAAAAAGTTTCCATACTTTGAAACTTTTGGTTATGTTATAATTGAGGTTAACTTCAAAAAGCCGCTCAGGAGATCACTTGATGAAAAAAAATACAGCATAAATATTATCTACTAACCTCCACAATTGTCGGCCATATTTTTTTGAATGTTGTTGTTGCGAAATTTTCCGAGAAACACTATTTGTTTAACTGTTAAAATGCATTAAAAGAAAAAATTGTCACGTTTTCCGCCAGCCTACACTTAGAAATATGTAGATAGAATAAATTTTCCACCTCACAGTTTCATTCAGTGGCTCCCTCTGAAGGTATTTCCGCGGTACTTACGTCTAAAAACGCGCCTAAATTTTTCGACTTTTGGCCAGCTTTTTTGAAATTCCGAACACTGTGCGATGCAAAAATAAACACATTTCGAAAACGGATTCCACAAAGGCAGATAATTATAATATTCTTTATCGTCTTCTCTAGGACAAATAAACAATGCACGAAAATTGCAACTCGAAGAAGATAATTTGCTGATCATGGGAATTTAAAGTGATTGTGGGAAAGCAGATGTTTAATTGCGAATTATATATCAGTGCTACCCAAATTATTATAGTAAATAAACATTCACGTCGAACAAAAGCAATACATAAAGATACATTTATTTATTTATTTTATTTTATTTTATTTTTTCAGAATATAAGCATTAAACAATGAACTACTAACACTGAACTTGAAGCACATTTTTGCAATCTTGAAGTTCACAACTCACGTAAGTGTTTAAACATTATTATTAATTATTTTTTTGAGACTTTTCAATTTTTTACGCCATACAATTCATAATTACATTTTATTTTATTTTTATTTTTTTACTTTCTTTTGTGTTCAATAGAAGAATGTATTGGATTCGTAAAAATTTTGACATCCAGTTTTCGACAGATTTACAAGTTTTGAGAGGTCTAGAACACGATATGCCCATTTTAATAAAATTTCTGTCTGTCCGTCTGTGTATGTGTGTGTGACAAAAATTTTGTGGCAACTGTATCTCTGGAACTACCGTTCAGGATTACATATGAATTTATATGCAGATGCACCTTGACCTAAATTAGTGCATATCAACTTTTGGTGTCAACCGCTCGACAGGTTGTGCTGCTATATAGCGATGTCTGTAATTTCAGGGGGGTGTTATATCTCAGGTTCTATTGCGTATAATAAAACAAAACTTTATATGTGAGAAGACCAATATGAGATATTTTGCTGATTCAATTTGAATGCCTATCAGCGAACAGGTGGCGCTGCAATACTACGATTTCCGCAATTTAAGGAAAAGCTGTATCTCAGGAACTACTCTATAGAATCGCATAAAAATTTGTATGTTGGTGCACTTTAACACATATTAGCGCCTGGCAACTTTTGGTGCAAACCACTCAACAGGTTGCGCTTCTACAGAGCGATTTCCGCAATTTAAAGGGAAGTTTTATCTCAGGTTCTATTGCGTATTATCAAACAAAATTTGACATGTGAGAAGGCCATTATGAGACATTTTGCTGACTGAGTTTGGATACTTATCGGACAACAGGTGGCGCTGCTATATTGAAAATTTCATCGATAACGGGATAGATATATCTACTCTCTTAAAAAAATCCAGTGATTTTAGCTCAGACTGAGTTAATTTTCACTCTTTTTCAGTATTGAAAATGCACTTTCCTTATAGGAGTGAATTTCATTCCTTTTGCGGAGTGGTTATTTTCACTCCTTTTTTGATAATGCATTTCACTCCTTTTTGATAAGCAATTTACACTCCTTTTCTAGATTAAATCACTGCACTAAAGGAGCACTTACACTCCTTTTTGATAATACATTTCACTCCTTTTTGATAAGCAATTTACACTCCTTTTCTAGATTAAATCATTGCACTAAAGGAGTGATTACACTCTTTTCTGATAAACAATTTACGCTCCTTTTCTAGATTAAATCATTGCAGTAAAGGAGCGATTACACTCCTTTTAGATAATAAATTTTCATTCCTTTTTTGATAATTAACACTCCTTTCATGGACTAAATCATTATACTAAAAGATTGGCTACACTACTTTATGATTAGCCATTTATTCTTTTTTTTGATTAAAATTAATTGGCAAATTAATAAAATTTCACTGTTATTTTGACAAATTTAGTGGATTTTTAATATGTTTATTCGTTTTTTTTTTTTTTTTTCAAAAATTTGCTTTATTTCATATTTTTACTTTCTTCTATATTCAATAGAAGAAAGTATTAGATTCGTAAAAATTTTCGACCTCGGGGTTTTTGATGTATTTACACGTTTTGAGAGCTGTAGAACACGATTTGACCATTTTTAGAAAATGTCTGCTTGTGTGTGTGTGTGTGACAAAATTTCGTGGCAACTGTATCTCAGGAACTACTGCACAGAATTTCATACAAATTGGTATGCAGTTGCACCTTGACATAAATTAGAGCCTATCAACTTTTGGTAAAAATTGTCTTACAGGTTGCGTTGCCATCCCGCTTTTTCTAAATTTTTAACATGGTGATATAGGACAAAGTTTTGTATAAATGTGCATAAAGAGAATCATTATGAAATTTACAAGAATTATTTATAATAGACATAGTCAACTGGGAAAATTTTTTTGTATGTGCAGGAGCCTCGTCAACCCCCTTGGAGGGGAAGTTCCCCCTCGAGGGGAGTAAATTTTCAAAATGGGTATCTTTCGAAAGGTCTCGTCAACACCTTTAAAACGAATGGTTGAACTATAAATCTGTGATAATTTAAAACAAACTTATCGATTTTTTTTTGGAAACGAAATTTAACCAAACTTGGTATTTAGTTGTTCCCTGACATAAACTGATGCTGATTAGATTTGGGGATCAATCGCTCAACAGGTGGCGCTGTGATCGTATTTTTTCTAAATCTTTAACATGGCAGTATAGGACAGAATTTCGCATAAATGTACACAATGAGAGTTATTCTTAACCTGTGATTGTAAAATTAATATGAATTATTGATAATTGTAGTAGTTAATTAGGAAAAAAATTTTGTGCATGTGGGGTAAATAACTTTTCAAGATGGGTATCTTTCGAAAGGTCTCATCAATACCTTTAAAACGAATGGTTGAACTATAAATATGTGATAATTTAAAACAAAGTTATCGATTTTTTTTATTTTTAACAAAAACAAAACCAAAAAAAAAATTTTTTTTTTTAAGTATTGTTACTGATGAATTTGTATAGGAAAATATAGAAGAAAGTCTTGTGGTAGCCACAGCATACTAGTTTTTCTATCTTTTTTTTTTTTAAAATAAATCTAACATACATTTAGATAAATTTTAAGTATTTTGCATCACTTTTTTTTTTTTTTTGCTGTTGTTCTTTTTTAAATTTAAATATTGTACTTTAATAATAGATAAAGGATTTAATTAGCAACACATTTTAGAAGATTTCAGTTTCTAAATGACTATATATATACACACATACACATGGGTGTTCTTCAGTTTTTTTTTTTTTTTTTCGATTTGCATACCCTTTAATTTTTTCTATTTGACCCTTAGGAATTCAGTACAAAAAAAACATATCCCATAAAGCTGATATTTTGCTTAAGTATTTAGGGTCAAATAGAAAAAAATCAGAGGGTATGTGCATAACATTAAAAATATATTAGTGTATCCCTTCATTTAAGGGACACACCAATACATATATATGTATGTATACACATATGTACTTGAAATATATGTGTTATGTTAACATTAACTGCATGAGTAATAATTGGTTTGAAATTAAACGGGTTCCAGTGCATGAATATTCTCAAAACAAGCAATTAAAACTATTATTCAGGACACAGAAGTCATAACAGGAAATATAAATACTGCAAACCACAATTATTGTTTGTTCAAGAACACTTATCTATTGTTTATTGCGGAATCTCTCTTAAACAAATACCTACAGGTTTACTTTTGGAATCATTTTGCGAAAATTAGTTGGCAATAAACTATACATTACATTAAAAAAGTTCATTTTATAAAGAAGTTATAGATTCTATCAAAACTAAAATACTATTTTTCAACAAACTTGTTACGAGATTATAAAAAGAAAATCACTAATGAAAAGTTCAATTAATGAGAATTTGCACTGATCAATCCTCTGACAAATTTTTATGATTGATCATTGTTAATGCTATTTACTTGACTTTTGTTACATAAGCCAGATTTTTTAAAATTGTTTTGAGAATATTAGTTAAATAAATTACATTCCTTTACTAGCTTCAGTCTTATTTTTAATGAGCAAGAAATTTAACATTTTTTGTAACAATATCACTACAGGTTCTAACATTAGGTTCTGTCGAAATCTTTGCAAAAAATTTTTCATCATCTGTTAACTCAATCTGCATTTAAATTTCATAGATATGTCTAAAATAAAAAGCGGTACATAGACTAAAAGAGAAGGTGCACAAGTAGATGTTACAACAAGCCTATGTACAAATTTGTGAAATTTGTGTCCAATATTTTTTGAATTATGTACACTTGTACATACAGATGACATTTAAAATCATGTTATATCCTATCTCTAAACTCGAAATCACAGATTCGAATTGATGACATAAAATTGTATGTTATAACAGTCAAAAGTATAAATTTTTATTATTCAATGACTAATTTTCAGCTATGCAGGAAAAAAAAAATTCTGTTTAACTAATGTCATTTCGTGAAATGCAATGACATTAGTTGAACTTATGTCATTAGTTCAACTACTGAACCTCCAAATCGTGAAGTTCGCATTACATAATTTTAGTTTGACAGTATTGATTTGAAATTTAATCATCATTTCAGATAACTGGATTCTGTGCTCTGTGTTATTGTTCATTTTCTCTGAGTCAGGTGACTGTCAACCCTATTTTAGCATTGGACTCATTGAGTTAGCACTTGCGCAGATGCTTCCACTGTTTCATGAAATGTGATCGAAGAGTACAATATTTGTAATGAAAATAAACCACAACATAATTATCAAAAACTTTTATTAGACATACATCAAAAAAAAAAAAAAATAATAATAATAATAAATAAATACATATATACATAATTGCTATACATATATACATAATTACGCAAAATGTCATTTGAATTGACACTTTTGTTAACTACAAAATCATACATCTTTGCCTAAAATACTTTTTAAAGTGTCAATAATAGGACCATATTGGCACGTAACTGATACCTTTCTTGTTTCATAGTTTTGTAATACTGAATTGAATATTTGGCCAGTTCTGGTATTTAATGAAATTTCTTTAGGTTCAACTAAACCGAAAAGTTTCTTGTAATAAGAAAACTGTTGATTTCGTGTTTTTAAGCCATTAAATGGATCGGCTAATTCATCAAATTTTTGCATTAAATTAATACATTCCTTAGAATCTAATTTTATCTCTTGATTCTCTAAAAATGATATAACTTCCTTTTTTAAAGTACTTGTAACTGAATTTACTAGATTACTGTGGAAAATAAAAAGTAAAAAATGAAATATAGGAGAAAACTAAATGACAAACAGGCCAAGTCAAAATAATGAATTTAAACAATTATTTTTCTGCTAATTGACGAATCTATCTAATTGAAATTATATGTTGCAAAAAACTTATTTAGTCACTATGAATACAACTAACATTTTTTTAGAAACTGATTTACCGAATGTGATAATTTTGTGGCTGATTGCCACAAAATTATCAACAATTATTATTGGGACAACAATTTGTCAAAAATTAAATTTAATCACCACTAAATCCTCAAACACTGCTCACCACTCAATCATTGCTAATCGATAAATTTCACACATTTTTTAAAGCTGATAAGACACTTTTGTTAACTACAAAATCATACATCTTTGCCTAAAATACTTTTTAAAGTGTCAATAATAGGACCATATTGGCACGTAACTGATACCTTTTTTGTTTCATAGTTTTGTAATACTGAATTGAATATTTGGCCAGTTCTGGTATTTAATGAAATTTCTTTAGGTTCAACTAAACCGAAAAGTTTCTTGTAATAAGAAAACTGTTGATTTCGTGTTTTTAAGCCATTAAATGGATCGGCTAATTCATCAAATTTTTGCATTAAATTAATACATTCCTTAGAATCTAATTTTATCTCTTGATTCTCTAAAAATGATATAACTTCCTTTTTTAAAGTACTTGTAACTGAATTTACTAGATTACTGTGGAAAATAAAAAGTAAAAAATGAAATATAGGAGAAAACTAAATGACAAACAGGCCAAGTCAAAATAATGAATTTAAACAATTATTTTTCTGCTAATTGACGAATCTATCTAATTGAAATTATATGTTGCAAAAAACTTATTTAGTCACTAATAGATACAACTAACATTTTTTTAGAAACTGATTTACTGAATGTGATAATTTTGTGGCTGATTGCCACAAAATTATCAACAATTATTATTGGGACAACAATTTGTCAAAAATTAAATTTAATCACCACTAAATCCTCAAACACTGCTCACCACTCAATCATTGCTAATCGATAAATTTCACACATTTTTTAAAGCTGATAAGACACTTTTGTTAACTACAAAATCATACATCTTTGCCTAAAATACTTTTTAAAGTGTCAATAACAGGACCATATTGGCACGTAACTGATACCTTTCTTGTTTCATAGTTTTGCAATACTGAATTGAATATTTGGCCAGTTCTGGTATTTAATGAAATTTCTTGAGGTTCAACTAAACCGAAAAGTTTCTTGTAATAAGAAAACTGTTGATTTCGTGTTTTTAAGCCATTAAATGGATCGGCTAATTCATCAAATTTTTGCATTAAATTAATACATTCCTTAGAATCTAATTTTATCTCTTGATTCTCTAAAAATGATATAGCTTCCTTTTTTAAAGTACTTGTAACTGAATTTACTAGATTACTGTGGAAAATAAAAAGTAAAAAATGAAATATAGGAGAAAACTAAATGACAAACAGGCCAAGTCAAAATAATGAATTTAAACAATTATTTTTCTGCTAATTGACGAATCTATCTAATTGAAATTATATGTTGCAAAAAACTTATTTAGTCACTAATAGATACAACTAACATTTTTTTAGAAACTGATTTACTGAATGTGATAATTTTGTGGCTGATTGCCACAAAATTATCAACAATTATTATTGGGACAACAATTTGTCAAAAATTAAATTTAATCACCACTAAATCCTCAAACACTGCTCACCACTCAATCATTGCTAATCGATAAATTTCACACATTTTTTAAAGCTGATAAGACACTTTTGTTAACTACAAAATCATACATCTTTGCCTAAAATACTTTTTAAAGTGTCAATAATAGGACCATATTGGCACGTAACTGATACCTTTCTTGTTTCATAGTTTTGTAATACTGAATTGAATATTTGGCCAGTTCTGGTATTTAATGAAATTTCTTGAGGTTCAACTAAACCGAAAAGTTTCTTGTAATAAGAAAACTGTTGATTTCGTGTTTTTAAGCCATTAAATGGATCGGCTAATTCATTAAATTTTTGCATTAAATTAATACATTCCTTAGAATCTAATTTTATCTCTTGATTCTCTAAAAATGATATAACTTCCTTTTTTAAAGTACTTGTAACTGAATTTACTAGATTACTGTCGAAAATAAAAAGTAAAAAATGAAATATAGGAGAAAACTAAATGACAAACAGGCCAAGTCAAAATGAATTTAAACTATTATTTTTCTGCTAATTGACGAATCTATCCAATTGAAATTATATGTTGCAAAAAACTTATTTAGTCACTAATAGATACAACTAACATTTTTTTAGAAACTGATTTACTGAATGTGATAATTTTGTGGCTGATTGCCACAAAATTATCAACAATTATTATTGGGACAACAATTTGTCAAAAATTAAATTCAATCACCACTAAATCCTCAAACACTGCTCACCACTCAATCACTGCTAATCGATAAATTTCACACATTTTTTAAAGCTGATAACAGAAATTCACGATATTTTTGCATTAAATTTCCAGAATATGCCATCATTTTGCTGTGAATTAAGAACAAAAAATTCTTAAAACTAGTAATTGTTAATATATGTTATAAATTTGCTATTAACTGAGAAATTTCTTAAATTTTTTCAAAGTTGAAATTTACTGAACATTTGCAATAGATTTGTGACTCAAAGGCGAAAACCCTGAAAATTAGAGCCTCAAATTAGAAAAAACCCAAAATATCAAATATTTAGGCCAGATGTCCTCATTCCTTTTACTTTTCATTCACCACATATCACCTGGATAACAAATGAACAACCAATGAATACAAAAAATTACTTCATAGCAAATATTAAAATACAGATGGGTTAGAGTAAAACCCCTGAAATCAGGGGTAAACCCTGAACACAAACGCTCCTGAATCAAAGAAGTTCAAACTTTTTCAAGTTGAAATCCCAAATATTTAAATATTTTGCCTTTAATCCATGAAATTTGCACTTTTTAAAAAGCTGAATTACAAAATACACAATAATTTTGCAACTAAATTAAAAAATGTCTCATCATTACATTGTTAGCAATCAAAAATTTACATTTAATGATTAAAATGTGGACAAAAATCAAAACAGACTACTAATTAGTCACTAATTTTTGGGAGGAGAGGGGCAAAGCCTAAGAAAAATAACAACATATAAAATAAAAAATTGTGGATAGACAGGATCAGGAATTTTCAAAGCTTTTTGCACTATGAGCGAGCCATGTGTTGTAGGTCCTGAAATGGGTAAAAAGGCATTGACGGCAACACCGTGAGGGAGTTTCGAATGGTCGGATTTTTCAAAGATCGCGAACCAGCTGGTCATAAAGGTGGCTAGTATACAATATATGAGTAGTTAAAAACACATGAAATTTTTTATCCAGGCCTAGCTCGAAACTGCAAGAATAGGTACAAAAAAATATTAAAAAATAAATAAGATATGCTTAAATTCAGCGAGGCTTTTTATATAAAAGAGCATTTAAAAATTCTTGATTAGCGATATTAAAAAGTTATGATACAATATACACATATAAAAACAAAGAGTGATTAAAATTACACAAAATCTATGGAATATAATTAACATGAAGAATATTTTTAAAAGTCTTGATTATATTAATATACATGCTCACAAAAATATTATATTGCACATATAATTAAACAGGGGTGAAATTTTTAACATCCTGAAAAAATGTTACTCACAAGCAGAATGAATAGTTCAGAGAGACTTGCGAATTTTATATATCTATTAAAATATTTATTTATACCTATAATAGGTGATATTTAGAGTGTTCTTAAGTCATCAAATCAGACTTTTAAAGTAAGAAATTTCTATATTGAATTTTATGTAGTATGGATTTTCCTTAGAACTGCAAGCAGGACCATCAACTGAAATCCCAAAACATGCATATTATAGAAATTAAAATGAACACTTAAATTTTGTTTAAATTCAGTGCATCTTCTTACACACTTTTTTTTTTTTTTTTTTAAATAGTTAGTTAAAAAAAATATAAAATTTATAGTATTTGTAAAAAAAAAAAAAAAAAAAAGAAATACTTGCTGGTTGAAAACATCAGAAAATGTATTTATAATTCAATTGCTTTTAAAATTGCATAAAAATTTTCTATAAAATTGTGACCAGAAACATTAACTGAAATTAAAAAATATGCATATGACTTAAATACGATGACGACTTACAATGAGTTGTAGAAAAAGAAACCCATTCATGCATTTTGTTAACGAGATAAGCCTCAATTCAGCAAATCTTATTTTATACCAAAAAAAATTTTTAATTCTTGATTAAAAATATGCAAAATGTATATGAAAATAAATAAGTGATTAAAAATACATGATGCTTATTAAATATAAATACAAAATTCTTTAAAAAAGTATTGATTTAAAAACAAACTGGCTGATTAAAAACATCACATACAGTATTTACAATTAAGTAGCATTTAAAATTGTTTGATAAATTTAAAACGGTGACTAAGAATGAATAGCATAACTTATAAAAAGATAAACACTGATATTTTGCTGAGAAAATGTGGTTCAATTCACGAAAAACAAGTAAAAATTCTTGATCATCAATATACAAAATGTTTATGAAAAGTAATAATAATAATAAATAAATGAGTGATTTAAAATATACGATGCTTGTTAAATACAATAAAATACAAACTTATTACATACAAAAGAAAAGTTACATTGAATTAATAAAAACATTTGAAGATTATTAATAACTAGCAGACTACGCCCGCTTTGCAGGTCACTATTTTTAAATGAATCACTATAATTAAAAATTAATACAATTTTGAGAATTCATTAACATGTTTAAAAAAAAAAAAAAAAAAACTGATCAGGAAAAATGTTGCACCGAGTCCCCACTGCCTTCACCAGCATAAACCTGTGCACTCGCACGAATGCTAATACAGTATTTACAATTAAATAGCTTTTAAAATTGTTTGATGAATTTAAAACGATGACTAAGAATAAGTAGCACAACTTACTGACATTTTGCCTAGAAAATGTGGTTCAATTCACAAAAAACATGTAAAAATTATTGATCAGAAATATACAACATATTTATGAAAAAAATAATAATAATAATAAATAAAAGTGATTTAAAATATATGATGCTTGTTAAATATAATAAAATACAAACTTATTACATACAAAAGAAAAAAAACATTGATATTAATAATATACATTAAAAAAAAAAAAAAAAAAAAAAAAATTGATTAACATTATACAAAAGTTAAGTTACATTGAAATATATATATGTACATTTGGCAGGTACAGTTAAACTGCATTGAATAGAGTACTTAAGTTCTCTACTGAACTTCTTGCAGGACCATTTAAAAGCTTATATATAATGTAATCCATAAAATTATAGTAGCTGGCCAATTGTTCCATGTATTTCACATTAAAAACATAATGGGACTTGTACAAACAGTCAACAGCTTTAAGTCCACAATTGCCAACGTCAACAGCATGGCTGTCCAGAATCAAAAAAAAATTCCCCCCCACGTCCTTCTCTCCTGCACACACCAAGTATGGCTGATTTTCAGATATGGCTTCAATGGCCTCTTCTAAGTTGCCATTTACCTATTATAAATATAATTTAATTAATAATCATGATTATTTTAACAAAGAATTAGAAAATTATAATTTATTAGAACATTAGAATTTCAATTATGACTAGTTTGGTTTAACATACAATTAATTACGTAAAAAAAACTCAAAAGAAGAATTTACAAGAATTTTCCTTTAAAATTGTTATAATTATTGTTATCAATTAATATTTTCAGAGTTAAGTAAGTATGAAAAATGTAAATGCAAAATCTCATTTTATATTATTTTTTATTATAAATTTAATCAATAATTTTATATGCACTGAAGGACTGGAACTCATAAATTTAAAAAAAAATAATAATAATTTTCCGCAATTTTCAATATTTTTTAACAAAAAATCCAATAGATGATTAACAAAATATATTTAAAGGGGACTAATGTACCTCAAGGGACTAATGTGAAAGTTGTACCTCACTGGACTAATGCGCAAGCTGCACCAAACAAACTATTTCTTTCAACGATAATGCCTACTAACACTGAACGATAGGTCTAATATATCGTATTTATCGTAATATAACTCAATACTTATTTCGCTTCCTTCTTCGACTCGTTTTAATACGTATTTTTTATATGCATGAGCAGCCCCCGAAAAACAAAAACATTAAATTAATTTTTTTACTTATTTTTATTTCATATTATTTCACGTGCACTTTTTATTTCCTAATTCAAAATTATTAAAAAAAACTTTTTCGATATCGCTTGTAATGATACTGATTATTATTAATTTTCTTTTCTTTTTCTTTCAATATTAATAATAATAAAAATAAGATTTTGATGAAATTCTGGCAAAAGCAGAATTTAGTTTAGGACGGAGGACTATTAGTTTTTTTTTTTTTTCTTTTTCCAAATTATAACATCGCTTTCAAATTATTCAGTTATATTTGCGATAAATTTTAGATTTCGACAAATGTCCAACTATCGAAATCGACAACGCAAAAATGCCAGATTGAGACTAATAGGCCTTCAGTCCTAAAAAAAATTATGCAAACACCATAAAATACAAAAAAAAAAAAAAAGGTCAAAATAACAGACCCCATTCGTATACATACACGCAAAATAATAATAATCACAAATGCAATACCAAAGTGGTATTCATGTCTACTTTTTGGCCTGATGACAGATTATGCTTTTGTTTTGCCGCAATTACACAATTTAGGGTGTTTAATTAACAAGTTTTTTACTTATCATAAGTTGAAAGAATTTTCAATTAGATAATAAAGCATTTTTAAACTTATTTATTATCATCATCAAATTTGCCTTTCCTTTTCCTAAAGTACCGGAAATGTCATATTTTTAAAGTCAATATTGATTGGCATTAAAAATTCAAAAAATTTTAAACTATACCATCAAGATTATTTTATTTATTTATTTATTTTTATTTTATTTTATTTACTTTTTTTTTTTTTGGGGGGGGGGACAAATTTTGTTCACTATCAAATGTTTTTTTTATTTGTTAAGGCTAGGAAATAGGACAGACTGACAGGCAATTTAAACTTATTTTAACTCATGGATTATAAAAATATACAATAAATTTCATTAAGTACACTGTTATCCAAAAACCAAAAAACAACATAATGAAACATACTCCAATGAATCTGACAAGAGCATCACAGGGGAAAAGTGCAGTCAAACTCTGACTTCCAGAAATCTACAGAAAAGTAAATTTTTAGATAGTTATAATTAAAAGAAAGCAATTTATTAACCACATCAGCACTGTCACATTAAATATATGTAATTTTTGTGCTTGTCAGAATTTCAATATAAACAATACCTTTCTTTTCTTCCTGAATCCAGTAATTGGCAGCAAATCAGCCAACATCAATAAAGCACCAAAGTTTTCTAGTATAATAAAAAATAAAATAAAGTTACATATATGAAGTCATAAAATACAACAGAACTCTGAAAATCTTTTTAATTTTGCAGCATTTATTTATTTATTTTCTCCCTTGTGTAGACAGAGTTGCCTCTCAAAGTTTTAGGTTGGATTTTAGTGTTTACATTTTACATTCAGATGGTGTTTTGCATTGGTTTGAATGATCAAATTTTCCTGAACTTTCTTTCATGATTAATTTTAATTTTTGCAAACTGGTATTGTTACATATATGTTTTTTCTTTTTCATTTAAGTATTTAATTTTCAGCTATTTATTTTTTTTTAAACAGGGGGAGTTAAGGGAGAGGGGAAAAAAAGTGAAGTTAACCTGTTAAATCACAATGAAAAATTGTTGTACATGCAATAAAAAGGTGTAAATTTATGATGTGGACAGTTTAATTTGAAATGCCATAAACACAGAATAAAGCTAGGAAATGAACTTTTTTTTTTTCTCTCAACATTAACATTGAAATCAATGGAGTAAAATTAGCACATTTATGGAAATGTTTCATAAAAGATTTTTTGTTTAGCAAAGAATTTGGAAGGAGAAAGAGGAAAAATAATAAGCAGAATTCTACCAAAAATAGTTAAAATTTGGCTATTTTCTAAAACTAGAATTTGGCAACATCTTTAAATTTAAAGAAAAGGTTCCACTGTATGAAACTTATTTTATTATTATCTGAAACTAGCAGGCTTTTCTTATTACTATATCTAAATGAATTAAAAAAAAAAAAAACAGAAAGAAAAAGGAAAAAAGAAAAGAAAAAAATCCCCATTTTTTATATCTTTGTATAAATAAAAACTACTTAATAATAATCCATTGACAGTGTGCAAAAACTCTCTGTAAGTCCCGGCTTGCTAATAGCAGCATTTTTCTTAATTTCTTCGACCTATGCCTGAAGTAGCACTTTCATATTGAAATATTTATATTTAAATAACATAAGTTCGTAAAATATACATATATGGTTACCATTGGCAACCAATATATTTTTAACTAGCAACTATGTTTTCACTTTTTTTAAAAAAATACTTTGATGAAAAAAATTGGTTTTAAAATCGAGCTCCCATTCTATTTCTGATGTAAGCTTAACCTGCATAGTTTCAATTCTCGCTTCTTTTCCCACATTTTGAGATGTGTTGAATCAACACAACACTAAGGAATTTATACTACTTTTATCTTCACAACTCGGTATCGAATAAATGCACCGTTTCAGAAAATTTGTTGTTGTCTCCTATTCAGACATGATTTGTGACGCGGTGCTGAATCGTTTTGCCACTGGAATGATGTATCAGTTTAGTGAAAATAATAAAACCTGTTAGATGGTATTAAACTTTAAGAGATGTTTCTTGATGTATCACTCAGTCATAATAAATGTTTGGCTTTTATACATAGAATTTTATTTTTTATATTCAAGTAAATTATTAAAAAAAAAAAAAAAAAAAAAAAATGGTGGAGAGGGAGTGTGTATATTTTTCACAGACTATGTGAAATTTTTGGATGGCAACTAGTTTATTCAAATTTCTGCATATGAACAACACTATATGTTCTACATAGATATATATATAGTATTTATTGCCCCATTATTTTCTATATTTTATGTGATAATGTGATGTATCCTGTTGACCAAATTATGAAGGTGTATCATTAAAAAAAGAAAGAAAGTTTATAATCAAAAAAGTATTTTATAATTGCATAAGCTTTCAATTATCACCTTAAATTTGCTTATTGTACAGCATTTATTACAAATAATCTGATCATCTGCAATGATTAAGAAAATGTAAAAATAATTTGCATTTCCTTACCATCTACAACAACAGATAGCCTTTCAAAAACATCCAGTCTATTTTGCCGCGTGTATTTTAGTATCCGTGGGGCATACTGTACAGGAAAAACAGCAAGTAAATCTCTTGCAGCCGGATGAATCAGTTTAAATTCTGCATCAATCTGTTACAAGAAATAATGTTCATTAATACGATAATGGTATGACTTATTTGATTTCAAAATATTTAACCAAATAAGTAGTGAAGACCATAAAAGTACATAAGTTTTTTTTTTTTTTTTTTAGGAAAAACTTTAAAAGGGAGGGGGGGGGATTACATACCAATATGCCTCCAAAATCTTTAAATCTTGGATATTTCTTCAATATTTGCGTAATTGAGGGATTTTCTTTGCGAATAAAATTTCGCCGGACACTGTATGTCTCTTTCATAGTTTCCAGTATTTCAGATTTATGTATGCTTGTTGGCGATACATATTGCAACCAAGTAATCTAAGAAAGAAATAAGTGCATATTTTCAATTATGAGAAATGGAAAGCTTATAATGCTGATTCTAGCAAATAGTATACCTTACTACAATAAAGATACCGAAACTGATGTATATAAAGTAAACGTTTTTTACTTACTTTTGCAGCTAAAGAAACGTCATCATCCTCAAATGACAAATCTTCCTCTTCATTTATTTCTAATCGTGCACCAGCCCTTTTGCGATTTTTTTTTTTTTCGATGGGGAAAGTTTCACACGGAGTGTTTTTAGTCTCCACTCTATTAAACCACTCCTGCTGGTACGATCAAAGAAGTGTTCCTGAAAAAATGAAAAAAAAAAAAATAATAATAAAAATAAATAAATTGCTTTTAATTATAATTAACTGAAATGTCCAACATGCTATTCCAATTATATATATATATTTTACTTACATAGCCTTCAACTTTTTCACGTGAGGATTTTAACACTGGAAAAGCTTTTACAATTGCTTTAGCAAGATTTTCTTTTTGAAGTGAGGTTGGATAACTATTATAAACAAATGAATAAAAATTAAAATATAGAAACAGAGAGAAAAAATATTTTAAAATTTCCATACCAACATGAATTGAAAACTTCTGTCTTTGTACATGGTGTAAAGAAATATGTGTTATATAAAACAAATTTAATTCTATTTTGAACCATCTCTAGTTTTGTGCCAAAATATAACATACAAAATGCATCCCAATGAAACTTCTTTTTTTTTTTTTTTTTTTTTTGTTAATAAATTTATTACAATAAAGCAGGGCACAAAGCTCGCCAGCGGCAAGTATGAAAATTTGGTCTAAATGTAAATAGTATTCTTACAGTATACAATGTTACCAAAAAAAAAAAAAGAATTATCAATTTAAAAACGTAAAATCATGCTAATCTTAGGTAAGGTGACCAGACTTCCTCTTTTTAAGAGGACAGTCTGCTTTTTCAAAGCTCTGCCCTCTTAAAAAAAAAAATTATAGGACTAAATATGACTTTTTATGTTTTTCGTCCTCTGTCCTCTTTTTCAAATGAAAAGTATTTAATCCTTAATTTACAAAATTTTGCAAAACTGAGAAGCTCAATTGGCTGTTGACTGTATCGAATGTTGAAACTAACTTTTTTCTGCGATAGGTTCGCAAAAAAAACAACTTTCTAATAAACTTGCCAAAGCATACTATGGTTTACGTCTATTCAGATTCTTCGAATCACAAAAAAATAAAAGTATTCCCTACATTTGTACGATTCTTTGATCCAGAACAAGGAATCGCTATTGAAATTATCATGAAATCATAAGAAGGTGGTGCTCAGCGGCTTAATGAGTGTTCTCACTTTTGCATGAATAATATTCCTCATAAAAATAGGCTCCTTGGAGCTGGTATATGTGAGGGTTGGGTTCGATACCCGGTTGCACTCGTTGGCTTAGCTGTCTTTTCTGTGGTTTTTCTCTGAAACTAGTGTAAATATGGACTAGGACCTCTTAGAAATCTTCCACAGAAGACTCTCCTACTCAGGCCTAGTGCAGACAATTTTGCCACTATGATAACACTATAACCACCTCACAAAAATATGCAAAAGATAGTTGAATTCATTTTATGTCCTGCTGGCAAAAACACTCCCACAAAGCGACTGTTTTCTTCAATGAACAAAATGTAGACGTGTGAAAAAAATCTCCTCTATATGCCTACTTTAAAAACTTATTAGTAAGACTAGGTGGTCTGATACCGAATGTACTATCTAACTAACTACAAGGACTAATTTAGGTTATACTTGTGAGAACTTTTATAAAAGGTTGATAAAGAATGACTGTTTGCTAAAACAAATCATTTCATCTGCCGAATGTTAATTTTATTTTTTCATTTGCCAATTTTATTTTTTATCATATGATTATGATTTTACTAACTGCATGAAAGTACCACAAAAAAAAAAAAAAGTGACAGCTATAAAAATTAGACATTTTCCCTCTCATATCCGCATATTATTAATTTAAATTAGGGTGTACTGATTCAAATTCCTCATTTGAAATAAAAATGCTTTCACCACTTATGTAGAGTAGCTTTTGAATTGGTTTTTAAAATCATTTTCATTTAATTTTTATGTCCTCTAAAATGACCTCTTTTCCAAAATTGGATATCTTCTATTTTCTTATAAAATAAAAGACATTGCGTGATTTCCCCTCTTTTTCCAATAGAAAATTCTGGTCACCTTATATGTAAAAAATAGTGTAAGTTAATCATATTTTGTGGCGAGTAACTTTTTTTTTTAGCGAGTGTAATCTAAGCTCAAATTTCGTGCCTTGCAATAAAGATTTCTTTTAACGAAGTTTGATGGAATAAATATTTTAATTTTATCATGGGGTATTTTTTAATACAAGATTTGTCAACTTCAAGAAAAGGCATGATGTGTGCTTAGAGAAGTTTTCATTTCATTAAAATCATAATGTGTATAGTGGATAAAAATTAAGAAACTGAATTAGACTAGTACATACAGAGTTTCCAAGTCTTTCACCATAGCATTTACACATATCCGTACTAATTCGCTCACATATTTTCTGTTAATGATACTATCAGGCTTTTGGAAAAGCTGCAGAAGCATCTTCCCTTGTGGAACTTTGTTCAAAACATCTTGAATATTGATTGCCTACATAAGAAGTATTTTGGGGGGATTAATTCAAATAAAAAGATAAAATAAAATAATTAACATGTTATTTAATATACTTTACCAAACACCTGTATTTATAATACTTAAAAATCACACATGGAAACTTCTTTTAATTACATTGAAATAATATTAATGGAAGTGCCTTGCAATGTTTTAGTCTAAACCAATCAACTTCTTTTTTTTTTTTTTTTTACGATCTGGACATAATCTCACGTGTACTGAAGCTCATACGGACAGAATCTCACAGGGTCAAAATATTAGCACAAACTTTTTTCAACAAAATATTAAGTTTTTATTAAAAACATCTTCGCCAGCTAAAATGTATTGCTTGCCAATAGCAAACACCTCGACACAGCTTGTCAAGGAGCCTTGACTGTTGGCAAAGTGCCTTAGGCATATGACCCCTCGGCAAGGTAACTATTTCACAAGCCCTACTCATAAAATTATGAGTAGGGCTTGTGAAATAGTCACCTTCGTAATAATATGGTAATTTTACTAGATCATTCTAACTCAATTTTTCATATTTATTTTGCTCTTTATTTGTCGATTTAGTCTGAATTATTATTCAGTTGGGTGGCGAGATTATGCCCCCCCCCCCTCTTCTTTTGTTTTACTAAATGTCACCAGTTGCTGTCGATGTCTGATCCAACTATAGATATCACAAATGGCAAAATGTAGTAAGATAAAAGAAAACAGCTGAAGTTGATTGTTTCTACCATCAACACACCATGTGAGGCATGCTTGATGAAGACACAGGCCCAAGCTTAAAACTTTGTAAGAAGCTTCTAAACATAACTGTATATATTATTTTACTTGTATTTATGTTATTATAATCATTAGCATGAAACTGGATTCATTATATGCATGAAAATGCATTTAATAAATATGTGCAGGCACATACAGGAGTGCAGAAAATCCTTGGAAATTTCCCCCAAACACCATCTAAATTTCATTCAATAACGCAAAATTCTATTGTGTTATACAACACCATTTATTTTATGTGATAAGTGTAAGAAAACTAATATATACTGTAACATAAAAATATAACTGTCAGTTCATAAATATAAGTATTGCAAAATAAAAAATTTTTAGGCCTCCCCCCCCCCTTAAGAAAACTTTCAAAATTTCTCCAGTCAGTTGAAATTCCCCTACAAACCAGGTTTGTGCGTTCGGACATATTCTGCACCTCTAGGCACATGCATATACACTTGTTTTATATATAATTATTTATATTCGATGAAAAAATATACAAAATATTTCAACTTTTTCAGTGGATTATCACCATACTTGGCCATTATACAGTCGAACCTCGTAAACGTGATTTACTTTTAACATGAACTTTTCCCACTAACTTTGTCAAAATGAAGCTTCGTTTAGTTTTATGAACATTAGCTATTGACAGCATGAACTACTGACTACATGAACAAATTTCTTATCCCCCTTGAGAATCACGTTCAGGAGATTTGGCTGTATATGTATGAATCAGGGTTGGGTTTTTGACATGACAAGGGTTTAAACCGTCAGAAACCTGTATTGTCAAAATTCAAAATCTATAAATGAGCTAGGATTTGGTTAGCAATGATTTAGTACTATTTGCCATATAGTACAGTCAAATTAGACCAAAAAACACCAAATAAGGGAAAAAATTTATAAAGTTTTGAAACTTTGGAATAACATTACTGGGGGCTCTAGTAATGCAAAACAAAAAAGTTCCCCCTTCCTGGGGGGGAGCTTCCCCCCCCCATCCCTCCCCCTTTTCCTGTCTAGACCATATAGCTCTTTCATATTAGGAAAAACAGATATAATTTATAAGCGCTTGAAATTTTAGGATAACATTCAAGAAAAGTCTAGTAATGGACAAGAATTTTTTTCCCTCCCTGTTGGTATGATATCCCCCCCAAAATTATTTAGCTCCTTCATTTTTTTTTTTAAATGAGGGACTATAAAAGGATTATATTATAGGAATAAATATTTATAAAGTTATAGAATTTCGAATTAATACTCTTGAGGGTTCTCCCCTCCCCCTCCCCCCCCAAAAAACAAACAAACAAACAAACAGTGTAAGCTGTTTTAGATTAAAAAAAAAAAAAAAAAAAAAAACAGGAAATAATTTATAAACATTTGAAACTTTGAGATAATACTCATGAATAGACTATTATTAAAAAAAAAGACATCCCCCTTCCCTGAATAAGCATTCCCCCCCCCCTTTCTCCCCAAAACATACAGTTCCTTTATATTATGAAAAATAAGAGACTCTAAAGGATTAAAGGAATTTATTACAGAGGTATATATTTATAATGTTCTGATATTTTGAAATAGTGCTCTCGAGAGCTCTAGCAATGGAAAAACGAAAATTCCACACCCCTCTTCATCTGTGGGCGGAGGATAACTCTTTTCCACCTGAATTTGTACAACTCTTTCAGATTAAGAAAAACCGATAAAATAATTTACAATGTTTTAAAATTTTAGGATAGCCCTTATGAATTGACTAGCAATGGAAAATAGAAATAGGTCTCCCTACTTGTGTGTGTGTGTGTGAGGGGGGGGGGGGGGAGAGCTCCCCTCCTTTTTCTCAAAATCCCGTTTTCCTCTTTTCGGTCTAAGGAAATCCAACCATGACTTTTCAGTTTTTACACAAAATCGTTAAGTTTGCTATTACAAAAAAAAAAAAAAAAAAAAAATTCTTTTTTAAGACCTCATATATGATATATATATATATCATATATATAAATACGATCAATCTTTTCAGAGTAATTGGCAACAAAAAAATTGAGTTCCTGATTTTGGTATGTTTTATATTAGTTATTACCTGAATTTCATTATTATCATTTCAATTTATTTTATATTTTAGAATTTAGTAGCTTTTAAAAACTTAAAGGAAAAATAGTTTTTCGTTTATGCATAATGGAGAGGACAGAATTTTTTGTGCAGAATTTTTCAAGGCATATATATATATTTTTTTAATTATTATAATAGTAGCTGTCTTTGAAAACCAAATAATTCTGTGTTAATTAAAAAAAAAAAAAAAAAAAGGAAAAAGGAAAACTCACGGAAAATTTTGAAGCAGTTTTTATTGGGGGAAAGGGGAGTTGGAAGCACCTCCCTAAGAGGGGACTTTTCTGTTTCCCATTGAGATACCCCATATGATTAATTTCCCAAAGTTCTAACTATTTTTTTTTTTAATTGAAAGAACTGCAATATTTTTGAGGGGGGGGGGGTCATCCTTCCTAGGAAAGGCTTTTTGTTTTCATTGAAACCTTTTTAAGCATACTATCTAAAAAATTTCAAAATTATATAAATAATTTCTATTGTCTTACTTTCAATGGATTATACAATTATGGGGCAAAGGGACAGGGGGAGAAGCTCTTGCTCCAGAAGAGGGTGAATTATCAAGAAAATCAATCTACTTACTTTTCCAAAAATCTTTATTAACTATATTTTACTAACTAAGTTTTTAGATGACAATTAAATTATAAATATAGGTTTTTGACATGACTGTTTTAACCATGGTTTAAACCGTCAAAAACTGTCACGTGTCAAAAACCTGCCAACCCTGGTATTAATTAAAAAAACAATTAAAAATCTATATAAACATAAAGGACTTTTAAAATAATTTGTAATAATTTATATTTGCCTTACCTCAGGACTTGAAAAAGGCACAATCTGATACACAGAGGTGCTTGGACCAACATTTGCATTTGATATGTTTTGTTGAGTGATATTTGATGACAGAGTCTGGGGTATGTCATTTTCAGAGTTAAGTGTCTGAAAAACATTTATGTTATTTATCATTTAGAAATATTACCAATACCAGTAAATTTGCTAACAACCAAATAAGTTTATAAATAATCTAATTATTTAAAATTAAGTTATTTTCATAAAAGTAAAAAAAAAAAAAATCTTACCAAGTTGGCACTAATATCTGAAATGCATCCTTTCTCAACTAGAATGGCACCATTCTCACTCTCAAAACTGACATCTGTTACGTTTTGAATAGAATCACTGTTCAGCACTGTTGTTATTGTTATATATTCTTCACTTTGTCTCTTTTTCTCTTGTACAATACGAAAGATTTTTTTTCTGTCCCCAAGCTTAATTTGTAAGCTTTTTAAATCATCCTCAGTTAAATCAACAAAGGAATCTCCATCAACATTTTCATCTGCAAAACATGCATGAATATGATGTTAAATTTATGAAACAAATTTTTAATTTTATGACACAAGTAAATAATTGACAAATCAGGTATTAATTATATTTTTCCATTTTGTTATGTAGCTTCTATCAGGCACAAACACAAAATCTACTTTTTTTTTTTTTTATCTAAACTGTTATGCAATGAAATATTTCTTTTTACAGCCTACTATGTTATTTATATATATATATACACATATGTACAAACAATTATTTAGTTTATATTAAAATATGTTTTAATGATATATATTGCTTATTTTCCCCGTGTGGTACCCATGGGCTGTACGTATGCCAGTATGGCAGTTCATCTACATTCCTTAGTATATCTCTGTCTTGATATTTTATGCAGAATGCATTTAAGTAGGGATTGAAGAATGGAGCATCCCATATTTGAAGACTGAGAATTAAGTTGCTATCAATCAAAAGCAATTCTTCTATTTTTCCAAACACTGGATTTGATGTTGCGGCTGATGCGACTTCTACACAAACAAACATGTTCCGTCGGTATTCTATACCACAATACACTGCAGTCCTTACAATAGTAATAAGACTGTCCTCACTGTGGCCAGCTTCCAGTAACAAAGCAAAACTTCTGCAAGAAGAAACCAAAATTTCCTCTTCAGAAGTAAGCTCATATGGCGCATGAAATGGATCCGTTATATTCCAGGCAGAACACTGAGCTAATTGATGTGCTGTAGCCATACTTTTCGCTATATTTTTGAAGTTACAATTTACACTTGCACGTTTCTTGAAATAACTATGTTTTGCTTCATAACGCATACACCACATACGGATTAACGGACCAAACTTGATCATGCAATCTGCATAATGCAACATATGATGATGCTTGTTTATAAAATTAATTGATGGAAATAATTCCTTGAATTTTTCGTGATGCTCAATTACCAGTTCTTCAAGATAACAAGCCATACCTCGAGTAACAGCAGGTGCAAATACTAATTCCATTATCCTTAAAAGCAATTGCAGAAGGCACAAATAATTATTGGTCTTTATTTTATCAAAGATAAGGAATGGTATGGCTCTTATCAAGCAATGCATCTGGGCTGCTTTTTGCTTCAGAGTATGATCTTTTACATTCTGAATTGAAGCTTTTGTGAAGTTTGGTGATGGCTTATTTTTTATTTCAGCAAGACCATATTTAAAAGAGTGTATGCGTCTGTTTAGCAGTTCAATAGTTAATCCAGCAATTGGATTTACAAACAAAATTTGATTTAATACAAGCTTCAATTCCATTTGTGCAACACCTTCAAGTAAGTCATGCATTGCATCAAAACAAAAATTTTCTGTAGCATGAAAAAATTTTGATTCATGCAAAATACTGTTTTCACTCACGCCTGATGAAGATGCGGCATTACTATTGGCACTTTCTTGCACATGCTGCTGATGTAACACTTTATTACGTTGGATGAGTTTATTTAATCTAAATTCTGATTGCAGCTGTTCTCTGCTTATTAAACACAAACGACAAAAATGTTTAGCAGATGGACTAAGGAATCCAAACAGTGAATGGCATGCTAAAGTATCTGCACAAACTGCAGCAATTGATGCTCGAAGGGTTACATCTTTGCCATTTATATTAATAGCAATACCATTATCAGACTCGAGAAGTTTTAAATCCTGTATAAAGGGCTTAAGAACTGAAGAAAATCCAAATTGTCTTAAATCTGGTGAATGGCAGAGGGACAGTAAATGAATATTGATTAAAGTAGAATTAAATTTTGGTGGGATATTCAAAATAGAGAAATAAAAAGCCCCAAGTTCATGAATTTTTGTTTTTGATCCAAGGGGGTTACATGTTTCCACATCATCATAATAAAGTTGGATCTGTAATGCATCAGGGTATTTCTGGAAAAAAGGATGGGTAGCGAAAATATCACCATCTGTATAATTACGCAATATGTTATCATTTGATTTGATACTTTTGTTAAATACAAAATCATACATCGTATCATTTCCTAAAATACTTTTTAAAGTGTCAATAATTGGAACATATTGGCACGTAACTGATACATTTTTGGTTTCATAGTTTTGTGATAAAGAATTGAATACTTGGTCAGTTCTGGTACCTAATGAAATTTCTTGTGGTTCAACTAAACAAAAATGTTTCTTGTAAAAAGAAAACTGCTGATTTCGTGTTTTTAAGCCATTAAATGGATCAGCTAATTCATCAAATTTTTGCATTAAAGTAATACATTCCTTAGAATCCAATTTTATTTCTTGATTCTCTAAAAATGATACAACTTCCTTTTTCAAAGTACTTGTAACTGAATTTACCAGATTACTGCAGGTTTCAATACTTGCATTTGCTGCTGTATAAGACATGTTACTTTTACTTTGTAAATTCAAAAATATTTTTGCTGCAGTTGAACGAACATTTTCTTGTGACTCCCAAGACTGGCAATTAGAATCATTCTGAGTTTCATTTACAGCAGGTGCTAAATTAGCACCCTGGCATACACTTTTCAGAATTATGGATGTTGTCGGCTGTTGATGTGTGGTTATGCTAGAAGTAGTAAAATTTTCCGAGTCATGGGAATTATTATGCTTGTGTTTTATCAAATGTCGTGCTAGAGATCTGAACTGATAGTAACTTTTTGTACAAGTTCCTTGAGCACAGACAAATTCTTCAGATCTATTAAGTCTACCATTCAGAGACATATTATGAAGTTGTCGGAAATGGCTCTTTAGTTGAGAAATGTTATTTCCTACCACACGGTTGCACTTATAACAATTAAATGATTCCATTTATAAGATGAATTAATGATGATTAATAATTATGATGATTTACAATTATGATAAAGATGATTTATGAAATTTTATTTATGATTATGATGATATTCCATTAAAAAGAACAACCTGAAAGCAATTGAACAGAGTAAGTGTAAATGCTTTAAGACAGTAATATCAAATAAACTTAAACAAAATTAATATATATCTATATGCATTTGCTGATATTTTATTTATTTAAATATTTTTTAAATAGAAAGTTCTACATTTACAATAAACTTTTCCTTAAAACCATATTGCTGACTCTAGGCTAATTTGGCAGAGTGCTCCACCCTGTGGCTCTTTAAAAAATATTTTAGCACCCTGCAGCCCTTTTAAAAATATTTTAGTACCAAGTTGTCTTTTCAAACTTTTTAAACGTTCAGAGACCTTTAGTTATCTTCTAGCAGTAGTTTTGCAGCATTCCAGGAACAACAAATGTATATAACTCACATATACACACATAATATTATTGTAATTTACTTTTGTCACATACAAAAATCATAAAATAGAAAAGCATAAATTATGTATATAATGCCCTTTTTATTAAATTACTCCCGACAGCCTTTTTATTCTAGAGTCAGCACTAAGACATTCAATCAGAGGATTTATAGAGGCTTAAGTAGAAACTGATAACCTTGGCAAGTATTATATTTAATATAAAAATTTATATTATTCTACTTATAATTTTATTATTACAGGATGAGGGCTAAAAGAAACTGAGTGATTAAGTCGTGCTAATACTTGGTACCAAAATTAAAATGAGTACTGGGACCTGATCACAATAAAGAAAGATGGATTTTTTTTTCCTTTTTAGTTTTTATTTATAAAGTGATAAAAAATTAGTGATTCAATTTTGTGAAATTTTAATATTGTGACCAGTGAAGTGGGCAAACCATGCTAGTGTGTAAATAAATAGAAGATGATAAAACACTGCTGAGATGAAAATAAAATGATGAAGTCCTTGGTATAGAAAATGTCAATAAAAAAGAAGTTCTATAAAAAAACAATTTTTCAGAGCTCTTTAATATATATGTTAAACAAAGTTCTATTTCTGGCCAAAATTTTATGGTTTTATTTAAATCTGTCTTATAAAATTATCCTCAAATAAGGGCTAGAATAGAAAAATTCCATATCAGTAACCACCATTAACATTTTTTTAAGCATTTACTTATTATGTTTAGGATTTTCTTCAAGAAATTTTTTATGGTCATAGTACTTTGGCATCTTTCAATACACTGAAATACACTCCTCATTATATACAAAGATTTCCTATGTATGTATGTAAAATCAGAGCCTGATTACGACCTGCTGGGGCCCAAGGCCCGGAATGATTTTGGTGCCCTCCCCTCCCCCCTCAAAAAAAAAAAAAAAAAAAATTAAGGGGTTTATTTTATTTTATTTTAAATTTGTGCGCTGAGTTTGATTGCTGGCAACAAAGTTAAGGCATCACCATCATAAGAAATTAGTTTTCACTTCTTTTGCAAAGAGACCTTAAATAATTATTATTATTGGAGGAGGGAATATTATATTTCTTCTATGACTGTCTGAATTCACTTCCATAGAAATGTAATTTTTTAGATTATTTAATATTTTATACTTTTTTTTCTTTTTTAATCCTAATCTATCTCATTCATACCATACAAAGTCAGCAGGTATTTAAATATTAACACATGACCAAATACTATTGAAAATGTAAAGATATTTCCCATTAGCATGCTACAAAGTTCTTTAATTTATATTATATAACTGTAAGTCTGTCAGTGAAACTTTCCCTGGATTTTTAGAACCGCTGTAAATATATCCATTCAACCGATCTCTACAAAAACTGGTACATTTCATAATCTAGCTAATGCTTTATTTTTTAATTTAATCAGATAACACTGTTCGGTATGGAAATTGCCTTTGACATCATTTCGACATATTCTTATGTAAAATGACCTCCTGAATCCGAATAGGACACTCATTTTGCCCTATCACCCAGCGTTTTTAGGAATGGTCCCCTATTTTTATCATTTTTTGGTGATTTTATGGCTATAAATTTGAGTTTTAGGAGGGAAGAGCATTATTTTAACCGTTAAATATCTTCTGAGGGGCTACAGAGTTGGAAAATTTTAAAACATGGACATTTCCGACAAGGGAAAAATTTTAAACTTTATATTTTTCTGTTTTTAGATGTTAAATTAATTATTTTTCATTCTTCAAAACAAATTCATGGTCATAAAATTATCGAACAGGGAAAGAAATTGAGGGAGGGGGTGGTGTATCTAGAAAACGATGGGTGACTGGGCAAAATGGGAGTCGTATTCGGATTCAGGAGATCATTTTACATAAGAATCAGCAAGAATGGTATCGGACCGAGTTTTTTTTTTTTCCCCCAGAACAGTGTAATTGGTCAAATGGTATTTAAAAAATCCCTATTTTCAACTAAAGATTATTATTGTTAGCTAACTTTCAGTTAATTTTTTTTTTTTTTTTTTGATGAAATCTTTGCCAAAAATATCATTTTAAAAACTATTTTGGTGCCCCTAGATATAGGTGCCCTAGGCTGAGGCCTACTCGGCCTGTGCGATAATCATGCCCTGTGTAAAATACTACAGTAATGGGTAAAAGCTGAATTCAAAATTTTTTTAGCAAAAAATTAAAATTAGAATAAAAAGACCTAACCAAATGCTAAAATAGAAAGTTGCAAGTCAGCATATTATTGTAGATTTCTCTGTGGGTTTCACATTCATTTGTAAATTTATTTTTAAATTTTAGTCAAGACATGATAAAGAATCATTGCATGCCAACGACAGAAAACAAATAAATGTGAAACCATTAAGTGTGTGCAATTAACTTTCCTGATATGGAAAGAATTTATATTTACCATTGTCAAACTGTTTAACAAGCTTTTAATGTGCACACACATAATTGCATTTTTTTATATATAGTGCATGAAAACTGAGTATTATAAATTTTTTAAATCATTTAACATCTTAGCTGTGAATTTTGATTGATATATAGTTAAGAAAATTTTAGAGATGTATTTTTGCAATAAATTCTATTTGAATAAAATATCTGCATTTGTGTATAATGTGGTACTGCTGTATATATAGAAAGAAAAGGAGATAAAGTGTGTAAACAAAAGTTTTAGAAATATTTAAGACATATATATATATATATATATATTTTATATTAAAAATTTTAACCTGAAAACAAATTCAATACATCATGCATTTCGCATAAAATTTTTTATTTAAATATTAACCCTTTTTAAATTATAATGTATTTACTGATTTTTAAGAGCAATATTTATTCAAACTGACAGAATATGCTGAATTTGATTTTAAAATGATAAAGAACACTGAAAACTTTGGGGGGGGGGGGGGGGATAGACACAGTTGCAGGGAGAATTGTGATACTATTTGAAAAATCCTGAGAATTATCGCAAGATTGTTTGCATGCAACCCTGTTAAAATAATCCTAACATTAAAAAAAAAAAAAAAGTCTAAATTTGAAATGTTTATAGTTATATACAGGGCTTGAAATTGGTGGTGGTTCATTGATCTATGACTACGAAAATTATGAACAAACTAGTAAAATATAAATTATAGTGGTCCATTAAATTAATAAAGTTTTCATTTCTTTTACTTCTGATGGGTGTAAAACGTTGTGTACAGTTTTTAAATTAATTAACGAGAATACATATACTCCAAAATGTCCAAACAATTTTTTTTTTTTTAACATATACTGTCAACATTATTATAATTAAACATGAAGAAAGGAAAAGTTGTCTGTAAATCAGTCATCATGCAATAGATGTTTTAACAATAGTATGCACGTTATTAAAATTGTCGATATCACACATTTTCTGTAATTTTCCACTAAATTTCATTTTTTTTTTTTTAAATACATATTAAACATTTTAATGGTATATTTAACTCACTTTTAAAATACAAATTGTTGTATGATTAAAATTAAAATTAGAAACATTTTTTCTAGTTTTATAATAAAATAAATAAGATTACAAAACTTTTAATTAAAAAATGCATATTATATATTATACATTAAATATATAAACTATGTTATTATCTATGTATATGAGAATCTTTTAAAATATATCACAGAAAATGATTGATCTAAAAATTTATCCCCATTTAGTAAGTGAATGTCCCTTTATAAAATTAAAAAATAAATAAAATCTAGAAAAAAACAGTGAAGGCATTAGCCGAATTATCGTATGCAGTATGTGCTTTTTTTTTTTTTTTTTTTTTTTTCCCAAAAATACCCAGTTCAGTTTTTGGATATTTACCCACCCCGTAAGTAAATATCTCAAAAATATTTATCTACTACTGAGTATTTATGCTCCCTTTCATATACTGTTAATACTAAGTGTTAATTGCAGGCATGCGGATTATACGAAATTACCATTATTTGTGCGTAACATATACACACACATAATAGAAATAATAATAAAAAGAAGAAAAAAATTCTTTTTATATGAAATAAGGATCGTTTCAAACATAGATGACAAATATTTTCACATACATGTTTTTAGATAGGCGATTCAGGACAACTTAAACAGAGAAAGCAAAGTACACTTACCATATAATTTTTGTGCATCCTCTTCCCTAATTCCTCTGGATATAAGCATATCTTTCACTTCATCCGCTGAAGACATGATGTAATCTTTCGCTTCAAGATTTTTAATTAAAAAAAAAAATCGAAATCCAATGCAAATGGAGTCGCAAAAGCGTGCAGACGAGACAGAACACGAGGCAACCAAACGGAAACGATTCTGAACATGAACTCGCCGCCGCCAAATAAAATATCACATGACAGAATTGGACCAATGGAAAATCTCCCAAATCGTCCTTCCAAAAGACTGTTTTCAGTTTTAGTCCGCAAAGTAGTGGTTCTGGATTTAGCTCCGATAAAGGTAATTTCTCGGCTTTGCAAAGCGTCTCTTTTTGATAAAGTGGATACTCAGAAAGGACGGATGCCGTTGAAAAATATTATGCTCTTTAACGGAGTGGTTAATTCATTCTTTTGAATTAAGCGTGTAAACGTCTGTGCCATATAACTGTACGAAACTTGATATCGAAGGTAACCATTATAAAAACGCATTTTTTAAGATGTTATTTATAGACGACAAAACTGTTTCACTTTGGATATTTAGTGTTAGATTTCCCTAAGATGAAAAACATTTGCATTTATCATGTTAAATATTTTTAATAATATCTCTAATAAATTATACGC